>CM038147.1:170145040-170859671 GCA_021437245.1 Aegilops speltoides | reverse complement strand
TTGAACTCCCACATCCGGAGGGCCGGCGTTGCGACAACATCCGTCGGATTAGCATTACCTGAATTACTGACAAGGCTAATGTCCCTCTCAAGAAGCTCCGGATCTGCTCGCAATGTTGGCACATCGCTAGCGGACCCCAATCCATCCTACATTGGTCCATGGCGCCACCAGTGACGGAGGCCCGAGCGAAGTCGGGGCTGATACATCTCCGTCGTATCTATAATTTTGATTGTTCCATGCCAATATTATTCAACTTTCATATACTTTTGGCAACTTTTATACTAATTTTGGGACTAACATATTGATCCGATTGCCCAGTGCAGTTCTGTTTGTTGCATGTTTTTGTTTCGCGAAACCCAATATCAAATGGAGTCCAAACGGGATAAAATGAATGGAGAATTATTTTGGAATATTTGTGATTTTTGGGAAGTAAAATCAACGTGAGGCAGTGCCCGAGGGGCGAGGAGATAGGGAGCACGCCCGGGAGGCAAGTAGCGCCTGGACTCTCTGCCCCCCTCCCCCTGTAAAGGCGGTTGGCGCTCTTCTTTTGCATAAGAACTCTAATTTTATGAGAAAGATCTGGGGAAAGATTCACCCCAATCAGAAGTTCTGATCTCCGGATATAAAAGAAACGGTGAAGGGAAGAATCGAGAACGCGAAGCAGAGAGATAGATCCAATCTCGGAGGGCTCTCGCCCTCCCGCCATGGGAGCCAAGGACTAGAGGTACACCTTCTCCCATCTATGGAGGAGGCCAAGGAAGAAGAAGAAGAAGAAGGGGCTCTCTCCCCTTGCTTCGGTGGCGCCGGAACACCGCCGGGGGCCATCATCATCACCGTGATCTTCACCAACACCGCCGTCATCTTCACCAACATCTCCATCACCTTCCCCCATCTATATCCAGCGGTCCACTCTCCCGCAACCCGCTGTACCCTCTACTTGAACATGGTGCTTTATGCTTCATATTATTTTCCAATGATGTGTTGCCATCCTATGATGTCTGAGTAGATATTCGTTGTCCTATCGGTGATTGATGAATTGCTATGATTGGTTTGAGTTGCATGTTTTATTATTGGTTCTGTCCTATTGTGCCCTCCGTGTCGCACAAGCATGAGGGATTCCCACTGTATGGTTTGCAATATGTTTATCATTTGCTTATGGTGGGTGGCGTGAGTGTGAAGCCTGAACCCAGTAAGTAGGTTGTTTGCATTATGGGATAAAGGGACTTGATACTTTAATGCTATGGTTGGGTTTTACCTTAATGAATCTTTAGTATTTGCGGATGATTGCTAGAGTTCCAATCATAAGTGCATATGATCCAAGTAGAGAAAGTATGTTAGCTTATGCCTCCCCCTCAAATAGAATTGCAATAGTGATTACCGGTCTAGTAACATAGTCAATTGCTTAGGGACAATTCCACAACTCCTACCACCACTTTTCCACACTCGCTTTATTTACTTTATTGCATCTTTATCTAAACAGCTCCTACTTTTTATTTACGTGTTCTTTATTATCTTGCAAACCTATCCAATCACACCTACAAAGTACTTCTAGTTTCATACTTGTTCTAGGTAAAGCGAACGTCAAGCGTGCGTAGACTCGTATTAGTGGCCGATAGGACTTGAGAGAGTATTTGTTCTACCTTTAGCTCCTCGTTGGGTTCGACACTCTTACTTACCGAAAGAGGCTACAACTATCCCATATACTTGCGGGTTATCAAGACCTTTTTCTATCGTCGTTGCCGGGGAGTCATAGCGTGGGGTGAATATTCTCGTGTGTGCTTGTTTGCTTTATCACTAAGTAATTTTTATTTGCTGTTCTAAGTTGTTCTCTATATTTAGTTATGGATATGGAACACGAAATACCAAAAAAATTAGGTGTAGATGCTACTCATGGAGATGGGGAACCTCCTAAAACCCTCGATGCTCATTATGTGAAAGAAATTATGTACTACTTTAATAATCCTGAGAAAACCCCATTCCGTTGTGTTATGGGAGACACGTTGGATCAACGTGAATACTTTCGGGGTTATTGCTTGACACAAAAAGGGAAACTATTATGGGATCAAATTTCTATGTTGCGTTGGTATGCTCGTCAATTATGCGTGATACATGATTATACTTGTTGCTCTAGGATGAAGGCCCCACACCTTCCCTTTTCATGCAAATTCAATGATAATGAAACCTTAGCTTCTTATGCTAATGGTATCTTTGATTACTATGATGTGGAACAAATAGAAGAATTTGTTTCTTTTATGGGTGCTTATGAGGTTGAATCTATGTTTAAAGCGTTTGATGATTTTGATGATTCAGTTATAGACCAGAAAATCTTGCTATACTTAGATATTGCTATGAAAATTATGAATACAGTTACTATATTAATGCATTTATTGAGAAAGTCTCCACTGTCCAAGAAGAGACTAATATTTTGCAGGAAGCTATGGAAGAAGAAATTGATGAAACTGTGAGCTCATTGGATGAAAAAGATGATGAGGAGAGCGAAGAACAAAAGGAGGAAGAGCAGATTGATCACCCATGCCCACCTTCTAATGAGAGTAACTCTTCAACTCATACATTGTTTAATTCCCCTTCGTGCTTATTGAAGGAAGATTGCTTTGATGATTGCTATGATCCCGTTGATTCTCTTGAAATATCCCTTTTTGATGATGCTTGCTATGCTTGTGGCCAAGATGACAATATGAAGTATGCTTATGGAGATTAACTAGCTATAGTTCCTTATGTTAAACATGAAATTTTTGCTATTGCACCAACGCATGATAGTCCTATTATCTTTTTGAATTCTCCAAACTACACTATATCGGAGAAGTTTGCGCTTAGTAAGGATTATATTGATGGGTGGCCTTTTACCATTGCACATGATGATTTTGATAGATATAATATGCATGTGCTTGCTGCTCCTACTTGCAATTATTATGAGAGAGGAACTATATTTCCACCTCTCTATGTTTCCAATATGGTAAAATTGCAAGAAACTGCTTATACTATGCATTGGCCTTTACTGTGTGTGCATGAATTGTTCTTTTATGACATGCCGATGCATAGGAAGAGAGTTAGACTTCGCTGTTGCTTGATATATGTTACTTTGTGCTCACTACTAAATTACAAATCATTGTTAATTAAAATTGCTTTGATATACCTTGGGATCCGGGTGGATTCATCACTTGAGCACTTTATGCCTAGCTTAATGGCTTTAAAGAAAGCGCTGCCAGGGAGACAATCCGGAATTATTATAGAGTCATTTATTTCTGTTGAGTGCTTTCATATAGTTTAAAAACAAAAAAAATAAAGAGGGGAACCTAAAAACTTTTCAAAAAGGAAAGTGAAAGTGAGAGAGACAAGCATTGTTGAAGTGGGAGAGCTCCTTGAACTTTGTTCATGCTCACGGAAAGTTTGTGAATCTTGATTACAGAAAATTTTCATCAAAAATAATTATCCCCTTGTAAAATTCCATTGTATTATAAAAATAATGTGCTAAGGTTTGCCTTTAGGATGTTTACAATGCTTGTTGGTTTGTACGGTGCAGGACAGAAACTTTGGCTGTAGTGCGCCATTTTACATTTTTAACTGGAACGTCAATTGGTTATGATTCCTTTTGCACTGTCTTTATATACAACTCGTTTAATTTTCCTAATTTTGGTAAAATGTTTGGGGTACCAGAAGTGTGGTGGATGTTCAGATTGCTACAGACTGTTCTGTTTTTGACAGATTCTGTTTTTGATGCATAGTTTGCTTGTTTTGATGAATCTATCAATTTATATCAGTGGATTAAGCCATGAAAAAGTTATATTACAGTAGACACAATGAAAAAAAAATATGAATTGGTTTGCAACAGTACTTAGAGTGGTGATTTGCTTTATTATACTAACGGATCTTACGAGGTTTTACATTGAAGTTTTGTGTGGATGAAGTGTCTAAACGAGGAGGTCTCGATATGAGGAAAAGGAAGAGAGGCAAGAGCTCAAGCTTGGGGATGCCCGAGGCACCCCAAGTAAATATTCAAGGAGACTCAAGCATCTAAGCTTGGGGATGCCCCGGAAGGCATCCCCTCTTTCTTCAACAAGTATCGGTATGTTTTCGTATTCGTTTCGTTCATGCATTATGTGCAAGTCTTGGAGCGTCTTTTGCATTTATTTTTCACTTTTCTTATGCACCATGCTGGTATGAGATAGTCCTTGGTTGATTTATAGAATGCTCATTGAACTTCACTTAAATCTTTTGAGTATGGCTTTATAGAATGCTTCATGTGCTTCACTTATATCATTTGAAGTATGGATTGCCTGTTTCTCTTCACATAGAAAACCGCCATTTGTAGAATGCTCTTTTTCTTCACTTATATTTGTTAGAGCATGGGTATATCTTTTGTAGAAAGAATTAAACTCTCTTGCTTCACTTATATCTATTTAGAGAGATAACATGAATTGGTCATTCACATGGTTAGTCATAAAATCCTACATAAGCTTGTAGATCGCTGAATATGATATGTTTGATTCCTTGCAATAGTTTTGCGATATAAAGATGGTGATATTAGAGTGATGCTAGTGGGTAGTTGTGGATTGTAGAGTGTCGGTGTACTAGAGTAGGGGTACCCTAGTATCCCGAACTTGTGCACGGGCAGTTGCAGCGCCCCGCGGCAAGGCTTGCCGGGTGACCGCCAAGGTCCCCCGCTGGTTCCTTTGGAGCCATTCAAGAACAAAGTGTTTAAGCCGAGAAGACAAGGCCCCGGCAAGAGGAGCTTGTCGGGAGGGCCAACCACGGCACCTCAAGACCCGGCGAGCGACAAGCTTCCGGGCGCGACAAGACAACAACCGCGGCAAGGCGCTTGCCGCGGAAAAGCTACCACTTTGCACCCGCGCTCCAGCGCATCCGCCAACGTGTCGCCCTGAGGCTTTCTCAGGGGCGCGTGGCGAGAGCCTGTGCAGCTAGCGGTGCGAGGTGGCGAGCGGAGATGACGAAGAAACCATCGTGGCGAGCGGTGGCGCCCCTAACGGTCGTTTTTCTGCACTGTTTAGGCGACGCGGATGGGCATTTAATGCCTTTGTCCCCTGCCGTCAGAGTTAGGTAGGGTGCACTGTGCAAGTAGCTGTACCAACCACTTCTTTTACATTTTTGCCCTCGCCTACGTTGCCACCTGTCGGTGACCCCTTTAGCATATAAAAGGAGGCCCATGCGCAACGTAGAGGGGGGTTCGACTCATTCGAAACTAGAACACGCTCACGCTCTTGAGCAAGAAGGAAATACAAACACAGAGCAGCAGTAGGAGTGTTATCTCTCCGGAGAGCTCCGAAGCTGGGTAAAACCGCTCGCGTGCTTCGCCTCGATCCGCTCTTCGTGCGACCCCCGCTCCCCGCCGGACCGAAAAGGGGCCCTGCCCCATAGGTGTTCGTTCCCACGACATCTTTGGCGCGCCAGGTAGGGGGGCGTCGAGGTTGCGTGAACCTGATCCAGCGTTCACGCGGGCCAGATCTTCGTCATCTTCATCGACATGCCACCGAAGAGGAAGGCTTCGGAGGTGGCTGGTCCGTCTGCGTCGGTCCCACCACCATCGGAGCAAACGGGTGGTGGGATGGACGCCGGCGAAGGAACGGGCGCCGACGAGGGAGCTCATGATGCTGCCAGGTCCAAGGACAAGGCTGCACAAATCTCGGCGTCCGTACACGCACCGCGCCCTTCTCAGGAGGCGCGGGACCGACAGCGTCATGGTGCCCGCAGTACCATACGCGCATTGGAACAAGGCCAAGCTGGTGGATCCCGGGACGCTAAAGGCCAGCATGCACGCCAACATCTTTGCGCGGCGGCTGCGATGCGCTGGGCGAGATGCTGCTCCTTCTAACACGGTTAGAAGTTCGAGCATATCCCGCTCCTCGCGCCGTTCACCACCGCCGCCAAAGACTCCGGAAGAAGCGTTGGCCCGAGCCCAACTGCTCCTGGATTACCCTCCGGCGCCGGAAAAGATCGACGACTGGAGGGCCACCATTCAGAGTCTCATCGGCTTCACCAACGGCGACACTCCCCGACAACCGAGCACGTCGAAGCCGCGGCAAGACGCCCAGGCGCGAGCCGATGGCGACAAGACCGGTGGAGGTGCAACCACCGTGCACTCCCCGCCCCGAAGGCCGAGATCGCCGACTCGCCGGGTCAATCTCGACAGCGACTCCACCGCATCGTCGGATCCGCGAGCTCGCCGCGATCAACGCCAAGTTCTTCAAGAACGGCAACAGGAGGACGCTCGCACTCGTATCGAGCGTCGAAGAGAAGCGCGGCGTCGATCAGACCAGCAGGTTGCATCCGTCAGAGTTCCTCAGCATCTACACCATTGCGGTGCATCCTACTTGGGGGCGCGACGACAAGATCCTTGCCAATTACTTCCCGCTAGTGCTCAAGCCCAATGTCAGGTCTTGGCTCATGCACTTGCCGGACAACTCCATATCCTCATGGGCAGATTTGTGCCATCAGTTTGTCGGCGCCTTTACAGGCGGCCACAAGCCTCATGGCCAGGAGAGTGATCTTCACCTACTCGCCCAGAAGGAAGGAGAGCCCTTGCACAAGTATATTCAGAGATTCAGCCAAGTGCAGCGCAACATCCCAGACGTCCACCCTGCCGCGGTCATCAGCGCATTCCATCAGAACGTGCGAAACCGCAGGATGAGGGAGAAGATGGCGATGTGCAAAATTAGAGACGTCAGTGAGCTGTATGCCCTGGCTGACAGATGTGCGCGTGCTGAGGAGGGGAGGAAACTCCCCGGAGAGAACGCAGGAGCAGAATGATCTGACAGTGAGGATGCCGCCTCGGCAAGGAAAAACCGGTGGCGGAACAACAGGAAGAGGAAAGCCAAAGATGTGCTAGTCGTCGAGCAGTCCGGCAACGGGGGCGGCGCCGAGAAGGCCAAAGCTAGTATCTCCGGCGAGGCCGTGGTGGCGCCGACAAGCGAGACAGCTCCGGCAGCGATCTTGCAAGATCCACCGCACCAAGGGCCATGATCTTCGACCTGCAAGAAGGTTGAGCAGCTTGTTGAACTGCAGAAGCTGAGTCTGACGACGCGACAAGGAGAAGGCCCAAGAAGGTCTTGGGGATCCGGCAAGCGTCCCGCCAGGAGGGCGCCAGCAACAAGGCCAAGCAGCGGCAAGGAGACAGCTCCTCCCAGCGGCGCGACAAGGATGAAGACAAAGATGAGGATGAAGAGATGGATGATGATGAGGCCGACGAGCAGGAGTTTGAGAAGCCACGGAGGTCACGTGCGTTGGGCGGTGCTTCTCGCATACCTCGCCGCCCGCCAGCTCAAGCAGTGGGTGCGGGAAGTTAATGCGGCGAACCACCAATCGAGTCACGCAAGCCTCGAAGTGGTCCAAAGCCGCCTATCATCTTTGATGTTGAGACCACCACGATCGCATAAGCTGCGGTCGGTGCTTGCCGATGTTGGTTTCGCCAACTATCCACAACCTCAAGGTCACGAAGATGCTAGTTGTGGCGGGGCGGCTTGAACCTGATCTCCTCCGCGGTACTCGAAGCTCGGATCCTGACGGCGAGCTTGAAGAGACCGCTACATTCAAGGAATTAACCGGGATGGAGCAAGCGAAAGGAAGATCACGTTGCGGTAACATTTGGCAGCGAGCTGAACTTCAGGATCGAGAGGTTACTTTTGACGTTGCTGATTTCCCGTTGCCCTACAATGGGATACTCGGCCGTCCAGCACTCGCCAAGTTCATGGCAGCCTCTCACTATGCATACAACGTACTGAAGATGCCAGGTCCGATAAGCGTCATCTCTATCCCTGGTGACAAGAAGGATGCCCTTATCTGTACCGACAAGATTTACCGGGAAGCAGCAGCCGCAGCAGATCGCAGGACACTTGCCGCTGAAGCTCCCGGGGGGAAGAAGAAGACCAAGTCTGGCAAGAGCTCTGATGCCCACTCCGGCAAGCGCACCTCTTCGGAGTGTTGCGCTACCGTCGAGGACGCACCATCGAGCTCCACCGGCAAGTGTAAGAAGGTAAAGACAGCTTCACCAGAGACCAAGAAAGTGTCCGCCAAGGAGGGCGGCCTGTGGTACCTTGACATCGATTGCCACGCTTCGACCCTAAATAGGAAAGCGCAGCTCGTTGCTTTCCTGCGGGCGAATGTCGACGTGTTTGCATGGCAACCGTCTGACATCCCCGGTGTTCCCAGGAAAGTAATTGAGCACCACCTTGCCGTCTGTCTTCACGCGCGGCCCGTCAAGCAGAGAGTTAGGAAGCAAGCAGTGGAGCGTCAAGAATTCATTGCAGAAGAGACCAAGAAGTTGGAAGCAGCAGGCCTTGTCAGAGGAGTGCTCCATCCTACGTGGTTGGCCAATCCTATAGTCGTGCGCAAGGCGAACGGGAAATGGAGGCTTTGTATTGACTTCACTGATGTTAATAAAGCTTGTCCCAAAGACCCATTTCCATTGCCGCTGGTTGACCAGATTGTTGACTCCACGGCCGGATGTGATTTTCTTTAATTTCTTGATGCATACTCAGGATACCATCAGATCTTCATGGCAGAAGAGGATGAAGACAAAACCGCATTCATTACTCCGTGTGGCACCTACTGTTTCGTACGGATGCCTTTCAGATTAAAGAATGCTGGTTCAACATTTGCAAGGGTAGTCCATGACGCTTTTGAGCCACAGTTGCACAGAAATGTGGAAGCATACATGGATGATATAGTGGTCAATAGCAAAGATAAGGCAACCCTGATTCAGGACTTAGATGAAACTTTCACAAATCTGCGCAAGATCAACCTCAAGCTTAACCCCGAGAAGTGCGTGTTTGGAGTCCCTTCCGGCAAGCTTCTCGGGTTCTTTGTGTCTCAGCGGGGAATAGAAGCCAACCCCGACAAGATCAAGGCCATCGAGCAGATTGAAGCACCTAAGCGCGTCAAGGATGTACGAAGGCTTGCCGGTTGCGTGGCTGCTCTCAGCAGGTTCATCTCTAAGTCTGCTGAGCATGCCCTGCCATTTTTCAAAATATTGAAAAAGGCAGGTCAATGAAATGGACTCGAGCGGAGGCTGCACTCTGAGACTTGAAGAGGTACCTGTCCTCCACTCCAATACTTGTCGCACCTAGGCCACAAGAGAAGTTGCTGCTGTACATAGCGGCAACCAATCAAGTGGTTAGTGCTGCGTTAGTAGCGGAGGGGGAGGCGGATAATGAGCCGGCAACCATGGAGGATGCATCCAGCGACAAGCAGGGGGCTTCCCCAACAACCTCTGGTCCCGACAAGGATAGATTTGCGCAAGCACATGAGGAGGTGCAGAAGAAAATGGTGCAGCGCCCAGTTTACTTTGTCAGTTCCCTCCTGCAGGGGGCTAGGCCAAGGTACTCTGGTGTGCAGAAGTTGCTTTTCAGCCTTCTCATGGCCTCGAGAAAGCTGCGTCATTACTTCCAAGCACATGAGATCACAGTCGTCACTCGCTTTCCGCTGAAAAGGATCTGCGAGAATCCGAAGCAGGCGAAGTTGTCGAGTGGGCCTTTGGGCTATCAAGCCTTGGCCTCAAGTTTGAAAGCAGTTCAACTATCGAGTCGAGCATTGGCAGAATTTATAGCAGAATGGGCGTAACGCCAGATGAAGAAATTCGAAGCGAGCATCCCGTCAAGGAGGCAAACAAAGAGTGGCTCATGTACTTGATGGTGCCTTCTCCTTTGCAAAGCGCCCGGTGTTGGTGTCTGCTTATCGCACCACCGGAGAAACACCTCAAGCACGTAGTCGAGATGCACTTCCCCAAGGAACAAGCAACAAACAATACTGTGGAGCATGAGGGTTTGCTTGCCGGTCTCAGGATCGCGGCAGACCTTGGGATCAAGAAGCTCATTGTCAGGGGTGACTCACAGCTTGTCGTTCGCCAAATAAATAAGGATTACCAGAGTCCATTGATGGAAGCTTATGTTGATGAAGTGAGAAAGCTGGAAGAACACTTTGACGGCCTACAGATGGAGCATGTTCCAAGAGCTGAGAACGACATCGCTGATGGCCTGTCAAAGTGCGCTGCACTAAAGTTACCTGTGGAACCAGGAATCTTTGTGCTCAAGCTGACTCAACCATCCGTGACACCGTCAACTGGACAGAGCAAAAAGAGAAAGTTGATTTCTGGTGACTATTTTCCGGCAGAGCTTCCCGAAGCCGCCGCCAAGAGGGTCCCCAAGATCAACACCAAGAGTCTTGAGGAAGCGATGCGCTCGAAAGCCCTAGGGTTTGTTCCGTTGAAGCGAGCGCTCCCGACAAGTTTTGCTCGGCAAGCTTGCGGGGAGCGTCAACTCGGCTGAACCGCAGGTTCTTGCCGTTGAAGCTGATGTTCCCGCAGCAGCATACGTGCCTTTAGTCTTTGTTGTCGAGCCGCAAGCTCCAGCATGGGCACAACAGATTGTCCGTTTCCTTCAGACAGGAGAGCTTCGAAGAGCAAGAAGAAGCGGAAAGAAGTAGCCCGGCGATCAAGTATGTACCAGTTAAATCGATGACGTCTTGTAAAAAAGACTCAACGGTGTGAAATTGAAGTGTATTCCACAGGAAGGCGGGCAAGAGCTGTTGGCGAAGATACATGGAGGCATATGTGGCCACCACATTGGCGCAAAGCACTTGCGGCAAAGCGTTCCTAACAAGGTTTCTTTTGGCCCACCCTCCGGGATGCAAGCGCACAAGTAACCAAGTGTGAAGCGTGCGGTTCCATTCCAGCGAGATACACCAACCAGCCCAAGCTCTCCAGATGATCCCTTTATCCTGGCCATTTTGATGCAGGTGCTCGACATCCTCAGCCCCTTTCCCGAGCTGTCGGGGCTTTGAAATACTTGTATGTCGCTATCAACAAGTTCACAAAGTGGCGAAGTGGAAGCGATGAGGAAGGTGACAGCCGGTCGGCGATCAAGTTCTTGGTCGATTGTTTGCCGTTTGAGTCCCTAACAGGATCATCACCGACAACGACACGCAATTCACGAGCCGCACCTTCATGCGATCGTCCAAGATCTTGGCGCCAAGGTCTGCTTCCACATTGCTCACCCGAGAAGCAGCGGTCAAGCGGAGAGGAAAATCTTGAAGTGTTGCGGGCTCAAGACCAGAACTTTCGACAGGCTGCACAAGTGCGGAAAGAAGCTGGATCGAGGAGCTGCCGATGGTTCTTTAATCGTCGGGGCGGCGCCAAATTGAGCCATCGGCCAAACACCTTCGCTCGTCTCTACGGAGTAGAGGCAGTTCTCCCCACGGAACTCGTATACGGATCGCCTCGAGTGCTCGCTTATGATGAGCTTGAGCAAGAGCAGCTGCGACAAGATGATGCACTGCTCCTTGAGGAAGATCGTCTTGAGTTGCTTTGTCTGAGCTGCTCGCTACCAGCAAGCTTTGCGCCGATACCATAACCGCAAAGTTAATGCCCGAAGTCTCGAGGAAAGCGACCTTGTTCTTGGCGCGTTCAGTCCGCCAGAATTCCAACAAGTTGGCCTTGAAGTGGGAAGGCCCTTACGGGTGAAGCGAGTCACTAGGCCGGTCTTTGTCCGCTTGAGACCGAAGATGGCTTTCCGGTGAGCAACTCCTGGAACATTGAGCATCTTCGTAAGTTTTACCCATAAGGCGCGGTTGCCGGAACCTGTTCCGACAACCACCTTTTGTACAAGCCTTGCCGCTGTTGCATGTAACCCTTTGTACAAAGCCGGGCGCAGATCCCGTGCATAAAAAAATTCGTGTGCTCCGCACATCTTGTCAATTGCATGCTCTTTGTTTTTTTTCGCATGTATTTTCTGACATTATGTGCAGCACCTGCCCCCGGTAAGCGACAACGAGCCTTAAGGCTCCATATCTTTATTTTCTCTTCTTTCTTTTTCTCGAAGAAATGGAAAGGTTCCCTCGCACACAAGTTTGCCGGGGGGGGGGGAGGAGAAGATAATGGTATGGACCAGGCGTTGTTCAAGCAAGTTTTACCTTACCGGGAAGCCGACGACGTAAAAGCTAAGTTGCCAAAATTTGAGCAATCAGCTTTTAAATTTTTGAGTTATCTTCCTTGAACGACCGTGCTTTGTATGGAAAACCTGTGCGCGGAGGAACCAACTCATAGCTAGTTGCGCCCTTACTTTGTTTCGAGTCCGCTCAACAATTTAAGTGTGCTGCGACTAGTTGCGACAAGGTTTCTTGTCGGTGCACGCACCGCCAAAGAGGCTCTTGATGTTCACTTTTCGGCGCTTCATGGCAAGGGTGCTCTTGCCGACAAGTTCCCTAAAAGCGTAGGGCAAAAACATACAAAGGAAGGAACCAAGTAGAGGAAATAACATAGCAGTAGATACCCAGAATAAAGTTATATTACAAAATAAGCTTGTCGCAACTCTAATGGAATGTTCTTGTAACATGGTCATCAGCGACAAGAAAAGGAAAAAGCGGGCGGCCTAATCTACGCGACCGCCGTCAACCCTCTTGACCTCGTTCACCTTGTCCACGATGGGTGCGACAAGGGACTTGAGCGCGTCCAGATCAGCATCCGCCGGCAGCTTCTTGAGGACGTTGGTGAGGTTGAGGCCTGGGTTGCGGAAGGCCACCTTCACCAACACCTTCTCCAGAACTCTGGCGCAGATCGTGCGCGACTCGTCGGCCAGCTGCTTTGGGATCCTTTCCCGGAGTTGCTGGAGGGCCGTCGCCACGCCTTTGAAGAACAGGGTGAGCTTGGTGCTGGGTTGGAGGTTCTCGTCGGAGGAGTACCCGAGGCCCTCCACCCCCAAGCTGCACCAGCTCCTCATCGATGACTGCAGCAATGTTGACGAGGCCCTCTGTCCAGAGCTCCACCGTAGCCCTGAAGGTGTTTTGAGCCTCGGCAGCCCTCGTTAGCAGCTCCTCGTTGGCCTTGATCTCCTCCCTCAAGGTCGCCTCCTGCCCCTTGGCGCTGTCCAGCGCCTGGGTCAGTGTGGCCAGTTTCAGCTCGAGATCAGCATTGGAGTCCTTGGCGGCGCTCAACTCCTTGCCCTTCTCGGCGAGTTGACCCTGCAGATAACCATGGGCGAGGGCATCCTTCTCGCGCTCGCGCTGAAGCACAGCAAGCTCTTCATCCTCCGCCTTGAGATCGCCCTCTAGCCGCGCCACGTTCGTCTCCAACTCCTTCTTGGCGGCCTCAGCAGCTACGGCAGCGTCCTTCGCTTCCTTGAGGGCCCCGCCAAGTGATTGCTCGCGTGCAGCAAGCTCATCCTCATAGCTGTCGAGGTTGACCTTTTGCTGCGTCAGATCACCTTCTCGTGCGGACAGCTCCTCGGCGGCAAGCCGCGGTTTCTCCTCGGCTTCGGCCTTCTCAAGGATGAACGCCTTCCGCGCTTCGA
Source organism: Aegilops speltoides (assembly GCA_021437245.1). Taxonomy (NCBI): domain Eukaryota; kingdom Viridiplantae; phylum Streptophyta; class Magnoliopsida; order Poales; family Poaceae; genus Aegilops; species Aegilops speltoides. Next base: position 170,846,358 of record CM038147.1, on the reverse strand, counting down.
CGAGCTGCGCCCGCTCCTCTGCAATGGCCCGGAGAGCTTCCTGATTGCGTTCCCGGAGCTCCTCCGCGTGCTTCTCAATGTCTGCTCCCGCCTGCGCGACAAGCGCTTCCCGGGACTCCACCTTGCCTTGTCGGGCGCGGTAGAGCGACACCAGCTTCGGGCGATTGCTCCTCCTCGAACTTCGCCGCTGCTGCTGCTTGGCGCGTCAACGATGTCGGCCCGCGAGGCGAGCACTTCCTGTCAAGCTTCTCCTTGGCCGGCGCCACAGGCTCGACTCGAGGAAGCTTGATGAAGACACCGTCGCCCGGCCTTGGTAGGCGCCCGGTGAGCTCTTGAACTGGCGCTGCATCGGCAGCGAGAGGATCAGCGGTCGGCGTAGCGCCTTGCGCTCCTGCGCCCTTAGGGTCGTCATTGCAACTGCCAGACCCCTCGCCAGCTTCTGCGCCAGCAGCCTTGGCGGCCTCTTCGTCGGCAGGATCGTCAGCGCCGACCTCCTCTTCGGTGGTGGCAGCGTCGTCAGTGTTGCCGCACGCGTTCTCCTCGTCGGTGGCCTCAGTTTCCATCGGCTCCGTGGAGGGTGGATCTGAAGGCCGGAAGAGGGAGAAAAGTCAAGCAAATGATCAAAAAGAGAAATCAGAAGAAGAAAAATTCAAGGGAAGTTTCGGGCAAGAAAGGTTACCTGCGCTGGGGTCCACAGTCATGGGCTCCACCACCGGGGGATCGTTGGCGCTGTCCCTTGCCGAAGACTCCTCCCTTACCGGAGAACGTTCCCTTGCCGGGGAGTCCGCCCTTGGCGGCGTAGTCGAAGCAGACGACGAGTCGGAGGGGATTTCCAGGCCCTCCTGGTAAAGTTGCTCTGCTCCTACGCAAACAAATACTCAGTTGACAACAAAGAAAGAGCACTCATGCACAGCTAACAGCAGAAAAGAAACCAAAAACTTACGCTGGGGGCTGCGCTGGGGGCTGCTTTGCGGAGTAGTGTCGGGTCCGGCAAGATGGTCTCTGGCGCGCCTCCTGCCGCCGCGGTGGGCTCGTCCTCGATGACAACCACCGGAACCTTGGCCCTCTTTGCCGCCCTCTGGGCCAGTGTCCTGAAACGGAATAAGTCCAGAGTAAATCAGATCAGATGCAAGACAAGAACAACACATTGAAGAACTACAAGAACAACAAGAGGGTCTTACTCTTCTTCTTTTTCCCCGTCAGAGCTGAGCGCGGAGAGGTCGAAGTTCAGCCCACCTTCGGCGCGACGAGGCGGAGGAGTGGGATCCCTTGGCCGCTTGGCGGTGGCTGCGGCGGCGGCCCGAGACGACTCTGCTCCAGTTGCCACCGCGGCGGGAGGCGCTCCAGCAGCGACAGTACTTGTCGCGGTGGAGCGTGTCGCGCGGCGCCGCGGTTGTTGACCTGGTTGCCGTCCTGCTGCGTCCCCGGCCCTGCGGAGGCGCCTTCTTGGCTGCGCTGGGGGCTGCGCTGCGGGCCCTGCTCGCGACAAACTGCTCGAGGATGGCGGACCACTCGCACCCTCGGCGGGCTCACTCGACTCGGCCTCGGGCGCGGCAAGTTCTTCCTCGCCATCCATCCGCTGGCGCTCGGCAAGGCTTGCCGCCTCTGCAGCATGTGCCTCCTCCACTGTGAACCCAAACTCGCCCGCAGCAACGGCTGCTGCCACCTGCTCCACCCTAGTGGCGATGCGCTGCATCTCCTGTTCGGTGGTGTCGCGGGTGAGGCTTCTCTTCTCGTCGCCATGGACCTCCACCTCCACCAGGCTATCAAAGAACTGCTGCACGACGTCGTCGGCAGGTTCTTGCCAAGTTGGAATGATCCGTCGAGTCACTGGCGGCATCATTACGCGGATGTGGTCGTAGCGAGGTTGTTGCACAAAGGAGCAGCGCTGCCGGCAGCCTGAACCACTCGGGGTGTTGAGGGTCGTGCTTGAACAGCTCCTTGAGTATCCCGTCCAACTCCAAGACGGTGAAATTGAAGTTGAGGCCTGGGCGCAGCCTCATGATATCCGCCGGGCCCCCGAATTCCCAGGTGAGTCTCCCCCTCGCCTGCAGGGGGGCGATGCGGCAGCGAAGGAAATCTTCGCCAACAGCGCCTACAGTCAACCCGGCAAGCCTGAGGCGCAAGATCCGGGTGGTGGCGATCTTCAGCTTGTCGTCGTCCGTGGCAAGGGCGCTCTAATCATTGCCACGCACTGCTGGGGTTTGGCGCAGAGCGGTAAATGGCTGCGGGTTCTCCTCTAAGATCCAGCACCAATCAGATCTCCACTCCTCCCATTTGCTGCGGAGCTCCCCCTCCAGATAGGCTTCCTTCTTGCCGGATCGCGAGATCCAAGCGATCCCGCCGGCAAGGGGCTCCCCTCTCTCAACTCGAGGCATGAAGAAGTGGCGGAAAAGAGCTACGTTGGGGTGGACTCCGACAAAGTTTTCGCAGAGATGTGCGAAAACTGCCATGGTCAGGACAGCATTGGGGGTGAAATCAAGGAGATGAAACCCGTAGGTGTTCATGATGTCAAAGAAAAACTTGGAGAAGGGCGGGCAGAGCCCACAATAGAAGAACAGAGCGAAGAACGGATACCCATATGGGGCCTTCTCCGAAGCGGCGGCGGAGAGTACCTTGGTGCGCGGATGCGCCCGCGTCTCCGTCGACCAAAAGAGATAGTACCAGTCCCTCAGCTCCTTCGCAGAGAGCTCGGAGGGGAAAGTGGCCCGCTCCTTCCGCAGCGCCTCGAGCCGCTGCGCCTCGGTTGACTTCACGGCTTTCCCCTTTCCGGCTTTCGGAGCCATGGCGGAGGCGGTGGGGGAGATTGACGGCGCTGGTGGCAACGGCGGCGACGGGGGGCGGAGCGCTGCTCTCTTTTGGCTTTGGAAGCGGAGGGGAGCAGCAGAGGTTTCCGAGATTGAAGCAGCAAGTGGAGAAGGTGGGGGAACGGCCCCTGTTTCTCCTGCTTATAAAGAGGAGGAGGCGGACGTTACGCTTTTTCCGAATAAAGAATCGCCCACGATCTCTCCCACGACGCCGCATTCGACACGTGCCGTTATGAGAGGGCGCGGTGGATACGGAGTTAGATTCAGCATAACCCAGGCCCGCGTGTGCCCGTGCCCTGTTTTGGGCCCGACCCAAAAGCGCTCGGCACCGTGTGTGGCCCGGGCCCGGGGGCTCCTGTCGGTGTACTAGAGTAGGGGTACCCTAGTATCCCGAACTTGTGCAGGCGATTCTGGCGCCAGCAAAGGCTTGCCGGGTGACCGCCAAGGTCCTCCGCTGGTTCCTTTGGAGCCATTCAAGAACAAAGTGTTTAAGCCGAGAAGACAAGGCCCCGGCAAGAGGAGCTTGTCGGGAAGGCCAACCACGACACCTCAAGACCCGGCGAGCGACAAGCTTCCGGGCGCGACAAGACAACAACCGCGGCAAGGCGCTTGCCGCGGCAAAGCTACCACTTTGCACCCGCGCTCCAGCGCATCCACCAATGTGTCGCCCTGAGGCCTTCTCAGGGGCGCGTGGCGAGAGCCTGTGCAGATAGCGGTGCAAGGTGGCGAGCGGAGATGACGAAGAAGCCATCGTGGCGAGCGGTGGTGCCCCTACAGTCGTTTTTCTGCACTGTTTAGGCGACGCGGACGGGCATTTAATGCCTTTGTCCCCTGCCGTCAGAGTTAGGTAGGGTGCACTGTGCAAGTAGCTGTACCAACCACTTCTTTTACGTTTTTGCCCTCGCCTACGTTGCCACCTGTCGGTGACCCCTTTAGCGTATAAGAGAAGGCCCATGCGCAACGTAGAGGGGGGTTCGACTCATTCGAAACTAGAACACGCTCACGCTCTCGAGCAAGAAGGAAATACAAACACAGAGCAGCAGTAGGAGTGTTATCTCTCCGGAGAGCTCCGAAGCTGGGTAAAACCGCTCGCGTGCTTCGCCTCGATCCGCTCTTCGTGTGACCCCCGCTCCTCGCTGGACCGAAAAGGGGCCCTGCCCCATAGGTGTTCGTTCCCATGACATAGAGACACTTGTGTTGAGGTTTGCGAGTCCCGTAGCATGCACGTATGGTAACCGTTGTGTGACAAATTTGAAGCATGGGGTGTTTCTTTGATTGTCTTCCTTATGAGTGGCGGTCGGGGACGAGCGATGGTCTTTTCCTACCAATCTATCCCCCTAGGGGCATGCGTGGTAGTACTTTGCTTCGAGGGCTAATAAATTTTTGCAATAAGTATATGAGTTCTTTATGACTAATGTGAGTCCATTGATTATACACACTTTTACCTTTCCATCATTGCTAGCCTCTTCGGTACCGTGCATTTGCCTTTCTCACCTCGAGAGTTGGTGCAAACTTCGCCGGTGCATCCAAACCCCGTGATATGATATGCTCTATCACACATAAGCCTCCTTATATCTTCCTCAAAACAGCCACCATACCTACCTATCATGGCATTTCCATAGCCATTCCGAGATATATTGCCATGCAACTTTCATCATCATCATATACATGACTTGAGAATTCATTGACATATTGCTTTGCATGATCGTAAGATAGCTAGCATGATGTTTTCATGGCTTGTCCATTTTTTGATGTCATTGCTACGCTAGATCATTGCACATCCCGGTACACCGCCAGAAGCATTCATATAGAGTCATATCTTTGTTCCAGTATCGAGTTGTAATATCGAGTTGTAAGTAAATAAAAGTGTGATGATCATCATTATAGAACATTTCCCCATAAAAAAGAAAAAAAGAAAAAAAGGAAAGGCCAAAGAAGCCTAAATAAAAAAAGGGGGCCAAAGAAGCCCACCCAAAAAGAAAAAAAAGAAAAAGAAAAGGGGCAATGTTACTATCCTTTTTCCATACTTGTGCTTCAGAGTAGCACCATGTTCTTCATATAGAGAGTCTCCTATGTTATCACTTTCATATACTTGTGGGAATTTTCATTATAGAACTTGGCTTGTATATTCCAATGATGGGCTTCCTCAAATGCCCTAGGTCTTCATGAGCAAGCAAGTTGGATGCACACCCACTTAGTTTCTTTTGTTGAGCTTTCATACACTTATAGCTCTTAGTGCATACGTTGCATGGCAATCCCTACTCCTTGCATTAACATCAATTGATGGGCATCTCCATAGCCCGTTGATTAGCCGCGTCGATGTGAGACTTTCTCCTTTTTATCTTCTCCACATAACCTCCATCATTATATTCTAATCCACCTATAGTGCGATATCCATGGCTTGCGCTCATGTATTGCATGAGGGTTGAAAAAGCTGAAGCACGTTAAAAAGTATGAACCAATTGCTCGGCTTGTCATCGGGGTTGTGCATGATGGGGGCATTTTGTGTGACGAAAATGAAGCATGGCCAAACTATATGATTTTGTAGGGATAAGCTTGCTTTGGCCTTGTTGTTTTGAAAAGACATGATTGCTTTATTGGTACGCTTGAAGTATTATTGTTTTTCTATCAAATGATAGACTATTGCTTTGAATCACTCGTGTCTTAATATTCATGCCATGATTAGACATATGATCAAGATTATGCTAGGTAGCATTCCACATCAATTTTTTTTATCATTTACCTACTCAAGGACGAGCAGGATTTAAGCTTGGGGATGCTGATACGTCTCCATCGTATCTATAATTTTTGATTGTTCCATGCCAATATTATTCAACTTTCATATACTTTTGGCAACTTTTTATACTATTTTTTGGGACTAACATATTGATCCAGTGCCCAGTGCTAGTTCCTGTCTGTTGCATGTTTTTTGTTTCGCAGAAACCCAATATCAAACAGAGTCCAAACGGGATAAAAACGGACGGAGAATTATTTTGGAATATTTGTGATTTTTGGGAAGTAAAATAACCGCGAGACGGTGCCCGAGGGGGCCAGGAGATAGGGGGGCGCGCCCCAGGGAGGCATGCATGCCCTGGACTCTACTAGGCCCCCCGTAAGGCGGTTGACGCTCTTCTTTTGCCGCAACAAATCTAATTTTATAAGAAAGATCTGGGCGAAAGATTCACCCCAATCGGAGTTACGGATCTCCGGATATAAAAGAAACGGTGAAGGGGCAGAATCTGAGAACGCAGAAACAGAGAGATAGATCCAATCTCGGAGGGGCTCTCGCTCCTCCCACGCCATGGGAGCCAAGGACCAGAGCGGAAAACCTTCCACCATCTAGGGAGGAGGTCAAGGAAGAAGAAGAAGAAGGGGGGCTCTCTCCCCCTTGCTTCCGGTGGCGCCGGAACGCCGCCGGGGGCCATCATCATCACCGCGAACTTCACCAACACCGCCGTCATCTTCACCCACATCTCCATCATCTTCCCCCATCTATATCCAGAGGTCCACTCTCCCACAACCCGCTGTACCCTCTACTTGAACATGGTGCTTTATGCTTCATATTATTTTCCAATGATGTGTTGCCATCCTATGATGTCTGAGTAGATTTTCGTTGTCCTATCGGTGATTGATGAATTGCAATGATTGGTTTGAGTTGCATGTTTTATTATTGGTGCTGTCCTATTGTGCCCTTCGTGTCGCGCAAGCGTGAGGGATTCCCGCTGTAGGGTTTGCAATATGTTTATCATTTGCTTATGGTGGGTGGCGTGAGTGACAGAAGCACAGACCGGAGTAAGTAGGTTGTTTGCGTATGGGATAAAGGGGACTTGATACTTTAATGCTATGGTTGGGTTTTACCTTAATGAATCTTTAGTATTTGCGAATGCTTGCTAGAGTTCCAATCATAAGTGCATATGATCCAAGTAGAGAAAGTATGTTAGCTTATGCCTCCCCCTCAAATAGAATTGCAATAGTGATTACCGGTCTAGTAACATAGTCAATTGCTCAGGGACAATTCCACAACTCCTACCACCAGTTTTCCACACTCGCTTTATTTACTTTATTGCATCTTTATCTAAACAGCCCCTACTTTTTATTTACTTGTTCTTTATTATCTTGCAAACCTATCCAATCACACCTACAAAGTACTTCTAGTTTCATACTTGTTCTAGGTAAAGTGAACGTCAAGCGTCGTGAACTACGTGTCGATGGCGATAGGACTTGAGAGAGTATTTGTTCTACCTTTAGCTCCTCGTTGGGTTCGACACTCTTACTTATTGAAAGAGGCTACAACTATCCCGTATACTTGCGGGTTATCAGGGGCAGCCACCCACTTCGTGTCTCTAGGAGCCGTGACGTAAAACCACCTCCGCTGCCATAGATCTGACACATCTGGGAAGGAGCCCTCTGGCCATGGGGCGTCAGCATTCCTACTTATTACAACGCCCCCGCACTCCGCGTGTCGCCCCTCGATCATCTTTGGCTTCACATTGAAGGTCTTGAGCCATAATCCGAAGTGGGGGGTGACGTGGAGAAAAGCTTCGCACACAACGATGAACGAAGAGATATGAAGGATAGCGTCCGGAGCTACATCGTGAAAATCTAACGCGTAATAGAACATGAGCCCTCGCACAAAGGGATCAAGGGTGAGGCCCAAGCCGCGGAGGAAGTGAGAAACAAATACGACGCTCTCATTGGGCTCGGGATTAGGGATGACCTGCCCTGGAGCAGGAAGCCTGTGTTGGATGTCGGCAGTCAGATACTCGACCTCCCTAAGCTTCACAATGTCCTCCTCTGTGACTGAGGAGGCCACCCACCGGCCTTGAAGGTTGGATCCGGACATAGTGGAGGATCCGGGGTGTTTGAGCTTGGGTCTCGGGTGTTAGAACTCGAGATGCGAAAAGGCGCAAGGGTGGTGGAAAAGAGGCATAGGCCTCGGCCCCTTTATAAAGGGGGTGAATATCAAGAGTCCTCAACGTGACCACTTGAGACTTATCTAAAAACACGGAGTCATACCAACAGTCGTCGTGGGGTTGCGCACACCCGTATTGATGGAAATCCCGTAATAAGGGGACATGATCTCTTCTGTGACAAGACGTGCCAAGGAAACCGCCTCGCAATATGCGCTATGGCTGGTTGTGGGAAAACGGTTCGAATAATGACCCGACTGTAGTTTCATGTCACTTTGTCTAAAGTTGTCAGCAGATTATATTTGTGAAATATCATTCTCTCTACGGTGGTGTATGAAGATCATCTTGCAGATCCGAACATGATCCAAGTGTTCGATAATTATTTTGGAGTATTCGGAGAAGGAACCCGCCTTGCAATGCCGAAGACAAACTGCGCGCCGGACTCATCGTCATTGAAGCCTGGTTCAGGGGCTACTGAGGGAGTCCTAGATTAGGGGGTATCCGGACAGCCGGACTATATGCTTTGGCCGGACTGTTGGACCGTGAAGATACAAGACTCAAGACTTCGCCCCGTGTCCGGATGGGACTCTCCTTTGCATGGAAGACAAGCTTGGCGATCCGGATATTATATTTCCTTCTTTGTAGCCAACTCCATGTAAACCCTAGCCCCCTCCAGTGTCTATATAAACCAGAGGGTTTAGTTATTAGAGGGACGATCATAGTCATAATCATCATAGGCTAGCTTCTAGGGTTTAGCCTCTACGATCTCGTGGTAGATCTACTCATGTAATACCCATATCATCAATATCAATCAGGTAGGAAGTAGGGTTTTACCTCCATCGAGAGGGCCCGAACCTGGGTAAAACATCGTGTCCCTTGCCTCCTGTTATCATCAGCCTTAGATGCACAGTTTGGGACCCCCTACCCGAGATCTGCCGGTTTTGAAACCGACAATGATCCATGAGGACCAAGGCCAGGCGGGCGCCGGGCGGGCACAAAGCGCCAGTTTCCTCTTTAGTGCAAGGGAGGCAAGCCACAGGCGCGGAGTCCCGAGGAATCAGCCAAAGGTTTCCATTCTGGTGCAACAAGACCAAGACCGCCAGGACGACAGGACGAAGGTCATCACCGAGCCCACCGCAGCGTCACGACCAGAGGCTTTCGCAGGCGAAGACTACTTTTGTCAGGATAAGTTGTAGTACTTGTCCCCTTTCAAATCCGGCCATGGTGGGATCCTTTCCCACCAACATTTGGGAAGAGGACCAAGGCCAGTATAAATAGGACTTAGCCACCACCATAGAGGGGCAACTAGTTCGCATTCACCAGCTCTCTTGAGCTCAAGAACACCTCACTCCTGAGGCCAGTTCATCCACTATACTAGTTCATCCTTAGCCCTCCGAGGAAATCCACCAAAACGCTGGAGTATAGTGTATTACAACGCAAGGTGGACCGAACTAGTATAAACTGCTGTGTTTCTTTGTCTCTTCGAGCTCGACGCGCTCGGCTTAGGAGGATCGCAAGCAGGCAGGCTGGGTAGGTTGAGATCTCCGCACACACCCTAGAGTTCGAACATCTCAAGGGTTTGCGGAACCCGTAATCCGACATTTGGCGCGCCAGGTAGGGGTGCGTCGGAGATCTTCTGCCCTGTTCGCTAGTCCGTGCCGCCGGCTCCGATGGCGGGCGCTCCTCCATTGACTCGGCCGACACGTGCCTCCGAAGAAGCGCCGGGGCTGCGCTGTTTCAACCCCTCCCTGTGGTGGGTGGAGTGGCCACCCAAGTTCAGACCGGAGATGTCGCCACACTACGACGGGGCGGCGGATCCGGCCGCCTTCCTCCATGCATATGAGGAAGCAGTTTGGGCGGCCGGCGGAGATGACAAGGTGAAGGCCAACTGGCTCCCCATGGCCCTTGTAGGCGCATCGCACGCCTGGTTACTCAATCTGCCGGCGTCCTCTGTGGCCTCCTCGGAGGAGCTGCGCGACCTCTCCCTCGCCCGCTACATGGCAAGGTGCCCCCATCGTTGCAACTCTCCTAGGTGGCTCGTAGGTACGACCCTACGACTGCCACATCAAGAAGTTCTACCGACAACTAAGCACCGCCTAGGCAGGCTCGGGGGCTCCACCAGGATGGACGACACTCAAAGCCGACCTCACCTTTGTCCTCGATGATCATCTGACCGCCACGACGGGAGTAGGTGCACTCCCGATGCTTGCACCCCCACCATCTGCAACATGGCGGTCACCTGGACCCTCATCGACGGTGGAGCCGGCCTCAACGTGCTCTCCACGAAGGCATTTGGCCTGCTGCACGTGCCACCCAGCCGGCTCCGCCCCACCAAGCCCTTCTCCAGGGTCGGCAGCGGCTCCACCAGCCCCCTGGGGCAGATCCGCCTCCCCGTTACCTTCGGGACCCGCGACAACTACCGCACTAAGCTCATCGACTTAGACATCACCAGGATTGACCTGCCGTACAATGCCATCTTGGGGTACCCGGCCTTGGCCCAGTTTATGGCAGCGACTCACCCTGCATACAACCTCATGAAGATGCCTGGCAGCAACGGTGTCCTCACGATGGCAGGGGACAGCAAAGACGTGCTGCAGGCCCTCAAGCTCGCCTTCAGGTCAACGACATCCGAGCTGCTCGATGAGAAGGAGGGCCCGGAGGCCCCAGAAGTGGCGTCGACCAAGAAGAAGCAGTTGTTCTCCCAAGACCGAGCCGAGACGAAGCAAGTGCTGGTCAGTGAGGAGGGAACAACTAGCGCCACCTTCACCATAGGTCCTGGCCTCCCTCGGGACTAAGAAGAAGCGTTGGTCGACTTCTTGCGAGCCAACAAGGATGTATTCGCTTGGGAGCCCAAACACCTAGCTGGGGTCTCAAGGGGAATAATTGAGCACCACCTGAAGGTATGCCCAAACATGTGACCAGTGAAGCAGAAGGCTCGTCGTCAGTCCACCGAGAAGCAGGCCTTCATCATCCAAGAAACCCGCAAGCTGCAAGCAGCAGTGGTCATCGGGGAAGTACGATACCCGGAGTGCCTGGCGAATCCCGTCGTCATCCCCAAGAAAGGAGGGAAGGAGCGCATGTGTGTTGACTTCAGCAACCTCAAAAAGGCCTGCCCGCAAGATCCCTTCTTGTTTCCTCGCATTGATCAGATTGTGGACTCCACCGCCGAGTGCGACCTGTTGTGCTTTTTGGATGCCTTCTCGGGTTACCATCAGATCAAGATGGTCGTACAAGACATGGAGAAGACGACATTCCTGACCCCCTGCGGGGTGTACTGCTACACCTGCATGCCCTTCGGGCTGCGTAATGCCGAGGCTACCTTCCAGCGACTAATGCATATCGCCCTGGGCTCGCAGCTCGGGAGAAACATAGAGGCCTATGTTGATGATATAGTGGTGAAGTCTCGGTAGGCCAGGACCTTGATAGCAGATCTGGAGGAGACATTTGCTAGCCTGCGCAAGGTGGATCTTCGGCTCAATCCCGAGAAGTGTGTCTTCGGGGTTCCCTCTGGTAAGCTGTTGGGCTTCCTGGTGTCACATAGAGGAATCGAAGCCAACCTAGAGAAGGTCAAGGCAATAGGGGACATGAGCCCCCCGCAGACCCTGAAGGAGATGCAGAAGCTAGCGGGCTGCGTAACCTCACTTGGGTGCTTCATTTCCATGCTGGGGGAGCGCACCCTCCTGTTCTTGAAGCTAATGAAAAGGGAGGAGCTGTTCGAGTGGACCCCGGAGGCAGACGCAGCCTTTCAAGACCTCAAGAGATACCTGACCAGCCCGCCGATGATGGTGGCGTTGCACCCTCTCGAGCCCTTGGTGCTCTATCTGGCAGCCACCCCTCACTCAGCCAGCACCGCCCTGGTGGCGCTAAGGAAGGAGCGCCCGTCTAGGGCTCCTCGGCAGAACACTCAACCATCAAGCAAGAAGGAGCTTCCTCAGGACAATGCGCCTAGGGCCTCGGCTAACCCAGTGGCCGATGTCCCTCCGGAGGCTGCGATTGACCCCACAGTTGGGGGGCTCCTAAGAACAGACCTTGCGAAGCCACCGAAGACCCGCACCCTCAAGAAGAGCAAGACTCCACCGATACCTCTCCCCTCGTCGAGCACCCTGTCTACTTCGTCAGCACGGTACTGAGGCAGGCACGAGCGCACTACCCCATGGCTTAAAAACTCTTGCTCGCACTCCTCATCGCCTCCCAGAAGCTGCGCTAGTACTTTCAAGGCCACCCCATCAAGGTCGTTTCGGCATACCCATTGGAGAGGGTGCTCTGGAGCCCGAATTCCGCCGGGCGGGTTGCAGAATGGAATATCGAGCTTCAAGCATTCCACCTTGCACTTCAAAAAAAGACACATCCGTGACATTTTGGGCGGAACGGAATTTTTTCCTGTCATACATATGACACTTCTATGACGATAATTGTGACAAAACCCGGTATCATCATAGATGTGGTGGGCTCCTACTTCTATGACAAAAAATCATGATAGAAAATGGGCTTTTAAGTCTGGGCGGGCGAAGACGCAGCTGCATGACATTCTTTGGGCCGTCCATGACGGAAAAAACCATGGTAGAAGCGAGGGGGGGAAATTTCGAGGAGTTGCCGGTTATGGTGGGAGGTCGGGGGCCGAGCGATGCGCGTTTCTCTCGTACGTATGTGCATGTGTGCGAGGCGTTGGCTCTAACTGAAGCCGGGCGAGGCGTTGGACTCTAACTGAACCTGAGCGATTGCAAAGCAGGCTACACGTTACTGAACCCAAGCGATCGATCGATGGCTATTAATCGAACCGGTTGGCGATTCGCCGCTCTCGCTGCTAATCTTGAAGCCGATCGATGCTGCCTCTGGGATGAACAGTGAGTATTGCGGGGGGTTTGGATGAACAGTGAGCGGTGGTGTTGCCTCTGGATGAACAGGAACCCGTGGTGTGGAGGGCTGGATGAACAGTAGAAGGTGGAGGGGTGGCCGTGGAGGGGTGGTTGAACATGACCCCGTGTTGTGGAGAGCTGGATGAACAGTAGATGGTGGATGGGTGGTTGAAGAGTAGCTGGTGGAGTAGCGCGCGGTGGGGGCTGGATGAACATGAGCGCGTGGAGGCTGGAGGAGGTCGACGGGAGCCCGTGGAGGCTGGAGGAGGTCGACGATGGAGATGAACAATATCCCGTGGAGTCCCGTTTTGCGGTACACCACACCCCTCCCGATGAGCAGGACCCCCGTTTCAACCGTAGGAGGTACGTTTCGTCCATTTTGCGGTATGCCACACCCCTCTCGATCAACAGGACCCCCGTTTCGACCGCAGGAGGTCCGTTTCCTCCGTTTTGCGGTACGCCACACCCCTCCCGATCAACAGGACCCCCGTTTCGACCGTAGGAGATCCATTTCCTCCGTTTTGCGGTGCGCCACACCCCTCCCGATCAACATGACTTCGTTCCGAATGTAGGAGGTCCGTTTCCTCCGTTCTGCGGTACACCAGGCCTCGTTTCCATCACTTGTTCTGTCCAAGCCCTCCCGATGAACACGACCACACATTCCGTTCCGACCCAGCCGGTTGGCTCCCCATGAACACGACGATGATGTTGTTTCTCCGTTACGACCCAGCCATGTACGTATGCACGAGTAGGGGTTAGGGACCCTGCCCGTATGTACGTACGTGGCCGTATTTTCTTTCTTGCACCCTCGCCGCTGTACGTATGTGTACATGCTACGTGCGTGCCTTTACTACGACACGTGCGCGCCTCTACATCGACCAGTATGTACGTACACGTTCGCGACCAGAATGACAACGCTACGTACGCTTCGACCAGGTGGGTCCCGACTGTCAGGCACTTCCTTGAGTGCGAAGATGTAGCTGGTGGGTCCCAACAGTCAGGAGGGCGAATCGTTTTGTTTTTTTGCCTGGACGCACTTCCTTGCGTGCGAAGATGTAGCTGGTGGGTCCTAGCAGTCGGGGGGCAAATCTTTTTTTTGCCCGGACGCATTTCCTTGCGTGCGAAGGTGTCGCTGGTGGGTCCCATCGATCAGGGGGCGAATCGTTTTGTTTTTTTGCTCGGACGCACTTCCTTGCGTGCGAAGATGTACTGTGGGTCCGGCGATCGAGGAAATGTTTTTTCATGAAATCTGATGGCCCGTCCCAAAGGGTCCCAGCTATCAGATGGAGGAATCATTATTTTCCGCGTAATAAGGAGGCACTTCCTTGCTGCGGCCGTGGACCCAGCTGTCAGCCTCTCCATGTACAGTCCACATCCGATGGAAGTCGTTCCTTGACCACGTTGACCACGCTGCGCCGAGAGCACCAGGGTGGTGGACGACGGCGAGGCCTAGGAAGGGGACGACCGGGAGCCGGGGAAGATGCGACAGTGGAAGCCCGCGTGGAGAGGAGTACGAGGGTTCACTGGTTCAGCTGCGGTGTGACGCTGGCCGCAGGGCCTGGCCAGCGGTGGGAATAAAAGGGGGCGGTGAGGCCTCCGTGGCAGCACAGCCGGCCACGGAGGCGAGAGCATCTTGACGACCGGCGCTTCTTTGGTAATTTGGAGCAAGAAGACCAGAGGTTCAAGAAGAACTACGGCCGTTGGATGGACATAGTACGGTCACTGGAGCTAGAATCATTCATATTGACTAAAGTTGACAAAGGCCCCCATCCCAGTCAACTTAGTAGGCCCACAAGTCAGCCTCTCACCATGGTGGGTCCCAGCTAGCAAATGGAGTATTCATTTTCTGTGCGTAATAAGGAGGCAATTCCGGTGGGTCCGAGCTAACAGCGCGAGGAACGTTTTTTTCGTGAAATACGCTGGCCCGTCCGATGGGTCCCAGCAGTCGGGGGGGGGGGGGAACGATTTTTTCGCGAAATAAGGTGGCTCATCCGGTGGGTCCCTGCTGTCAGGTAGAGGAATAATTATTTTGCGCGTAATAAGGAGGCACTTCCTTGCGGCTGCCTGGACCCAGCTGTCAGCCTCTCCACGTACAGTACTCTTCCGATGGAAGTCGGTCGTTGACCACGTTGACCACGCCACGCCGAGAGCACCAGGGCGGTGGTCTGGACGACAGCGAGGCCTAGGAAGGGGACGACGTGGAGCCGGGGAAGACGCAACATTGGTAGCCCGCGTGGAGAGGAGTACGAGGGATCACTCGTTCAGCTGCGGCGTGAGGCTGCCGTCGCCGCAGAATAACAGGGGGTGTGGGTGAGTAGAGGGATACCCTGGGCCAGCGGTGAGGCCTCCGCGGCATCACAGCCGGCCACGAGAGGCGGGAGCACGCGACACGACCGGCGCTGCTTTGGGCGGCTGGAGTAAGAAGACCAGAGGTTGAAGAAGCACTTTGGCCTTTGGATGGACATCGTACGGTCACTGGAGCTAGAATCATTCATATTGACGAAGTTGACAAAGCCCTCCGTCCCCGTCAACTTAGTTGTCCCACAAGTCATCCTCCCACTATGGTGGGTCCCATCTAGCAGGGTGGGTATTCATTTTTTTGTGCGTAATAAGGATGCACTTCCTTGCGTGCGAAGATATAGCTGGTGGGTCCGACATGTCAGCGGGGGGAACGTTTTTTTCACGAAATACAGAGGCCCTTCCAGTGGGTCCTAGCTGTCAGGTGGAGGAATCATTATTTTGCGCGTACAGTCCACGGCCGATGGATGTCGTTCGTTGACCATGTTGACCATGCCGCGCCGAGAGCACCATGGCGGTGGACGACGGCGAGGCCTAGGAAGGGAACAACATGGAGCCGGGGAAGACTCGGCAATGGTTGCCCACGCTGTGGGGAGTATGAGGGTTTACTGGTCAGGCTGCCATCGCCGGAAAATAACAGGAGGTGTGGGTGAGTACATGAATGGCCTGGCTAGCAATGAAGTAGGGTGGGTCGGTGCGGCCTCTGTGGCAGCACAGCCGGCCACGGGAGGCGGGAGCAGGCAGTCCCACCGGAGCTGGTTTGGGCGGCCGGAGCAAGAAGATCAGCTATTGAAGAAGCAGCACGGCCGTTGGATTAACATCCACGGTCATTGCTGCTAGAATCGTTTGTGGACTAAGTTGACAAAGCCAAAGTACACGTCAACCTAGTAGACCCACAAGTCAACCTCCAAATCTGTCCCAAACAGCATACAACCCGAAATTTCTAGCCGGATTCAAATTAATTTTAAATCTAAATATACCTTAATTTAAATTCAATGCAATTTTACCCGCTCAAAAACAATGAAATTTAAAATATCAAAATCCGAAAGAAAACAATATTTGGGAACTAATTGCCTGTTTGCTGTATTTTTTTCATTTTACAACCCATTTATTATTACTTATAGCCCATTTATTATTACTTATAGCCCATTTCTTATTACTTATAGCCCATTTTTAATTACTTATAGCCCATTTTCTGGGCAAAATGCATCCCTCCTCGTTTTGAAAGATTTCCGGCCTAGCAGGGCGTAGAAAAGCAAGTAGGCTTATGTTGGTTATTCTGCAAAACACAAAATAGCTGGCTAGCCATTTTTCAGAAAGGAAAAAAACAAACTCGGCTGGTCATGTGCTAAACATATGAAATAAAAGACTGGCCTAGACGGGCCACGGGTCCCGCACAACCCAGTTGATACCCTTCTCCGTCCCGAAAAAACAAAATTACTGCGCGCGCTGCTCGGTCCCTACTGTCATCCTCACCATGTACAACCATCTCCTTATTCCTCTTGGTTGTTTACCATGTTGACAACACCGGAGGGCGGCGCCGCGGTGAGCGCGGAGGACGATGGTGAGGCCTCAGACGAGAACGAATAGGAGCCGGGGAAGATCACAGCCAGCCGTGGGAGGCGGGAGCAGGCGGTCCCGCCGGCGCTGGTTTGGCTTTGGCGACTCGAGGAAGAAGAGACTGAAGAAACGCGACAGACGTTGAATGTCAATCGAACGTTCAAGGTTGGCACAATCGTTTTTTGACTAAGCAGACACCAAGTAGCATACTTTTTTATATATAGGAAGAAAACTGCGAGGAAAATGCGTTCGTCTGCCGTCCTCCTCAAAGGGAACGTTCGCCACATAAGTGAATAGCACCCTTGGTTTTCAACCGAGAAGTCTTGGGTTCGAGTCCGAGGAACTCTCAATTTTGTCCTCCTTCCTTCCTCGCAAAAAAAGGGAAAGAAAATCAAAGACATGGGAAGGCGTACAACACAAGCTAGTGTACCAGTAAAGAGACATTGCCGAGTTTTAGAAAAAAGAAAGACGTGCTCCTGTAGCTAGTTCGAATCCAAACCTAGACTATGACTATATATGGTGCTATGCTACTCTGCAAGTAATGAAACTGACATATCCAACGTTCACTTCTCCTCTTCTCTACTTACTCTGCCTAGCATCAGAAGCTTTGGCCGCAGCAACCATGTCCGCTGGCTGCTCGTCCACCTGCTCTTCAGCAGGCAACAACCAGATATACGCCAAGTTGCCACCCGTACCATCGCCTGTGGGTCTCATTACACCCCCGCCAGCACGCGCACCGCAGCCGATTGCTCATCGCAACCGGCTGCCGTTGGTGTGGTGCCACTGCTGCAAATCACGCAGAGTCATCCGTCGCATCTCAACCACAATCCACAACCCTGGCTGAGTCTTCTACAAATGCCCGAATCATGGGGTAATAATATGTTTAAGTGTTGTTCTGCTGCTTTTAGTTGCTGATTTTTTTAATAGTTTGGTTGATGATCTTCCAATTTGATTCGTGCAGAAAAGGGAAGATTCGTGTGATTTGTATTTCTGGCAAGTTGCTGATGTGGGGGAATGCAACTACGCTGATTATTTGGTTAGCTGAGGAATCCCAATACCAGCAGGTTGGGGTGTTGGACAAATGGCGAAGGAGCGACGAAGAGGAAGATGCAAAGCGAAGGTTAAAGACGCAGTTCCTCGATCATGGCCAAGCAACAATTGCTGAGCGGCCTTGACAAAGAATGAGGAGATGAAAGAGCTTGTGAAGATAATGGGCAAAATCGATGTGCTCAGTAGGATGATTGTCTCTTTATTTGCAAAGTGTATGTAGCACTTTTCGTAATGTATTCGATGGCTATGACATGAGCACTTTTCTCAAACTAGTAATGAATGAAACCATGTAGCAGTGGGCATAGTGTTGTGAATATCTAATGATTTATATTAACAGAAATCAGGGGGTATCCCCTTTTGCTCATATAAATAAATAGATAGTAGAGGCCCTGTCGGGTCAGCTTTGTTCTCATTCGAAGACGTCGAGCAAATTGCAGTCCAATAGCAAACTATGTCATCAAATTCAAGTTTCACAGCCAAATATGAGTACAACTAAACAACAATGTCATCATGTTTTAGTTGTCATACAATCACCAAACACAAATCAGCATACATAATAAGTGATGTTCTCAAAGCAAAATACTAAACAACATGTTCATCAGGTTTCAGTTGTCATAGCAAACACAATTTCACATAGTAGATAAAAACGTCTTCGGCGAGCAAATCGACAAAAGCAATGTAATCATCATCCGCAGCAGCAGCGTCAACATCTTCGCCATGTGTATCAGTCTGAATCATAATTCCCCACGGTGTCATCTTCTTCTTCGTCCTCAACGTCCTCGAACGTTGGCTTCTTCTTGATCAACTCTTGTATGTCCACGGCACGACAGGCAATCTTTTCACTGGCATCATTGACGTGATGGTTCTCAAAGATATTAGGAACATCTATGTTATCTTGTACATCAGGAGCAGTGTAAGCATCATCTTGTTGTGCAACTTCATTAAACGAATTCCTCTGCTCAAACCTTTGCAATACTCTCCTGTCATCGCTACGTGCAAATGTGTCTTCCAAGAAAAATATCTGTGTTGGTTGATTTGCCAAAAGAAAAGGCTCGTTGGTCTGGTACGCTGCCTTAACATTGATGGATTTGAAATAATCATCAGCCCTGGGTTTTGCAATCCTGGAAAACAGGTTATACCAACGACAACACCACAGAACCGCACACCGATGATCCTCGAAACTGGAGATATACTGCAACTGAACAATGTCTGTTATGTTTGCATACATTTCACTTGTCTCTTTGTCATACGTATCCGTGCTCATGATGGCACTGTTTTGTGTCTTCCTGCCTTTGTCTCGTGCAAGGGTCTTGTAGCGCACATCTCCAACAACGCAAGATTCATAATGTCTTACTCGAGTATCAGGACCCATTGCTAGTGAGTAAAGGGCATCATCAACTGCCTGCCCATCCTCTAGCATCTTCTTAACCTATGGTTAGAAAATAGACAAGCTGATGATCTTATGTACTCAATATATTAAAAAAACTGACAGTGCACTTCAAAAGCTTACATGGTTCTTGAACCATTTCGCAAATCCTGCCATAACCAGTTTGTCAATGTTTCTTGGATTTTGCGGCAAGAACTCCTCTTTGTACATCTTTGCACAACATAGTGATCGCGTCAAACATCTAAATATATAAGAATGTGCTGCAAGTTTAGTAGATACGATGTATAAGCTGCGATCGCACTTACTTGATATAAGGTAGTATCTCGGGACGCTTATTCAACACATACCAAACCATTTTGTCCAAATCTTTAGGCTTGTCCTCTTGTCGACTCTTCCCTGTAACTCGAACAGAATAACCGAAAACATTGAGCCCGGGATTGTCTTCACCCACCTCTTTGCTAAGCTGATCAACTGTTTCAATTTATTTTGAGAAGAATGTCAACGCTTCTGTAGCAATGTAGGCCTCTGCAATGGAACCCTCGGGTCTAGCTCTGTTCCTAACATAGCCCTTGAAAGTGCCTAGACGCCTTTCAATAGGGTACATCCAGCCATACTGTACTGGACCTCTAAGTAGTGCCTCATCAGGTAGACGAACAGCCAAATGCACCATCACATCAAAGAAGGCTGGTGGATATATCTTCTGAAGGTTGCATAGGATAGTTGGTATCTTCTCTCTAAGACGCTCCAAAGCATCTATCCTGATATTTCTACTGCAGAGTTCCCTAAAGAATTGTCCCAACTCTGCAACTGCTTTGTATAAGTCAGGGCGGCCCAATCCTCTAAGGATAACAGGTAAAACCCTTTGAAGTAGGACATGGCAGTCATGAGTTTTCAACCCTTGTACCTTGTTTCCATCTCAGACCGACTCTCCTTTCAGGGTTGGAAGCAAATCCATGTGGGAATCTCACACGTGACAAGACCTCGCAGAATTCTTTTCTTTTTACCTTGTCCAAGACGTACACAGCTGGTGCCATATCCCGTGGTTTACCTTCATCTTGCACCTGCAAATCCTTTCTGATACCCAGGTGTGTCAAATCAATCCTAGATTTTAAGGTATCTTTCGTCTTGCCTTCAATGTTAAGAAGTGTGCCGATAATGCTGTCACATATATTTTTCTCGATGTGCATCACATCAAGATTATGCCGTAGATCCAAATCTTTCAAATACTCCAAGTCCCACAAAGTGGACCTGCGGGTAAACAATAATCTCTCTTCTACCGTGCCATGCTTCCTTTTCCCGCTACCATTACCAGGATGGTTTGTCTGGTGTAATATGCCTGACCTTCTCTAATTCCACTTGCAACACATCGGCGGTGGGCCTCTTTGGTGCATCACGGTTTTCAAGCTTTGCATTGAACACATGTCTTCGGTATTTTCTAGGATGCGGCTTGTCCTTGGCAAGGAAACGGCGGTGTCCAATGTAACAGATCTTGCTAAGTATTTCGTATGACAATGATTCTGTCACAATAACACATGCATTGTAACTATGTGTCGTTTTCCCTGACATAGTGCCCAAAGCCGGATAATCATGGATGCACCAAATTACAACAGCACGTAGAAAGAAATCAGCTGGTGTGCTGCTATATAGGTCTCGAGTGAGAACACCCTTCCATAGCTGTTGAAGTTCCTCCACAAGAGGCTCCATGAACAAATCAAAATCCTTTCCAGGACTTTGGACCTGGGATGAGCAAGGCCATCATGTAGTTTGATTCTTTGGTGCGTACATTTGGAGGCATGTTGTAAGGATAACAAGCACCGCCAAATGCTATATGTGGCGCTCTGGTGGCCAAATGGGTTAAACCCATCGAATCTAAGCCAAGTCTAATGTTTCTCGGTCAAGACAAACTCTTTGTGTTTATCATTGAAGCTTTTCCACTCACTACCATGAGATGGATGGCTCATTACATTCTGATCTCTGTACTCCCGGTTCCTAGAATGCCACAGTACATCCTCTCTTGTTTCAGCATCATGAAACAACCTCTGCAATCATGGTGTAATTGGAAAATGTCTCAGAACATTATGAGGAACCCTCTTCACAGCATCACCATCTATCCATCTTGATGATTTGCATTTCGGGCATTCACTTAAGTTCGCATAATCCTTTCGGAACAGAACACAATTATTCTTACAAACATGGATCATATCATATCCAATTCCAACTGCACGAAGAAATTCTTCATTTTACTGTAGGTGTGTGGAAGCTCAGACTCATCTGGGAAAGATTTGCGGAAAGCAGCCAACATCACATCAAATGATTTGTTTGTCATCCGCTCAGATGTCTTCACCTGAAGAAAGGTGACCATAGCTGAGAATACTGATAGCTTATTTCCTAGGGTGACAACAACGTTGCATTGTTCCAACATGCGGGCCCACCGTTTTTCTTCTGCAGGTGAAAGTTCACGGAATGCATGAGCATTTCGTAGCATTGTTTCAATGTTGGTCAAACTCACTGGCTCCGCCACCACCACCTCCTCCTCCTCTTCCACGAGCATCGAGCGAGATCAAGATGGTGATCTGCTGCTTCCACGTAGTCAATAACATTGACGTTCACAACTTCACCATGATGAACCCACCTAGTATATGTGACCGACATCCCATAGAAGTGTAGATGAGTTTGCACAGTTGACTGGGGTCTTGTAACATAATTCATACAACTACTACACGGGCAGAAACATCTGATTTCGGACCACCGTACTCAGCTCTGATAAAGTTCATGAAGTTTTCAACCCCCTCGACATATGCAGCGGAGAATCTTCGAGCAGAAGTTATCCAAGTCCTGTCCATTTGTTAGACATACAAATTAGTTCTTATACTAGATATTACAGGAAAAACATATATGCTTTTTTATGAAGTCCAGAAAAAATACCTAGGTCGATGTCTAAAGCTATGGAAAGATATTTGGACGAGCAGATCTAAGTAACGAAATATATGTAAAGCTAATTCAGCAAACAGATTTGTGTGCTAAATTATGGCAGGCTGTTTCAGCAGTCAATGAGCCTGAGCACACAGCCATCAAACTATCGAAGGCCATCGTAGCAACAAAGATCAAGTATAAAACGGTGTAGAGCTATTTCACCTAACAGATTGGCTACTAGACCATGGCAATCTACGTCACAATAAATATATGGCAGGATATTTTAGCAACTAATCGGCCTTGGCATTCCATCTCAGCTAAACAGATTGAGTGCAGAATAGGGCAAGGAAGCTTCTTAAGCAGAGTATATTAACAGTAAACTACTTCGGCAAACAGTGAGATTAACAACATCTATCAGCTAACATTCAGCGCTACACCGACATGAACGGGGCCTCAGTCTAGAATGCGCGTACCGTAGGAGAAGTTGACCGCCGTGCGTCTCCACACGAACGTCGCCAGTGGTGGCGGCGCTGACCGCCGTGCGCCTCCACAAGAACGTAGCCAGAGGTGGCGGCGCGGCTAGAGGACGGCAGTCTACGAAAGCGTACTGTGGGAGCGAGAGGATCACCGTGTGTCCCCTCGACGAACTGCGGCACCGACGTATCGGCGCGGCGGGGAGGGCGGCTTTGGCAGAGCGAATGGAGTGGAGGGGGGACGGGGGGGGGAGGGGGGTTTGGGGAATATTTGGCCGAATGGCGGTTGAATCGAATTTGGGGGGACTTTTTGGGTGGGGGCGAGGATTTTCGCGCGGTGGGTGGGGGGAGTTTGGCGCATGTTCGGTTTCTCCAAGTGCAGTCCCACGTGTCAGTGAAGAGGCAAGCCGAAGCGCGTTTCGTTTGCGTGAGCCGTGTGCAGGACCGAACGTGTGTGGGGTGCAATGCGACCGCGACAGGAGTGCTGTGAGTGTACCGCCTTTTTTCTTTTAAACTAGGTGCTTCGCCCCCTCAAAAAAAATGTTGCTTCGCGCGATCCATCGATACTACTACTAGTAATTCGGTAATCCCGACTAAAACGGCGCGGACGTGTCTTTTCCCGCGCGATATGCTGGGAGGTTGGCTTAGTTGGGTTTTTTTGATTTGTCTCGGTTCAATAAAAAGAAGAGTTGGTGATGATGGTGTGCCTGTCATCCTGCAATATAGGCCGTCCGATCTATATCTAACGGATAGGAAGGAAACTATGACAGTTTACCTGCACTCCTCTCCACATTTGCAGATAAGGCTTTCCCTCGTTCGTCCTTTTCTCCCACAAGATCTTGATCTTCCGTGCACTAGTACTCCTACAATATGTATATTATTGTGAAAGTTCATATACACCAGCCGTGATTAATGCAAACACGGCAGATTTTCATTACATTTCGAACTTTTATAAGACAGCAAAATAAAAGAAAGCCAACCCTAAACCTATTCTACGGCGGCGACCGACGTCCTCCATCTGCGATCTCTATGTACGGGGCGGGGTTCAAGACCCGTGAAGTGAAGGTGCGGTCTCCGGCAAGGAAGAGTAGAACACGGGATACGGACCGGCCAGTTGGCACACCATGCCCTGCCGCCTCCCATGCCCTACTCATCCTCGAAGGAGTCCCCGACCTCGGAGGTGCCGGACGTTGGACGGCGGCAAGTAGGACGCGTGGCTGACGGTGCTCCCGTCGTTCGCCGCCAGCGTGGCCACCGCTTGTGCGGTCGCGTCCGTGTCCGGCTACGCTGCTATTGCGTCGCGAGAGGCGACTTGAGCGAGGGCAGCGACCTCGAGCTTCATCCCCGAAGACAAGCTCTCCTGCAGAGCGTTCACACTTGCGGTCATGGCAGATGTGGTGCCAGGTAGGAGTACGATGCGCTATGGTGTGGAGGTTAGCTGGGCGTTGCCGCTTTAAGTAGCGCATTTCGGTGAGGCCAAGCGTCCGGGTGCGTCATTAAGTCGCCGGAGTTGATTCCGCGGGCACCGAGCCTCTTAACGACGACATACGAATGGACGACATGAATGTGGGCAGCTGGCGCCGGCTGCGAACGCACCACGCGACGGCGCGAGGGACGAGGGCTTTGGTGTGCCAGGGTAGTCAGCTGCGGTCGTGGCAACGTTGGAGATTCCCTTTGCTCAAACGCGATCCCCGCATGTCATTGAAAAAGCAAGACGACCCGGCATGGTCAGGTCCAGAGGATGCAGTTGGCCGCGCTACACCACTCCACGGACGCGTCGTGGCGCCCCGTGCATCCTCGACGAGCCGGGTGTTGGGGTGTGTTTGGATTGTGGCCAAAGTGCACCTTACCAAAATTTTGGTCATGACCCAAAGATTGGTCTTTGTTTGGATGGTTGCCATTTCTTTGGCATGCCAATGAACTCTAGCCAACTCTAGTTCATTTTTCTTGCCAATGTCGGCCAAATCATGGGCAACCAATACATCAACCAAAATTTTGGCTACCCAATGCTTTGATGGGGCAACCTTGGGCACAAACCAAACATATCGTTGGTCGTGTCCCAGCACAAACGCCACCCTCGACACACTTAAACTGACAGTGTCTATCGATGATATGAGCGTGTCGCTCACCGTGGTCGCCGTGTCCAGAGGCGGTGCTGGAGCTGCGCCCCATTGTTGGCCCCAAAGACCCACTTGAACGGTTGTCGGTGGCGAGGAGGTCGTGGGCCAGCTCCTCCATTGGACTAGTCTGTGCTACGTCGTCCCGACGGGTGTGCCCACATGTCGGTTTCGTTGTTTTCCCAGCCATATTCGAGCGTCAGTGCTCCACGTTGCGCATTAGGCCTTTCACTATGTAGGCCAAGCGAGACAACTTATCGTTTATTTGAGCCGTTCAAGTGTAATCATGTGGCGTTTGCTTATTTCTCATTCCTCTCCAACCCTCTTCTCCATCGATCATGTAAGCCCTCGATCGAGTCCATCCTCCCGCATGCCTCATTTGAACATTCCGCCGAGTATCATTCACATGTACCCACCTAGTCCTCTTTCAATAGATCTCCGGACCCGAGATGAAATCGAGAGGAGCGAGTGAGGCACGTGATACCTAAGGCGGATTCAAAATTTTGAACCGGTGATCATAGCATCCGCAAATCATATATAAAGGGTATTCAATGTTCGTTTCGTTTTTGAACGTACAATATACTTCCTCCTATTCTTTCTACCTTACATATAAGT
Organism: Aegilops speltoides; assembly: GCA_021437245.1. Taxonomy (NCBI): domain Eukaryota; kingdom Viridiplantae; phylum Streptophyta; class Magnoliopsida; order Poales; family Poaceae; genus Aegilops; species Aegilops speltoides. Next base: position 170,821,372 of record CM038147.1, on the reverse strand, counting down.
TTTATGTGTAGTCAAAGTATCTCTACTATGATAAAAAAAGGTATCAACATTCAACAATGCCCAATCAATATTGTTAGATTCGTACATACTCCTAGATTTGTACTCGAGGTGGTTTCCAATTTGACTATTGACAAGATTAATAGTACTCCTTTCACACAGGTGAGTAAGTCACTTAGGTTGTGCACCGTGACCAAGGAGGAGGGGAAAACGAGAGACATTAATGTTTATTTGCTAATTAATAGTATTGCATGCAATGAACTAACCACTGCATGTCATGTTTGATAGTCTCAGGTCATTAAAACCATGCACACCCTCATCTCTTATTGGTTCATATGTCAAGAAACAAGAAATGAGGTAGAAGTTAATGCACCGCGCCTACGTGTTTTGGGATTATTTGGTTTTCGTAAGATGACTTACACACCTAGACGGAGGGAGTACATGAGATGTACTCCCTCCGTTCCTAAATAATTGTCTTTCTAGAGATTTCAACAAGTGACTACATACGGAGCAAAATGAGTGAACCTACACTCTAAAACATGTCTACATACATCCGTATGTTGTAGTCCATTTGTGATGGCTAGAAAGACAATTATTTGGGAACGGAGGGAGTATAATGTGAAAATTATATCATTGGAAACTCCTTTCACATACGAAATTGACCATATGCTTTGTGTAAGTTGCATGTCATATATTATTACTCTAACATTTGGTTAAATTTAGCCTCAAAAAATGCATTAGACCCTGTATGCTTTGTGTAAGTTGCATGTCATATATTATTACTCTAACATTTGTGTAAGTTACATGTCATATATTATTACTCTAACATTTGGTCAAAGTAGTATAGTGGAAGTGGATCCTCTGATGTAGGTATCCCTGCCTTACCCTCCCTTTCGGTCACTTACTGGCGGACCCATGCTTGCTAGGCCCCGCATGTCAATTACTCAATGGGTTCGGCCACGTCAGGGGATCCTCATCCGTAGTATACTCCCTCTGTTTTTATTTACTCCGCATAAAACGGAGGGAGTAGTGGTATAATAAATGACGCGGGCAAGGGAGGGGGAGGGACGTCGGTTTGCTCTCAACTGCGGTCCCACAAGCGAGCGAAAACGCAAGACGAAGCGCGTTCCATTCGTTGAGCGACGTGGAGGGTCCAGCGTGCCGGGCTGCAACGCGAATGCGACAAGAGCGATGTACAATCAAAACCGATTGACCGGTCGTCACCGGAATCACTACTCACACCAGAACCTTCGCTGCTCGGCCTACGCCAGCCACTGCCCTAAAACCACACCAAATCTCCAGCCCATTCCCCCACCTTTCGATCCCCTAGCCCGCATCAAGCGTCCCCTAGTTCGCCGAAAAGCCATGGTGCACCGCAAGATCACTTACTACAAGATGGTGACGCTGGAGTGCCGCGCGGAAATCGCGGCGGCGGTTGGCGCCACAGACCTCCGTTCCCAAGCTTGCTTTGCGGCGGGCCAATCCCCGAGTTCTCTGGAGCCAAGCTACGAACAGGAGGAAACCGATCCAATGTTCACTGCGGAGGTCGCGGCGCAGAAGGCCCCCGATGGCTATGAGACGATGGACGTCGACTTCGTGCCGGCGTCCGAGTCCCCCATGGTGCAGGTGGACCAGCGGTTCAACATGGCGATACTAAAGGAGGACCGGGAGGCAGAGGCTCAACTCGACGCGGAGCGCGCGCATGCCGCTGCCATTGAGGCTCTCCTACAGGCGGAACCGAATGTCGTGGATGTGAACTGAGCGGCGGAGGCTCAACTTGAGGCGGAGCCCGCGGATGCTGCTGCCATTGAGGCCCTCCTGCAGGCGGAACCGGACGTCCTGGACATGAACCGGGCAGCAGAGGCTCGACTCAACACAGAGGGCGCGGATGCCGCTCTCATCGACGCCCTCCTGCGGGCGGAACCGAAAGTCCTGGACTTGAACCGGGCGGCAGAGGCTCGACTCGACGTGGAGCGCGCGGATGCCGCTCTCATCGACGCCCTCCTGCAGGCGGAACCGGGAGTCCTGGACTTGAACCGGGCGGCGGAGGCTCGACTCGACGCGAAGCGCGCGGATGCCGCTGCCATTGAGGCCCTCCTGCAGGCGGAACCGGACATCCTCGAGTTGAACTGGGCTGTGCTCTCGTCCGTGCAGAGCGCCCGCACGCTCCGCTTGAACGAGTAACCGGAGGCCGAGGACAACCACGTTGCGGAGACAACGTCGGTAGTGACGGCTGGTTCGCGCCGGCTGCCAAAGACGACGAGGCCGTCTCTTTCCGCGAGCAGTGATAGTTTTTCTTTATGTTGTTGTTTTTATTATTATGGATCTTTTGTTGTGTAAAAACATACTATTTGTTATGCAAGTCGCCTGAGTCTACCATTTCAGGCAGTTGGATGAATATCCTACGTCTCCCAACCCTTCTTTCCTTCTTCCTCACCTCTTCTTCTTCCCCACCAGACCACCGCACGGGTCGTACGGATACTCCGGTTGGATAAACCTACTCTATGAACGAAAATTATGTGTCAGCGATAGGATGGCTGAGTTTGGTTTGTTCACATGCAACAACACGTGTCAGTGAGGGTGCATTCCCTTGGTTGGGTTTGTGGCGTGCAGGAGCGAAGTGTGAGGGTGCGGTGCGACCGCGGCGTGCAAGAGCGATCGTGTGAGGGTGCGGTGCGACCGCGATAGCCGTGCGCAAGTGTACCTCCTTCTCATTTTGAAAACTTTAGGCAAGCTTGGCAAAAATGTGTGGCGAAGTTTGGCAATGCAAGGCCTGGACCCAAACAGGATAAGTACGTACGTACTAGGAGTACTAGTGTTAAAAAAGAAAGGCGGGGTTTTCCTTCGATACAAATCATCGTTTCACGTGTTAATTAATGCGTATTTTTTTCTCGAAAGACCAAAGAGCTAACCATCTCACTCCTCATCGCTTGATTAATGTAGCGCCATGCAAACGAACCTTCTCACTTCTGCATGCATGCAGGTGATACTAATGTCCTTGGTTGCTAACCCCATCAATTTTGCCTCGATTAGTGTTAGTGGCCCTTTGCAAATTGTAATTTTGATATACTGGCCTTGTGTACAAAAAAAGGAGGTAGTAACTATATTTGAATTCCTTTCCCATTGCGGTGACGTCGACGACTTTTTTTTGTGGTTTGGCGAAGTGCGTTTGACGGAGAACACCATTGAGGGAGACCATGGTAAGTCGTTCGCAAGTGCCGCCTGCAAGCCGAGACAACCGCCTTATTTGTATCCAGGAAGTCCTTTACTAGTACTACTACTAGGAGTACTAGTGCGGTGAGATGGTTTCTCAAAGAAGACGATGGAGAAGCGGTGTCAGCGAAGAGTGAAATGATAGTTGCTTTGTCTGTGCTTTGTGATTTGACGCCTCACTGCTTTGTGATTTGTGATAGAAGGGACAGGGGAGTAGACTCTGTGCTCTATACTTTACTACTCCTACATGCGTCCAAGCATGGTAGAAAGAGGAGAGACATTGCATTTTTCTATTCCTCCAATCAATCAATCAGGGAGCTTCGGTTCCATCTTTTTGACTTTGGCAACGCCGTCCACAGTGGTTCCCACGATGCCAAAAGCTATTTTCACATTTGGCTACACATTGTGGATGCCCTTAACCGTACCACTTGGTTTTGCTCCTGTGTACTATCTATACAAATCTCAATTATATTGATCTAAAAAATTATAGAATCAAAGATTAGTAAAAAGGAGGTGATTTTGCCGCGCGGATGGCGAGGGAGGTTTCTTATTTTCGGAGGACGTTGTCCTGGCGGTTTGCTAACATGCGGTCCCACGTGTCAGTGCTTTACCAAGCTGATCCGCATCCCACATGAGGCAGAACAACAGCAGAAGCAACACGTGGTTAAGTTGAAGAAGATGAGGGAGAAGTGGATTCAGCAACGAGTGAAATGATGGTTGCTTCGTCCCTCCAACTTCTTTATTAGCATTATTACTTTGTCCCTCCAACTTAACTGCGGGAAAGGTGCAGCTTTGTGATTTGACGCTTCATTGCTCATTACTACGCCGGCACCATGACTGGGGTGCTTCACCCCGGCTGCTTTGCACTGTATTACGGTATGGCACGTGGACCCGGTAGCTTGATGTCCCACATGTCGGTGAAAGGGACTAGAAGATTTATGAAAGCGGCGCCCACTCTTCTGACGGAGGAGTAGACGACCTGACGCCCATGAACTGTCACTTGTATTGTATAGTACTATAGTTTTGCTGTTTCGCACGATCCATCGATACAAACCCGATTAAGCAGAAAGGGCGGATTTTTCCCGCGATGATGATCTTGCCATACATTTCAAAGGCAATTTTAATGTATGCAAACTGAATAATTATAAGTAACAATATGATATCTAGTAAAACTAAAAACACATATGATTTATTGTGTTAGAGTGTAGTAGTAGTGCTGTATTGCATAGTTGTTAGATGTAACATGCGAGAACGTGTATAGATGTAGTTTTGGAGGGCCTACAGAGAGAAAAGCGTAATACGGTCATCGAACTTCATAACAAACTGATTACGGTCACTATATACGTTTTGCGGTGATTATCCGGTCACTTGCTCACAGTTCAGCATCTGATTGCACTCTGTTGACCGGCCAAATAGTCTGCGTGGCGCCATGTTGACTAGTTAAATTGACCACATTCCTTGTGGGTCCCACCTGTCAGTTCGCATAGGGAAAAGGTCAGATAAACACAAATTTACGCAGGCGCGACAAGGCTCCAACCCATGCGTGGGAATCACCTGGTTGTGTATGTGTCTGTCAGGGCCTGATGTGTGCGCATGCACGTGTAGGTTGAGCACTTGAGCGTGAGAGTGTGTGTTGGTCGTGTGGTGTACTGGTGTGTGCATGCATGCGTGCGTGTGTGCGTGCGAGTGTTGCGTGCGTGTGTGGCTGCGTGTGTACGTGTGAGTGCTACGTGCGTGCGTGGGTGCATGTGTTTGTGTGAGTGTTGCGTGGATGGAGTTCGTGTGCATGCGTGCGTGTGTGTATAATCACCACACCAGCTCCTGTGTGTTAAAACAGACGACTCAGCATACCAATACAAGGCCACCTTGTCTGTTGTGCCCGCGATCATGACTTCGCACCATCGTCAAAATATTTTTTTGTCGTTTGTTTTCATTCTTACTAGCAAGATGCCTGTGCGTTGCACGTAACATCAAGATGCATTTGTATGACTTGTTTATCTTGTGAGAGAAAAGGATGAACGAGGGAAGGCCTTATTTGCAAATGTGGAGAGATGTGTGGGTACCTTTTTGCAAAACTCCCATAGTTTCTTTCCTATCCGTCAGATATAAATCGGACGGCCTATATTGCAGGATGGCATGCACACCATCATCACCAACTCTGTTTTTTATAAGAGTGTATTTTATGTATTTTATAATAGTGTAGATGTAGAGTAGATACAAGTCGACAGGTGGGCACGATGTTAGTGAGATAATGTGATGCAACACTAGAGGTGCCACGTGGAGCGTTCAACTGGTCAACTAGTCATGTTATGAGCAAATACAAAGTTGTACGGTGAGCCCGTGACTGTATAATAACCACTAAACGTAAAGGTGACCGTAATGAGTGGATTATGAAGTCCAATGTATGTATCGTGCTTCAAATACAATGATCGTCATTGCATATACCGCGAGAGAAAGATGAAACATGCGTGAATTTTTTGGGGGCTTACTTTTAGAGGACCTGGAGATAGTTTTGTGTGCATACGTGAAAGGGGCGTACAGGGGGGGGGCATGCGATGGAGAGAGAGATGCTCTTCGTTTCTCTTTATTATGACTAACTTTGTATATAGTATAAAACTATACAAATTCACAAAGGTCTTGGAATAAATATCATTGTGGGCACAATGCAATGCAAATTAGCGTTCGTACTCCTCCATATAACTTTGTAATGTTGTATATATGTAGAAACTCTAAAATAATTTTTTGGCCACACTTTATTCAAAAGGAATGTTGTATGCGAAATAAACGTGAAGAGAGGGCTTTTTAGATCAATGGGGTACGTGATGTAACATGTGTGAATGTGTAGTTGATGCATTTTGCGGGGCCTAGAGAGGTATGTGTGTATTACGTATTCGAGAGAGGCATGGATAGAGGGGCCGATGGGGGGGGTGTGGGAGAGATAACACGAGAAATGAGGGCGGTCTAGAGAGAGAGACGAGTATGACGTCACGAGAAGAGATTCCATTCCCTTGAGTGTGTAAATGCAAGGGGGGTGGGAATAGAGGCACCAGGAGAAATTTTCTATGTGTGTGGTGTTTGTGTTGGTATGTGTGGGTGTGAGAAGATAATGAGACGTGGGGGCAGAGGGTGTGTCACCGCGTGAGGTCCGGTGGGTCGAAGCGAGGCCCTTTGTTCGGTTCCGTCCTGCGCCACATTGGTCGGCCCATGACACATTTAGGAAGACCCATGGATGACTAGTCGTACAAGACAAAGATAGCAGAATTGTGAAGGACTCTGTGTCCACTGACAAAGCCGGCTAGGATTTGTAACCCTAGGTTCTCGGACTAAGGTAACCCCTTTATCTCTGATATTACTATTCATCCAACCTAACTTTAAGGGGCATCCTATAGAATGCTCTGCTAGAATCATACTCGTCGATTAGGAAGAGAGGTGTGAGATAATGCGTGAGAGACAGGCGTAAAGATAATGTGCGTACATGAGACACGTAGGCAGGTCCATGTATATAGAAAGGGTCGATGAGGATTGTGCGTGTGTATGTTTGCGAGAGGAAGAGTGCTTGTGATAAAGGTTAGTGAAAACAGTTATAAATGGTTACGAGAGGGAGGGAGGGTTATATCTAGAGAATGTGTGCGAGAAAGACACCTCGGGAGAGTGTGTGAGCATGTGTGAGAGACCACCGATGGAGAGTGAAACTACACGTAAAAGACTGCTCTACACATTGATTAAAGATATAAATTGTATCCAAATATTAGGATGGGATCATGATATTTGCAATTTGCGTAAGGAGCGGTCATTGATCCATCAGACATCTAGATTCTATCGAATTTGAGCATGTCTATATTATTATTCGACACAATTGATCCACATAGTTAGTATTTTGAACTCCAGACAATGCATCGCTTTAGCAATCGAATATAAACGTGAGTATAGTTCATGTTGTGTGTGTAAATCACATTATACATACGAAAGTTACACAATGGACATTTATAAATAGCTACCTATGAACTAGTATACATTTGAATTCAACCTAAGGTGGTTTAAAAAAATCGAATTCAACATCAAGTCCATTCAATTATTTGAATTTGATATCATGGCATTTGTAAACCATACCTAAACTATGGGGGTACCAATTTTTGCTCTGATTTTGTACATAACAGCATATGTAGTCGTGTACAAAATAGATTCAAATTTAGCTCCTCCATTCCAAAATAATCGTAGTTATAGGATTTTCAAGTGTCAAAATTTCAAAAGGAAGCGGATAATTTAATGAGGTTTTCAAACATACAAGGTCAAATATAACGTTGTCTATTTAGGTCAATCCTCATAGTTCAAGAGTACTCTAAACATGAATGCTTGTGTTTCAAAATTTCGAACGAAGCGCCAAAAGAGCCTCTACTCGCCCAAAACCGCGTGAGACCAATGTTTGGTAGTACAAGGAAAGTACTTTTCTAATAACTCCGACCTGTGAAACCTACCGGCCCGACGTCCAAAGGTCTAAACCGGGGTAGGTTTGTAGCTTCATCTAGACGCCACGCAACCGCCTCCAAAAAACATTCATACACAATGGCCGCCTAAGCACACACGCGCGCGGCCGAAATCGCTCCCGCCCACTATTTGGGACACCTGGGATTACCATCCTACCCCTAACCCGCAGTAGGTCCGAAATTTAAGAGGGGGACAAAGTTTGTACTTTCCCCAAATTTGAAACAAGCGCGTCCCATCTTCTGTTCAAAAAAGCCAAAAACAAGTGCGTCCCAGACCGAAACATGGTTCCCCCCCACCCGTCCGATTCCCCATTCGTACTCCGTGGGCGCCAAAACTACCTCTCCACCAGCCGTGAAACCCCGGCGTCCTCCGTCCGCCACCCCATCCCACCCATCAACCGCCGCCCTCCTCCATCACTTCGGAGACGATACCCCGACGTCGTCGTCCACCGCAACCTCAACCGCAACGCCCTCCACGGCTAGTAGTTGAAGCCGAGGCCGAGCCGTCCGTACCCAAGCCAGTTCAACTATGCCTCCTGCGCCTCACCGCTGCCGCTCCAACTTCGCCACCCTCCACCGCACCGGAGCTGTTCCTGCTACGCCATCCTTCGTCGCCTCAGATCTGCTTCTCCTCTGCCGACATACAGCCACGGCAACACAGTCAACCATTTGGCCATGGGTTCATCCAAGCCTGCACTCTGCAGAACATCTGTTTCCCCGGTAAAAACAAGAAGATCGGCGTGACATGTGGAGGTGACCACACCGGCAACCGAAGAAGGTACTCCTCTTGCCTTATTCGTGCAAATCTTATGTCTCTGCTTGCACGGTATTCATCCCATAGAAGACACTAGTTGACCGCTTCTTCTTGATACTAGATGTTCCTAGTAACTCGCGATGCACAAGGTTTCTCCTCATATACTATTTCACATTAGCTAGAGGTCCGTCGCCCCCCTGAATTTCAATTTCTGGCCAGTTGATTCCCAATTAATGGAAGCATTCCCCGGCGTAACAGGCGCTAGTACGACTATTACGCCGGGGAAGCAGCGCCTTGGTGTTTATCTTAGGGGCGTCTACGGCCTAGAGCTACTAGCGCCCGATCTGGAGGTCGGCCAGGATTAAAGGGATGGCTTGGGGGTGCTTCCAAGCACGGCGGTGGTGTGAGGTCGATGGGAGGGCGGGGCGGCGGAGGCACGGGTCTAGGCCGGTGGTCGCTGGCGGTTCGAGAAAGATCGTCAACAGTGACTGGCGGGAGGTAGATGAAGGCCATCTGCCCGTTCCTTATAGATCGGACGGTTAATTAAAAAAATTGACCAACCTATTTATTTTCAGTCGACTGTTATCTTAGATCTGACCACATGTGGTGGTGTGCTGGAGGAGTACCTGCATTTCCTGTGCTCATATATTACAGAATCATACGGAGTAGAATCTAATTTTGTTTGCCATGCAATGTTGTAGAGCTATCATATGTCTCTTGTCATTTATTTTTAAGTCACCTCCTATCTGCTGCTTTTACAGTGCACTAGTTCCGAACACACTTCACCCATACTCTCACTATTATGTTTTTATGCAAGGGCATTTCAGACTTTGCCTTGAGAGAAGCAGAAAAGAAAAGAGAGAAGTCGCTCCAGCTTGGTATACGGGTAGGCAAGACACGTTACAATGCGATAAAGGGTGCAGCGTGAGCAGATGGAGACGGTAAATGTAGCTCTGTAGTAGATGACCTCGCTCGCAATGAACCACCATCCCAGGTGCTTGCTTTAACTTCGCGGGTCATATGTGGTTGCATGTTGGTGTCTAGCTTGGATTCGAAAGGCCGAAGTCGGTCTTTATTAAGATAAGGAATGATATTTTTTACATGTACCACCATCCCGTGAGCACCAGAAGACAAATAGCTAGTCGGGGCACTGGCCGAGCCAGTGACAAGCCCAGCAAAGACAGGCATCACCTGTAAGCCAAATGAAAAGCCGCAATGGTGGCGAAGCAGCCCGCCTCCCACCAGGCTCTTAGGTCCTAGATGATCATGTTCACCACTCCAGCCGGATGTCTAGCTTGTATTGCTTCCAATTTGGTTAAATTGCATCTGCTTAGCTTACACATTATACCTTTGAATATGACATGCCTTTTTGTTTTTGGTACATACTAGTACATCTGTGTATTAACCATGTTCTTACATCAAACTAATGTTCTTGTGTATCCCTCATCAATCACTTATGACTAGGCAGGCAAGCAAGGGGACTACTCCTCATTTAAAGAATGCAGCGTCATCCTCCCAACATGATTCTCAAGAAACAGAAATGCTAGATGAAGATAGTGAACATAGCTCTGTAGTTGATTACAGCATTTCCCCTACACTAGCATTGCATGTGCTCGCTCTAACTTGGCAGCGTGATATGTGGTTGCATGTTGCATATGGTGTCTAGATTGTAATTCTTCCAATCTGGTTAAACTACATGTGCTAGTCTACTTAGCTTATACTCCTGTAAATGTGACATTATACCTGTTAATGTGACATGCCTTCCTGTATTTAGTACATAGTACATCTGTCTATTAAGCATGTCCTTACATAAAACTATTGTTTTTTTGTATCCCACATCAATCAATATGACGAGACACCTTTAGTATATGCAGTGCGATATTAGTTGCATCTTTCATATGATTTATAGCATGCGCTGCTTCTAATTTTTTGAAATTCCATTTATGATGGGACGCTTTTAACTTGGCAGTCATATTGGTTGCATCTTTCATGTGGTGTCTAGCTTGCATTGCTTCTTATTTGCTGGAATGGTTTCTTCTTAGTTTACACAAACAATTGTGAACATGCCATGCCGTCCTATTTGTCGTACATATTCCATCCTGGTATCATGTGTTTGCCTTACATCAAAGTAGTGATTGTCAGTATCATGCATGAATGAGTTCTGAAGAGAGAATTTTATTGCTTTTTCTTGTCGATTTTACTTGACAATTCAAAATCAATAAAGTGGAAGGAAGTTAGCAAGGCAGCGGATAAAGGTGCTCCTTCCAGACGGAGGGCCTCTACAGTTTCTACTCCTCCACACCCCCAAGATGACTTCCAATACAACACATGCATAGACACTCAACAAAGCTGTGTTTATGATGGGCACGTCTCCCCTAGTGCAGCATCACTGGTGCTCCCTCTAACTTGGCACTATTATATGTGGTTGCACGTTATGTGTGATGTCTAGCTTGTATTGCTTCTAATTTTGTTGAATTCCATCTGCTTACTTTACACATTATACTTGAATAAGACACGTGTTCCTATTTCTAGAACATACAATATCTGTCTATCACACTATGTTCTTACATCAAATTACTACTGTTGTGTAACCTGCAACAATCACTTATCACAAGACACGTTTGACTTTGGAGTGTGATACAGGTTACATCTCACATTCTTTTCTAGCTTGTACTACTAATTTGTTGAAATGGCACTTACGACGAGACAATTTTAACTTGGTAGAGTGATATTATTTGCATCTTTCATATGGTGTCTAGCTTTCATTGCTTCTAATTTGTTGAAATGCCTTCTCCTTAGTTTACACATCATGAGCTGTGAATATGCAATGCTGTGAATATGCAATGGCACTAATGACGAGAGACCTCTAACATGGTAGTGTGATGTTGTTTGCATCTTGCATATGATTTATTTCTTGTACTGCTTCACATTTGTTTAAACACCATTTATCTTTGAGACACTTTATTAACTTGGCAGAGCGATATTTGTAGCATCTTTCATATGGTGTCTACCTTCCATTGCATTGCTTCTAATTTGGTGAAATGTCTTCTTCTTAGTTTACACATCATAGTTCTGGTTATCTCTTCTGTCCTGTTTTTCATACTTATTACATCCTCCTATCATGTGGTTGTCTAGCATCAAAGTTTTATTCGTCTGGATCATGCATCAATTTGTTCTGAAGAACTAAATTATATTCGTTTTTCTTGTTGGCTTGACTTAACATGGCACAGAGAAAGAGGAAGAAACAGAGAATGGCAGGGAATGAGAAGCGGATGAATCCTGCAGATTCTGCTGGTACTGATGGTGCAATAGAAGGTCAAAGTCCAGCGGAAAATTCTACAAACACGGCATCCCATGCTACACGAACAGCTAGGCGCAAGAGGAAACAAACATCAGGGATAATGCTCGATAAGTTAACTAAATCTAGAGGAGGAAGAATGGAGATCCGTTTTGAGGTAGGTTTAAAAAGGCCACATGATGCTACAGAGTCAGCCAAGTTAGTATCAGAGGCAGCGGTTGCCATTAGGTGTCATGTACGTATCCTCCCAACATGGGTTCAGTACAGGAATGACAAAGACGAAACCCAGTTCAACACCTTCCTCGACCATTTATCTGTAAGAATAGTTATGTATGGAAACTACTAATATCGTCTTGCTCTGTCCCATACTTTCTAGGTTGCTGATAATGAGACTCACATAATTTTCAACAAATGAGGTTCAAGTTGGATAGCCAAGATGATGCAACCAGACAAGCTTGCACCCATGTTTTCAAGTCTGCTCTGCGACAATATCAGTATAACTTGAGGAAAACTCACTTTGAAGGCAAGGCTAACAGTGAACTTTCCCAAACATCTCCAGTGGAAAATATATCGGATGAAGACCTATTGACGCATGTTAAACACTGGTCTGATCCGAAGTATCAGGTACATTATATATATGTGATCAGATCATATGTTGAAGTCCTATTCACGCATGTGCCACACAAATCTATCTTCTTGTAGGTGAACTGTTCAAAGAACAAGGACACCCGTACGAAAGTGAAATTCCAATAGACGACAGGATATCGTAGCTATATTGCACACTGCGAGGCTCTTGTAATTAGCTGCTGTTTCACTCTTTTCGCTGTACCATATTATCAGATCTATATTGACTTGTTCAAAATGCAGAGGAAAGCCCGCAAGGACCAAAAAGTACCTGAACCAAATGCTGTGGAAATCTTCAAGGACTGTCACACCAGCAAGAAGAAGGGCATGACTACACCAGTCAAAGCCACAGTTGTAAGTCCTTAATCCTCATGCCTTTTAACTACTACTTACTTTGACTTGTGCCTTGAACTGCATGGTTTGCAGCCAATGTCTACAACTCTTTTCAATTTTATACACAATTGTCTTAGCGTATCATTGCACCTTACAAGGTTTAAAAGGGAGGAGTGATGTTCCTTTGATCTTGACCCGTAATATAGTTCCGTGCTGGACTTGCCCACACAACGTTACAATTGCCTATTTGTCTGTTCTCAGTTGTTTTGTGATATGAATGATGTCATACTATGCTTACCGTATTATAAACTTCGTCTCTTTATCCTTAGCCCTTAATACAATGTGAAGAAATAGACAATACATTAGCGATGGTACATGGTCATATGTTTGGAACCTGGTTTTATTATGTAATTTGCAATAAAATACAACTAATATTTTACATGGGTTCACCAGAATAAGTTACGTATATAGACCAAAGCTATTTTGTTTGGTTTTGCTGCCTCCTTAATATCTTCTTACTCGTACTACTAATGTAAAACCTCAACTGCTCAAATGAGCTATGGAAAAAATGGTGGAACCGCCACCTTCTGAAGGTGGCGAGGCAACTACAACCGCAATGTCAGCTCTTGCTGCAGTGGGTCAGTACCTGTCCACTAGTAGTGCCAAAAGCACGTTCCTGCGTAATACTGGGTTGGTTGTTAAGGCAATATCGTCCAAACTGCCTCATGATCAAGATATGCAAGCTCAAAGCAATGTTGTATCTGCGCTCCAGACACAAGTCCATTCCCTAACAGAGGCCCTTTGTGAAACAAGGAGAAACATTGCTCAATGTCGTCAAGATATGCATGGTTTTGAAACCAGACTATCAGACATTTGCTATGTTGTTCAGGAGCCTAGGGGAAATGAAGGCGAGGGTTATGGTGTTCCATCGGACAATACAACATGAAAACATAACAGTCAGGTCAAATGAACCGAGCTTCTGAACTTCTGGTGGTGCATTTATCTGCTAAACTGTTAAGTTTTATGCCAACCTTCCTTTTGTTATATAGTTGTAATTTGTTTTGATGTGATACAAAATTTATTCTTAACGTGTAGCCACCGGCTGAAGAAAATAGCAAGCCATTTTTGTATAGTGTAGGGTGTTCCCTATATTGGCACTGGTGGCGATCTTTGATGCCGAGTGGATGTAATCTGTGCAATTGCCTTAATAGTCTAGCGTTAGTTTGGGCCTTATTTATTTCCTAGTCTTCTTTTTCCCTGGTTTGCTAGTGGCCGCAACTACCTATGGGCCATATACGGGCCGTAGGATCCATGGGTCTCCTACGGGCCGTTGATAAATGGGCCTCGGGCCGTCGGATAAATGGGTCTACATGGGTCGTCGTCGGGCGTAATTGGTATCGGCCCAGCATGGTAATGGGCCGTTAACAGGCCGTAGGACTGCAAAAGCTTAATTCTATCACAGGCATAACGGGTCGTTAATGGGCCAGAATATAGGACGGGCTGGCCAGAAACGAGCCGACTCTTGCCATGGGCCGAATTTGGCCCATTAGGGTAACAGGCCAGTAACGGGCTGACTCTTGCCATAGGCCGAATTTGTCCCATTTGGGGAACATGCGATGTGGGCGACTCTTGCCATGGGCGAATTTGGCCCATTAGGGAACAGCCATGTGGGCCGAAGTAATCGAGGGCCGAAAAGGAGCCCAAGAATATATGGGCCGTCAATAGGCCGAAAGCTAACACGGGCTGGAAACGACCCATGTAAATCACGGGCCGTTAACGGGTACAAAGAAAATTACTGTTCATTATGGGCTAGAGTCACCGTGGTCCTGTAAAGGGCCAAAAGATACGAAGGCCTCATATAGGCCGAAAGACGCCATGGGCCATACATGGGCCGAAAGTGAAATGGGTTGGCGTTATATTCGTCGGGCCACATGACGTTGTTGGGCCGATTTCCTTTAGTGCCTAACGGGCCGTAAAATGGGCTATTTGCAAAGAGACCGTTAACAGGCTTTTCATGGGCCAACCCGTTAACTTTTGACCAAGTCAAACGGGCCGGATTTGTAAGCTAAATGGGCCAGTGGTGGGCCGTGGCACGTGTAGACATATCATAGGCGCCTATCTGACCCACTGACAAGCTAACACGTGTTTTGTCCGGCCAATAAGAATTTTACACATGGAAATTTCCCATTGGTCGGGGCTGTTAACGGGTTATCAGATCCAAAACCCGACCCGATAGCTTAACGGCGTTCCGTTACGGTGGATGCCACATGTCAGTCACCCTTGACGAAAGCACTTCTGTGACACGCGATTTATCGTCATGGAAGTGGACACTTCCGTGATGATAATTTTGGTAATGTCATGGAACACTTCTACGACAACACAGGTATGACTATCTTGATTTTGTCATAAATTTGTCATGGATGTACATGCATGACAAAAAACGCGACCTATAGTGACAAACACGTATCATCACGAAAGTGTATTTTTTTTGTAGTGTTGAGTTCAACACCACCAGGGTCATCAAGGGTGCTGCCCTCGTGGACTTGAGGCTGAATGGACTGACATCCCTGACCACGGGGCGAGCGAGGACCGCTCCCTCTCACCAGGAGATGAGGAACCAGATGGGTGGATCATGTACTTTGGCGGAGCATTCGCGCGACAAGGCGCAGGAGCAGGGGCCATCCTCATCTGGCCCACTAAGGACAAGCTCTACTACGCGGTACAACTCTACTACCAGCAGGGCGAGAAGGTCTCCAACAACATTGCAGAATTCGAAGGCTTGCTCGCTGGTCTCAAGGCCGTGGCGGCGCTGGGGGTGCAGCGCCTCACCATCAAGGGCAATTCTCAGCTCCTCGTCAACTTCTCCAACAAAGAATATACGCCCAAGGACGAACACATGGAGGCGCACCTGGAAGAGGTGCGCAAGATGGAGAAGTGGTTCATGGGCTTGGAGCTGCAGCACGTGCCGCGAGGGACGAACAAGGAGGCAGATGATATCGCCATGAGAGCCTCCCACAGGCTCCCTCAGGAACCAGGGGTGTTTGAGGAGCAGCTCTTCAAGCCGTCTGCGGCTCCCCCCACCATGACTCCAGCATTGCCTCAGGAGGACCTGCCTCAGGCGCTTGAGATGGGTGCCCCAGCATGTGGCCACCCCACGGGGGCCCACCTGCTGCTTGCGCTCGAGCCTCAGGAGGGGTGCTAGACCGAAGAGTTCAAGGCGTACCTACTTCAAGGAGCCTTGCCAGAGAAGGAGGAGGATGCCAAGCATGTGGCACGTCAAGCCACCGCGTACTGCATCCAGGATGGTGAGTTATATCGCAAGAGACCCAATGAAGTTTCATTGTGATGCATCTCCAAGGAACAGGGGCTTGATCTGCTAGTGGCCATACACGGTGGGGACTGCGAGCATCATTCCTCATCACGCACTCTGGTGGGCAAGGCATTACGCATCGGCTTCTACTGGCCCACCGCACTCAGGGACGCCACATAGCTGGTGCACTCCTGTGAAGCATGCTAGTTCCACACCAAGCAAATCCACCAGCCCGCGCAAGGCCTCCAGACAATCCCACTCACATGGTCGTTCGCGGTCTGGGGGCTGGAAATCTTGGGGCCATTCCCTCGAGCGCCAGGGGGCTACCGATATCTCTACACCGCCATCGGCAAAGTCACCAAGTGGGCGGAGGTAGAAGCCGTTCGCACCATCCCAGCTGGATCGGTCGTGAAGTTCATCAAGGGAATAGTGAGCCGGTTTGGGGTCCCTAACCGCATCATCACCGACAACTGCTCGCAGTTCACTAGCAACCTTTTCAAGACATATTGTGCTAACCTTGGAACGCAGATATGCTACGCCTAAGTGGCACACCCCCGGAGCAACGGCCAGGCCGAGCGGGCCAATGCAAAGGTCTTGAGGGGCCTCAAGGCAAGGACCTTCAAGAAGAAGCTCGAGGCCCGCGACAGGGGCTGGCTCGATGAGCTGCAGCCCGTGTTGTGGTCCATCCGCACCACCGCGACCAAGCCAACAGGAGTGACGCCGTTCTTGCTCGTCTACAGAGCAGAAGCGGTTCTCCCTCACAAGGTCAAGCATCGCTCCACGTGGGTCCTGGCGTTCGACGAGGCACGCCTGGACGCCACGTGGAGGATGGATCTCGTGCTGGGGGAGGAACGCTGTCGTAAAGCCTCGCTCCGGGCGGCAAGGTACAAGTAGGCACTACAAAAAAGTACACTTCCGTGATGATACGTGTTTGTCACAGTAGGTCACATTTTTTGTCATGCATGTACATCCATGACGGTTTTATGACAGAATCAAGATAGTCAAACCTGTGCTGTTGTAGAAGTGTTCCATGGCATTACCAAATTATCATCACGGAAGTGTCCACTTCCATGGCGACAAATCGCGCGTCACAGAAGTGCTTCCGTCAAGGGTGACTGACACATGGCATCCACCATAACAGAACACCGTTAAGCTATCGGGTCCGGTTTTGGATCTGATAACCCGTTAACAGCCCCGACCAATGGGGATTTTCCACGTGTAAAATCATCATTGGCTGGAGGAAACACGTGTCGGCTCACCATTGGGACAAATGTCATCCACTCATTGGACCGTAGGTGCCTATGATACGGCGACACGTGGCACGGCCCAATAGAGGCCCATTCCTGTGAAAAGGCCGGCCTGTTTGACTTGGTCAAAAGGTGGCGGGCCGGCCCACAGAAAGCCTGTTAACGGCCTGTTCGCATATAGCCCATTTACAGCCCGCTAAGCTAGGGCCCATTACGACCTCTCCGAATTAGGCCCAGTAGCGTCATCTGGGCCGTCGAATATGATTCTAGCCCGTTTTAACTTCCAGCCCATGTGTGGCGCATGACTTGTTTCGGCCCATATGAGGCCCTTTGTAACTCTTGGCCCATTAACGGTCCGTGGTGAAACTGGCCCGTAATGAACAGTGTATCACTTTATACCCATTAACGGACCGTTATTCCATTTGGCCGTTTCCAGCCCAAGTTATCTTTCGGCCTTCTCTGGGCCCATTTATTCTTGGGCTCATTTGCAGCATTCGGTTACATACGGCCTGTTACTATTATTTTCTGCTTGTGGGCCAAATTCAGCCCGTCGTTACAGTCTACCCATTTGTGGACCGTTAATATGATGTGTCGTCTTCATGTCAAAAAAAAAACCCGTTGGTCTGTTTTCATAGAGTTATCAAATACGGCCTATTAACCTCCTGTCATGGTCCACGAATAGTATGGCCCCTGATTGGCGAAATGATGATACGCCCCGTAGAAGGCCCATGGATCCTACGGTCCGTATGAGGCCCATTGATCGTACAGCCAGTAGAAGGCCCATGGATCGTACGGCCCGTAGAAGGCCCATGGATCCTACGGCCCATAGAAGGCCCATGCATCCTAAGGCTCGTATAGAAGGCCAATGGATCCTACGGCCCTTAGAAGGCCCATTGATCATACGGCCCACAGGAGGCCCATGGTTACAACAGTCAGTGTGTTGCCATGATTATTTTGGCCTAGTTACCAAAAATAGGCTATTGTGGCCACTAGAAAACACAGAAAAAGAACTGCAGTGACTACAAGCAAACAACTAAACAAGACAATAAGGAAATAAATAAGCAAGCAATTACATCCACTGGGCATCAAAGTTCGCCACCAGTGCAAATATAGGGAACAAAGCAGCATATTACATACACTAGCCGTCAGAATTGGCCACCAGTGCAAATAAACGCGGCAGCAAAACAAGAGCATAACTAAAACAACTTCAGAAGATCTCAAGAAATGTTATCATGGGTATCCACCATGCTAGCAATAAGCTTAGCAAGCTTATTAGCTTTGTCCTGTTTGGCGCTAAAATTCTCCAACGCTTGCTGTTGCACTATAAAGTATGCATCTGAATGCTCCAGGGACTTCCGCAGTCCTTCCGCTTCTTGTCGCAGCACAGCTACTCGATGTCTTTTATCTTGTAGTTGAGACTCAAGAAACCGAACTGATTCAGACAGTGAGTTTGAATAGCTTGTGCAAGCGGTAGTGGCCAGTAACTCGAACACTAAACCAAGACAGGACTTTGGAGTTGTCTCGTTGTCTTCAAGATAGTCTTCCTTAGCTGTTTTATCAGCTTTGTTGGAGACCAACAAGGATGTGTTACTATCCTGAACCTTATCTGCATTACTTCCTTTATCATTGCTTAATAAGGCACTCTTCCCAAATATTCGGTCAACATTCTAAAAGAAGAAACAAGCAGACACATAACAAGTTTAGCATGTACTAGTATATGAAACTCATTTCGGTGAACCAGTTCATTAGTAAGGTGGACAGGATTAAACTACCAAGTCTTCTATTGCTAAGTACTAGTACATAATAAAAGCGTCAAACAAACATATATCTATGTTCTATGGTCACTGTATTGTCTTGCCAAATCAAAATAGAGACACGGTTCAAATCATATCAGTTCAAGACAAAGCAGCAGTGAAAGAATACAAAGCGCGGGAAACTACACGGCACAACAAGATTTCAGATGGCCACCCTGGCCCACCCAGACCGCCACCCTCGCCCGTGCACGCTTTTCGCCCAAAACGGTCAGCGTCGCCCGCCCCACTTCCCGGTGCAGGTGATTGCTCCGCCTTCAAACGACATAAGTGCCGTACGACCGTCCGTCTACCTCCCACATTAATGATACGCGGTTGTCGAGGCGGCTACTCCGGCGCCACATGTCCATCCCTCCGTCGACCACCGTTGCTATATAAACTGCTGCACCGGCCATAGCCACAGTCATCCGCCTCCGTTCCCTTTCTCCTGCCACACCACTACTGCCCACCATGGCTTCCTCGCGCTCTAGCGCTCTTCGGGACAGGCGGACAATGGAACACAAGGAGATGGCAACCATTGCTGCCAACTGGCTGGCCGGCAGGCAGCCGGAGGACGACGACGTCCCAATGGAGAACATGGTAGTCGATGATCTGGCGCCAACCCCCTCCTTCACGCCATCCTCACCGGTGCATTGCACCATGATCATCGGTGAGGCCCGTGCCAAATACATGGATAAGATGAGGCAGAAGCGTGAGGAGCAGTTCTAGGAGGCGCAGGCCGACGCTGCCTACAACCACCATCTCCTCCAGGAGCACCTATAGGCGGAGGAGCAGATCGCCACAAGCGGGCGGAGCAGGAGGCGCTGCTCGACTCGTACCGCTCCGCCTGAGAGGGCCGCCTCGAGCGCTGGCGGTACCGCATGCGGGTGGTGGAGGCTGCGGCCGCTTACAAAGATGGCGATGAAGTGGGTGAGGCATTGTTTGGTGTGACCAAGGACGAGGCAGAGGAAAATGCCGGCTCCGACGAGTCCCCGCTCCACCAGCATCGATGAGGCCCTGCTCCACCAAGGCCCCGCCCCGCCAACAACAAGGCAGAGGACATCACCAGCACAGCTGAGGCCCCACCCTGCTGGAAAGGAGGGGGAGGATTTCCCCCACTCTGTCGAGGCGCCGCCCCACCGGCAACGAGACAGAGGGCATCACCGGCTCCGCCAAGGCCCCGCCTCACCGGCACCGAGGCGAAGGCCCTACACTGCCAAGGCCCCGCCCCGCCAACAACGAGGCAGAGGACATCGCCGGCTCAGCCGAGGCCCCACCCAGCCGGCAACAAGGGGGAGGATTTCCCCCGCTCCACCAAGGCGTCGCCCTGCCGACAACGAGACAGAGGACGTCGTCAGCTCCGTCAAGGCCCTGCCCCACTGCTAATGGGGCCACGCAACACAAAAAACGAGGAAGAGTAGAACACGGTAGGTTGCCGCCGCTTGGGTCCAAGTAAGGCCACCGCTGCTACCCTCCGGTTGAGGCCAAGCTCGCCGGGTTGACCATTGATGGCCGATTAGCTTCTTGGCGGCGACGTGGAGTCAGAGATCTATGTTGGAGAAGGACGCTGCTTCTACTTAACTGCTGATGCACTTGGCTGACTAACACGTGGGCCCAATAGGCATCTGGTCCACATGTAAGTTACGCAACTACACCTGCAGTTATGTCACTGAAGCTCAGTCCACTGGAGAAGAAGCTTTTGTTCGGCTCAACCAGGCACAGGTGGGTAGCTTTGGTTAATTAATTATACCTCCAGCGCACCCCACGATCATGTATGAATGAATTTATTTTGATTAGTTCAAATTCTTGTATCACTAGCATTGGATGAACATGCAAAACAATATGTACTAGCATTATTCCGAGGGTGCTCACCTCGTTTGCAGGAGTTTCACATGTACTCCCTCTGGTCCTTTCTAGTCTGTGTACAAGTTTTGTCTGCAGTCAAAGTATCTCTACTTTGACCAATCTTATAGAAAAAAGTATGCACTTTCACAATGTGCAAAGTAAAAAGGAACAGAAGGAGTACAAAGAGTTTGAGCAGCTTTTTAGCGTTCCTGTACATTGCAATCAAACACACAGGCCTGGAAATTCATAGAGAACATTCAAAACAATAGATGATTATGCATCTCAGCGATTCACATGTCAGAGCCAATATTTACTTCACAACTAAGGAATAAAGAATAATCGATTGACGTTGCTAACAGCAAAGGGCATCCCATTCGAAAATATCAAACGCATGTCTTCTAGCTACATTAATGAGCAAAATTTGACAAGGTTGTCCCATTCCAAAATATCAAATGCCTACGATTGTGGAATGGGTCGGGTTTGCTATCAGTTCGGACATTGACATGGCACCTCGTGCTAAATAAACTAGCTATTCTTTTTGTGCAGTTCCACCAAAATCAACCAAATTTGCGTGTAGCCTGTATGATTTCGCCCTTATATGTTGCAACACCTTGAACTTATCGGCACCTCCTTTCTTGTGGTGGAAATGAATGATTCGATGTATTCAAAAACATTTTGTGCAGTTCCCATTGAAATCAAGCTGAGCACCCCTGTTTACACAAATACAAAAAAGTGATTAGTATAAAGCAAACTGTACTATGAATTGACAGTTTAAACAGGCACCTACATGGTCTATGTAGAGCACACTTTTAGAAAAAGGGAACTCACCGGAAAGAATCCTAGAACAACATTGTACTTGCGCATCACAGCAACAAAACAGAGATCCGTCAGTCCTTCTGAGCTGAAGTTAGTTTGGTCTTGTGGGGAGTAATGTAACCATCCTTCAACTGCTCCTTCTGATGAGAAGATAGACAGGGCTTCTTCATCCTGGCATAATCAGAAATAGTCACTTCACGTACTCCATATTCCTCTTTAGAGGAGGATGGTTCTGTTGTGCAAAGATAAGAGGACAACTAAATGCTAGCATCCATGTTTGCTTGAAAAATAGGGAACGGAAAATTAAAAACATCACAGATGAAGCACTTCTCAAGGACAATACCACTTTCTCATGACAACATCTAAACAGTAGCACAACACCAATATAGATGACAAAGCTCAATCATATGGATGAAATCCGTCGGCGAGTACCAACCTTGGTCAGGAGGCTTTATTGCGTAGAGCATATAGATGAAGCACTTCTCCAGAACCATCTGTTGCTATCTACTGTGGTGGCCATGCTTACTATATACTCCTCGACTAGTTTAATGTTTCCAACATCTTCTTGTGCAGTTCCACTAAAATATATGGTATCTTCAAAGAAGATCCCTGTTTCCACAAGTAGAGATAATTAATATTACATTAAGAGTGGCATCAAATCAGTGACAAAACAATTGCTCGTTCCAGCCATAGCAATAAATTAAGATGCAACACTATATCATTACTTGTGCCATCACAGTTCCAGTGCTTCATTACAACACCGGGAGTTGATTTTTATTTTTCTTCTGCTTGTTCTTCCCCTTCATCTCTTGGTTCAATAACAGACAAGCTTCTCCTTCAATGTAAGATTTGGCATGTCAATTAGGGAGCACAAGTATAGCACTAAACAATGACATTAATTTTCTGATGAAAGTGGCAAAATACAGGCCAACAGTTGTGAAATATCCTTATCTCACCTCAATGGGATATTGCGGTGCACATACATATTGGAAGTCTTGTCTCCATTTGTGTAGTTCACTAAAATCAGGCAACATTACCGTACAAGTAGCACAACATATGAAAGCACATTGCAGAATCATGTGAAAGAAGGCTAGTACTGACCTCTCATGACGCGGAATTCAAACAACTCTCAAGAAGAAGATATGAACCAAATTTGCCAACACGGATAGGAAGTAAGATCTCCTCTTGTGCAGTTCCACTAAGATCAAGCAATCAAGCAACATTGTCAGTGTGACATTTTGGTTGAACTGCACAGAACACCCTTAAAACAAAAGTGTTTTGTGTAGTGCAACAAAATGTCACAATAGCAACGAGGTGAAGTAGATAACCCTGTTACATAGAGGTGCAAAGGAAACAACTAGTGGTCAATAAGGGTGGATGACACAGAAGCCAACAAAAAGAAGCATCTAACTTATCTAAACGGGAAAGAAAGCAAGACAGTAGCATTTCTCAAACAGTGGCATTGATTAATTATATTAACAATAAAATTCGTTAAACATGTAATTTTCTTTTAACTGTGGCATTTCATCAATTTTCCAGCGGCATTATTAGAGGGTGTTTGTTTACAAGGACATATTGGTGTAGGGACTAAAAAAATTCCGTGTCAGTACCTTCTAAACCAAACAGGAGGGACTTTTAGGGACTAAAAGTTGGCATTTGGGACTAAAGAAAGAAGACCCAGAGGGAGACTCTTTTTGGGACTTTTTCCAACAGTTGCCCCTACCCCGCATCGCACCTTGTCTCTATTAGTTCATTACTAGGGGTAACATGGTCTTTTAGCATGTCATTTAATAACCTCTAGTCCATGTTTAGTACATGGAACCAAGCAAGTAGGGACTAGGGAGTTTTTAACCAAACAGGGCCTTAGATTAACAACAGCTAAAGAGTTGCACGCGACAGTGGACGCACCAACACCATGTGCATCTACCGATGTACTCCCTCCGTCCGGAAATTCTTGTCATCAAAATGGATAAAAGGGGATGCATCTAGACATATTTTAGTTCTAGATACACCATTTTTTATCTATTTTGATGACAAGTATTTTCGGACGGAGGGAGTATGAAGGGGTGATGCAGAGTCTGTTGCAACAAAGAACAAACAACCAAGGAGCATATTTGTGTTGGTCCTAGTTTTGTTATCTTTAGACACCTTTCCCTATGTGAGCGTAGAAAATCTAGTCCTGCTCAAACTCTACAACCTTGTTCCCCAAAACAAAAGATCAGTTCGTTACAGATATGCGTACTGCGTTTGTCATTGTTTTCCCTTTTCGACCAACATAGGTGTTGGATAGCCAGTCTGTACTAGTACTTTCCCCCTTCCTTTCCTTTTTGAACCATGTCCTAGATTCATGCTATACAATTTTTTCCCACTATTTTCCCCCATTCCTTTCCTCTTTGAACCACGTCTTAGATTAATCTATAATACCTAAATAGTTCATCCCCACTATGGTATTTCTCTCAACATGCAGCCTATCCACATCACCAATCAACATGCAGCCATCCACCTAAGCAAACCTGCCACCTCATCATCAAAGAAAAGAACATGAAACAATATGTCCACATCTTCCGTTCAGTTACCAGCGCATTGGTCGGACGATTCCTCTCCCGAACTTTTTTTCTTGGACTCCTCTCCCGATTTGTAACGGATGTTCTCTCCCCTTCCCCTCCACACCAGTTTATTTCGGCTCTTTATTATCCAGTAGTTTCCTCAACTTTTAATCTCCTCCCGTGAGCCCCTTTCAATTGGAGATCCACTCTGAAAGCATGGCGGCCAAAGACAGGCAAACAAGGGAGATGGATCTCATCTGTAGTTTGTCCTCCCCATCATTCACCTGCACTCCACCAAGAACAAACGAAAAAAGGGTGATGGATATCACGTGCCTTGGCTGGGCCAGTACCGTATGATGCCGTCATGGTGCAGGACCGAGGAGGGCTGTAGCATGGGGGCTTCTCCTTCTTCGCCTTATTGCACCAGATCGAGGAAAGATTTATATCGACTTTCGGTTGTTTCATGCCACAACGGTTGGGCCTTGCCTGGTTGCCGAGCAAGTTCTCCTCCACACTGCACTTGTGCCTCCTACTAGGTCGTTCCCCATGGTCGTGGTGAATGCCTCCTCTCTCGCACTAGAAGACATCGGTGAAAACTTGGCAAGGCTGTGAAGGCAGCAAACTCCGTTCTCCAGGAAGGAAGGTAGCCGACAGGTGATGGCTCAATGTGTGGCTAATTGATGATTGTTATCCATTCTCTATTCAGTTTTTGCATTATTTAATATTAATCTTAGACCTTAGTTCGGCTCCAATTGAAATTCAACACTGCTGCTTCAGTCCTAATGATGGTTATTAGTATTGTTTTTATTGGTATATAAGAAGGGGTGTCCCTTCACTTTCTTTAGGTGGAGCATACGAGATTATCCTATCAGAACTGTACATGACTGCTTGCAAAGGAAAATCTTACGTCTTGCGCAACCGGAATCTCCGTATGTCTTTGCACGATTCTTCTGTAGGATTCCTTTAGATGAACCACGGTACACATTTCAGTTATCAACCTGCATCCATATTATGCCTATAAATCTGGTCCAGTCTATGCTTTTGCTGAAATTCGAGTGCTTGCTACCATTTGTACTAGCGAACTTTCGTCAGGTTTGACATGTTGAGTCCGTTCGAATCCAACATAGTTTGTCAGGTCGCCAAACATTGGCTTGAAAGGGTTAGACATGATGTCGCTCCACATGGTCATGTATCAGTAAACCATAACATATTCTCTGACAATATTGCCTGAATTAACCCATACAGTGTATTAATGTTCATTTAGTAGTGTGTACCAATTGTAGTTTACTACACGTTTGCAAATCCCCCTTCCTCTCCCTACCACCCAGTGTGGTGTATTCTAACACATATGAATCCTGCATTTGTGATTACATAATTATTCGCATTTGTGATTTGTCATTAATCCACTTTTCCAGTTTGCGCTACATTCTTGAATCTTGACTATTGATCTTATACTTTATACTTCCTCTGTTAAGGTATGATCAGACTGGATATTTATAGTGGAACTTCATACTGTGTTTTCAATGTTGGTGGGTCGGAAAAGGTCTATAACTTTTTTCCGAATAAAGTATCATGTCAGCTTGCTTACCTACATGTTCTGCCCAATGTTGAAAACAATAGATTTACTGATTGGTTTCATGAAAAATTACAATACTTTGATTTTGGTTATATATGGATTTGTAGTTGTGAATCAATATGACATTCATTATCTGGACTTGATTTGTCCTTGCTGGTTATTTTACAAGAAACATTATGATATAATAGAAGTAATTTGTTGATTGTTATTTTAAAGCGGTGGCCAACACCTTTAGATAATTCTACTTTAATTTACAAGGAACGACAACTAATGAATGATATGAAGGTTTGTCGCTAATTAGTCCTAATAGGATCAAATGATGCCCTGAAACACAATCTTTTCTGATAATTGAATTGTCCAACACACTACCAATGCACTTACAGAACACATTAACCTATTTTTTCTGACTTTTCATATCATTATATCAAAGGTTCAAACAACGTATGTTTGTTTTTTCTTTTACAATTTTACTATTTCTCACTCAATGAATTCCCCTCCTATACATCATTACAAATTCCCGCAGCAACGCGCGGGGTATCATCTAGTGCTATACAACTTTCCCCACTACTTTCCCCCTTCCTTTCCTTTTTAACCACATCCTAGATTCATGCTATACAACTTTCCCCACTACTTTCCCCCATTCCTTCCGTCTTTGAACCACGTCCTATATTCATGCTATACAACTTTCCCCACTACTTTCCTGTTTGATCCAACACCTAGATTCGAGTGCAGAAGTGGAAAAAGCCCACATGCAGCAAGAGCAATGCATGTGGAATAAGTAAATTATACCTTAAGGTTCTTGGGGTGTGGTTCGGTGGGCGACCAGAGGCCGTTCGACCCACACAATGTACAACGGCGAAGAAGAAGGGGTCGGAGGCCCTCCCACGCCGCCGCTAGGTGAAAGTGAACAGCTGTGCCGATAGTGGATTCCCTCCCTCTCCGATGGTGACAGTGTTAAGCCTCCTTCCCGGTGGATGGATCCTGCCGGCTCTTTGACCAGCAGTGAGGGGGAGAGAGAGAGGCCAACAAAGTCTTGTTTAGATCTGGAGAGGGTGAGAGAGTGTGAAGAGAGCAACTACAAGCGCTGAGGCTCCATCGTGTATATATATACTGGAGAGAGAGTGTGAAGAGTGCAAACCCTAGAAAACAAGCACCGAGGCTGCAACTTACACATGATGAGGTGATTATATGGTCACTATGAGATCGTATAGCTCTGTATCCATCCATTTTGACTAGTCAAAGAATCCTCCTAGCACCGCCCCAGATAACTTTCTCTCTCTGTTATGCGGGGCCTACCTATCATTGGGTGGAAAAAAGAAGTCGAACAAAAACAAAATTATGCTCAAGTGTAGTTATCGAACCCGAGACCTCAAGTTTGATGAGCGAACAGGCTAACCAGCTACACAACACTCCCGTTATGTTTAACAAAAAATAACCTTCTATACATTCTCGCATTCATGTGACAATCATGCGGTTTTTTTTTGCATGGGAGTCATTGGAATTTAAATCATAATCGTGTCATGTGGCTTTGGTGGTAAGACTATCCATAGTGGGAGTAACATAGGTGGTAACATCACACATCTTTAGGCAAAATAGATGATGTGGCAAGTAATTAATGAGGAAAGAGAGGCATGTGGTAACATATCTAGTTACTGTAACATCACACATACCAAGACAAAATGAGTCTACAATCTAATAAATGAAGTGTTGCATGATACCACACAATGTTACTCCCCACTATAGAGGTAGTAACATGGACTAGTAACATATGCTTGTTACTAGTCTAAGTTACTATCCATTGTGACTAGTCTAAGGTGTTTTGGGATTTAAAGCAGTGTTGGTAGTACAGAAATAATGCAGCCTTAGTCACCTTACCTCTCTCCACGTAGTATGATGGGTCCCACCAGTCAGAGGGTGAAACAAACAAATTAATAAGAAAAATTAAAAGCGCCAGTTGTGTATCTTACCTCACACATCTCGCTACTGCTCGTGAAAACCAACCAATTGATCACTTTGTTCCCTCACGTACTATTTTAAGTGAATCCTTATTATAACATGCACACAATTTTGGGAACTTGTATTCGACCTAAGTCAGTGTGCCACCATATCTCATACTACTCGCTCTATCTTGGTGTAATAAGTCACGTTAGATGGTGCAGCGGGACCAAGGTGCAAGCAGATTGGAGGAGAAGGAGAAACTTGACCGGCCCTTCCTCCAATCAAAGCCCTGATTTCTGCCTCTGAACGCAACAATTAATCCAAACAACTAAGAGATGCCGTTTTAGCTACCATACAGGGCCACGTATTAACTCGCATGCAAGCCGACTTTGATTTCTTGACTGATCAACGCGTAGTTGCGCTCCATGCATTGGGTTTCTGAAAGTGCGTTATATCGACTAGAGGGGGGGGGTGAATAGGCGATTTTTATGAATTCTTCACTGAGGAATTTGCCAGTGAGGAAATTCCTTAGCGAAGAACTACTAGCAGCAGAATAAGTACTCAGAAGTAAGCATAACAGAATACAAGCATGGTCATCATGATGAAATGAAGACAAGCACAGAGTACAGAAAGCGTAATCACAGGATAACACAAGATGAAGACAAACAGACTGAAGAAACTGAATCGAGGAAATTGAGAAAGTCTTCGCTAAAGTCTTCAAACAAAGATATGAACAAACACTCAACACAAGAATGAGGAAATAGAAGGGTTGAGGAAATAGAACCGATTAGGTTGGTGAAGACAATGATTTGGTAGACCAGTTCCAACTGCTGTCTCGGTTGTACGTCTGGTTGGAGCGGCCGAGTATTTAAACTCGAGGACACACAGCCCGGACACCCGATCATCGAAAGACGCAGCTCAGACACCCATCCTCATCATATTCTCCTTGAACTAAGGTCACGCAGACCTCGTCCCAATCACTCGTGGTACTCTTCAGGCGACTTCCAAACCTTCACAGACTTGGTCACTCGGCGATCCACAATTCCTCTTGGATGCTCTAGACCATGACGCCTAACCGTCTGGAAGAAGCACAGTCTTCAAAGGTAACAAGCGTCGGATCCACGCAGATCAATTTCTTCATGATGCTCAATCACTTTGGGTTTGTAGGGTTTGGTTTTGGGTTTTCCTCACTTGATGATTTTCGCCAAAGTCCTCGGAGGATGGGTTGCTCTCAAATGACAAGTGTCAAGTTCTCTCAGAGCAGCCAACCAGCTAGTGGTTGTGGGGGGCGGCTATTTATAGCCTAGGGAGCAGCTTGACATGATAAGACATAAATGCCCTTCAATGATATGACCGTTAGGTGGATAGTATATTTTGGGACAGGTGCCAAGAAGACAAAGAACGGTCGGAAATTTGACTCTCAAATTCCTCGGGGCTATCATGTTCCTCATCGTGTAGGCAATTCAAGATCGGCGAATTCCTAACTCCTCGCCGAAACAAATTCATCAAGGACTGAAGAACTTCGCTCTCACATCAAGAAAGTGACGGAACTGTATGAGATTTCCAAAGGCTTCACTCGAAGGGATTGGTAGGTGTAGGATTTTGAGTTGAGCATCACACAGAAAATTTTCCTTAGTATTTCCTCGACCCCCTTTAATAGTACGGTGTTTCCTATGACTCAAGAAAGAGAAAATGAAACTACGAAAACAAAAGTCTTCACGCTTCATGTTCCTCAAATGAATACCAAGTCTACAAGGTCACACCAATTTCTTCACTTTCAAAGTCTTCAGAAAGTCTTCAGAATATCAAAGTCTTCAGTCGAAGAACTTCATTTTTAGGGTTGACTTTCTCTCAGAAAGATCAAACTCCTCATAGACTTATAGACCTGTGTACACTCACAAACGCATTAGTCCCTTAACCTATAAGTCTTCAATACACAAATCAATAAGGGCACTAGATGCACTTACAATCTCCCACTTTTGGTGATTGATGACAATATAGGTTAAGTTTTCAACGGGATAAACATATGAAGTGTAAGTACTGATATTGAGAATTTGATTGCAAGATATAGAAGAACTCCCCAAAGATGTGCATAGTGAGGAATTTGCGCTTGAGGCAATGCACATTTGAAGAGTTGAATCATGGAGATCTCCCCTATATCTTGTAATTCATACACGATTTGATATATAATATGAAGAATTTGAAATGCATGATGAAATATGGTGCCTGATGAAATTCAGCATGCGTGCAATGTCATTAACAAGGAATAAGCATGCCGAAAGCATCAAAAGTTTCAGAGCATAATGCAACAAAAGTATCAGCGAACCATCGGGTTTAAGGTTACAACTCGATCCAAATAAAAGTTTCAGAAGAACGAGAGTTGTAACTTAAAAAAATGCGTTATATATTAAGGGCACTAATATAGACCTGCTTGAAGACTAACTCAGATTTCTCCCCCTTTGTCATCAAATGACCAAAAGGATTGAAACTGAGGACTAACGCCCCTGAAGAATTTCAAGTCGATGGAGGAGCGCCAGCGTTGTCGGGGTTCATTGTTGTAGCAGGGCCTGCCGCAGTGTCGTCCAAATCTTCATACTCATCAGTGTCACGCGATGAAGAATAAGAGCTGGCCACCAGTGGAGGAACTTTGACCCTCTTGAATTTCTTCGAGGAGGTGCGACTCACCAAATTCTTCCTTGAGACCCATAGTCTTCGTTCTTCAAATACTATAGACATGAGTGAGGACAACCCAAAGTGGTTGAAAGTTTCATGAAGGTAGTATTGGTTCTTCTTCACTACATTGTGTGTTGAGGTCATATTGTGAAGAAGTGCACCAAACTGACACTTTACCCATTTGTGATTGCGATCAACCTTCTGATGAAGACTGAGTAACTCACGATCAGTCATCACCCTGGGTGCTGTGGCTTGAAGGTTTTGCTTGGCTGAGTTATTTGCGGCAGAGTCATGTGTGGCGAGTCGCCATTGGTCGAGTAAGATGCAGCCCTGCTAAATTGACCATCCAATGGACGAATGTTTTCATCGATCACAAAGAGCTGCCTTGCCTTTATCATCATCGATGAAATTTTTCGCTTGAGGACTTCAATGGGAGGCAAGTAGCTACCGTGGTTCAGAGTGTCACTTTGTAATTCAAAGAAGATCTTGCCTCGATGAATCTCATAATCCAAGGCGATAGGGCTTCAAATAATGGTGACATAGCAATATTGGCCAGAGTCCTCATGAAGAAATCATGGAAGTTGACGGGAACGCCATGAATGATGTTGAAAAGCATATTCTTCATGATGCCAACGACTTCTTCATCATTTAATTCGTGGCCTTTGATAGGACTCATTGTCTTCGTCAGAATGTGATAGACAGTCCGAGGCACATAGAGTAATTCCTTGACAAGGAATTTGGTTCGTGGGGCCTGCCCAGGCTTCAAAGGCTTCATGAGCACTTGCATATAGTGATTTGTCAGTTCAGGGTCATTGTAGATGCAACATGCACTGTCATGGGGAGGATCGAGAGGAAGGACACGAAGCAATTTAGTTGCCGGTGCCTCATAGTGAGTGTTTTCAGTCATCCAATCCAACACCCATGAGTTGACATCTTGACGTCTCCAAAGGATATGCAAAGGTCGCATA
The DNA here is from genome assembly GCA_021437245.1 of Aegilops speltoides. Taxonomy (NCBI): domain Eukaryota; kingdom Viridiplantae; phylum Streptophyta; class Magnoliopsida; order Poales; family Poaceae; genus Aegilops; species Aegilops speltoides. The sequence continues at coordinate 170,789,960 of CM038147.1, read as the reverse complement.
GAACTGAAGAATGAGTTCTTTATTCCAATTGCAAATGTCAGTGCAGAAATTTAGTAATCCTGCATCATGAAGAACACTAAGGACTGGCTTGAAGCATGGCAGAGATTCCATGTCCATGTGAGGAATATGTTCATGATCGAAGATTTTGTCTTTGTCAAACAGCACTGAGGAATAGAAGTTGGCTTGACTAGCAGTCCAGAAACGCCTCTTCCTTATGCGAGCAGAGTCATAGGGGTTGTAGTCAGTGAAGAATACATGCTCGGAAAAGAAGTCTTCAGCCTTTAACTTTTGTTTACTGGAGAACGGATTCTTCGGCTTTGGCAGTGGGATGTCAGTGAGTTTCCTCACCACCTCAGGAATCGCGAGCTCAGGTTCTTCAGGCTAAGGAATTTCTGGTTCCTCTTCTTGTGCAACCTGAGGATCAGCAGTAGTAGGTTCTTCAGCACTAGCGGCTGGAATATCTTCATGAACAGAGGGAGTGGGTTGAGTTTCTTCAGATTCCATTTGAACTGTTGTTGCCGGGGACTGAGGAATCTGTTGGATAGGTGTGAATAGAGGAGTATTGGGATGCTGACTTTCCCAAAAGTCATCATTCATCACAGGTGTGGTGCATCCTATATCCACATCTTCATCTTCAATTTCCTCAACACCAGCCTCTTCAGTTGTGAACTGAGGCATAGGTGAGGAAATGACGGGCATTGAAGGGATTGCGTCCACTTCAATTTCTTCATCATTCTGCTCTGACGAAGCGGCAGAATGATTTTCTTCATCAGATCCGCTTGGGATCACATAGTCTTCTCCAAAAGGAACAAGGTCCTTTGATGGCATGGAGGAAATTGGAACAGCATCAATTGGATTTTCAAGTGAGCTGGTCATTGGCTTCATTTTCTTCGCAGCCGAAGAATTTGACGCAGCTGATGCCTTCCTTTTCTTCACTGCAGCTCGCTCCGCAGTCTTGGTCTTCTTCGCATCAGAGGCAGATGGCAGAATTGGAGTTGGTGTAGGCGCGGGAGGAGCCGAGGAATCGTTGATTCTTCTTGGTAGCGCAATCGATGCAGATTGCCTGATCTCTTCGATTTCTTCAGCGCACCACTAGTGGATGCCCCGCAATTTCTTCAATGCGCTGGAATGGAGTCATCAGCCTTGAACTAGCATTTTCTTCAAAGCAGTTGAAAGTCATCAGCGATGCCGGCATGTTCTTCAAAGAGTTGTGCAGAGTCTGCGCAGCCCGAGGATTTTCTTGTTGCGATGGGGCTGCATAATTTGTGAATTTCTTCGCCGATTGATTTAATCTCGCTTTAGCTCCTTGCCAATCAGCATAGTAGGCATCAAAGTCTTTGCCGAGGGCTTGATTTCAGATCGAGCCTTGAGAAGTTCCTCGTGTCATTCGACAACATTTTTCTTCGTGAGCTTCTCCTTTAGATTGCGCTTTCTTGATCTCTCTTGCCTTTTCAAACTTCCATTTCTCTTGATGATGAAATGGGTCAAGATGTGACTTTGACCAGGAGTCAGATGAAAATCAGGCATTGGGGTGTTTGGATCCTTGTGCCAGAGATCAATGTAATCGAGGATTTTCTTCGGATCCAAAAGCAGTGGCACAGATGTGCCTTTGGCTCTAGCGGCCTTCACTTGTCTGTCTCTGATGATTTCTGCAAGTTCATCATCATAAGCTTCGTCATCAGAAGGCACATGGAATGCGACCTGTTTCTTCCTTGGACTTGGCCGAGGACCGCGTCCAGCTGTTGCTTTAGTCTTCAATAGTGTGGGGCCTGATGAGGAAATTGGTGCAGCTGAGGAACTTGCTGAGACACCAGAGGCAATCGAGAAGCCGTAAGTCCTTTGACATGTAGCCGATGCACAGGAGCCGAGGACTTTGAAGGAGCTGCCGAGGACTTTGGTGGAGCAATGGCAGTGAGGAATTTGCCGTGAGGGCATTGCTGAGGAACTTGGCCGTGAGGGCGCTGTTGGTGAAGCACTTGGCTTACGAGCAGGCTTCTTTGGCATAGATTTCCTCGGTTTGACCGAGGCCTCAGTAGCAGTAGCAGTGGCAGAATCCTCATTGAATTTCTTCACTGCCTCCTTGACTTGTCTTGCCAATTTAGCTGGGCGCTTAGCCCATTCTTCAGGAAATTCCTCACCACGCTTGATGCTGGTGGGATCAGCTACTTGGCCAGGTGACAATGGAGCTCTTGGGCATGGAGGATTGAGGGCGAATTTCTTCATGTACTTTGGAGTAACATATCTGTACTCCCTCCATTCTCTTGCCCATCTCCGTTCAATCTTCTGTATGCACACCTTGCGCTGATTTTTGGTTTCTTTGCCAAATTTTGTTTCATCCCGTGTGCAATAGCCATCATAAATTTCCTCAGGGATTTCAAACGCAGTCATAACCTCAGGTTTCTTTCCTCCTTTCTGCGGTCTCTTACCGTCTGCCATATTCTTCAAATGAGGAATTTGAACAATTGAACACTCTGAAGAAGTATGCAGTTTTTCTTCGAGGAATGCCGCAAATGAGTTAAGTTGATGAGAACCTAGTGATTCAGCAGCAGACATGAGTACCTGTGAACAGAGTATAGGTGCGAGGAATTTGGAGAGGTCATATGCGTTCTCAGAAGGTTTTTTGAAAATACAAGTTTTGAGGAATTTGACCAGATGAACCTTGAGGAATTTCACTAAGCGTTCTTGTCTTAGGTTCCAGAGTTGTACAGATCGAAGATCCACACAATTAGGGAATCTTGAAGAAAATGATTGCCTAGAGAAACAGTTCAAGATCATATGATGTGTGAGGTGTTCATAAGTGTGAAGATTTGAAGAATAAAACACCTTTGAATATTTTCAGGAAAGTTTGAGAATCAAAGTGAGTAATAAAAGTAACTTTTAATTACCCGAAGTGAAGAACACGACGAACTGAGAAGAACAGATGTGAAGTTCGTCAGGTTAGATCTCCCACGCCCCAACTTGGCAGAGGAAGACAGCTATGGCGGCGGCGGAGTGAAGATTTCCGCGGTCGGCGTGAGTACGACGGCGACGAGGTCGAGGTAGCGAAGCTCTTCCTCACCGGCGACGATGGAGTAGCGGCGGCGCTAGGGTTTGAGGAGCTCGAGCGAGAGAGAAGCGATCGAGCGGAGTAAATGAAGTGAGGAAGGGGAGAGGGGTATTTATAGACACGGTGAAAAACTGTTCGCCCGAAGATTTTGGGACGAACGTGCCCCTGCCCTTTCTCCTTCTCACGACATGTGTCGCCCACGTACTGTGTAGTTGAGATCGTGTACGATCGTGGGTGAATAGAATAATGCATCGTGGGATGCGGAACGGTTTGAGCGGCAAAACTAAAAATCTGGATAAGATTTGTTTTGAAGTTTCGTTCGTAATTTCTTTAGCTGACAACGACACAATGAAGATTTTGAACGAGTTTCAAATAGAACGCACATGAAGAATTTGTGAATAGATTGGATTGAGTATAGCATAGAGGGGGAAGGGTCCGATCACATTCACTTAGTAGAAAAAGCCACTTGAAGAAATAGCTATAAGTGAATGCCATAGAGGACATAAACTCATATATATATATATATATATAGCCAATGAAGAAAAACGACGGAAACAGTGAAGATTTTGCAAAGTTGAAGAATTTGAAAACTCAAGAATTTCAAAACCGAGGAAAAACTCAAATTGAAGATCTTCAACTTTTGTGGTGGCGTGACCCATCAGATAAGAATGATGATTTCGCACACGTGTACAATTGTCGAGGGTTCTGAGAATCAAATTCTTCATTAACTTCTTCACACTTAGAGTGTTATTCTTCATTGATTGAAGAAAAACGTTTCTTCATGTGTTGCACATCTAAGTCATCAATTTTGCATAAGTGTTAGGATGTGTGTCCTTTTCAAATAACATTCGAAGATTCTAAGATATTTAACTCACACCGCAACTTGCTAAATCTCTTCTCATCCAAGGGCTTAGTGAAGATATCAGCTAGCTGTTCTTCAGTCTTCACATGCTCGATGGAGATGTCGCCCTTCAACACATGATCACGAAGAAAATGATGACGAATCTGAATGTGCTTTGTCTTCGAGTGCTGAACTGGGTTGTGAGCAATCTTGATGGCACTCTCATTGTCGCAGAGGAGAGGCACATTCTTCACGCTGACGCCATAGTCCTTGAGGGTTTGCTTCATCCAAAGCAGCTTGAGCACAGCAAGAGCCAAAGCAGCAATGTATTCAGCTTCCGCAGAGACAAGATACACAGCTCGCTTTCTTCGAGGACCAATAGACCAAAGATCGTCCGAGGAAATGAGAAGTGCCGATGTTGACTTGCGGTCCACACGATCACCAAAGATAGTCACAATGTAACATCCAATGAGATCAAAAGCAGATCCCTTGGGGTACCATAATCCTAGTGTTGGCGTGTGAGCTAGATATCAAGAATATGCTTCACAGCCTTATGGTGTGATTCCTTCTGCAGCTTGAAATCGGGAACACATGCAAACACTAAGCATTATATCCGCCTAGATGCACATAAGTACAATAAAGAACCAATCATGGAGCGGTATACCTTATGATCAAGTCAATACCATTTTCATCAAGGCATAGATGGCCATTTGTGGGCATAGGAATTTTGACGCTTTTGCAATCTTGCATGCCAAATTTCCTCAAGACATCTTTGAGGTATTTCTCCGAGATATAAATATGCCATTACTGCTGTTGATTTAATTTGAAGACCTAAGAAGAATTTCAACTCTCCCATCATAGACATTTGATATTCTTCACTCAACATATAGGCAAATTCATCACTATAACGTTGGTCAAGACAGCCAAAGATAATATCATCAACATATATTTGGCACACAAACAGTTCACCATCATAAGATTTAGTAAATAGAGTAGGGTCGAGTGAACCGGTGTGAAGCCATTCTTCACGAAGAATTCCTTCAATGTATCATACCACGCCCGAGGGGCTTGCTTGAGGCCATAGAGGGCCTTATTAAGTCTCAAGACTTTGTCGATTCTTTGGATCTTCAAAACCAGGGGTTGAGCAACATATACTTCTTCCTCAAGCTTACCATTGAGGAATGCACTTTTCACATCCATTTGATATAAGATGATATCATGATGGTTAGCATAAGCGAGTAATATCTTAATAGCCTCAAGTCTAGCAACAGTGCAAAAGTTTCATCGAAATCAATTCCTTCAACCTGTGTGTAGCCTTGAGCTACCAACGTGCCTTATTCCTCACCACAAGGCCATTTTCATCTTGCTTGTTGCGGTAGATCCACTTTGTGCCAATGATATTATGCTTGCGAGGATCTCGGACGTTTGACCAGTTCCCGACATTGTTGAGCTCGAATCGATGTAATTCTTCTTGCATAGCCTGAATCCACTGCTCCGAAATGCTTCATCTACCTTAGTGGGCTCTGTGATAGTGACAAAAGCATAGTGCCCACAAAAGTTAGATAAATGTGAAGCTTTTGAGCGTGTGAGAGGACCTGGGGCTCTAATGTCATCGATGATCTTCTCCACTTGCACTTCTTTTGCAACGCGAGGATGAGCTGGTTGTCGCTGAGGAATTTGATCAGCATTTTCTTCAGCACCATTTTCCTCAACATTTTCTTCAGGTGCATCAGCTCGACGTTCTTCATGAACTAGAATGAATTCTTCAGCAGATTCTTCAGTGGGAATGACATCCTCAGTTGCCTTGAACTTGATAGAATCCTTAGGTGTTGGTTCATCTAACACAGAAGGTAGCTGCTCTCTTTAAGAGCCATTAGTTTCATCGAACCGCACATCTACAGTGTCAACAATCTTGTGAAGAACAATGTTGAAGACTCTGTAGGTGTGCGAGTCCTTTTCGTAACCAAGCATAAAACCTTCATGTGGTTTCGGTGCAAATTTAGAATTGTGGTGAGGATCTCTAATCCAACATTTAGCAATCAAGACTTTGAAATAACTCACATTGGGTTTCTTGTCGTGAGGAGTTCATAGGCCGCCTTCTTGAAGAATTTGTGAAGATTTACTCGTTGATGATGTGGCACGCAGATCAATTGCATCAATCCAAAAACGCCGAGGCGCTTTTGTATTCATCAAGCATAGTGCAGCCATCTCAACAAGAGTTTTGTTCTTGCGCCCACGACGCCATTTTGCCGAGGAGTATAGGGAGCAGATAACTCATGAGTAATACCAAGTTCATCAAGATAGTCATCAAGACCGAAATTTTGAACTCGGTTCCATTGTCACTTCGATGTGCTTGATCTTCACATCAAAGTTGGTTGAAGCCCTCGAGGAAAATCGTTTGAAGACTTCCTGCACTTCATGTTTGTAAGTAACAATGTGTACCCATGTATATCGAGAGTAATCATCAACAATGACAAAAACATATAGAGATGCGTCATTAGTGACTGCTGAGTAATGATTAGGTCCGAAGAGGTCCATGTGAAGCAATTCGAATGGACGAGTAGTGGTCATGATAGTCTTCGCTGGATGCTTGGCCTTGGTCATTTTTCCAGCTTCATAGGCTCCACATAAGTGATCCTTTAGGAATTTGACATTCTCAATGCCAATGACATGCCTCTTCTTCGGAAGCGTGTGCAAGTTCCTCATGCCTGCGTGACCAAGTCGTTGATGCCATAGCCAGCCTTCTGAAGCTCTTGCAAGTAGACACACGGCTGGTTGTGGTCCTATATAGAAATCAACAATATACAAATCTCCTCTCCTAAAGCCTTCGAAGACTTTGGAATTGTCAGCTTCCATAATCACAACACAACGATACTTGCCAAAGACAACAACCATATCAAGATCACAAAGCATTGAGACTGACATGAGGTTGTATCCTAAGGACTCAACAAGCATGACTTTGTCCATGTGTTTATCCTTAGAGATTGCAACCTTACCAAGACCCAATACATGACTTTTGCCTTTGTCAAAAAGATGATATGCTTCACCGTGACGGTGATAAGGAGCATCCATCAATAGATTCTTGTCACCACCATGTGATTCGTACATCCACTATCGAGGACCCACTCACTAGCTTTGGGTTGATCATCTTGCGATGAATTAGTGTAGCTTACAATCTCATATGCTTCATTAGTGAAGAATATGATATCAAGTTCATCGATGAATTTCATCAAGCAAGAAATGATATAGCAAGATAGGAAGTGTGAAATGAAGGTTCATTTCATCATGATTCGCTGCGCCCTTTCGAGCAATTTTGTCGTGCCCCCAAGAAATTCTTCAGACGTTAAAGCACGCCCGAGACCTGACCTGCAGAAGAGATTAGTTCTTTTCTTCACCACCCACATCTGAAGGGGTGGCAAAGAGTTCATCACTCATGAAAGCACCATACGAGAATGGTGGCATAGAGGCCAAACCATTTCGCTTCACATAAGAGGGGTTAGGGTAAGCATATGAACAAGCGAGAAATTCTTCGAGGACTTATGAACATAATGGTTTGAAGAATAATGCACATAATCATAGCCCTTAGCTCTACCTCATGAGACAGAGTTGTTAGCACGATGATAATCATATGAGGACTTTGATCCTTTTGAGGAATTTGATCCATGTGAGGAATTTGGTCCGTATGAGGACTTGGATCAATATGAAGAATTTGGTCCATATGAAGAATTCGATCTGGTGTTCCTGTTCTTCACAGGTGGTGTCATGAGGACATTCACCTGAAGACTTTCAAGGCACTTCTTGGGAACCCAGATTTTCTTCATAGGAGAATCGTTCCTGCAGTTAGTGCCAACATATCTAGCAAATACTTCACCATTCTGATTTTTGAACAGTTTATAGTTGGAGTCAAATGACTCATCAGAAGAATGAGGAGAATCACATGTAAAGCCAGATAAGTTAGATGGATCAACTGGAGGTCCCTTTGCAGCAACCCATTAGGTTTTGGGGTACTGCTTAGGCTTCCAATATGTTCCATCAGCATTAAGTTTCCTCTCAAAGGCGATACCCTCTTTCCTAGGGTTTCTGTTGAGGATCTGCTTTTCAAGCACATCACAAAGAGTCTGATGCCCTTTGAGGCTTCTGTACATGCCTGTCATGTACAATTCCTACAGCCCTGCATTGTCAGTGATACTAGCAATGTCCTCAGATGAGGAATTAGTGATAGTAGAGGCAGGTGAAGAATTTGTAATAGTTGAAGCATTTGAACATTCAGGTGAAGAATTAGCAGATTCACGTTCAATGCACTTTAAGCATGGAGGAACAAATTCTTCCTGAGAAGCGCTGATTTGTTGAGCTAGTAATGAATCGCGCTCCTTCTGAAGATCTTCATAACTCACAATTAGCTTCTCAAGATCTTGCTTTCTTTGAAGAAATTCATAAGAAAGTTTCTCACAATCAGATAAGAGAGTGTTATGATGACTTTGAACGTTATCAAACCTAGACTGAAGTCTCTGAAGATTTTCAGTCGAGGCTTTAGTGCGATCCATTTCTTCACCCAACATATCATCACATTTGTCTAGCATGTTTTGAACCTTTTCAAAAGCCCTTTGTTGTTTTACAGCAATCTTAGCAAGCTTAGAGTAGTTGGGCTTGAGATCCTCATCAGATTCATTTTCACTAGATTCAGAGGAGGTGTATTTGAGTACCTTTGCACCTTTCGCCATGAAGCAATAGGTGGGAGCGTAGTCATCATTATCTTCATCGGCTTGTCGGTGGGGTCGGTTTCTTGATGTTGAAGATGGACTTGCTAACTAAAGCAAGAGCGAAGGCCGACTCGCCACACCAGATTCAGATTCTTCAGACGCCTCCTCTTCCTCATGTTCCTCAGATTCAGCTTCAGAGTCCATTTCCTTGCCAATGAATGCCCGAGCCTTCTTGGAGCTGCTCTTCTTGTGAGAACTGTAATCCTTGTATTTCTTCTTCTTCATTTCCATTTCCCACTGAGGACAATCTTGAATATAGTGACCAGGTTTCTTGCATTTGTGGCACATCCTTCTCTTATAGTCACTAGGTGAGGAATCACTGCTTCTTGAGGATTTTCCAAAGCGACCACGTCTTGAGAACTTCTGGAATTTCTTCACGAGCAGAGCTAGCTCCTGGCTCAATTCTTCAGGATCACCAAGGCTACTACCAGAGTCCTCACATTCAGAGTCAGACACAGCCTTGGCCTTCAGGGCACGTGGTTTGCCATAGCTCGAACCATAGAGATATCTCTTTTCAGCAAGATGGAACTCGTGAGTGTTTAGCCTTTCGAGGATATCGACAGGATCAAGAGACTTGTAGTCAGCCCGTTCTTGTATCATCAGTCCTAGAGTATCAAATGAGGCATCAAGCGATCTCAACAATTTCTTCACCACCTCATGACTAGTGATGTCAGTGGCACCGAGGGCTTGAAGCTCATTTGAGATGTCAGTGAGGCGATCAAAGGTTTGTTAGACATTTTCATTGTCGAGTCTTTTGAAGCGGTTGAACAGATTTTGAAGAACATCAACTCAAGAGTCACGCTGAGTTGAGACTCCTTCATTCACTTTGGACAGCCTATCCCAGATAAGCTTAGCAGTTTCCAAAGCACTCACTCTTCTATACTATCCTTTACTCAGATGGCCACATATGATATTCTTCGCTTGAGAATCAAGTTGCTTGAATCTCTTCACATCGGTAGAGTTCAGTGAGGGTGAGACAGAGGGAACACCATTTTCCACAACATACCAGAGATCGTTGTCAATTGCCTCAAGATGCATTCGCATCTTGTTTTTCCAGTAGGGGTAGTCCGTCCCATCAAAGGTAGGACACCCAGCCGAGACCTTGATCATACCTGCGGTCGACATAACTAAAACTCCAGGCTGTTAAACCAAAATCACACAGAACAAGGGAGTACCTTGCTCTGATACCAATTGAAAGTGCGTTATATCGACCAGAGGGGGGTGAATAGGCGATTTTTATGAATTCTTCACTGAGGAATTTGCCAGTGAGGAAATTCCTTAGCGAAGAACTACTAGCAGCAGAATAAGTAGTCAGAAGTAAGCATAACAGAATACAAGCATGGTCATCATGATGAAATGAAGACAAGCACAGAGTACAGAAAGCGTAATCACATGATAGCACAAGATGAAGACAAACAGACTGAAGAAATTGAACTGAGAAAATTGAGAAAGTCTTCAGTCAAAGTCTTCAAACACAGATATGAACAAACACTCAACACAGTAATGAGGAAATAGAAGGGTTGAGGAAATAGAACCAGTTAGGTTGGTGAAGACAATGATTTGGTAGACCAGTTCCAACTGCTGTCTCAGTTGTACGTCTGGTTGGAGCGGCTGAGTATTTAAACTCGAGGACACACAGTCCTGGACACCCAGTCACTGAGCACGCAGCTCAGGACACCCAGTCCTCATTGTATTCTCCTTGAACTAAGGTCACGCAGACCTCGTCCAATCACTCGTGGTAAGTCTTCAGGCGACTTCCAAACCTTCACAGACTTGGTCACTCGGTGATCCACAATTCCTCTTGGATGCTCAATCACAGTCTAGAAGAAGCACAGTCTTCAAAGGTAACAAGTGTCGGATCCACGCAGGATCAATTTCTTCAATGATGCTCAATCACTTTGGGTTTGTAGGGGTTTGGTTTTTGGGTTTTCCTCAATTGATGATTTTCGCTCAAAGTCCTCGGAGGATGGGTTGCTCTCAAATGACAAGTGTCAAGTTCTCTCGGAGCAGCCAACCAGCTAGTGGGTGTGGGTGGCGGCTATTTATAGCCTAGGGAGCAGCCCGACATGATAAGACATAAATGCCCTTCAATGATATGACCGTTAGGTGGATAGGATATGTTGGGACAGCTGGCGCGCAGCATAGCAACGGTCGGAAATTTGACTCTCAAATTCCTCAGGGCTATCATGTTCCTCACTGTGTAGGCAATTCACACTGGCGAAGTTCTAACTCCTCAGTTAGAACAAATTTCATCAGTGATCAGAAGAACTTCGTCTCTATCACTGAAGAAAGTGATTGAACTGTATGAGATTTCCCAAGGCTTCACTCGAAGGGATTGGTAGGTGTAGGATTTTGAGTTGAGCATCACATGGAAATTTTTCCTTAGTATTTCCTCGACCCCCTTTAACAGTACGGTGTTTCCTATGACTCAAGAAAGAGAAAATGAAACTACGAAAACAAAAGTCTTCACGCTTCATGTTCCTCAAATGAATACCAAGTCTTCAAGGTCACACCAATTTCTTCACTTTCAAAGTCTTCAGAAAGTCTTCAGAATATCAAAGTCTTCAGTCGAAGAACTTCATTTTTAGGGGTCGACTTTCTCTGTAAAGATCAAACTCCTCATAGACTTATAGACCTGTGTACACTCACAAACGCATTAGTCCCTTAGTCTATAAGTCTTCAATACACAAAAATCACTAAGGGGCACTAGATGCACTTACAGTTTCCGGGGGAGTTAACAAGGCAGAGTAAGGAGCGTTTGGTTACATTGCTTAGGCTGGTCATAGTGGTGAGTAACTTGGACTAGGAACATGCATATGTTACTAGTCTATGTTACTACTACATGAAGTTTGCCGTAGGAAGCGAGCCGATCTGGCTTTCCTGAGCTAGCAAGGTTTTTCTAGCCCACCCAAGCTAGCTGGCCCACAAAAGCTAACATATTTTATCAGTTCCAAACGCCTAAGCTTGCCCGGCTAGGCTATAAGCTGTTCTTGCTAAGGATCCAAACGCTCCCTAAGTAACAACGCTCGCTAGAAACAAGGCCAGGAGGGGATTGAGATGCAAAGTTAATGGACGACGCCTAAACATTTTGGGAATATCTGATTTCCATAAGATGACTTAACACCTAGACGGAGGGAGTACTACTCCTCAGTCTAGGATTGATGGAATATTCCTCACCTCTTCTCTTCTTGTACGTACTCCATTTGTATCTCACTTCCTGTGGCTTCGCACTCGCACGATTTTCCTATTCTATGAATCTGTGTGTGCGTGTGCGTGTGTGTTTAACAACACGTGTGTGCCGGAGAGAGCGACACATCGACCTACTCCTATAGAGAGATGATGTGTAGTGTAGCCGCGAGAGTCGGTGCATCCTCTCGTTTCCGGGCGTCCGGTCGGGACAGACGGACAGTTGCCATGCCCACTCCTAACCAGCCTGGCCCACCCAAAGCACCTCCATTGCCCCCGCGCACTTCCTGCCCGAAACGGTCAGCGCCGCTCCAAAGAATCGGTGCCGCATTCATGCCCGGGCAAAGCGAACACGACCTCTCACCGGCGCCTGCGTTGAAGGGAGTAACGGATTCAAGAGTGATGGTTGCTTTGTCCGTCCAACTTACTGCTGGGTCTATGTGATTTGACGGCTCATTGGTCATTATTACTGAGGTGGTAGGACTGCTGGATGTCCCACGCTTTTGGCGAAAGGAGGTACTACTAGATTACAATTTTCTCCATTCTTACAGCAGAGGAGTGCGAGAGCAGTGAAAACACACAGGCTCAGTGATTACATGGCCCACCTCACACTATCACCATATTTTCTGGACACTGTGCGACACCTAACTCTTTACATAGTACTAGTATAGTACGTACTATGATTTATCAGTGAGATAATTTTGTACAATGCTAAGAAGCTTGCAGCTTCTGTTTCTTGTATCTTGCATCCAAGGTTGCCCGTTGCAACATTTCATCAAATACAAAGGAGACTAACATGCATGCTATTACATCTCAATGATTCACAAATCATATCCAATATGTACTCCCTCCATTCCAAAATAAGTGTCTCAACTTTACGCAAACTTTAATACAAAGTTCTACTACTACTAAAGTTGACACTTATCTTGGAACAGAGACAGCTAAAGAAAAAAACGATCCATGCAGTCCCTAGCCCTTGAACTGTAAACCCTAACCAGGCTTTAATTTGCTGGCAACGTTGGATCTTCCCAAGAAATGAAGTTTGCAACCCTTTAACCATTGGATCATTTTGTGCAGTTTCACCAAAATCAAGATGAGCATCCCTGTGGCAAAGAAGTTGAAGAAGCGTGATTAGAATAAGATTACTGGGACTAGTTGATGAGACATAAAATCATCACAAATACAGTACGTAGAAGCCAGTAGAGGTATGTGCGGGGCAAAGAAGTAGAGAAATATTCACATGGAGTGATGTGGGTAGCTGGGGCAGTGGTGCAAGCCGACTGTAAAGGGAGTTGTACCTGAGGGATGTCTGGGCGTAGCTCAACCAAGAGGAGGGCGGCGGGAGGCGGCAACTGCGCACGTCGCGGCAGTGAGCAAGGGACGAAGGCAACCTCACCGGCTTTGTGAGAGAGAACGGCGGGGACCCCTCATCGGGACGTGCCGAAAGTAGGTTTTCGCCGTTGGTGACGGCGACCGCATCTGCACTAAGCATCCACCCCATCCCCCGGCGGACGTGATTTGCCGGGATGTTAGAGATGTGGCCACAGTCGTTTTGTGCGAGAGAGTGTGAAGAGAGAAAGCCCAGCAAGCAACCGTGTAGGCTCGTCCTGACTATGTATATAGTGGAGCGGTTTCCTTTTCTCTCCATATGAATCTATTATATTGCGTACATGCCACTGAAGAGAAAAAACCTTATTTATAAATGACGCGACTCCTACTACTCGTTCTCCTATAAATCTTGCACTTGACATCTCCAAAATATTAACCTTGCGATTGGCTCTTCACCTCTTCGGGAAGTCGAGCAATAATGGTACTGCAGTATATATCGTTCTGGCTATATGAGACCGAATGAATTGCTACACGTCCACCACGTGGGCGAGGCTCGAGGGGCAAGGGAGAGTGCATAGTATTATGTCCCTTTCAATGTGGACTAGATACAAAGAAAAATGAGTGAATCAACACTCTAAAATACGCCTATATACATCAGTGTTTGGAGTATGTACTAGTAGTTCATATTGAAATATACTAAAGGACACATATATTCCAAAGAATATGATAATCTCTCTAACCAAGGTAGGGACTTCAGTCAAAAAAAACCAAGGTAGGGACCAGGAGTAAACGGAGGGAGAAGTAAAAATTTCTCCTCGTCCTCCGATCCACCGCGCGCGTGGGTGAGGGAGCGGGCGTAAGGCGCACAGTACTACTAGTAAGCAAGCTTCACCTCATCCCGCGAGCCACCGCGCCCGTGGGCGGGGGAGACGGTGTACTAAGCAAGCTTCTCCTTGTTCTGCGAGTTGACAGGACACATCAAAAGTACTCCATTGTATAGAGCCTTGCCTCTAAGGTAGGCCTGATAACCCACAAGTATAGGGGCTCGCAACAGTTTTCAAGGGTAGAGTATTCAACCCAAATTTATTGGTTCGACACAAGGGGAGCCAAAGAATATTCTCAAGTATTAGCAGCTGAGTTGTCAATTCAACCACACCTGGAAACTTAGTATCTGCAGCAAAGTGTTTAGTAGCAAAGTAATATGATAGTAGTGGTAACGGTAACAAAAGTAAAGATAGTAAAAGTAATGTTTTTGGTGTTTTGTAGTGATTGTAACAGTAGCAACGAAAAAGTAAATAAGCAAGAACCAGTATATGGAAAACTCGTAGGCACCGGATTAGCGATGGATAATTATGCCGATGCGGTTCGTCATGTAACAGCTTATAACATAGGGTGACATGTAACTAGCTCCAGCTCATCAACGTAATGTAGGCATGTATTCCATATATAGTCATACGTGCTTATGGAAAAGAACTTGCATGACATCTTTTGTCCTACCCTCCGTGGGCAGCGGGTCCTATTGGAAACTAAGGGATATTAAGGCCCCTTTAATAGAGAACCGAACAAAGCATTAGCACATAGTGAATACATGAACTCCTCAAACTATGGTCATCACCGGGAGTGGTCCCGATTATTGTCACTTCGGGGTTTCCGGATCATAACACATAGTAGGTGACTATAGACTTGCAAGATAGGATCTAGAACACACATATATTCATGAAAACATAATAGGTTCAGATCTGAAATCATGCACTCGGGCCCTAGTGACAAGCATTAAGCATAGCAAAGTCACAGCAACATCAATCTCAGAACATAATGGATACTAGGGATCAAACCCTAACAAAACTAACTCGATTACATGATAAAT
Organism: Aegilops speltoides; assembly: GCA_021437245.1. NCBI lineage: Eukaryota > Viridiplantae > Streptophyta > Magnoliopsida > Poales > Poaceae > Aegilops > Aegilops speltoides. Next base: position 170,774,931 of record CM038147.1, on the reverse strand, counting down.
CTCATCCAACCCATCAACGTCCAGCAAGCCTACGATGCAATTACTCACGCACGGCGGTGAGCATCATGAAATTGGTGATGGAGGATGGTTGATGATGATGATAGCGACGAATCCCCCTCTCCGGAGCCCCGAACGGACTCCAGATTAGCCCTCCCTAGAGAGATTAGGGCTTGGCAGCGGCTCCGTATCGTAAAACGCGATGATTTCTTCTCTCTTATTTTTTTCTCCCCGAAAGCCAATATATGGAATTGGAGTTGGCATCAGAGGGCCACCAGGGGGCCCACAAGGTAGGGGGGCGCACCCAGGGGGGACGCCCCCACCCTCGTGAGCAGGGTGTGGGCCCCCTGGTCTTCATCTTTTGCGTGGATTTTTCTTTATTTTTTCTAAGGTGTTCCATGGAGTTTCAGGACATTCCGAGAATTTTTATTTTCTGCACAAAAAACAACACCATGGCAGTTCTGCTAAAAACAACGTCAGTCCGGGTTAGTTCCATTCAAATCATACAAGTTAGAGTCCAAAACAAGGGCAAAAGTGTTTGGAAAAGTAGATACGACGGAGACGTATCAACTCCCCCAAGTTTAAACCCTTGCTTGTCCTCAAGAAATTCAGTTGACAAACTGAAAGGGAAAAAGAAAAACTTTTACAAACTCTGTTTGCTCTTGTTGTTGTAAACATGAAAAGCTAGCATTCAAGTTTTAGCAATTATTACGAACTAAGCATACTCACAATGGAACGTAGGTCTCACAATTACTCATATCAATAGCATAATCAGCTAGCGAGCCATAATAATAAAACTCGGATGACAACACTTTCTCAAAATAATCATAACATGATATAACAAAATGGTGTCTCGCTAGCCCTTTCTGAGACCGCAAAACATACATGCAGAGCACCTTTAAAGATCAAGGACTGACTAAACATTGTAATTCATGGTAAAAGAGATCTAGTCAAGTCATACCCAATATAAACAAATAATAATGAATGCAAATTATAGTGTGCTCTCCAGCGGGTGCTTTTTAACAAGAAGAGTGATGACTCAACATAAAAGTAAATAGATAGGCCCTTCGCAGAGGGAAGTAGGGATTCGTAGAGGTGCCAGAGCTCGGTTTTGAAATAGAGATAAATTATATTTTGAGCGGCATACTTTTATTGTCAACATAACAACTAAAAGACGACGATATCTTCCATGTTAAACAGATTATAGGCGGTTCCCAAACAGAATGGTAAAGTTTATACTCCCCTTCCTCCACAAGCATCAATCCATGTCTTGATCGAAACAGCGAGTGCCTCCAACATTCAACGGGTCCCAAGGGGAGTTTTGTTTGCAGTTATTTTGATTTAGTTTGCGTAAAGCATGGGACTGGGCATCCCGGATACCAGCCATTTTCTCGTGAATGAGGAGCGGAGTCCACTCCTATTGAGAATAACCCGTCTAACACGGAAGATAAGGGCAGCTCTAGTTGACATATGAGCTATTCGAGCATGCAAAACAGAATGTTTATTTGAAGGTTTAGAGTTTGGCACATACAAATTTACTTGGAACGACAGGTAAATACCGCATATAGGAAGGTATAGTGGACTCATATGGAATAACTTTGGGGTTTAAGGAGTTTGGATGCACAAGCAGTATTCCCGCTTAGTACAGTGAAGGCTAGCAAAAGACCGGAAGCGAATTAATCGAGAGAGCGACAACAGTCGTAAACATGCATTAAAACTAATTCACACCGAGTACGAGCATGAGTAGGATATAATCCACCATGAACATAAATATCATGAAGGCTATGTTGATTGGATTCAACTACATGCGTGAACATGTGCCAAGTCGAGTCACTCAATGCATTTAAAGGAGGATACCATCCAATCATACCACATCATAATCATTCCAATAGCATGTTGGCACGCAAGGTAAACCATTATAACTCATAGCTAATCAAGCATGGCACAAGCAACTATAATCTCTAAATGTCATTGCAAATATGTTTATTTCATAATGGCTGAATCAGGAACGATGAATCATCATATTTACAAAAACAAGAGAGGTCGAGTTCATACCAGCTTTTCTCTTCCCAATAAGTCCATCATATATCATCATTATTGCCTTTCACTTGCACGACCGAACGGTGTGTATAATAATAAGAGTGCACGTGCATTGTACTAAGCTGGAATCTGCACGCATTCAACTCAAGAGAGAAGACAAGTAATATAGGCTCTAAGTTTAAATAATCAATCATGCATATGAGAGCCACTAAGCATTTTAATCATGGTCTTCTCGACCCCCAAAGAAAAGAAAAGAAATAAAAACTATTTACACAGGAAAGCTCCCAACAAGTAAAAGAAGAACAGGAAATATTTTTGGGTTTTATTTTTAGTTACTACTACAAGCATGGAAAGTATACTAACTATTTTTTTGGTTTTTCTTAAAGTTTATCAAACACACAAGAAGAAAGCAGGAAAAAGAAATTTAAACTAGAATGGATAATATAATGAAAGAGTATGGGCACCGACATCTAGCAATGAGTGTGTGTGAACATGAATGTAATGTCGGTGGGAAATACGTACTCCCCCAAGCTTAGGCTTTTGTCCTAAGTTGGTCTATTGCCGAGGATGGCTCATGGATATCCATAGGTGTAGCTGGGTCGAGTGTGACGAAGAAGACTCGATCGCCATCGGCAGCCTCCTCTGGATCCTAAGAATAAACAGATAGTCGTGGAGGCTCATCTTATGGCTCCGGCTCCAGGGCTGGTGCAGGGTTCCGATAGGCTTGAATAGCCGACCACGGAACAATGTGAGGCTCTGCATACAAGTTAAACAAAGAAGGAGCAGGCAAAGTAATAGTTTCAGGGTGATGTTTATCAAAGTATAACTTATATTTGAGCTCTCCATTGCGACTCTTAACAAGAAAATCATGCGCTATAATACTCTTGTAATCTAAATAAGCACGGGGCAGCGCTGTTTCTTCTTTCTCCGCGTGCCTAATAGGTATTTCAAAATATTTAGCTAGGCGTGAAGCATAAATGCCTCCAAAGATGGGGCCCTTAGTACGGTTCAGACTTAACCGTCTAGCGACAATTCCGCCCATACTAACAGAATTATCGCGGTATAAACCATGGAGCAAAATAATAATATCAGGAATACTAAGGTTCCCACAGTTCCTGCGTCCAATCAAGCAACGACTAGCAAATAAGGCAAAGTAGCGTAAAACAGGATAATGTATGCTAGTGATCCTTGCATCAGAAACCTTCCTGGTTTCTCCCATCGTGATAGTGTTAATAAAAGATTCTACTTCGTTATGGTGGGGTACATCTAAGGTGCCCTCAAAGGGTATTCTGCAAACCTCGCAGAATTCAGCTAATGTCATCTCTTTAACAACGTCATATAAATGAAACTCTACTATTGGAGGTGGTTTCTTAGGGAAAAAGTATAAGTTTTGCACAAAAGTATTTGTGAGTAAGAGGTACTGATGATGTTGGTCATGGAGGAAGTCGGTGAGCCCGGCATTCTCAATCAATAAATAGAAATCTTCATGAATCCCAGCTCTCCTCAAGAAGTCATCGGAAGGCCATTCACACGGCCGGACCTCCGCGGTGCGAGGCAAATTAAATTTGGGCTTCTCCTCTTATTCATTTTGTTTTTCCTTGGAGCTTCGGCTCGACGAGCCTCTCAAAAGTCTCTTCATTATTTCTGAAACAATCTGAAATTTTTAGTAACTTCAAATAAAAAGTGAACCAACTTCAATAAAATTGATAGCAACAACTCCCACAAGTGCCTAGGGCCTATATCAAGCATTAGAACTACTTGGAACCATATAAATTTGACATGCAAGCTCAAGAACATGGTCACCTATGCAGCACAAATTTGCAATGAATAAAGCACTAGAACAAAAACTAATTGGACCAAAGGAGGAGTCACATACCAAGGAACAATCTCCCCAAGCAGTTTTGTGAAAGGTGCTTTGAGCAAGGAGATCGAAAATCACAGCAACGGGGGCTGGAACTCGTGCTTGAGTTGGTTTTTCGTGTTTGTGTGAGATAGAGGAAGAAGATGGGTGCAGGAATAAGTGGAGGAGGGCCACCGTGGTAATTTTTGCACAGTAAATTCTTAAATATTCCCGAAAAAATCATATTAAATTGGCATGGCATTCTGAGGACTTTTATTTTCGGGATATTTTTATATTGAACGGATAAGTTAGAAAACAGACAGAAAATATTATTTTACTTTATTTCTACTAAATAACAGAAAATATAAAGAGGGTACAGAAGGTTGTGCTTCTAGTTTCATCCATCTCGTGATCATCAAAATGAATCCACTAACAAGGTTGATCAAGTCTTGTTAACAAACTCATTCCGAATAATCACGGGACCGGAGAAATTTCGAATGACACTAAGTTACCTCGACGGGGATATGAAAATCCCCAACAATAAGAACATCATACTTTTTCTTGACAGTAGGGAGAGGAAATTCAAAACCTCCAAATATAATCGATGGAACTTTTCCAATAGAGTTGATACTATAAACTTGAGGTTGTTTCCTCAGAAAATGTACCGTGTGCTCATTGCCATTAATATGAAAAGTGACATTGCCTTTGGTGCAATCAATAACAGCCCTTGCAGTATTAAGGAAAGGTCTTCCAAGAATAATAGACATACTATCATCCTCGGGAATATCAAGAATAACAAAGTCCGTTAAAATAGTAACGTTTGCAACCACAACAGGCACATCCTCACAAACACCGACAGGTATAGCAGTTGATTTATTAGCAATTTGCAAAGATATTTCAGTAGGTGTCAACTTATTCAAGTCAAGTCTATGATATAAAGAGAGAGGCATAACACTAACACCGGCTCCAAGATCACATAAAGCAGTTTTAACATAACTTCTTTTAATGGAGCATGGTATAGTAGGCACTCCGGGGTCTCCAAGTTTCTTTCGTATAGTAGGCACTCTGGGGCCGAGCGGGCCAATGCAGAGGTCCTGAGGGGCCTCAAGGCAAGGACCTTCAAGAAGAAGCTCGAGGCCCACGGCAGGGGCTGGCTCGACGAGCTGCAGCCCGTGCTGTGGTCCATCCGCACCACCGCGACCAAGCCAACAGGAGAGACGCCGTTCTTGCTCGTCTACAGAGCAGAAGAGGTTCTCCCTCACGAGGTCAAGCATCACTCCACGCGGATCCTGGCGTTCGACGAGGCACGCTAAGACGCCACGTAGTGAATGGATCTCGTGCCGGGGGAGGAACGCCGCTGTAAAGCCTCGCTCCGGGCGGCGAGGTACCAGCAGGCACTACAAAAAAATACACTTCCGTGATGATACGTGTTTGTCACAGTAGGTCACGTTTTTTTCATGCATGTACATCCATGACGATTTTATGACAGAATCAAGATAGTCATACCTGTGCTGTCGTAGAAGTGTTCCATGGCATTACCAAAATTATCATCACGGAAGTGTCCACTTCCATGACGATAAATCACGCGTCACAGAAGTGCTTTCGTCAAGGGTGACTGACATATGGCATCCACCATAACGGAACGCCGTTAAGCTATCAGGTCTGGTTTGGATCTGATAACCCGTTAACAGCCCCGACCAATGGGGATTTTCCACGTTTAAAATCATCATTGGCTGGAGGAAACACGTGTCGGCTCACCATTGGGACAAATGTCATCCACTCATTGGACCGAAGGCGCCAATGATACGGCGACACGTGGCACGGCCTAGTAGAGGCCCATTCCTATGAAAAGGCCGGCCTGTTTGACTTGGCCAAAAGGTGGCGGGCCAGCCCACGGAAAGCCTGTTAACGGCCTATTCGCATATAGCCCATTTACAACCCGCTAACCCAGGGCCCGTTACGACCTCTTCGAATTAGGCCCAGTAGCGTCATCTGGGCCGTCGAATATGATTCCAGCCCGTTTTAAACTTCCGACCCATGTGTGGCCCATGACTTCTTTCGGCCCATATGAGGCCCTTTGTAACTCTTGGCCCATTAATGGCCCGTGGTGAAAATGGCCCGTAATGAACAGTGTATCACTTTATACCCATTAACGGACCGTTATTCCATTGGGCCGTTTCCAGCCCAAGTTATCTTTCGGCCTTCGCCCATTTATTCTTGGGCTCATTTGCAGCATTCGGTTACATACGGCCTGTTACTGTCATTTTCTGCTTGTGGGCCAAATTTAGCCCATCGTTACAGTCGGCCCGTTTGTGGACCGTTAATACGATGGGCCGTCTTCATGTCAAAAAAAATCTGTTGGTCTGTTTTCATAGAGTTATCAAATACGGCCTATTAACGGCCTGTTATGGTCCACGAATAGTATGGCCCCTAATTGGAGAAATGATGATACGCCCCGTAGAAGGCCCATGGATCCTACGGTCCGTATGAGGCCCATGGATCGTACGGCCAGTAGAAGGCCCATGTATCGTACGACCCGTAGAAGGCCCATGGACCCTATGGCCCATAGAAGGCCCATGGATCCTAAGGCCCATATAGAAGGCCAATGTATCCTATGGCCCATAGAAGGCCCATGGATCATACGGCCCACAGGAGGCCCATGGTTACAACAGTCCATGTGTTGCCATGATTATTTTGGCCTAGTTACCAAAAATAGGCTTTGTGGCCACTAGAAAAACACAGAAAAAGAACTGCAGTGACTACAAGCAAACAACTAAACAAGATAATAAGGAAATAAATAAGCAAGCAATTAACGCTAGCTTATTACTGCTATTACACATATTACATCCACTGGGCATCAAAGTTCGCCACCAGTGCAAATATAGGGAACAAAGCAGCATATTACATACACTGGCCGTCAGAATTGGCCACCAGTGCAAATAAACGCGGCAGCAAAACAAGAGCATAACTAAAACAACTTCAGAAGAGCTCAAGAAACATTATCCTGTGTATCCACCATGCTGGCAATAAGCTTAGCAAGCTTATTAGCTTTGTCCTGTTTGGCGCTAAAATCCTCCGACGCTTGTCGCAAGCGCGGAAAGTATGCATCTGAATGCTCCAGGACTTCGTAGTCCTTCCGCTTCTTGTCGCAAAGACAGCTGATCGATGTCTTTCACTTGTAGTTGAGACTCAAGAAACCGAACTGATTCAGACAGTGAGTTTGAATAGCTTGTGCAAGCGGTAGTGGCCAGTAACTCGAACACTAAACCAAGACAGGACTTTGGGGTTGTCTCGCTGTATTTAAGATAGTCTTCCTTAGCTGTTTTATCAGCTTTGTTGGAGACCAATAAGGATGTGTCACTATCTTGAACCTTATCTGCATTACTTCCTTTACCATTGCTTAATAAGGCACTCTTCCCCAATATTCTGTTAGGATTCTAAAAGAAGAAACAAGCAGACACATAAAAAGTTTAGCATGTACTAGTATATGAAACTCATTTCGGTGAACCAGATCATTAGTAAGGTGGACAAGATTAAACTACCAAGTCTTCCATTGCTAAGTACTAGTACATAATAAAAGCATCAAACAAACATATATCTATGTTCTTTGGTCACTGCATTGTCTTGCCAAATCAAAATAGAGACACGGTTCAAATCATATCAGTTCAAGACAAAGCAGCAATGAAAGAATACAAAGCGCGGGAAACTACATGGCACAACAAGATTTCAGATGGGTACCATGGGTCTACATGTATAACAACACTATTGGCTTTGTTGTGATGCTAGTAATGTGCATGATATGAGAAGTCAACTGTATACACAATTGAAATTGAAATCAACAGAGCTATTGATAAGAGCAAACCTATTAAAGAAACATGCGTGAACATTCCTGCTGTGCCATTGGAGTTTCGATTGGATCCTTCAATTTAAAAATAAGTTTGTATGAGTAAATACAATGATACAAGAGCAAAGCAATCATAGTTGAAAAAGGCGCGCCTAAGTGAGCGCTTATGCGCGCCTAGGCTCTAGGCGTTGGCAAAACGCATTGCGCATAACTACACTTAATTTGTGCATAGCTGCACATAAGCATGCGCTTTGGTTAGTAAAAGTGCAAGGCGGTGGCAAAACACACAATTAATGCCTAGAGCTTTTTTGAACTATGATAGCAATGGAATCTTAAATTAGAACAGTTGTTCTTCAGGTTTAGGCACTTGTTCTACATGAATAGAGTACAGTAAGATGCAAGAATATAATACTAAAAATAGAAAATGAGCTCATAGACCTTACCACATTCTTGGTTCGGGACCACTAGAGAACAAGGCATTCCCAGTCATCGTCCAGTAAATGTGTCTCGGGAGAACGTAAGGGAATTTGATGAGTTTCTTTGCGGTGAAGTACGCTTTTCTTGTGTAATTCGATCTCGCCACCAAGCATTATTGAAGATAGCAGAGGTATTAGCACAGGTTACCTCATCCCGAGTTTCCCAATCGGTCCTTCTCTATAGAGAAAAATGGGAAAATTTGCTGTATTATAACCATCATGGAGGTAGGATGTATGGGACAAAGCAAAGTAATTGCCATGAATAACATTACTTACACATAACTCCTGGACAAACACCATAATCGGCATTTTCCTTCATCTTCATATAATATTTCCAAGATGGGAAGATACGCACATACGATTTAACAACATCAAATGCGATAGATGCTAAACTACGACTAGCTGGTTGTGCTTCCTCCACAGGAATAGGCGTACTAACTGGTGGAGTTGGGTTCGCCGTGATAGTACTGGCCCTTTGGGCACTGGAGTTGCCTTACTAACTGCTCTTGTTTGGGAGCTCTATGGTGGAGATGGTGCTGTGTCAACAGGAACTGGGTTACTATCTGCTAGGGTTGGGGTTAGATTGGGTGAAGCTGGTTCTCTGTCCATCGCTGTAGGGGTACAATCTGCGAGAGTTTGGGTTATGTGTGGTAGGGCTGGTTCTTGTGCATGTACAACCGGGGTGCTATCTCCACCAAGAGGTAGCACAATTTTATTTGAAGGCCGTGTTTTTAGTCCGCTAGATGCTGGCATCACCCGCTCCAATTCAAATGGCTGATAAACAGGAAACATAGTTGAATGTACAGACATTGTATGAGAGACAGATGCAATAGATAGTGTGGAAAAAAGATGGCATGAAATAGTTGACATGTATATTGTTTAACTAAAATGGATAGCATGACATAATTTCACATATATCATGTCTATCTAAAGTGGATAGCATAGCATAACATAATTCAAAGATATGATGAATAACTAAACATGATTGCATGACATTATTCACCTACATGTTATCTAAGTAATCAGGATCGCATCATTTAATTCTCATATGTGATTTATATGCTAAACAGAGGGCATTCGATATGATGTCTGAACTAAGAACATGGTGTTGAATATTGTGTATATGATGTCTAAACTATGCAATGCAAGACACCATATGCATGATATGAGCAGTATAACCGTGCCAAGTTAGAGCATACACCTCGGTGGGGGAATAGGACTGGTCATCTATCTCTGAATCCATCTCTGAGGAGCTATCGGGACCCAACAAGAGATCTGCTTCGATAGGTAGCACTGTCTGCTCCGAAGGCCTTGTGTTCACTCCAGATTTTTCCATCTCCCACCCAAATGGTTGATTCACATGAAGAGTAGTTTAATGTACAAATATTGTCGACAAATGGAAATGTAATGAAGAAAAGGATGGGCAAGATATCATTCAAATATATGATGCCTGGTTAAACAGGATGACGTTGCATATTTCACATATATTATGGCTGGCTAAAAGACATGAGACTGCATAATTCCCATATATGATATAGAAACTAAATAGGTGGCATTACAGAACATGTCTAAACTAAGCAGATGGCATATATGATGTCAAAAGTAGGCACTGCAAGGCAACATATGCATGATATGACTAACATCATCATGCCAAAGTAGAGCAAACATCTTGTTGGGGGGGGGGGTAAATAGGAGTTGTCGGCGGCGTGTGAATCCACCTCAGAACAAATATCTTCCTCTGGATTACAATCTGGAGAGGGGTGGGGAGGGTTTGCCATTGAACCCACCATGGAGCGATGTCTGCATGACATTGTATTGCCGCGCAAAACTCTTCTCTTTTTCTCTACATGTTCAGCATGACTGTGTACAATATCTGACATGCATACGACAAAATATGGTGAGATTATGTAAGGAGAGCATGCAGAAATTTAGATTGATGGTAACAACCAGTGGATGGATCCAAAAATAATGATAGCAGGCTGATGATTGCTTTAATTTATAAAAAGACAGATGATGATTGCTTTACTACTTGTTTCCCACCCAATATGAACAACATAGGCATACCCTAGGTGAACCAGATATTAGACAGACATACTATTCATTGCTACCTCGATATGTGCCCCACAACTAATTTAGAACTCAAGTTTGAACATTAATTTGGACCTGACTTGGAGTCCAAGAGGTGAACAGGACGATAAAGTAGCAGGTAATTTTAAGCAATGCATAACATAAGCAGAAAAAAAGTGTGGCCTCTCTTATGGACCCGTGTACTCCTCAGGTTCATCTGTTGAGTCGATGATGGTGATGCTGTTGCGGTGGGTGCCGGCAGCAGGGAAGGAGATATGAGAGGGCGAAAGACGGCCAGGAGTCATGATGTCTGGTTTGGTGGATGCTTCTGTCGATGGAGCAGCTCAGGTGAGGTGGACGACGTCGCGGCAGGAGCAGGACAAACCACACAAAATTCCCTTCGACACCTACCAGAATCAAGTAATTCTGTAAGGGCTCATTTGGCTTGCATGATTCTAAAAACGCAGGATAGGAAAAACACGGAATAGGATAGGAATGCACATGGTAAATGAGCATTTGTAAACACAGGATTTCTGCCAACTTGGGTGTTTGGTTTACGTGAATTGGAAGAGCAGAGGAATGCAAAGAAACATGGCCAAAATAAAGTGAAACCATATGAAAGCGTGTACAGTTAGAATGTTATTCTGCCACTAATGCACTTGGTCTTGTTTTCATGCATAGGATTTTGAAAAGTAGGTCCAGGTGGATGTTTTGCTTCGTTCCTTTCAACAAAATGCATGAATAATTGAATAGTAGAGTGCCATTGGAAAATTCCCTATTGCTATGTTGTTTCCGTTGAACCAAAATATCCCTAATGGATCGACATGAATGTATAGTAATAAGTGATGCATCAAGTGTACAACCTCTTTGCTGCAGCCGTGTAGACCTCAACATCATTGGGTTGGTCGCTGAAGCAGTTGAGGCAGAGGTGGCTGTTGGAGATGTGGAGGAAGATCTGAGGAATCTGTAGACGGCGTCCAGGGCACTGCTATGTTGTGATGGATCATTCTATCATTGGAGCAGCTCCGCTGAGCTGTAAGATGTCAAGGCTGAAGCAGCACAAGACAGACATCGTCAATCTCAAGTTGGATTCTAATAGCATCTCCAATAGATGATGTAAAATAGATGTAAAATTTACATCACCAAAAACCACCTGACTACAACAGATGAGGCAAAAACTGTTAACTCTGAATTTAACTGTCGAAACTAAAATTTACTGTGGAATCTGAATGTTACTGTCGAAACCGAACGCAATGGTAGCAGAGAGGCACTTGACATGTAGTTTAGGGAGGGCCTGCAGTTCATCTTCAACCTGCACCGCCCTAAGCCGCCAGCCACCACCGGCCGAACCGCCGGCCCCAGCGCCGCCTCACCGCCCCGAAACAACTCCCCACCGTCGGTCCGCCGTCGCCCGGCCAGCCCTCTAGGCCCCCGCCCCACCCTGAACCCTAAGATAGATAGTAGGGTAGCTCTCCGGCGAGCCCCCGTCCCCACTGCGGGTGGTTCTTCCTTAACTCCTGCGAGCCCCCCAACCCCTGAAAATCGACTGACCCAAAAGTCGATTCAGTCGACTGAAGTGTGGCTAAATCGGAGCAGAGTAGCAGCACGAGCGAGGGGGAGAGCAGCAGCAACACAAGCAAGCGACCAAGATCCAGAGCAGCAGCAGCTGGGCGAGCGAGCGATCGAGCGAGAGCCAGAGCAGTAGTAGCAGTGCGAGCGAGCGAGCGAGAGCCGGTGCTGCAGATCCGGCTGGTATGGACGCCGCCGCCGAAGGGGCCTTGCACTGGGGGAGAGCCGCCATGGAGATGTCACCCGCAACGCCGGCTTCAAGGTAGCCGCTCCATGGGGGTGCGGGATGGAGCACCATCGCCGCTGGGAGGTCGAGTTAAGGAGAAGGTGCGATGCGATGAGTGTACAACCTCTTTGGTGGGTCCGAGTAGGCCTCGACTTCGTCAAAGGAGTCAGTGAGGATGCTGCGGTTCCGGTGGAGCATGTTAAGGCGGCGCTGTGGGGATGGAGCAGCCGCGATAGACGAGGCGATCGTCAGAGCAGCTCCTTGGACGTGGAGGACGGGGCGGCTGAACCGACAGGACGACGAGATGGACAACAGATCCTCATCCGGGGAGGTGGACGAGGGACGTTGAGCTATTGCGGTGGATGACGTCGTCGGGGAAGAGGCTCCGGCTGGACAGCGGTTAGGTGGCAGACGAAAGAGGGCGGGGTTCCACGGCTGGAGCGGAGAGGTTATGGCGGCCTGGGATTTCGAATGGCAAAAAGGGGTGATGGGAGGGGGGTGAACCATGAATTAGGGACGTGCTTGTCCAAAATGTAGGTTTTGTTACAAAAGTACCCCACACAGATTTGAACTAGCGGCTGTTTCGGCTCTGGCTAGAAGGGGGATTTCGCGTGTCGGGATGTGGCAGCTGGAGGAAATTTTCACGCGCGTTGTAATTTCAGGATAGGAAGGCGCGGGTTGTGAAGGCGCCAGTTTTGGGAGCATGATATCTGAATTTTCGGGAAATAACAAGGCGCGGGTTGAATTTTAGGGACAAGCCTAACATGTAGTAATATTGTACTCGTACGTACCAAATCAATTCGCACTTCCCTCAACCAAAAAGAAAACGAAAAAATAAAATATTTCACACCACACAAAGAGAGAGTCTTGCCCCATTTTACTATACAAATGCTATTCAAAGCTACTCCCTCCTTCCATCTATATAGGGCCTAATGCGTTTTTAGTTGCTAACTTTGACCAAATATTAGAGCAGTAATATATGACATGCAACTTACACAAAGCACACCGTTAAATTCGTCTGTTAAAGGTTCTTTCAATGATATAATTTTCACATTGTGCATGTCATACTATTAATCTCGTCAATAGTCAAAGGCGGTCTTAAAAAACTCATTATGCCCTATATAGATGGAAGGAGGGAGTATGAATCCATGTTATGTCCAATTAAATTTTTTCGCTTGTTGTATAATGCATGTAACCTACTCATACCAACATTTTAGTGCATTCCAAATGTCTATACTACTGCTGCAATTCGAACTAAATTTGAATTCGTTTCTCTATTTCAATAAGAATCTACAATCATGATTGTTGCCAACTTCAACCATCATTTGTGTATTACCTTAATAACACACCACATGATTACTATTGAGATAGATATGAACTATGTGTACTACATGAACTCGAATTCTATTTTTTGAATACACTTGATGTTGATTCCAAATAATAGTACATTTGATGTACTAACTATATATTCATAATCTAAAGCACATTCCATACGTATACTGCGTTTATCATACAAAGTATAGTGCCCCGCCCCCTACATTATGGCAAGTATTTAGACCTGAGTTGCAAAAGCCACACATTGGCTCAAATTATAATCAATGTTCTACATTATGATATCTTCTTCAAGTATCCGTATCCACTTTTTTATAATGAATTATGATCTTCGTTCGTCTTTCACACCTTCACGATCCTCTTCTATTTGTAGCTAGCTAGCGCTAACTTTCTATCGTGTATGCACATGCCCTCCCCCTCTCACCCACCCTTAGTGTTCCCTCCATCATGGACGTTCATTATTTCTCTTTAGGTCATCCACCCACGGTGTGGGTAGGCCCCCGGCTCCTTTCCGGCACACACCGGTCGATATACCTCTCTAGCCAAGTGTGCCTACAACAAACACATATATACTTCCCCTCTTCTCTTCTCACCGTCCATGCCCCCTATGTCCAATACGGTTCCATGCAGGTGCACACTCCCGCCCCTCTTTTCATGGATCACATACTCGCACACTCCTCCCCCCTCGACATGGTAGGCCTCTTGCACCACCTCATAGCCGCACCCTCTCCCCCTGTCTGTCTCTCCGGACCTTATTTGCTTCTAACACATGCAGGCGTATATATGAACTGATCTCCCTACATATAGCCAGGTCGACTATAATTTGTTTTCTCCACGCACCGATACACTTACCTCGCTAGGTATGTCTCTCCCTTTCTCGAACACACGATGGTTGATCTTACTATGTAGTTACGTATGCTTACCACAACCATATCGTCTCCCCTAATCATCCTTGCATACCTCCCGACCCGTCTCTCACTCGCACGTGCATATACAAACATACATCCCCCACCCTCTCTTATTGATATTGCACTCATACCCTCCGTTTGTCTAGCAGGCCTCTCCCACCATTTGTGAGATGCCACTCCACCACCAAACCTCCGATGCTCTACCTTTATCTTTCTCTCAACCTTATTCCTCTTCTACACATATCCATGGATGTCGATCGATCTCCCTCAATACATAGCTAAGTCTCTCTCCTTCCCCACACATATACTAGTCGATCGGTCTCTGCCCCCTCCCCCCGCCCACACACACCGATAGTCGAACGTTGTATGTAGGTATCCATGCCACGGAGAAAAACTACACCTCTGCCCTCTCAAATTCCAGTAGGCCAGCCGCCCTATATCTTTGGCGTGGGCAAACACAAATTCGATGGCATTCTTTATCGATCGCGCAGCCACACACTTCATCCCTGTTTTCAATTCTATCGATATCTCACGTCCATGACTCCGTTTCACACACATTGCATATGTTACGTTTTTCTGTTTGAGATATCATCAACACATTGCCTTTGTTTCGCACAAACCATCTCTCTCACACCCACCCACCTACATACCTGCACCTAAAGAAGAAGTGCACGCAGGACGCACGTACTCATGTCTCGTTCCCGGCCACACCCGTGCGGGTGCACGGTGGAGTTTGTTTCTGTATGAAAAGGTAGCCCACATGATAATTTGATGTGTGTAGCGGTTGTTTACTCGAAGGAGGGTCGGGTACCACGCCTAGATGGAACAAAGTTAGATTTGACGCGTTAGTATTAAATAAAGTTATATATTCCTCAATGGCACGTACAGAATATGAAACGATTGCCATGGGAAAAAATGAAAAATGGGTTTGTCTATAGTCACACCATCTCACACAAGGCGGTCGTGGCCTCTCTCTCTCTGCGTTGGTCAGTGATCCGGCTACATCCCATCCGCTAGCGGAAAGGGAGGATGCGCATCATCTCTCCATTCGACGGTGTTGAGGCAGCACGTCACGATCGACGGTACCCACCGTTCTCTCTGACCAAGCTCCGGCGTGGTAGGGCCTTCGCCACTTGCTCGCTGCCGCAGTATGGGCAGATCCCGGCCGCGGGCGCCCTCCTAGTAACATCCCGGTGACCCTCAGGTACAGCTTCCTACGACTTTGCTCCACTATGCATCTTCCCATGTTGCTGCATGTGGATCTTCTTTAGTTGTTTGCTTAAATCGTATCTCGACCATCGTACTTTCCATCTTGCAATCTCGTCCTCAAACCATTTTTGATAAAACACCATGTGCTATCTTTCCCTTATTACATGGAATATGCTTCTTTTTTGTCGGTGTATGTGTCTTCAACTCGTGTTATTGGGCAGTAATTGTTTCCTTTTAACCTCCTTCTGCAAACAGGTCTATCCATTTTTACCTTGTTGCTATTGCGACCTTTTGGTGAACTACACAAATCACTTTTTCCTTGAGCGTGTTTTTGCAGTTCCACCAAAATGTCACACGGGCAACGTTTTTACATTTTTGTGGGACTGCAGAAAGGGAGATTGGTTTTGCTATCCTCCTCATCCAAGTCCGTGCTTAATCTTCTCAAACAAGAAGTTAGTCATAAAGAGAGATCGTAGAGGTGATCGGCTTCTATTTATGTGTGTTATGTTTCATCATCTAGTTCCACTATTATTGTAATCACACTAACTGGATATCTTTGCAAACAAGGATGGTCCGTCGATTTTAGTGGAGCTGCACAAAATGATTGGATTGTGGTGTCCTCCATACACCTCTTTTTTGGCTACAGAGCTGGGTGAAACTAGCTGCCAAGCAATGAACACTGTGCCAAGGAAATGGAGCCATGCCTACGAACAATATCAATCAATTATATTTTTTTTCTTATTTGTACACCTTCTCAGAACTTTGTCTTCAGTTGTGATGTGAATATTGGCGCTGATCTGCGAAGCATTGAGATGCATTAGCCATGGTAGGCATGGTAGTTTCATTTGTATTTGATGGAATGTTGTAACGAGATAATCTCGAGGCAAGACACATGAATCCTAAGTTGAAATCTTTTTTTTCCTGCACGAACCAAAGTTGAAACCTTCATAGCATCACAGTACAATTTCATTAAAATTATGCATACATATAAACAAATCCTGAAGGATTGATAACAATGCGAGAAACAATTCAATTTTGTTTTGCCGACATGTTGGACATGCTTCATCCGGCTCCACCTGCCATGCAGCAATATTGAGTGCTGATAATCCCCAAGTGCAAGGAATCATCGTAGAACTTTCCAAAGATGGAAGTGATAAGTATGGAGTGTCGAACCCACAAGGAGCTAAAGGTAAGATCAATATTCTCTCAGGCCTTATCTGCCACTGATATGACTCTACGTGCACCGGACGTTTGCTTCCATCTAGCAACGAGAAATAAAACTACGTCGTGGGTATGAAGGGGATAGCTTTGCATGATATTGGAGAGCTAAAACATAAAAGTAGGTGCTGTTATCATAAAGTTAGAATATAATACTAAATAATACAAATAGCGAGTGTGGAATAATGGTGGATCGGTGTGCGGAATTGTCCTAGGCAATTGTCAACAAGACCGATAATCACTATTGCAGTTTCATATGAGGGAGAGGCATAAGCTAACATACTTTCTCTACTTGGATCATATGCACTTATGATTGGAACTCTAGCAAGCATCCGCGACTACTAAAGATCATTAAGGTAAAACCCAACCACAGCATTAAAGCATCAAGTCCTCTTTATTCCCATATGCAACAATCCCTCTTACTCGGGTTTGTGTTTCAGTCACTCACCAACCCACTATAAGCGAATCATGAACGTATTGCAACACCCTACAGCGGGTATCCCTCACGCTTGCACGACTCAGAGGGCACCATAGGACAGCACCAAAGTAAAACATACAACTCATACCAATCTAGATCATCAATCAACCAAAAGACAAAAGATATCTACTCAAAACATCATAGGATGGGAACACATCATTGGATCATAATATGTGGCATAAAGCACCATGTTCAAGTAGGGATTATAGCGGGGTGCGGGACAGTGGACCGCGTAAAAGAGGTGAGGATGGTGATGATGATGGTGATGTTGATGAAGACGATCACCATGGCGATGATTCCCCCCCCCCATGGCACTCCGGCGCCACCGGAAGAGAGGAGGAGAGGTTCTCCCCCTTGTGCTTCCTCCTCCATGGCCTCCACCTTCTGGTCCTTGGCCTTCATGGTGATGAAGACCCCTCCGAGATACTCCTCCATGGCCACCGGTGATGGTGGCCCCCTCCGGCAGGGTGCCGGAGAGGGCCCCGATTGGTTTTTCATGGCTACAGAGGCTTGCGGCAGCGGAACTTCTGATCTAATCTCTGTTCTGGAAGTTTGAGGGTACGTAGGTATATATGGGTGAAGGGGGTACGTCGGAGGAGCTACGGGGGACCCACAAGGTAGGGGGCACGCCCAGGGGGGGTGGGCGCGCTCCCCACCCTCTTGGGCAGCCCGTATCTCCCCTGACGTGCACTCCAAGTTCCATGGGTTGCTTTCCTTCCAAAAATAACTTCTCCAGTTGATTTCGTTCCATTTTGACTCCGCCTGATATTCCTTTTCCTCGAAACACTAATAGGCATAAAACAGCAAATCTGGGCTGGGCCTCTGGTTAATAGGTTAGTCCCAAAAATAATATAAAAGTGGATAATAAAGCCCAATGTTGGCCGAAATAGTAGATAATATAGCATGGAGCAATCAAAAATTATAGATATGTTGGAGACGTATCAAGCATCCCCAAGCTTAATTCCTGCTCGTCCTCGAGTAGGTAAATGATAAGAAGATAATTTTTGATGCGGAGTGCTAGTAAGTGCTTAAGTTTGATCAATGATAATTCCAATCACTTTTTCTAGCATCAATATGTGTCACAATAGCAGCTTATCTCATAAAACTTTTCATGATCAAGTAACAATCTGTTCACAATGTCAAGGATGGTTCATAAACTTCACTGAGAACTAACAAACTATAATCTCAGTCATTGAAGCAATTGCAATTTATCATAACATCAGAAGGAGTCAAGAATAGAGCTTTTCAGCAAGTCCACATACTCAACTATTATATAGTCTTCTACAATTGCTAACACTCACGCAATACTTGTGGTTATGGAGTTTCAGCCGGACACTGAGAAAGATAGGGGCTTATTGTGTTGCCTCCCAACATATTCACCTTTAGGTGATGTCGACAATAATAGCCCATGCTAACTTACATCCAATTGGATATATATATCATGATCTTTCAAACACAATGAGCTTGCCAAAGGATAAAATGAAAAAGGGAATGGTGAAGATCACCTTGACTCATACATAAAGTAAAAACATAAAGTAAAAGATAGTCCCTTCACAGAGGGAAGCAGAGGTTGTCATGCGCGTTTAGGGTTGATGCACAAAATCTTAATGCAAAAGAACGTCACTTTATATTGCCTCTTTTATGTGGGCCTTTATTATGCAGTCCGTTGCTTTTATTACGTCCACAACAAGTTTGTACAAAGCTTATTTCTCTGCACTAATAAGTCATGCATATTTAGAGAGCAATTTTTATTGCTTGCACCGATGACAACTTACTTGAAGGATCTTACTCAATCCATAGCTAGATATGGTGGACTCTCATGGCAAAACTGTTTAAGGGTATTTGGAAGCACAAGTAGTATTTCTATTTGGTGCTGAGAATTTGGCTAGCATGAGGGGGAAAGGCAAGCTCAACATGTTTGGAAGGTCAATGACAATATACTTTAACTGAGATGTCGGAAAACATAAACCATTCCGTTGTCTTCCTTGTCCAACGTCAACTCTTTTAGCATGTCATACTTAATGAGTGCTTCACAATCATAAAATATGTCTAAGATAATATATTTGTATGTGAACCTCTCTTTCCTTATTACTTCCTATTAATTGCAACGATAACCAAAACTACGTTTGCTAATTCTCAACAAATTTTATGCCTCATACTTTCTATGTGTGAAGTCATCACTAACCATGTTATAAGCATATGAAACATAAAAATTCAGATTTATTACATTCAATTCATTCCCCTATTTACTCATAGGATATACATGAAGCACGAGAGTAAATGACAAACTACTCCAAAAGATATGAGTGAAGGACACTGAGTAGGCAAATAATTAACTAGCCATGGGAGGGTTCATTTTCTATTCAAAATTTCAGATCCAATGATTTTATTCAAACAATAAGTAAAACAAAATAAAATGACATTACAAGGATAGCACAACTCATGTGAAGAAGCAAAAACTTAGGTTCAACCAATACTAAACGATAATTGTCAAAGAGAAAAGTTGGGATGCCTAACGGGGCATCCCCAAGCTTGAATGCTTGAGACTTCTTGAAATATTTATCTTGGGGTGCCACGGGCATCCCCAAGCTTGAACTTTTGTGTCCCTTAATTCATCTCATATCACGGTTTCTCTTTTTACCAAAAGCTTCATTCACAACAAACTCAACAAGAACTCGTGAGATGGGTTAGTATAAACCAATGCAAAACCTTACCATTTTCTACTGTAACAAATCACTAGAAATTTTAATCAACATTGCATACTAAATGGCTCTGCATATTTAATAATCCTATCCTCAAATAGAATCATTAAACAAGCAAACATATGCAAATAATGCAAACATAACAGCAACCTGTGAAAACAGTACAGCCTGTAAAGAATGCAAGAGTATCAATACTTCCCTAACTCCAAAAATTATGAGAGAATCCCTACTGTAGTATATTTATCATAGATCATTATGCAAAAAGTTTCAACATTATATCATGGTCTGAATTTTCTAGGTAATTTTTGCAACATCGGTAAACTTTATGTTTTCAAACAGCAACATGTATACTGGCAAAATAAGCATGGTAAAGGCTATCCTTGACATTTTTATTGAAACTAAAGATGCAATACATTATTCTAAACATGTAACGCCCCGGTTTCGTTGCGCCAGGTGTCCGCCAATTATTCGCCTTCGTTGCCATGTCATTTGCTTGCGTGTTGCACTTTGCCCTGTCATCATGTGCATTTCATTTTGCATACATGTTTGTCTCACGCATCCGAGCATTTTCCCCGTTGTCCGTTTTGCAATCCGGCACTCCTATGTCCTCCGACGTTCCCCTTTTGCCTCTTTGCGTGTGCGGGTGTTAAACATTCTCGGAATGGCCCGAGGTTTGCCAAGCGGCCTTGGTATAGCACCGGTAGACCGCCTGTCAAGTTTCGTTCCATTTGGAGGTCGTTTGATACTCCAACGGTTAACCGGGTAACCGTAAAAGCCTCCTTCTCTTTGCAGCCCAACACCCCTCCAAACTGGCCCAAAACCCATCTAACTCCCCTCCATGCTCTCGGTCGTCCGATCACGATCATGTGGCCGAAAACCGCACCCCATTTGGACTCTCCTAGCTCCCTCTACCTATATAAACACCTCCCCCCTCCAAAAATCCCGCAACCCAAACCCTAGCTCCCCTCCTCCTCGCGCCGCCGGACGAAATCCCTCTCTGTGCCGGACATGTCCGCCCTCCCCGCCACCTCACTCCAACCAATCGCCGATCGCCACTTCACCCCGCCCGCCGCCGCCGACCCTGCGCGCCCCGCCAGCCCCGCCAACTGCCGCCGCCCGAGCCCCGCCGAGCGCCTTGGCGCCCGCTCCGCCGACCGCCGCCTCCGCTCCGCGCTCGTCTCCTCTGGTCTGGATCTGGTGGGATCTGGCCGGATCTCGCTCCACCCGACCTTCGGCCGCCGTTCTCCCTCTTCTCCGGCAATCCCCGAGCTCACTCCGGCGAGATCTCCGGCCAACATCGAAATCCGTGCGGACCCGAGGTTGACCCCGAAATTCCACCAAGTCCCGAAATATTTTGCATAATCATGCCATGTTCATCACATCATAACTTGCTGCATACTGCTCCGTTTCGTGCGTGTAATATGTCAAATTGTTCGCCTCGACGAGTACTACATTTCATTCCATTGCATCATGTTCATTTGAGTTCATCTTGATGCCCGAAATGCTGTTGGAAGTGTGCATGTTGATGTTAATCTGCTGGAACTGTTATAACATGCTCATTTGTCATTTTTGCCATGTTTGATGTGTGCACCCTATGAGGTTGATGTCTACATGTGTTTTGATCTATGCTATGGCGTATTTCTAGAGGTGCAATCCATGTATTTTTGTGACTTGTGTAGTGAGTGCATCAAGCTTGTTAAGTGGGGTACTTGTTGTTGCTGTTTTCCTGGCTGATTCTGTTATATTTTGTTGCTATGTAAACCTGCTGCTACAAGTCATACTATGCATAATCTGGAGATGTTTACTAAGGATGTTTTGTTATACATGTCTTGATCTATCCATTCATGCCCCTGGTTGCAATTATATCCTTCTTTAGCATGTTGTTATCTTGCTCCAAACTTGCTAAATAATGTTGCTGTCATCATGTTAACATGAAGTTTAGTTTTGGCCATGTGCTTTTCTAGTGATCCATGCACCCTATGAACTTGCTCTTGCCATGCTTAGCTTCTCAAACATGTCTTCTTACTGTTCGTTGCCTTGCCATGCCATGTATTGATCTGTGGTTAGTGGTTCAAGCTCACCAACATGCCTACTTATTGTTGTTCCTGCCATGTTTGAATCTGTCATTTAAACTTGCCATGTTTACATAGGTGCCATCATATGTTCTGTGCCTTTTTGGCTCATGGTCAGTAAGGGACTTTTGTTCTATGTAATTAGTAGATTCATACCATGCCTTTGTTTGCCATGTTAAGTTTCTATAGCATGTTGTTTGATAGCTCTAAACATTGCAACCTGATGTTATTTCTGCAAAGTCTGAAACTGTTATTATTTGCAATCTTACCATGTCCTTTTGAGCATGTTCTAATTGTTTCTAGAGATAGCTCAGTGTTCATGTCTTGTCATGCTTTACCTGTACTTTATGCTCATGCCTTTTGTTCTTATGTTGGGGTGCTGTAGCATATTGTTTTGATGCTTGCTAGATGCCTAGTTGCTGTTTTGGACAGCTTGTCCTTTAAACTTGTATAGTGTGCATGTGTTGAACCGTTGCTCTGTTCTGAGTGTGCTCTATATGAAACTTGCTTGATTTTGCATGTAGTTTCATATTATCATGTTGCATCCCTGTTTTGAGGTGTTTGCTTGATGTTTGGATGCATTTTGCATCAATGCCATGTTTAACTTGTTTTGCTCATATCTTCTAGGCCATAGCTCCGAACTAAATGAACTTTATATGTAACTTGACTAGAATTTCGTGTAGATCATCTTGGTGCATCTTAACTTGCTGTTTAACTACTTGAACATAAGGTTTATTCAGTTCTGGACCAACTTTGAAACTTGCATATGAGGACTTACCGGAATTGTTATATGTTGTTTTCGGCCTCATTTAAACTTGCCTTGATGTGTTGTTCTTGTTTGCATCATCTCTTGCCATGAGTAGATTCATGTAGCTTCGTCATGCATCAAGCTTGTTGTGCATCATGTCTTGCCTATGTGTGGTGTGTTTACCATGTTGTGTGCTTCTTCTCGATAGTTCCCGTTTCGTTGCGATCGTGAGGATTCGTTCGTCTACGTGTGGTTCGTCTTCGTGGCTTCATCTTCTTCATGGACTCGTTCTTCTTCCTAGCGGGATTTCAGGCAAGATGACTGTCACCTTGGATCTCACTACTATCATTGCTATGCTAGTTGCTTCGTTCTATCGCTATGTTGCGCTTCCTATCACTTGTTCCTTAAGCCTCCCAAATTGCCATGAACCTCTAACCTTTGACACCATTCCTAGCAAACCATTGCTGGCTATGTTACCGCTTTGCTCAGCCCCTCTTATAGCGTTGCTAGCTGCAGGTGAAGATGAAGATTGCTCCATGGTGGACAGGGTTATATTGGGATATCACAATATCTCTTATATTTTTAATGCATCTATATATTTGGTAAAGGGTGGAAGGCTCGGCCTTTTGCCTGGTGTTTTGTTCCACTCTTGCCGCCCTAGTTTCCGTCATACCGGTGTTATGTTCCCGATTTTTGCGTTCCTAACGCGGTCGGGTGATTTATGGGACCCCCCTGACAGTTCGCTTTGAATAAAACTTGTCTAGTAAGGCCCAACCTTGGTTTTACCATTTGCCTCACCACCACCTATACCCTTCCCTTGGGTCGGCCAACCCAAGGGTCATCTTTATTTTAGCCCCCCCCGGGCCAGTGCTTCTCTAAGTGCTGGTCTGAACCAGGCAGACTGCGGGGCCACCTTGGCAACTCGAGGGTTGGTTTTACTCGTAGGCTGACCTATCCGGTGTTGCCCTGAGAACGAGATATGTGCAGCTCCTACCGGGATTGTCGGTGCATCGGGCGGCTTTGCTGGTCTTGTTTTACCATTGTCGAAATGTCTTGTAAATCGATTCCTGATCGATCGGGTCTTCCCGGAGAAGGAATATCCTTCGTTGATCGCGAGAGCTTATCAAGGGCTAAGTTGGGACACCCCTGCAGGGTATAAACTTTCGAGAGCCGTGCCCGCGGTTATGTGGCAGATGGGAATTTGTTAATGTCCGGTTGTAGATAACTTGACACCTGATCCGAATTAAAATGCATCAACCGTGTGTGCAGCCGTGATGGTCTCTTTTCGGCGGAGTCCGGGAAGTGAACACGGTTTCTGTGTTATGTTTGACGTAAGTAGGTGTTCAGGATCACCTCTTGATCATTGCTAGCTTCACGACCATTCCTTTGCTTCTCTTCTCGCTCTTATTTGCGTATGTTAGCCACCATATCATGCTTACTCGCTGCTGCAATCTCACCACTTTACCCCTTCCTTACCCATTAAGCTTTGCTTGTCTTGATACCCATGGTAATGGGATTGCTGAGTCCTCGTGGCTCACATATTACTACAACAACAGTTGCAGGTACAGGTTATGCGATGATCATGACGCGAGAGCGATGTTTGCTTGTTTTGGAGTTCTTCTTCTGCTTCTTCTTCGATCAGGGGATAGGTTCCAGGTCGGCAGCCTGGGCTAGCAGGGTGGATGTCATTTGAGCTTCTGTTTGTGTTTCATCCGTAGTCGGATGTTGGTCTTATGTATGATGTGATGTTGTATCCGTGTGGCTTTGTATGCCTCTTGTATGTATCCCCATCTATTATGTAATGTTGATGTAATGATATCCACCTTGCAAAAGCGTTTCAATATGTGGGTCTATTCTTGGTGGGACCTTCAAGTTCCTTTTGGATAGGGTCGCATATTGGGCGTGACAAGTTGGTATCAGAGCCTCGACCGACCCTAGGAGCCCCCTTGATTGATCGTGTAGTTTGGCCGTTGTTGAGTCTAGAAGAAAACTGTTTTCGGAGTCTAGTTATATCGGAGAGTAGGAATTCTTTTTACTCCTCTGCCCCTTCGTCGCTCTGGTGAGGGATCTTGACGTAGGTGTTTTGAACTAATCCTCTTCCCCTTAAAATTTTTCTTTAGGATCACGTGGTTAGTTTCGTGAGTTGTCCATCCTCTTTTGTCCGGTGCATTTCTCGTCAAGTTGATTCAAGCCTCTTCATCTTTGCCAAGTTCAATCCTCAGTTGTCTTCTTTTCCCACCCACCCACCCCTTTTTCATCTCGGAGTCGGAGTCCGTAATCGAGTATCCATCCTACTCGTGCGAAGTCTTTGCTTTCTTTTCTCAATGATTTCAACCGGTGTTTTTTCTCTTCAAGATATTCGTCGGTTTCCGCTTCCAAGTTGTCTTTGTTTTTCCCGCCCTCCCACCCCTTTTCTTCCCGGAGCATGAGTCTCTTTCGAGCATCAATTTTCATTCGTGCGGAGCCTCTTCAGTCTTGCCTCAATTATTTCAACGGGTGAATTCTCGTCTCGTTCGTCATTCTTCATCTCTTTTTCTTTTCCGTGGATTCAATTCTAGTATTTCGGGTTGATCATATTCTTTTCCGTAGCTCAAGTGTTCTATCTGCTCGTTCGCCTCTCGCCAGTTTATCCTTCGAGAGTGCTCAAAACTTCTCAGGAGATTCCTCGGTGTTCAAATTAAATCGAGGTTGTCACCTCATTCAAATATTTCAATTGTTCCAGTGCATCATCTATCTGTTCAACAATCCTTTTCAACGGTGTTATTTCTTAAGTGGGCCCTAACCCACAGGTCTTTTCCCAGTATCTTACCTGACTCTTCTAATTCCCCTGGAGCTATGCTCAAACTCTTTTCATTTGTGACGTAAGAATGGATCCCATCAGTCACATGCCATCTCCAAGATCTCTTTCAAATTCTTTTCATTTTTGGTTCAACCCTTCCTCTTTTTTTTCATTCTCCCGGAGTATCTCAGTAATTTTGGTCGTGTTTCCTGTCATTTTTTTGAAGATCGAAGAAGAGTTTTCCTCTAAATCTTGCCCGTTCTCTTGAAGATTCGTGGTTCTAGCTTCTTGTTAGCCTCTCGAATTATTCAATTTGTCAGTTATTCTTTTCATCCATCCGGAGTATTTCAGGAGTTGCTTTCCCTCTCGATCATCCAGAGGTCATCTTTTTGGAAGATTTCTTCGTTCTAAGTTTTCAGCTTCGGTCGTCTCTATATTCTCCCGGTGCTTCGTTCAAGTATTCTTCAACCAGTTCGCGATCCCGCCATTATCTTGTCTTTTTATTCCTCAAGTATCTTTGTGCTTTTCTAATTCTTCCCGGTGATTCACTCTCTTTCATCATTCAATTTTTGAATTCTTACGGTGGTTCATTCAAGATTCTTTTTCCTTGATTATCATTTCAATTCATTCGTTCTTTTCAATCCTACCGGTGGTTCATGAAGACCTTCTCAAGTTTGTGATATGTCACTCCTTAATCCTTTTCAAGAAGAATAAGTAGTATGCAAAATCCATTGCTTGTCATCAATTTAATTTGATGAAGAATAAGCATACAATAAATCTTATTCTTATTTCATCCAAGCGAGTAATCCCTTCCTTTGGAGTTTGTTCTTGACGAATAAATTCTAGTTCCACGTGCTTTCATCTTTTCTTTTCTAGAGTTCAAATTTCCTCAGCCATTTCGTCGGAACCTTCATCTAAATCATCGCAAGCTTTAATCTTATTCTTTCTTCCTTCATTCGATCTCATCGTACTTTTGTCATCGGAGTTCTTCATGGTGGTTCTTCATGTTTTAATTCATTATTTCAAGAGTTCATCAAGATTCTAATCGAAGGAGCTCAAGTGTCCTTCTTCTTGCTTCTCGAGGTGCAATTAATTCTCCGTATCCTTTTGAAGTGGAGTTTTGCATTTCTTCGTTCTTCTCATCTATTTAATCTTTTCCGTTTGTGGTCGGTTATCACCTCGTAATTTTGAGATGTTTTCCATAAGTCCATGACAAGCTTGTTCTTTTCGTTGTTGATTTTCTCAACAACTCCGTTCAATCATTCCTTCTAAGTTCTTTTCATCCAATTCTTTCAATTCTTCCGGAGGCTTTGTGTTGTTCCTCTCGTCAAGTATCATTCCATCTTCTCTAGTTCATGATTCGATCCTCTCCATGTTCAGCCGGAGTGCTGCCTAAGTTCTTTCAGTCGTATTCGTTTCTTATCTCATTCTAACCGGAGTGGTTTCATAGTCTATTCGATTCTGTGAGTTTTCGATTCTCATCATTCTCGTCGTTCCTCTCTTCTTCTCGAGTGCTCTCGATTCTTTGCTTCTTCTCTTGAGTTTTGTTTCACCTCATTCCCTTTTCCCTTCCGTCTCGGTCCTAAGATTTCGGGACGAGATCTCTTGTTAGTGGAGGAGAGTTGTAACGCCCCGGTTTCGTTGCGCCAGGTGTCCGCCAGTTATTCGCCTTCGATGCCATGTCATTTTCTTACGTGTTGCACTTTGCCCTGTCATCATGTGCATTTCATTTTGCATACATGTTCGTCTCACGCATCCGAGCATTTTCCCCATTGTCCGTTTTGCAATCCGGCACTCCTATGTCCTTCGGCGTTCCCCTTTTGCCGCTTTGCGTGTGCGGGTGTTAAACATTCTTGGAATGGCCCGAGGTTTGCCAAGCGGCCTTGGTATAGCATCGGTAGACCGCCTGTCAAGTTTCGTTCGATTTGGAGGTCGTTTGATACTCCAACGGTTAACCGGGTAACCGTAAAAGCCTCCTTCTCTTTGCAGCCCAACACCCCTCCAAACTGGCCCAAAACCCATCTAACTCCCCTCCATGCTCTCGGTCGTTCGATCACGATCGTGTGGCCGAAAACCACACCCCATTTGGACTCTCCTAGCTCCCTCTACCTATATAAACACCTCCCCCCTCCAAAAATCCCGCAGTCCAAACCCTAGCTCCCCTCCTCCTCGCGCCGCCGGACGAAATCCCTCTCTGGGCCGGACATGTCCGCCCTCCCCACCACCTCACTCCGACCAATCCCCGGTCGCCACGTCACGCCGCCCGCCGCCGACCTGGTCGCCACGACCCCCGACCCTTGCGCCCCGCCAGCCGCCAACCGCCGCCGCCCGAGCCCCTCGCCGGGCGCCGCGCGCCTCGCCGGGCGTCGGCGCCCGCTCCGCCGATCGCCGCCTCCGCCCAGCGCCGGTCTCCTCTGGTCCGGATCCGGTGGGATCCGGCCGGATCTCGCTCCGCCCGACCTCCGGCTGCCGTTCTCCCTCTTCTCCGGCCATCCCCGAGCTCACTCCGGCAAGATCTACGGCCAACATCGAAATCCGTGCGGACCCGAGGTTGACCCCGAAATTCCACCAAGTCCCGAAATATTTTGCATAATAATGCCATGTTCATCGCATCATAACTTGCTGCATACTGTTCCGTTTCGTGCATGTAATATGTCAAATTGTTCGCCTCGATGAGTACTACATTTCATTCCATTGCATCATGTTCATTTGAGTTCATCTTGATGCCCGAAATGCTGTTGGAAGTGTGCATGTTGATGTTAATCTGCTGGAACTGTTATAACATGCTCATTTGTTATTTTTGCCATGTTTGATGTGTGCATCCTATGAGGTTGATGTCTACATGTGTTTTGATCTATGCTATGGCGTATTTCCAGAGGTGCAATCCATGTATTTTTGTGACTTGTGTAGTGAGTGCATCAAGCTTGTCAAGTGGGGTACTTGCTATTGCTTTTTTCCTGGCTGATTCTGTTATATTTTGTTGCTATGTAAACCTGCTGCTACAAGTTATACTATGCATAATCTGGAGATGTTTACTAAGGATGTTTTGTTATACATGTCTTGATCTATCCATTCATGCCCCTGGTTGCAATTATAGCCTTCTGTAGCATGTTCTTATCTTGCTCCAAACTTGCTAAATAATGTTGCTGTCATCATGTTAACATGAAGTTTAGTTTTGGCCATGTGCTTTTCTAGTGATCCATGCACCCTATGAACTTGCTCTTGCCATGCTTAGCTTCTCAAACATGTCTTCTTAATGTTGGTTGCCTTGCCATGCCATGTATTGATCTGTGGTTAGTGGTTCAAGCTCACCAACATGCCTACTTATTGTTGTTCCTGCCATGTTTGAATCTGTCATTTAAACTTGCCATGTTTACATGGGTGCCATCATATGTTATGTGCCTTTTTGGCTCATGGTCAGTATGGGACTTTTGTTCTATGAAATTAGTAGATTCATGCCATGCCTTTGTTTGCCATGTTAAGTTTCTATAGCATGTTGTTTGATAGCTCTAAACATTGCAACCTGATGTTATTTCTGCAAAGTCTGAAACTGTTATTATTTGCAATCTTACCATGTCCTTTTGAGCATGTTCTAATTGTTTCTGGAGATAGCTCAGTGTTCATGTCTTGTCATGCTTTACCTGTACTTCATGCTCATGCCTTTTGTTCTTATGTTGGGGTGTTGTAGCATATTGTTTTGATGCTTGCTAGATGCCTAGTTGCTGTTTTGGACAGCTTGTCCTTTAAACTTGTATAGTGTGCATGTGTTGAACCGTTGCTCCGTTTTGAGTGTGCTCTATATGAAACTTGCTTGATTTTGCATGTAGTTTCATATTATCATGTTGCATCCTTGTTTTGAGGTGTTTGCTTGATGTTTGGATGCATTTTGCATCAATGCCATGTTTAACTTGTTTTGCTCATATCTTCTAGGCCGTAGCTCCGAACTAAATGAACTTTATATGTAACTTGACTAGAATTTCGTGTAGATCATCTTGGTGCATCTTAACTTGCTGTTTAACTACTTTAACTTAAGGTTTATTCAGTTCTGGACCAACTTTGAAACTTGCATATGAGGACTTACCGGAATTGTTATATGTTGTTTCCGGCCTCATTTAAACTTGCCTTGATGTGTTGTTCTTGTTTGCATCATCTCTTGCCATGAGTAGCTTCATGTAGCTTTGTCATGCATCATGCTTGTTGTGCATTATGTCTTGCCTATGTGTGGTGTGTTTACCATGTTGTGTGCTTCTTCTCGATAATTCCCGTTTCGTTGCGATCGTGAGGATTCGTTCGTCTACATGTGGTTCGCCTTCGTGGCTTCATCTTCTTCATGGACTCGTTCTTCTTCCTAGCGGGATTTCAGGCAAGATGACCGTCGCCTTGGATCTCACTACTATCATTGCTATGCTAGTTGCTTCGTTCTATCGCTATGTTGCGCTTCCTATCACTTGTTCCTTAAGCCTCCCAAATTGCCATGAACCTCTAACCTTTGACACCATTCCTAGCAAACCATTGCTTGGCTATGTTACCGCTTTGCTCAGCCCCTCTTATAGCGTTGCTAGCTGCAGGTGAAGATGAAGATTGCTCCATGGTGGACAGGGTTATGTTGGGATATCACAATATCTCTTATATTTTTAATGCATCTATATATTTGGTAAAGGGTGGAAGGCTCGGCCTTATGCCTGGTGTTTTGTTCCACTCTTGTCGCCCTAGTTTCCGTCATACCGGTGTTATGTTCCCGGAATTTTGCGTTCCTAACGTGGTCGGGTGATTTATGGGACCCCCCTGACAGTTCGCTTTGAGTAAAACTTGTCCAGCAAGGCCCAACCTTGGTTTTACCATTTGCCTCACCACCACCTATACCCTTCCCTTGGGTCGGCCAACCCAAGGGTCTTCTTTATTTTAGCCCCCCCGGGCCAGTGCTTCTCTAAGTGTTGGTCTGAACCAGGCAGACTGCGGGGCCACCTCGGCAACTCGAGGGTTGGTTTTACTCGTAGGCTGACCTATCCGGTGTTGCCCTGAGAACGAGATATGTGCATCTCCTATCGGGATTGTCGGCGCATCGGGCGGCTTTGCTGGTCTTGTTTTACCATTGTCAAAATGTCTTGTAAATCGGGATTCCGAGACTGATCAGGTCTTCCTAGGAGAAGGAATATCCTTCGTTAATCGCGAGAGCTTATCATGGGCTAAGTTGGGACACCCCTGCAGGGTATAAACTTTCGAGAGCCGTTCCCGCGGTTATGTGGCAGATGGGAATTTGTTAATGTCCGGTTGTAGATAAGTTGACACCTGATCCGAATTAAAATGCATCAACCGTGTGTGCAGCCGTGATGGTCTCTTTTCGGCGGAGTCCGGGAAGTGAACACGGTTTCTGTGTTATGTTTGACGTAAGTAGGTGTTCAGGATCACCTCTTGATCATTGCTAGCTTCACGACCGTTCCTTTGCTTCTCTTCTCGCTCTTATTTGCGTATGTTAGCCACCATATCATGCTTAGTCGCTGCTGCAATCTCACCACTTTACCCCTTCCTTACCCATTAAGCCTTGCTAGTCTTGATTCCCATGGTAATGGGATTGCTGAGTCCTCGTGGCTCACATATTACTACAACAACAGTTGCAGGTACAGGTTATGTGATGATCATGACGCGAGAGCGATGTTTGTTTGTTTTGGAGTTCTTCTTCTGCTTCTTCGATCAGGGGATAGGTTCCAGGTTGGCAGCCTGGGCTAGCAGGGTGGATGTCGTTTGAGCTTCTGTTTGTGTTTCATCTGTAGTCGGATGTTGGTCTTATGTATCATGTGATGTTGTATCCGTGTGGCTTTGTATGCCTCTTGTATGTATCCCCATCTATTATGTAATGTTGATGTAATGATATCCACCTTGCAAAAGCGTTTCAATATGCGGGTCTATCCTTGGTGGGACCTTCGAGTTCCTTTTGGATAGGGTCGCATATTGGGCGTGACAAAACAACAGCAAACAAATACTAACATAATAAAATGACGCTCCAAGTAAAACACATATCATGTGACGAATAAAAATATAGCTCCGAGTAAGATGTACTGATAGTTTTGAAGACGAAAGAGGGGATGCCTTCTGGGGCATCCCCAAGCTTAGGCGCTTAAGTCTTCCTTGAATATTACCTTGGGGTGCCTTGGGCATCCCCAATCTTAGGGTCTTTCCACACCTTATTCTCCTCATATCGATATCTCACCCAAAACTTGAAAACTTCAATCACACAAAAACTTAGCCAAACTTCGTGAGATAGGTTAGTATGATAAAGAGCAAACCATTCACTTTGGTACTGACAAAGACAAGGTTCATAGTTGTTTTCACACAATGCCTACTGTACCATATCATTTCTACAACTTATATTGAGAAATATAAGTCATAGAAACTAGAAAACAAGCAAACTATGCAATGAAAACAGAATCTGTCAGAAACAGAACAGTCTGTAATGATCTGAACAATAACCATACTTCTGCTACTCCAAAAATTATGAAATAAATTGGGGGACGTGAGGAATTTGTCTATTAATCTTCTGCCAAAATAATCAACTCAAACTCACTCTTCTGTAAAAATTGACATCTATTCTCGTTAGCTCAAAGTTTCTGTTTTTTACAGCAAGATCACTTTAACCTTCACCCAAGTCTTCCCAAAGGTCTTACTTGGCACTTTATTGAAACAAAAGATATAAAACATGATTACTACAGTATCTTAATCATGTAAACACACAAAAACAGTAAGGGTAGATATTGGGTTGTCTCCCAACAAGCGCTTTTCTTTAATGCCTTTTAGCTAGGCATGATGATTTCAATGATGCTCACTTTAAAGATAGGGATTGAAACACAAAGAGAGCATCTTGAAGAATATGACTAGCACATTTGAATCTAACACACTTACTACGCCTAGGGATTTTTGTGAGTACACAATTTATAAGAACAACAATCAACTAGCATAGGAAGGCAAAACAAGCATAACTTTCAAAACTTTAAGCACATAGGGAGGAAACTTAATATTATTGCAACTCCTACAAGCATGTATTCCTCCCTCATAATAATTTTCAGAGGCATCATGGATAACAACTTTGTTCTCATACTCAATTGGAACCTCTTCCGAAATAGTGGAATCATTACTAACTAAATTTGACACTCTTCCAAATCCACTTTCATAAATATCACACTAAGATTCAATATCTTCCAAAATAGTGGGATCACTAATTCCTAAAGTTGACACTCTTCCAAACCCACTTTAAATGATAGTATTATTCATACTCCAAAAGGTATAAGTGAAGTTCACGGAGCATTCTACAACTAACCAATATCCAAGCTCAAAATGTATAAGTGAAGCACATGAAGCATTCTATAAAACCATACTCAAAAGATTTAAGTGAAGCACATGAAGTATTCTATAAATCAATGAAGGGATATCTCATTCTAGCATGGTTCTAGAAGAAAAAGAAAAACACAAAGGACGCAAATCATGTGAACAAAACAAAACCCGAGGTATACCGATAATTGTTGAAGAAGAAAGGTGAGATGCCAACCGGGGCACCCCCAAGCTTAGATGCTTGAGTATCCCTGGGAATATTTATTTGGGGTGCCTTGGGCATCCCCAAGCTTGAACTCTTGCCTCTCTTTATTCCTCTCATATTGATAGCTCCTAGACCTTCGGACACTTCATCCACACAAAACTTTAACAAAAACTTTAACAAAAACTTTAACAAAAACTTGCCTCTCTTTAGTCATTCTTTATTTGTATTGATGTTAAATCTACTGTATTCCAACTTCTCTATGGTTCATACCCTTCGATACTACTCATAGATTCATCGAAATAAGTAAACAACACACGCAAAACAGAATCTGTTAAAAATAGAACAGTCTGTAGTAATCTGGAAGTTTACCAAACTTCTGTAACTCCTAAAATTATAAACTAAATTTTAAAATTTGAACAATTCGTACAGAAGTAGTGTGAAAAACGAATCAGAACCATTTGATCTTCCAGTTAAAAATGTAAATTCATGCACTACATCCAAAGTTTCTGTTTTTGTTCTGCACATAGTAAGCAAGCAATCTTATCATCCTAAAACCAAAGCTTGGCATATTATTTTTATAATACAAGGAATATATACAAGGGGATAATTATTTACAGATAAAATTCCATTAAAAATTCTACATTGTTTCCATGAGCATGAGCACAAGTGCTCAAGGTCGACCCTCACTTATTCAATGCAAAACCTTCCAATCACTTCTCTTTTTGAAAAACTTTTTAGGCATGAAAGGCAAGTAATAATTTTTTTGTATTGTCATTTTTAATTTTTTTTGTATGTTTCACCCACAACTAAACAGGAACAAAAAGGAAAAACAAAATCTAAATAGTGAAGAAAGCAAACAAGCACACACGAGAATATCAACCCCACGCTATTGCTCCCCGGCAACGGCGCCAGAAAAGAGCTTGATAATCCCCAAGTGCAAGGAATCATCGTAGCACTTTCCAAAGATGGAAGTGATAAGTATGGAGTGTCGAACCCACAAGGAGCTAAAGGTAAGATCAATATTCTCTCAAGCCTTATCTGCCACTGATACGACTCTACGTGCACCGGACATTTGCTTCCATCTAGCAACGAGAAATAAAACTACGTTGTGGGTATGAAGGGGATAACTTTGCACGATATCGGAGAGCTAAAACATAAAAGTAGGTGCTGTTATCATAAAGTTAGAATATAATACTAAATAATATAAATAGCAAGTGTGGAATAATGGTGGACCGGTGTGCGGAATTGTCATGGGAAATTGTCAACAAGACCGATAATTACTATTGCAGTTTCATATGAGGGAGAGGCATAAGCTAACATACTTTCTCTACTTGGATCATATACATTTTTGATTGGAACTCTAGCAAGCATCCGCAACTACTAAATATCATTAAGGTAAAACCCAACCATAGCATTAAAGCATCAAGTCCTCTTTATTCCCATACTCAACAATCCCTCTTACTCGGGTTTGTGTTTCAGTCACTCACCAACCCACTATAAGCGAATCATGAACGTATTGCAACACCCTACAGTGAGAATCCCTCATGCTTGCGTGACACGGAGGGCACCATAGGAGAGCACCAAAGTAAAACATACAACTCATACCAATCTAGATCATCAATCAACCAAAAGACAAAAGATATCTACTCAAAACATCATAGGATGGCAACACATCATTGGATCATAATATGTGGCATAAAGCACCATGTTCAAGTAGGGATTACAGCGGGGTGCGGGAGAGTGGATCGCGTAAAAGAGATGAGGATGGTGATGATGATGGTGATGTTGATGAAGACGATCACCATGGCAATGATTCCCCTCCCGATGGCACTCCGGCGCCACCGGAAGAGAGGAGGAGAGGTTCTCCCCCTTGTGCTTCCTCCTCCATGGCCTCCACCTTCTGGTCCTTGGCCTTCATGGTGATGAAGACCCCTCCGGGATACTCCTCCATGGCCACCGGTGATGATGGCCCCCTCTGGCAGGGTGCCGAAGAGGGACCCGATTGGTTTTTCGTGGCTACAGAGGCTTGCGGCGGCGGAATTTCTGATCTAATCTCTGTTCTGGAAGTTTTAGGGTACGTAGGTATATATGGGTGAAGGGGGTGCATCGAAGGAGCTACGGGGGCCCCACGAGGTAGGGGGCGCGCCCAGGGGGGTGGGCGCGCCACCCACCCTTGTGGGCAGCCCGTATCTCCCCTGACGTGCACTCCAAGTTCCCTGGGTTGCTTTCCTTCCAAAAATAACTTCTCCAGTTGATTTCGTTCCGTTTTGACTCCGTCTGATATTCCTTTTCCTCGAAACACTAAAATAGGCATAAAACAGCAAATCTAGGCTGGGCCTCCGGTTAATAGGTTAGTCCCAAAAATAATATAAAAGTGGATAATAAAGCCCAATATTGCCCGAAACAGTAGATAATATAGCATGGAGCAATCAAAAATTATAGATACGTTGTAGACGTATCAAGTGCACAACACAACTTCAGGGAAAGATTCAACCCGGTCGTTGCGCCACAGTAGTAATGACTAGTGAGCAGTCAAATCACAGAGCCCCACCATATCCAAAGTAAGTTGCTCGGGCAAAGAAACCATCACTTCACCTTTCCCACAGTAAGTACCAGTACCTCCTTTTTTTACTCTAGAAACAACCACACGCTAATATTGGACGGTAGCGGCACATCAACTGAATCACTCTATCCGATGGTCATAGTTGGAAAAACAAAACAAAGCATTGGATCAACTCTTTTAGCACAAAGATTGTTGCCGCCTGCTCAACCGCCTGCCCACCTACCCACCTATATATCCGCTCATGTGTGATGACCACATGAGCTATCCATTCAAATTGTATGTTAAAAAAATAAAGGTCGATAACTAATGCTGCTAACTTTCAAAAAAACAAACTAATGCGGCACCTCGGGCCAACGCGGCCAGATCGCATTTTTCACGAGAAATTACACACCATGTTTCGTTGACATGTGGTCCCGTTCCAACATGTCAGTGAGACGGCGAGTCCTTTCTACTAGTACTAGTATTTCCGAACGGATGTGTAGGCCGGGGTGCCTCTTCGTGTACCGTGGAAAACTGGCAACCGTCCACCGACTCTTCGCCTTTCCGTCTCGATTTGGAACTGTTGTCGCACGCTCTTCCTCCCTCCTCCATTTTCCTTCACCCTTCCTTCTGCCATTGTTCGATCGTCTTCTCCATGGAGGGAACAGGCGGAAACGACCCTATTATTCTTGCCCAGATCTGAAAGATGACGTGGTGGAGGAACTCATTGATCGGTGCGACGTCATCACCTCAGCTAGCATGGCAGGTTCATTGAAGACCATTCTGGACTCAACTGATAACATCATTACAAGGAACCCAAGGGTCAAGGAGTGGTTTGATCTCCCCTATCTTCTTCGCCGTGACCCTGATGATTGGCGCGGGGACGACGGAGGCCTCGCCTTATGCAAGTTGATGTCGCTTGATAATGATACGTATGATGTTAAGATGCCATCGCTTGAGGGCAAGGATTGTGCAGGCGCAAATGGAGATTGGGTTGTTTATATTGGGTCCAACTATGAGTGGGAACTTGTGAATGTGTACACTCGTCACCGGGTTCCACTTTGAAAAATCTCAGCAGACCACCCATAGGTTGAGCACACCGGTATTCTACGCACGTTCAAATACGATGATGGTGACTGTCTTCTACGGAAGATAGCAATTTGTCGAGTTCCCAACCGCTCTTGGAATTACAAGAACTATGAAGTTGTTCCTATCTTCGACAAGCTTGTTGCCGTCCTTTGTGGTTCGACTCGATGGATATTGCTCAAAAATCAATTTCAATACACGGATGTGTACTGTGATGCAATTCAATACGAGGGTCTTGTGTTTGCTTCCACCACTCATGGCACTATTTTTGCATGGGATCCTCGTAGTTTCGGTACGTTTGTCTTCCACCATAATTATAATTGTTTCATCCACATGCATGCGGGTTAGCAAGTTTCCCTTTACTAATTAACCTTCTTCTTGTGTTTCCAAGGTTCTATGAACATTCCACCACCTATACTTGAAAATTTTTACAACCAAGGGGGAGATGACGATGGTGATGATCACGAGCATGACGACGAGCAGAACTTATATACTCAGTAGCGCCTGGCAACTAATTCCGATGGATCACCTCTTCTTGTCTCAGATACAAAGACATGCGAAGTTTGTTACTACTGTGGGAGCACGTGTTGTCTCCCATGGTCGCAATCTCCGGACCTATTCCAACACTCGTTGCATGGTATTCAGGATGGATACTAGTGTGCTAGCGCCAACACCTTCTCCCTGGTACATGTCACGACCGGTTTTTCCGGGTATCAATTTCCAGAAAAAGACCGCCGTGCTCATTAGCCCCAGGATTACTGTTAACTGATGAGGTATCAACTTGATACAGAAATACCATGCAAAATACAAAATATGATGTACAAGACCATTCTGGCCTGTGAGTACAACAAATGGTTTCTAGTGGTTGAGGGCGGAAGCGGTTTGAGGATCATCAGGGTCTATGGGACTCCATTTCCCAATAGGAACAGCTGACCAGGTTAACTCCTATCTTCACGAGGCTGCTATCACCGTTGCTTAGGTTCCGGGGCTGTCATCGCATCGCTCCTCTCCGTGCAAGAAAATCTGGCCAAGACAATAGCCAGGGACAAGCAAGTGAGTACTTTGAATGTACTCGCAAACATTATGAACACAAGTATAATATAACAATGATGTGCTGAAAATATTTCATGCTCATGACGTCAGTCACAAAAGATAAATAAAACTCTGATGCGTGCAAGCATGTTATTTATGAAAATGCAATAACATAATAATAATAAAAGGCACCGATCGGGCGTCTGGAGCGATGCCTCATAAAGGGCTTATAAAAGAAATGCCACAGTCGGGCGTCTTAGCGACACCACATAAAGGGCTTTTAAAAGAAATGCCACAGTCGGGCGTCTTAGCGACACCACATAAAGGGCTTTAAAAGAAATGCCACAGTCGGGCGTCTTAGCGACACCACATAAAGGGCTTTAAAAGAAATGCCATAGTCGGGCGTCTTAGCGACACCACATAAAGTGCTTTAAAAGAAATGATAGTGAATATCCAGGAGGTAGAACCATTCCAAGGATACTCAATATTTCAAACAATATAAAGGGGTTAGTCCATAATTAAAAATAATCATAATCATCATAAGTCACAGGTCACAATCCATGTTCTGGTTTAACAGATTTTTCCTCCGTAGATCGACACTAAGACCGACTCGTGACCCATCCCAGACTGTAATCCTTAACCATGGACACGGCTATTTGAATAGGTTTAATCTCTGCAGAGGGTGTACTCTTTACCCACGAGTAGCGGATTCCTATAGTCCATCGGGACTAATTCCGTCTACGGTCTTTTTGTTGAAAACACACCTAACTTGCACACACCAGCTTAACTCACACGTGTCTGGAATCACCCATGACACCTGTCAAGCAAACTGTAAGTGGGGAGGCTACAACCTCGCATAGCATGGGATCAAACTTATATCGCGCGCTCTAAGGGGTGGCCTCCCCTCTCGGTCTCAACCGAAAACACCCGTGCCCCCGGACCAGGTGGCCTGCCTACCAGCTACAACCGGTATCTTCCACCATGGCCTCTCTGCATGGTGTGTGCTAGAAAGAGGTTGACAACTTACTGAACCGTACTCTACTTGTTGTAGAGGCAGTGGTAATCTGAAAGCAAGTATGGGGGTTACTGGAACAAGACTCGATCTACGGTCGACTCAGGAGGTTTATAGTTTCCTGCATGACATGTATAACAAATATATTTCAACAAACACAATCAACACTCATTATACCTTACTATGCCATACCGGACACAACCGTCCCGACGGGGACCGGTGACAAACTCATGCCTACCCAAGGCAGAGGTTTTCTCGGATTCCTTCCGGCATGCATGCAAGGCACATGAGGATGATTACCATCACAAGTGTGTTCATTCCCAACAGCATGGAGATCACAATTATGCATCCATGCAAATGATCATATCACATGAAATAACAAGTTCTCTGAAATGAGGTGGTGTTATAAACGTGTCCACGAACACACCAAAAATATTATGCTGGGGTTCAAAATACTTGCCTCCAAGTTGTGGGCTGGTGAGGTGCATCCTAAAACTTTTGGAAGTCTTTCTCCTCTCTCCAAACTCCTATTAATTTTTTTTTTGAATCAATATATAGTTTCAAAAACAGTACCAAAAAGTTTTCTGAATTTTTTCGAAATAAATCTTAAAATAAACTAGACAAAATTTTAAAGAGGACAGAAAAAGAATTACTCAAAAATCCTTCTCTGTTTAAAAGTTATAAGAGTTTTGGTCCAAGGACCCATCTGTATTGAAACAGAAAACTTCCAGGGGGTTCTGCGGAAAAGTCCAGAAAACGGTTCGTTGAAAAGGAAAGGTGAGAGGCGACAGGGGCTCCACCCGTCAGGTTTGAATTTTTCAAACGGGGAAAACAGGGCGCGACGGTGCCCGAGGGTTGCGGTGGTCACCGGCGGCGATCCACGGCGAGGTAGGGGGATCGGAAGGTACCTTCGTGATCAGCACGTCCTTCCGCGTCTGTGGGTGGTGGTGGTGGTCGCCGGCGAGCACTGTGTCGACGACAGCCCTTGCTCCAGTGGACGGCGGTTCGGGCAGTCGTGGATCTCACCGGAGGGAGCTGCGGGGGTCAAATTGAAGTGGGGTTTAGCTTTCTGGAGGTGGTACGAGGCTACGGGCGAGAGTAGGGCGGCGGGGGAGTTCTCACCGAAGAGAACGTTGCCGGAGCCCGAGGCGGACGGAGGTGGCCGGAGTCGAGGAAGAAAGGCCCCTCGAGGCTCTTCCAGTGGCTAGGCGGGGTCTGGTGAGGTGGTGGAGTTGTGCGGGGGCGAGAGCAAGCTCGGGGGGTGCTATTTATAGCCGGCCCGAGGCGGTTGCCGTGAACGGATAAGAACGGCGAGTGATTATGGCGACGCTGTGGCTGGATGGTCGGCTTAGGAGCTGGAGCATCGACTAGACGGAGCATTGGTGCCGTTTCAGTGTCCAACTCATCACGGGAGGGGTGGTTACGGCCTGTGCTTGACGGAACGGCCGCTCGACACGTCGGCGGCAGAGAACGCGCTCTGCGCGTGCCAGGCCACGGTGACGGTGCTGCATGCGTGCGCTGGCTAGGAGGTGGCCACGCGGATCTCTCAGAAGGTTTGGGCGGCGCCGAACGGCGTTATGCCGCAGTTTTGCCCCCTGTCAGCCGTTACGGTGGTTCTGGCGCCGCGGGACACGCCGGCGCAGGCGGGCCAGGGCGCCACCGACGCCAGGAAGGCGCCAAGCGTGCGTGTGGTGCTCCGGACAAGAGGGAGGGGCTGCGAGCAACGAGCCAAATGCACAGTGGACATGTGACTGAAATCTGACGAAGGGAAACGACACTAAACTCTGAAATCTGAACATTTCTGAAAATGCAAAGAAACAGTGGCGGCCAGGTGTTCGACATAATGATTTTGGTATGTGGGTGTTTCTCCTTGAGCTGATTTTTGGTGGAGTGGCCTCTCATTGCATCTGGGGATTGCCTGAATTTTGGTGGAATTTTCGGAGAAGAGGAGATATGAATTTCATCAAATATAACAAATCTGGTCCAAACTTGCAGAGACTGTAATTTGAAATATTTGAAAAGGAGAGGAGTGAAACATGATGGTTCTAGGTTGTGGGTACCAAGGACTATCCAGGAGAGTTGGTTTGAGGTCAAAACTCAAATGCATCTAGGTACTTGCTTTGCAAATCACCTAGGTTCAAAATAATGGACAGAATTGTTTTGGGGAAGGAAATAAATGAAATAAAATCCAAAAAAGAGTTGGACTTGTTGCGACAGAATATATGGTTTGCCCCAAAGTGGAAGGAGGGTTTTTGGGAGGTTTTACCACATGAGGCATGGTAAAACCATGGGTGGTTTTAATATAAGATAAGTCCCAAAACTCCTAGGGTTTTCTCTTAAAGAAAATAATCCCAAAAAAATAAATTTGAGAAGGGAACAAACAGAAGAAAGGTTTTTAATAACCAAACACCAGTGTTGATGAAGATACCAAAATACAATCCTTGCCAAGGGGAAAAAGTTTTGAGAGGGAAGAAAGTCCAATAAATTTTGGGAAGTATTTCACTTGAGGTAAAACTCCATGATAATAAGAAAGGAAATGTTTCAAAAATCAAAAGTGAGTCTAGAAAAAGTTTTAATTTCCTGGTAAAATTTTAATTAACAAAACAAGGTTAAAAATTTTGGGGTGTCACAACACTACCCCCCTTAAGAAAAATCTCGTCCTCGAGATTTGCTAAAAGTTGTTTTAAAAAATATATATATACATAGAAACAAAAATGGCTACAGTGAGAGGGCAATAAGTGGTGAAAAAAAATACAGTGCGGGGCACTGGCGCTACGTGGAAAAATCTACGGTTTTGGGAAGAAAACGAGGGATTTCTATACTGGATATAAATTTCGAGTAAATTCTAAATTTAATATCGCTGGTCGTGCCGAAACCACAAGCTCTCTCTGGGTCGACAGTGGATCCGGGGCCCACTGTCGGCCTCTTCTTCTTCCTCTGCTCTTTCTTCTTCCTCTCTCCCGCGTGCTTTCCCGCGCTTTCTCACCGGCGACGCCTAGCGCGTAGGGCATCTAGGCCGTACCATGATAGTGCGCGGCGTGCTAGCTGCTAGTGCAGCGTGCACTCACCTCGCGGGCCAGTGCGTTGTCGGCTCTGCTCGAGGATTCACCTTCGAACACTGGCGATTGGGCGACGAGCGGCGCTGGTGGACCTCGCCCACCGTACACCGAGCTCGAGCTATAAAACAGCCGAGGTGTTCTTCTCTTCTTCTCAGACCTGGCCTTGCTTCTCCTCCTCTTTCCTTTGTTTCCGTTTGCCGAAGCTCGAGGCAAGGCTCTAATGGCGGTGGCGGTGCCGGACTGGTACGTGATCCTGTTGTGCGGAGGGCTGGCAGCGGTGCTGGGGCTCTCCGTGCTCCTGTGCGCGATGATCATCGATGATCGTCGCGATGCTACTGCTCGGGTGTTGGCTCTCCGCGGTGGTGGTGATCACGAGGAGTAGGTGGGGTGTGTCAGGCACTGACTGTTGTCAGGAGGTGCTCAGTTAGATGCAACACCATTGCAAGGTTTTGCAAGCAGTGTATGTGCTCGAATGATTATGGTTGTGAGTCTGCTGCCGGGGTGCTGCGGGAAATAAAAATAATCCACGTCGTGAGAAGATGTATGATGCAGCAATTCAGGGAAGAAAAAATCTTACTCCAGGATTTTTTCGCGAGAGAAAACAGTAATACATTAGAGTCAAACCGCAACAGAGCTACTCACAATAATAGAAACTAAAAGATTTACTTGCCGCGCAAACTCGGGGTACCACGCATAAGTTACAACACATAAATAAAAGTTGCGATAATAAATACAGCAGTGACGTCTAAATCGAAAACGGCAACTGGACGGGGTCCTGAGAAAATGTCTCTGTCACTGGGATACACTCCTCTTCTATCAGGGAAAGTGGATTGCCCAGACGATGAATGAGTCTCTCCTGGTCAGACCGCAGTGATCTGCCGATGGCGATCCAAGGATTTAAATCTGCGAGACTCTGGAGGTAACCCATCACGTGCTGGGTTAAACGCTCTTCTAACGCATAGGCACGACGGGTGAGGTTTGCGAGTATGGTCACAAAACCTGCAAGGTTGGTTGCTGTGGTCTCGTTGTGCACGACGGGACCAGGCATTGTGGCTCGGTTTGGGGTAGAGGCTGTGCTGTGCTGGTTTGGGCCTAGCGTGCCCTTTTTATAGTAAAAGGGAACGGAGTCTTCCTTCGCACGCTTGCGAATGAGACACCTTGGGTGCTGGCCACTGGTGCATC
The DNA here is from genome assembly GCA_021437245.1 of Aegilops speltoides. Lineage (NCBI taxonomy): Eukaryota > Viridiplantae > Streptophyta > Magnoliopsida > Poales > Poaceae > Aegilops > Aegilops speltoides. Next base: position 170,731,985 of record CM038147.1, on the reverse strand, counting down.
GTCGACAGGCTAGGTTGATAGGTTGGGCACCGGCTGCCAAAAGTGTCGGGGTCACTGTGTGGCTATCTTGCACGAGAAGCTTGGCTGGGGTTTTGGTTATGGTCTGCTGGGTTGGTTTGCCTAAATTTATTGACCTGGCTAAGATAGGATTAGCCAATGGTCAGCCTGGCTCTGATACCAAGTCTGTCACGACCGGTTTTTCCGCGTATCAATTTCCAGAAAAATACCGTCGTGCTCATCAGCCCCAGGATTACTGTTAACTGATGAGGTATCAACTTGATACAGAAATACCATGCAAAATACAAAATATGCGGTACAAGACCATTCTAGCCTATGAGTACAACAAATGGTTTCTAGTGGTTGAGGGCGGAAGCGGTTTGAGGATCATCAGGGTCTATGGGACTCCATTTCCCAACAGGAACAGCTGACCAGGTTAACTCCTATCTTCACGAGGCTGCTATCACCGTTGCTTAGGTTCCGGGGCTGTCATCGCATCGCTCCCTCCGTGCAAGAAAATCTGGCCAAGACAATAGCCAGGGACAAGTCAGTGAGTACTTTGAATGTACTCGCAAACATTATGAACACAGGTATAATATAACAATGATGTGCTGAAAATATTTTATGCTCATGACATCAGTCACAAAAGATAAATAAAAGTCTGATGCATGCAAGCATGTTATTTATGAAAATGCAATAACATAATAATAATAAAAGGCACCGATCGGGCGTCTGGAGCAATGCCTCACAAAGGGCTTATAAAAGAAATGCCATAGTCGGGCGTCTTAGCGGCACCACATAAAGGGCTTTTAAAAGAAATGCCACAGTCGGGCGTCTTAGCGACACCACATAAAGGGCTTTAAAAGAAAAGCCACAATCTGGTGTCTTAGCGACACCACATAAAGGGCTTTAAAAGAAATGCCACAGTCGGGCGTCTTAGCGACACCACATAAAGTGCTTTAAAAGAAATGCCACAGTCGGGCGTCTTAGCGACACCACAAAAAGGGCTTTAAAAGAAATGATAGTGAATATCCAGGAGGTAGAACCATTCCAAGGATACTCAATATTTCAAACAATATAAAGGGGTTAGTCCATAATTAAAAATAATCATAATCATCATAAGTCACAGGTCACAATCCATGTTCTGGTTTAACAGATTTTTCCTCCGAAGATCGACACTAAGACTGACTCGTGACCCATCCTAGACTGTAATCCTTAACCATGGACACGGCTATTCAAATAGGTTTAATCTCTGCAGAGGGTGTACTCTTTACCCACGAGTAACAGATTCCTATAGTCCATCGGGACTAATTCCGTCTACGGTCTTTTTATTGAAAACACACCTACTTGCACACACCAGCTTAACTCACACGTGTCTGGAATCACCCACGACACCTGTCAAGCAAACTCTAAGTGGGGAGGCTACAACCTCGCGTAGCATGAGATCAAATTTATATCGCGCGCTCTAAGGGGTGGCCTCCTGTGGGGACCCCGACTCATAAGTCGTGATCACCAAATGCACGTGTACAGTGATCCCAGAGATCAATGCTCACTGCACACACAGAAGCTGAATAACAAGAGTCTTACATCCATACATACCGTCTTACACAAATTGTGACCATTATGGTCAAGTCTTACATCGATAAAGCCTTAAGGGCTGAACATCAAATGAAACATAAGCAGCGGAAATCGTCGTTGATAAGCAGAACCCATGCCATCTTCCTTAACCCTACAGGCATTCTGACTAGGAAACGTCCTAGTTCGCATGATCGTCTCCAAAGAACTCTTCTTCGAACTCCGGTTCTTCCATGCCTGGTCAATTAAATAACCAGTGGCAAGCCAATGAGTACTTTGAATGTACTCGCAAGCAACCCATGTTTTGGTTCAGGGTACAACAATGCATGACATAGGTAAATTTTGCATAAAGCTAGTTTTGAGTGCAATGACATGTTCAACACCCTATAAAGCATGCATCAAGAGAATTCAAGTAACCATGAGAACTAGTCACAGATATCAACATAAATAGAGTGGGCACCAACCCATTTATCATAAACAGAGTGGGCACCAACCCATCTCAATCGTGTCAAGTCCTTTAACTTGACACAAGTCATTTACATCATCACACACGCTGGGTTTGAAAACAAGTGGACGTAGCCCAAGAGTGGTTACCCAACTGTCCATGACCGTGGACACGGCTATTCGAATAGTTTTACACTCTGCAGAGGTTGCACACTTTACCCACTAGATCCGGGGAACTTCTGTGTCATCCACGGCCCGCGGTACCTCAAGTACCCGGGGTAAGCACCCGATCACTACCTTTCCCTAGACGACACTAACATGGAGTCCACTCGATTGGCAGTAACCCCCGTGCCCAACATTTCAAATAACATTTTCATGGAGCCTTGCTCCCATTTTCATCACATACCACCGCACGGGTACCAGCGGTGTGTCCGGTGCCCCATAAAGATGGTCATGGCCGCCCTACCTGGCACGACCCCGTCCCAAGAGAGAGCACCAACTCTCCCCCGTCACTAGTAATGCGGGCTCCAAGCTAGTATCGGTCTAGGTACTCAATAATGCCCTTTCCCATATAAGGGTAGAGTGGTTGCGCATGTAAGGTTGGAATAACGGTCGCAACTCCGACCAATCCGTTTTGAAAACAACACACACTTTCCTTGGCACACCACTTCGTCATCAAGTGGTCACCCAACTCATCATCTCCCTCGGGCATAAGTGGCACCCGACGGGGTTTTCGAAAAGACTTTTGAAATCACTTTGCCTCCTTCACCATGCACAAACCCATCCCGTTTGCGTAGCATCTACATTTGCATCCTATCTACTCCCACCGGCATAACCCTCATAAGAAGGTAGGGCCATGCACAATGCAAGTATCAACGAGGAATGTAATCGAGGCAACCAACCACGTGGTTCACCATCTCATCATGATTCCGATGCAACAAATATAACGAACTATATGGCATGTTTAAGAAGGTTTCATAAACATGGTCAAAGGGTTGCTTGCCTTGGTTGGCTTGATCTTCAAAGTCTTCAGGCCCTGCTCCTCCTTCTTCTTCAGCTACCTCGTCAAATACGGGATCTAACACCGCAAGAAAACAACAGGAAAATAAGACAATAATAAAAACAGAAAAGTCAAAGTGCTCAGAAAAATGTCAACTTATTTTTGTAAAATACTAGGAGGAAAGCTAGGAAGGGGACAAGTCTTGGTTTTGGTTCCGGAGTAGCAGAATAGGGGATATGGATTTTCAAAGACATATTTAAATGCTAAAAATCACATTTAAATATTTACAGTTGAGAACAGGTTGTTGGATTTGAATGAAAGTTGCACCATTAAATAGGTTGCAATATTCTAGGAATTTAGAAATTGGAATTAATTCATTTGGACAAATATTTTGTCCTGTGGAATTTTTGGAAAAGAGACAAAAAAGGAAAAAGAGAAATGGCGCTGTGCCACTGGGCCAGAGAGGCCACAGGGCAGCAGGCCCAGCCAGCGGCTGGTCCGACCGAGCCAGCAGCAGCAGCAGCGCTGCGTTTAAACTGACGGAGGTCCTGCCTGTCAGGCGTGGTGACAAGCCTGGCCCATGTGACGTCGTCGTCAACCTCTGGACAGAGGCGACGGCGGGCTCGTCGGCGGCGATACAGGGCACGGGAGGCGGCATGGAAGGTACCGTTGTACTCAGGGACGAGTCGCCGTTCGGGTGGAGGTGGAGGCGGTCGCCGGTGCAGCCTGGTTCGCCGGCGACGAGGTCCGCGGTGGAGGTGCTTCGGGAGGTGGCAACTCCGGCCGTTTCCGGCAGCTACAGAGAGGGAAAAGGAGGGGGAAATGATCAGTGAGGCGAGGGGAGTCCAGATCAAGAGAGAAAAGGGGTGGAGGAGGCCTGTACCTGCAGATCGACGGCGACCCGAGGCGGCGGAGCTCGAGCTCGATCTCGAGCTCGGGCGGCTCTGGAGAGAAGTGGGTGGTGCGGGAGGCTGATTGGGAGTGTGGAGGGGCGACAGGGAGGAAGAGAGAGGCTCGGGCTGCCTTATATAGGCTGGCCGAGGTCCACCGTAGGCGTGGCCTACGGGCGCCCGTGGAATCGGCTCTGGAGGCCGTTGGAGAGGGAATGGGGCTGTCCACGGTGTTCGTGGGAGTGGAGTAGGGCGCCAGGGAGAAGGAGAGAGAGCGGGGAGAGGCACTGGCGCTCGCGCGTGTGAGGCCGGGCATTGGCCGAGCCGGGCGGCGCCGGCACGCTGCGTTGCGGGTGAGAGAGAGGAGAGACAAGGGGCCTGCGGTGGCGTGTCGCGGACGTCGAGGGGCATCGGCCGGCGTGGGGGTAGCACGAGGTGGTCGGGGACGCGCGTCAGCGGTCGGGGCGCGATGGCGTGCTCCAGAGCGCGACTTTGGCCGGCATCCAGCGGCTTTCCAGCGTCAAGGCGTCCACTTGTGTCTGGGAGCTACAGTGGGTGTGGGCAAAACTAGGAAAGAGCCTTGGATGCTCTGGAGGGCAGAGGGGAGAGAGGGGCTGTGAGAGAGAGAGGAAAATGTTGTCCAGAAAGGACAAATGTGGTTCCCCTTCTTCCACATTGCTTCCTCGGGTGAAAAGCATCTAAGTTCTGAGAGGGAACGAGGAGGGTTGTGGTAAAAAGATGGACTCAAGGAGATTAGTGGAAGTGGCCAAAATAGGCATTTTAGTTATCTGCCACAAGGTGTTTGATGGAGTTTTGGATAAGCTAATGACTTCCACTGGCCTTGGTACTGCATAGGGTGAAATGTCACATATATTTAGGGCCTTCCACCCATTTAGAGCTTATTTGGACAATGTTGCCAATGTAACTCTTGCAAACCCTAGAAATGGGCAGAAATGGATTTGTGTAGATACAGTGGAGTATATTACTTCCCTTTGATGCACCACTTGGTGTGGTGGCCTTATTTGGTCATGTGATCAGGCTCACCAAAGTTGGGGTCTTGGAGAAGAAGTTGGTAGTACAAAGTTGTTCAAATTTGATTCTGGTCAGAGAGCGTTTTTAGGCACTTTGACCAATATTTCCTCTTCTCCAACCTGTGCCATTTGGTCTAGATGCATAATTAGACCATTGGAGCATGTTCACCAAGTTTGAGAACATTTGGACACATTTGGCAATGTAAAGTTGATCAAACTTCAGAATGGACAGAAATTGTTTTGAGGGGTTTTGATGATGTTATCTTGTTCTCCAAGTCATGAGACTTGGCAAGATCATCCAATATGTCATATGTGACATGATAGAATTTTCCTGGAATTTTTGGAGAATATTCCCTTTATAAATATTTCAAAAGCTTGAAATATCCAGAAAGGGTTTTAGAAGGATTTGACCAATATTTTGAACATGACCTTGTGTTGAAACTCTTATATATGGAAAATATATGTCCACTGAGTCTCTCTGATTTTTGTCAAATATTTTTAAAACAATAAAATAATTTTTCCCTATTAAAGACCATTTAAGCCTTAAGAAAAAGCTTTTAAATAAAATAGTAACACAACTTTTAAAATTATATTTTTGTGGTTTCGGGTATCCTATATCTAATAGGAGTCAAATATATTTTTGGAAAGATTTTTACTGCCCTTAATCAAGTACTTGCAGTGCAAACCTCAATTCAGGGGTTTTAGGAAAACTAAATTTAGAAAATACTTTCTGGCCAAATTATTTTTGTAAGAAAATTCCATATAGCACTATACACATGGCGTGGTCATTGGTCAGGAGCTTGGGGTAAGGAGATGAAATATATAGGGTAGAGTAGTTGACTTTAAGGAGCACTTGAAAAGAAGCACAGAGAGAAAACCAACTCCAAATAAAAGCCAAATAATGCAAAAAGTTTTTGTTGGTCCAAATTTTCATGCTTTATTAATGAAAATGAAATGTTACAGAATGCAGGGTGTGACACCTCCCCTCTTGGTCTCAACCGGAAACACCCATGTCCCCGGACTAGGTGGCCTGCCTACCAGCAACAACCGGTATCTTCCACCATGGCCTCTCTGTACGGTGTATGCTAGAAAGAGGTTGACAACTTACTGAACCGTACTCTACTTGTTGTAGAGACAAGTGGTAGTACGAAGCAAGTATGGGGGTTACTGGAACAAGACTCGATCTACGGTCGACTCAGGAGGTTTATAGTTTCCTGCATGACATGTATAACAAATATATTTCAACCAACACAATCAACACTCATTATACCTTACTATGCCATACCGGACACAACCGTCCCGACGGGGACCGGCGACAAACTCATGCCTACCCAAGGCAGAGGTTTTCCCGGATTCCTTCCGGCATGCGTGCAAGGCACATGAGGATGATTACCATCACAAGTGTGTTCATTCCCAACAGCATGGAGATCACAATTATGCATCCATGCAAATGATCATATCACATGAAATAAGAAATTCTCTGAAATGAGGTGGTGTTATAAATGTGTCCATGAACACATCAAAAATATTATGCCGGGGTTCAGAATGCTTGCCTCCAAGTTGTGGGGTGGTGAGGTGCATCCTAAAACTTTTGGAAGTCTTTCTCCTCTCTCCAAACTCCTATTAAATTTTTTTTTGAATCAATATATAGTTTCAAAAATAGTACCAAAAAGTTGTCTGAATTTTTTTGAAATAAATCTTAAAATAAACTAGACAAAATTTTAAAGAGGACATAAAAAGAATTACTCAAAAATCCTTCTCTGTTTAAAAGTTATAAGAGTTTTGATCCAAGGACCCATCTGTAATTAAACAGAAAACTTCCAGGGGGTTCTGCGGAAAAGTCTAGAAAACGGTTTGTTTAAAAGGAACGGCTGAGAGACTGACAGGCGGGCTCCACCCGTCAGGTTTGAATTTTTCAAACGGGGAAAACAGGGCGCGATGGTGCCCGAGGGGTGCGGTGGTCGCCGGCGGCGATCCACAGCGAGGCAGGGGGATCGGACGGTACCTTCGTGATCAGCACGTCCTTCCGCGTCTGTGGGTGGTGGTGGTGGTCGCCGATGAGCACTGTGTCGACGGTGGCCCTTGCTCCGGTGGACGGCGGTTTGGGCAGTCGTGGATCTCGCCGGAGGGAGCTGCGGGGGTCAAATTGAAGTGGGGTTTAGCTTTCTGGAGGTGGTACGAGGCTACGGGCGAGAGTAGGGCAGGGGGGGAGTTCTCACCGAAGAGAACGTTGCCGGAGCCCGAGGCGGACGGAGGTGGCCGGAGTCGAGGAAGAAAGGCCCCTCAAGGCTCTTCCAGTGGCTAGGCGGGGTCTGGTGAGGTGGTGGAGTTGTGCGGGGGTGAGAGCAAGCTCGGGGGGTGCTATTTATAGCCGGCCTGAGGCGGTTGCCGTGAACGGATAAGTCCGGCGAGTGATTTCAGCGACGCTGTGGCTGGACGGTCGGCTTAGGAGCTGGAGCATCGACTAGACGGAACATTGGTGCCGTTTCAGTGTCCAACTCAGCATGGGAGGGTGATTCGGCCTCTCCTTGTGAAGCAACCGCCGGCACGTCGGCGGCGAAGAACAGCGCTATCGCGTGCGAACCACGGCGACGGTGCTGCATGCATGCGCTGGCAAGGAGGTGGCCACGAGGAGCTCTCAGAAGGTTTTTGCGGCGCCGAACGGCGTTATGCCGCAGTTTTGTCCCCTGTCGGCCATTACGGTGGTTCTGCCGCCGCGGGACACGCCGGCACAGGCGGGCCAGGGCGCCACCGACGCCAGGAAGGCGACAAGCGCGCGTGTAGTGCTCCGGACAAGAGGGAGGGGCTGCGAGCAACGAGCCAAATGCACAGTGGACATGTGACTGAAATCTGACGAAGGGAAACGACACTAAACTCTGAAACTCTAAACATTTCTGAAAATGCAAAGAAACAGTGCCGGCCAGGTGTTCGACAGAATGATTTTGGTATGTGGGAGTTTCTCCTTGAGCTGATTTTTGGTGGAGTGGCCTCTCATTGCATCTGGGGATTGCCTGAATTTTGGTGGAATTTTTGGAGAAGAGGAGATATGAATTTCATCAAATTTAACAAATCTGGTCCAAACTTGCAGAGACTGTAATTTGAAATATTTGAAAAGGAGAGGAGTGAAACATGATGGTTCTAGGTTGTGGGTACCAAGGACTATCCAGGAGAGCTGGTTTGAGGTGAAAACTCAAATGCATCTAGGTACTTGCTTTGCAAATCACCTAGGTTCAAAATAATGGACATAATTGTTTTGGGGAAGGAAATAAATGAAATAAAATCCAAAAATGAGTTGGAGTTGTTGGGACAGAATATATGGATTGCCCCAAAGTGGATGGATGGTTTTTGGGAGGTTTTACCACATGAGGCATGGTAAAACCATGGGTGGTTTTAATATAAGATAAGTCCCAAAACTCCTAGGGTTTTCTCTTAAAGAAAATAATCCCAAAAAAATAAATTTGAGAAGGGAACAAACAGAAGAAAAGGTTTTTAATAAACAAACACCAGTGTTGATGAAGATACCAAAATACAATCCTTGCCAAGGGGAAAAAGTTTTGAGAGGGAAGAAAGTCCAATAAATTTTGGGAAGTATTTCACTTGAGGTAAAAACTCCATGATAATAAGAAAGGAAATGTTTCAAAAATCAAAAGTGAGTCCAGAAAAAGTTTTAATTTCCTGGTAAAATTTTAGTTAACAAAACAAGGTTAAAATTTTTGGGTTGTCATAGTACAGAATTGATAGTCTTCGAGAAAACTCGCTCTTCCTTGGACAAAACTATCCGATGATGGTGAAAGGCGATCCAACTACTGTTGACACAACATTACTGTTACCATTTATGAGAAGCAACTGTATCTATACCTCAGACATTTGGGTGGTTCCCTACACTGGTATTGATATAGTAGGCCGCTTCAGCCTCGATGATCAGTCCTGTGTTGGTCTCAAGATTGATAATAGATGGCCCATCCTAGAGAATCACTTGTGTTTCAAAGCAAGTGTTTCCAACGCCGAGGATTGGTTGAGTTGAAGTTCATTATTTACTGTGTGATGAAAACTTTAGTATTTATAATGTGTTATCCTCGTTGTCGATGTGGGGTGATGACCTATTGTATTTAATAAAATGATATGCCTGTGATATACTTACTAAATTTATGAATGGCTTTCGAGTCGCTTCTCTGAGTGAGTGGTGCGACGAGGCAGAAAAATATTTTCCGAATACATAATTGTACGTGCATTGCAACAGGTTATCGGATGAAGCCAATCAACAATAGTAGTATACTATTTGTACTAGCTTCACATGCTTCGCGCCTTGGGCGGGTGTTTTTACTGTAGCCATATGTTAATGTGTTCGCTGTACGTAACCAGCACCTCGAATCCTCGATACTACTAGTAGGAGTACTATATAAGTAGTAGGAGTAGTAGGGTGGCATGGGCCAGAACAAGCATTCACGTCCAGGAGTACGACACACGCCACCAGCACGACATCCATCTGACACCATATTTCTTGGAGTCCGTTCTAGAGCAATCTCTTCAACCTCGTCGTTTCTCTAACTCAGCCATCGCGCGGCGGGCGAGGTGGGGGTTTGCTGATAGTCGGTTTCCTCAACTGCGGTCCCACTTGTAAGATCAACTCCAACGCACAACCCCAAACGGACCTTCCTTTTGCATGAACTCCAATGATAATTTTGACTAGACAAGCAAGACCAAAGAAAACAAGAACCACAAGAATACATTCTAGAAGATATCTAACTTCCATAACTGCTCCTGTAAGTTGGATTAGTGCCTTCTCGATGCATTTATTGTTGGTCTCCGGAGGCTCGATCTTGCGTGCTTCTTTCTTCTTCGAGTGTAAATAAGTAGATGTTGCTTCCTCGCATCTAGTCTCATGTCTAGCCTCTATTCTAGTAGGACTGTCAACAAGTGCACTAGTCTCATCTCTAGCCTCTTTGCTAGCTAAAAGTGCTAGAACATCTACTAAATTGCGCTCTATCAATATATCGATGTACTCTTCTTCCCAATACCAAAACTTGCATCCATTCTACACAATAATTTTTTTAAGTTAGCACAACTAGTCTAATCCGATAGCACAACCGAAGATTTGGTCGGGTTATTCCTCCTTTTGCTGACACGTGGGACATCCAGCATCCAGGTCGTGTCATGCAAGAAAATAGAGTGGTAGTTGAAGCCACGTGATATGCATCTTGGGTTAAACTGTAAATAGAATCTTACTACTCTCGAGTAACTCCAAAAGCGGCCACCGAAGATCTCTATTGGATTTGTTTTTCATCACCAGCATGTCGAGGTGAAAGATGTGCAGGTTCAGTGGGTCCTCTTGCGTTTTCACTGACATGTGGGACCGCATATGAGCAAACAGACAATGGGCTCCATGCGTTCGCTGGCTGGCTGAGAAGAGAGAGAGAGGAGGGCTGAGCACAGACTCCAGAAAATTTGTTCTATGTAACCAGCACCCCAATCTTCGCATGTGGTTGTTTTAGAATAAAAAAAGGAGGTACCCCTACTTATGTTACTCCCACTACGCCTAGCCTAAGGTTAGTAGGTGACCTTGCGCTTGGCTCTTCGCCTCTTTCGGAAGTCGATGGTTCTACAGTAGTACTTCTGGCAATTTGACACCAAATGAACTGCTGCACATCCACCGCTTGTAAGCAAAAGTTTCTCCTCATGCTGTGAGCCACCGCGCACTCATTGGCGAGGGAGAATGCGTAATCAAGCTTCTTGTCGTTCTGCGAGTTGACGGGACACATCAAAATTATTTAGTACGTACTCTCTCCAAAAAAGGGCTGACCATGTCATTGCTACCATCCCGTGCTCCGTCGTTGAGTACGTGCACTATTCATGTGCCATCAAAGTGCACGACTCACTTACGCACTGCTTATCTGATTATCTCCATTTTCTTGCATGACATGTGCACCATGATGCTAGATGTCTTGCGTGTTGGGAAAAGGATGAACAAAGCTCACGTAAAAGAAAAGAGTTGAAGAGCATAGATTCCCGACGACCGAGAAGGAGCACGGAACCTCGCGGTGGAGCGTCTGCAAGGAACCTTGCGTGTTTTCCCCTGTTTTTTGCCGCCTGCCCACCTATAAACAAATAAAAGAACATGAACTCTTCACTAACCACTAGAAACGGTACATCAGGATGCTAAGTTGAAGATGTTTTATAGTTTATATTGATAACCACGCAACAAGCCACGCATGTACAGGACGCATACAGCCACGCATGTACACAAGCCAACACACTAACTCCATCCGATCCAACTCAGGCACATACGCGCACAGCATGGAGCACACAACGCACGTACACAACACGTGCATGTACACACACTCAACCGTAGAATGCACGTGAATAACACATGCATGCGCACCCACTCGGCTTCCTGGAGGCATGCGCCATCTGCGGCAATGTCCGTTTCTTCCTGCGGTCACCAAACTAGTCTCTCTCTTCTTAATTAACTTGCCACATCATATTTTATGCCTACGTGGAAGGCTTAGCAGCTATACATGGTGGATCACCAGGAGAGGCCAAGGCTGGTCATAGTGGGGAGTAACTTATAATGTAACATATTACTATGTTACTCTAAACATCTCTATAAACCGGAAATGAGGGAGTAGTAACATAGGCTAGTGTCATATGTGGAGTATGGGAGTACATGACATTTCCCCGTCCGGACCGATCCCAAGTTGGCTTCTCACCTTCTTGGCCCAAAAAAATGGGACAATTGCATTTTTATCCCTAGTTGGTTCCTACCCACGGGTTTTGCCCTTACTTTTCGAGCTTGCTCGGTTTTGCCCTTACTTTTTCCGTCGAGGTCCCTTGAATGCCCTTTGACCGTTTGACCAAAACTTTGAAAAATCATAACAAATTCATATGAACTCAGAAAAATACAAATAAGATATCAAAATGTTCAGATAAACAATACCTTTATGTGCATGCCATTTGCATTCAGGACAAAAGCATCATTTAAACTACCCGGGGTTATTAATGTTATTAACATTATTAAAAATAAAAAATTATAAACAATACTTTTTTCATGAATAAAAATTACATGAAAATGTAGGTGATGTTTTCTGAACATCCTGATATCTTATTTGCATTTTTCTAAATTCATATCGACTTGTTATGAAGTTTTCAAATAATGGTCAAAGTCATTAGAACATTCATAACTAGTTGATATGAACTCAGAAAAATGCAAGTAAGATATGAGGATGTTCAGAAAACATCACCTACATTTGCATGTAATTTTTATTCATGAAAAAAGTATTGTTTATAACTTTTATCTTTAATAATGTTAATAACATTAATAACCTTAGGTAGTTTATACGGTGCTTTTGTCCTGTATGCAAATGATATGCACATAAAGGTATTGTTTATCTGATCATTTTGATATCTTATTTGCATTTTTCTGAGTTCATATGAATTCACTATGAATTTTCAAAATTTAGGTCAAACAGTCAAAGGGCATTCGAGGGACCTCGACGGAAAAAGTAAGGGCAAAACCGAGCTAGCTCGAAAAGTAAGGGCAAAACCCGTGGGTAGGAACCAACTAGGGATAAAAATGCAATTGTCCTAAAAAACCCTCCCCCCCTCACGCGCGCACTTCCCGCCCGGCGCCAGCTGAGCCCGCCGCTCCACATTGATGGCAAGTCAGGGCGACGCGAGCTCTCGCTGCTTCCGCCGTTGAAGTGGCACGTCGATCGAGGGCACTACCCGCTGCATGCCCGACATTTCAGACTACACAGTGGAGAGTAACTTTAGAGCAAGTACTACAATTAGATGACACAACAGGCTATAAGGATTTAAATATAGTATTTGTGCTTAGTTGAAGGAGAGAAAAAGAGAGAGAAGAGAAGGGATCAGTAACGTGTAGCCGGTTGTACTCCAACATACTTTGTGAGACAAAAGGTGGGGCCATTATTAATGATATAGTATTTATAATAAAGGGACTAACAGATGCCTTAATTACTCCATTTTTTGAGACAAACCTTGGTGGGGCTATTATTGACTTGGACGTGGGGTTTGGGGGCCAAAGGCCTACTATTATACTCGCACGACCGACCTGACATGCTCTACCCTAGCCGCCGCTGTATCATATGGTTTCGCACCATTCCAGATCTTAGCGCCGCCACGCAATTCTTCTCCAGCCCTCCTTCCGGCGTGCACCGCGAGAAGGGAAAATAGTCCTCCGAACCCCGCCTTTCGTGATCCTGTACGGGAGAGGGGCGATCAGGTTTTTGCGGAGAACACTCGTGTGACTGCTGCCAGCGACGACTTCCTCAATGACAACCTTCTTCCCTGACCTCGGTAACCTCTTCATCAACGACATGAGTGACAACATCAACCACAGCGGTTCTGCTCCTGCTGTATAGTATGTGATTTTGTCCTCCTGGTTTAGTCTGCATCATTACTTTGATGTTTGCAATTGTCGTCATGATTTATTTACTGCTGATTCAGATTAAATCTTGTACTAAATTGCTCATATATTCAACAATCCAATCCAAAAACCTGATTATAGACAATTTACTCCGAGTGGTTTTGCTACGCTTTTGAAGCCGCCTACTTTTGAGGGGGTGCAATATAAAAGGTGGCGCACAAGAGCAGTATGTTGGTTTCAGATCATGTACTGCTATGACGCCACTAAGGGTAAGCCTGAGGGCGATCTTAATCCTACACAGCAGGAAGATTTTCAGAACATGGATACCCTCTTCAAAGCCGCCCTGCTGAGTGTTCTTGACGATTCCATTGTGGATTCATATATGTTGTTTGACAGCGGCAAAGACATGTGGGCTGCACTCGAGGCCACGTTTGGGCCCTCGGGCGATGGCAACGAGTTGTACGTCATGGAGCAATTCTGTGACTACAAGATGGTGATGGCGCTCTGTTGTTCATAGACTCATGAGATCTGATCCTCTGTAAGGAACTTGAGTACTTTAAGTGTGTGTTCTTAGGACAAATTTGTTCTTTGGACCATCATTGCTAAGCTTCCACCTTCGTGGAATGATTTTGCTACTTCTCGAAAAACAAGAGACATGAGTTTTCTGTTTTGGATCTCATTAGCACTCTTGATTTTGAGGAGAAGGCGAGAGCAAAAGACACACGTGCTCGGGTCGCTGAGGGAGCTTCTAGTGCCCACATGGTACACGAGAAGAACTTCCAGCCCAACCAACCCCAAAACAACAAGAACAAATTTCAGGGCAAAGGCAAGTTTGATGCAAAGAACAAGCCGTCACAGTCTACCAACTTCAAGAAGAATTCTCATAACGGGAAGGGATACAAACCTCAATTTTGGTAACACCACACAAAATTTATATGGCTGCATCTACCTGCTGTCAGCTAACCTCATGGTGCTCCAGGTATCCCTACATTAGTAACTAGGTACAATGACAACCGCAAGATAAAATTAGCTTATTCGTACATTGACTTGCTGAATGTAGTGCGGAACGATCCTGTCATGTGTGGAGGAGCAAACAAGCAGTGCAGCCGAAGGTGGAAATCAACCAAGGACTTATGAAATTATATATAATCTTCCTCAAGCAGGTCAGTATCCCCTTCGTCCAGATGATTGTGTTTTGTCATGCCGAGCTATTGATATGTGCTACTGTTTTGCAACACCATTTAAGTGTAGCTCTGTTTTCCTATCTTTTGATTCGGGACAATGAATATGATTTGAGGGAATCGCACAATATGGACTCATGTTGAGTCATCGCTATTGCCTCATGTGTTTGCTGGAAATGTGTCAGCATCAATTGCAAGATGAGGCAGCTAGCTAGCTGTGGAGTTGCCAACATGCTCAAAGTGCTCGCAACATTGAGAAGAAACAAGCATGCCTAAGAAATTAATGCGTGCGCAGGAAGGCCCTTTGCTCAGAGAAGCATCGAACGATTTTCTTTATTTCCACACCTTCTCACAGCTTTGTATTGGTTATAGTATGGTGAATCATTGAGATGCATAGACGTGCTAAACTTTTGTTCTTCTGAATGTTAGTATTCTTACCGTATCTTCTGAAGCTTAGTTTAATTTGAGTGTCTGCATCTAGTACCGCATCCTCTAATTTGGTGAATGCACATAGAGAAAATAAATCTCCTTAATTTACTCCATAACCACCCTATTAAATAGGCCTAGTAACAAACCAGTCGCATGCAGTGGCCGATGGGCACATGCATCCTACATGCATGGCCAGTCAGCCAAGTCCATGTGCCAGCTCCAATGCAGCAACACAAAAGAAGAGAGCGGTTCTTGGGAAAAAGCGAGTAGTTAGTGCAGCGGGCCTTATAAACACGAACAACTCGCTCTCCCGCTTCCATCTCCCCCCAATCCCCCCCGCTCCCCAATCTTCCTCACTCATCCAGAAAACCCCCGCTCACCTTCTTCCTCATTCATACAGAAAACGCCTGCTCCTCTTCTTCCACTCCTATAGAAATCCCCATCCCTCCTTCTTCCCCTCTCGCACTGCCACTAGGCTCGTCTCTGGCTACTCTGCTCAAACCCGTGATCTCGGCATGACGCCCACAAGGAAAATGGAGTCGGCTGGCCCCAGCACCAAGAAGATGAGGCTCCCGCCAGCGGTGACGCCGGTTGTAGATCGCGCACCCGGCAGCGCAGGGAGAAGCGGCGAGCCCCCCCACCCGAATCTGAAGAACTGGTAGAATCTCCGGTGGAACGCATCAGCGATCTCCCAGACGTCATCCTTGAGGAGATCATCTTGTTTCTCCCCACCAAGGATTGCTGCCGCACACAAGTCCTCTCAACTCGGTGGCGCCCTCTATGGCGCACCACGCCCCTCAATCTCAACTGTCATCAGATATCTGTCCTTCCTGAATTTGATCTCCTCACAGCCATCGTCTCTTCTCACCAGCAGGGCCCTGTTCAATGCCTCTGCATCCTGACATGCTACCTGCTTTCCATACTCGGCAAGGCAGACGCTTGCCTAACATCTGCTGAATTCAGAAAACTCCAGCAGTTTGAGTTGTACCATTACCACAAAAGTTTCATACCACGAACACACCAAGAATTTGTGCCCACACCACCCTTGTCCATCTCGCGGTTTTCCTCCTCTCTCCACACCGCCACCTTCGCCTGGTGCCATCTACCAGACGATCTGGTACAAATGCTTTGACGCCCACTGCTAAAAAAAACTTTCGCTTGTGTTGGTTTATCTGTCGAAGGCATCACTGCACAGCATCATCCACTCTAGTTGCCCTGCCCTAGAGTGCTTGCTTATTGTTTTGGGAATAGAAAGCTGTATCAGTTGTCTCCAAATAAAGTCGCCTCACCTTAAAAGCATTGGAATTTGTTTTGAAGGACAACAGCTCATCATCGAAGATGCCCCTTCACTTGAAAGGTTGCTCCTTGATAATTGTTATACACCTTCACAAATAACTGTCGTCTCTGCGCCCAAACTGGAGACCTTGGGTGTAATTCGTGAACCGTTTAATAATCACAAGGAGTTGGTGTTTGGCTCCTCACTTTTTCAGGTACCGTATATTATCATCAACACATTTGTAAACGTATGCTGCATTTTTCATTTGTGCGCATAAGTTTTATATCATCTTGGAGTACACTTTGGGTACTAATATTATGTTATATGATCAATGAAGAGTTCGTCCATTGATAGCCTATCAATGCTGCTGGATTCTGTCAAGATCATATATATCAGAATGTATAGTTTTGATCTGGACATAATTATTGGCTTGCTGCGATGCTTTCGATCTCTGGAGAATTTATATATAGAGGTGATGATTTCATGCACATTGAAATCCCATATATATTGTACTAGAATTAACTGTTCAGCTGTCGTTCTTTCGACATACTCTTTTTTCAGACCTTAACTGTTTTCAATCTTCATGTCTACTTAGGCAGAACCACATGGAGAAAAACATATAACCAATCAGTGGCGTAATAAGCACCAGGATTTTCTCAGTTCTCATGACATTCGTTTGAGGACAATAACGATGGAACGATATGCATCCAAAGAGGCAAACAGAAGCTTTGTCACATTCTTCCTGTTGAATGCGAGGTTACTATTGTCCATGAGGCTTAATTTTTACCGCAAGAGATTTCTCACGGACGGACATGTTGAACAGCAAAAAAAGAAGTTTCAGGTGGACAAATGGGCTTCTAACGTGCTCGGCTTCTATTTACAACAAGTTGTAGTCATCCTGAAATAATTTTTTTGCACAGGATGTTGATTTTATGGATCAGACCGATCCATTTGTTTGTGAGTGCAAAATAGAGTGGTTGGGTTAGATGTTACTGTCATGTTCAATCTGGGTTTTGTCTAAACATTTGATGAACAATTAATCCTTGGACTTTTTGTACCATTTGTATGCTTGAGTTGCATGTTGTTGCCCTTGTACTCCCCTCCACCTGCAACTACACTACCGCATCTTCCACGACTGCTGTTTGTTCCCGTCCGAGGCCTCGCCGTCGTTCTCATTGGTTAGCTTCATTGTGCCCTTGCCGTCGGCATTTTAACATAATCGACAACCAAGAGGAATCAAGAGATGATGTGTCGTGGAGAGGCTAACGGTGAGGGACCCACCAGGGTCATTGCATTTATAGCAAGGTGCCTCATTATTACAAGCCAAAAAATACTTCCTCCTAATTTTTTGACAACTAGGTCCCACGCCATTGTCAATTTAGTCAATAAACGAGAAAATTACACAACGAGCGGATAACACCAGGGACCCAGCAACTCACCAAGTTGTTTTTTAGTTTCAGAGATGGAGCTCAACTGCACGCTGTGCGGGGGCTGTGGCCCGTCTAGGCCATGCTTACGCTTTTATTAAGCACATGACAAGCCCAGTTGATATATTTTTTCTTTCTGAAATTGGCTATCCCAGTTCTTTTTTTGGAGAATACCAAAACCGAGGCCTACTTGCTTTTCTCAGCCCTTGCTGGGCTGCAAATCTTTCAAGACGAGGAGGGATGTAAGTAGTAAGAAATGGGCTTCCCAAGAAAATGGGCTATAAGTTGTAAGAAATGGGCAGTAAAATTTTAAACCAAAGCCAACCGGCAATTGCATTGAAATATCATTTTTTAGGATTTCTCTACTCTCTACTCTTATAAAAACCAAAGCCAACTGGCAATTACATTAAAATATCATCTTTTCTCCCACAAGATAAACTACTCATATAAATGCACCTTCATGTTCCGTGCAACGAACGGGAATCTTGCTAGTTAAGATTCTAAATTTCATTCTTTTTTTGTGGAGAATTGTTTTTTGAATTTTATTTTTACATAATTTTTTGAAAATTATTTTTAACGTGACTCCAAATTTCATGATTAAAAGAGTTCATACCCCACCAAAATATGCAAAATTTTGTTGAATTTTTTAGCAGCTCCCAGAATATATGGTCTATAATGCTAATAAAAATAATATGGGCTTCAAATATCCTTAAGAATTAGCAAATGGGCTGTAAATTATTGAAAACAATGGCTAATGGGCTGTATGCTATTTTCCACAGATTTGGAGGCTGACTTCTGGGCCTACTAGGTTGACGATGACGCTGTCCTAAAATTTTTTTGACGCGTACGCAAGGCTTTGTCAACTTAGTCAACACACAGCAGTGACTGTTGGATGTCCATCCAATGGCATTGTGCTTCTTCAATCTCGATCTTCTGCTCCGACCACCCAAACCCGGTCTGGCGGGACTGCTGGTCCCTCCTCCATGGTGGCTGTCTTTGCCGCCAGGCCATCCCTCTAACCACCCACACATCCTGTTATTTTCCGGCGATGTTAGCCTCAGCCTGCAACCGACCAATCAGCGCTCGTACTCACCTTAGCGTGGGCATCCGCTGCGGTGGCTTCGCCGGCTCCGGGTGGTTCTCTTCCTAGGCCTCGCCCTCGTCCACCGCGTTTCTGCTCTCGGCGCGGCGAGGTCAACATGGTCAACAAACAACAGCCATCGGAAGAGGCTGACAGTAGGGGCCCACACAGGGAAATGCCTCCTTATTACGTGCAAAATAATGATTCCTCCACCTGATAGCTGGGACCCACCGGAAGGGGTTCTGTATTTCACGAAAGAACGTTCCCCCCGCTGTCAGCTCAGACCCACCGGAAGTGCCTCCTTATTACGCACAAAAAAATGAATACCCCCCTGCTAGCTGGGACCCACCTTTGTGGGAGGCCGACTTGTGGGCCTACTAAGTTGACGGGGATGGAGGGCTTTGTCAACCTAGTCAATATGAACGATTGTAGCTCCAGTGACCGTACAATGTCCATCCAACGGCCGTAGTGCTTCTTCAACCTCTGGTATTCTTGCTCCAGCCGCCCAAAGAAGCGCCGGTCGTGCCGCATGCTCCTGCCTCCGTGGCGGCTATCTTTGCCATGGAGGCCTCACCGCCCTACTATTCCCACCATGGCGAGGCCTGCGGCGGCAGCGACCTCACACCACAGCTGAACCAATGAACCCTCGTACTCATCTCCGCGCAGGCTTCCACTGCCGCGTCTTCCCCGGCTCCGCGTCGTCCCCTTCCTAGGCCTCGCCGTCGTCCACCACCCTGGTGCTCTCCGTGCGGCGTGGTCAACGTGGTCAAGGAACGACTTCCATCGGAAGAGTACTATACGTGGAGAGGCTGACTGTTGGGTCCACGGCGGCCGCAAGGAAGTGCCTCCTTATTACGCGCACAATAATTATTCCTCCACCAGACAGCGGGGAGCCACCAGACGGGCCACCATATTTCGCGAAAAAAACGTTTCCTCCCTGACTGCTGGGACCCAGCAGCTACATCTTCGCACGCAAGGAAGTGCATTCGAAAAAAAAACAAAAACGATTCGCCCCCCTGACTGCTGGGACCCACCAGCTACATCTTCGCACGCAAGGAAGTGCCTGACAGTCAGGACCCACCTGGTCGAAGCGTACGTAGTGTTGTCATTCTAGTCGCGAACATGTACGTACATACTGGTGGATGTAGAGGCGTGCACGTAGCATGTACATGTACGTACAGTGGCCAGTGTGCAAGAAAGAAAATACGACCATGTAAGTACATACGGGCGGGGTCTCGAACGCCTACTCGTGCATACGTATGGCCAGGGCTCGTATACATGGCTGGGTCGGAACGGAGAAGCAACGTCGCCATCGTGTTCATGGGGAGCCTACCGGCTGGGTCGGAACGGAATGCGTCGTCGTGTTCATGGGGAGGGCTTGTCATGTAGGGCGAAACCCTATGGGGCCGATCTTTCGCGTTTGGAGAGGATCCCTACTGGGAACACGAAGAACGCGCGGAAGAACATGGGGGAAATCACGGGGAAAACAAGAGAAACACTCAACCGACACGAATATGATCACGCAAGTGCTAGATCATCGAGGCACAAAGTAACACGAGATCCAAAGTCAACAAGGGACGATACAAGAGTAACTGTTCTTCTCCGTGAGGTCTTGATTGTCTTCTTCGGATGGAGGCCTTGAATCCGGATGGATCTTCTCCGAAGAGGTGAGGTTCCTCACGAGGAGTAGTTTCGGTACTGATGAACAGTGCTCTATCCCAAATGAGCTAAACCAATGCTAACCCTAAAACGAGGATGGAGGAGGAGTATATATAGTCTACAGGGCGAAGGGGTACACGGGCCACGGCCCTTACACTGTTCGCAGACAGGGAAGGCTGGATGTCTGGGCGATGGGCCGGATGTCCGGTTGCTCGCGAGGGGCGGATGTCCGGGCTGGAGGGCCGGATGTCCAGGCTAGTGGAGACGGCCGTGCTGCTCTCTGGATGGACGGGGCCGGATGTCCGGGCGGAGGTCTTTGGATGTCTGGGGGCTTGGGGCGCCAGGATGTCGGGGTGGCGGCGGATGTCCGGCTGTTGGGGCAACCTTCACATGCTCCACAGGCGCCGTGTCCGGATGTCCAGGCTGGAGGCCGGAGTTCCTGTGAGGAGGGCCGGATGTCCAGGCCCTGTAGCTTCTACTGCAGTCACCTGGCTGTGGATGAGATCTCTAGGGGCCGGATGTCCGGGGCCATGGCCGGATGTCCGGTGCCTAGAAGCTGTTCTCGCCTTCTTCCGTTGGTTCTCTTCTTCCATGGACTTGGGGTCTTGACCATCTTCATGTGCATCCTCGGAAGGGTCCTCTTGGTACCTAATCATGCACAACATTCCGGACCTAGGTAGTAGCCATGTCTCGAGAGGATCATATGAGATATCACTAAGGAAAGAAGTCACCCCGGTCTCGAGAGCTCTAGCTCTTGGTATTGTCATGGGTCCTCTTGGTGCTTGGTGATACGATGGTAGATCCATGGGGATGACCAAAGGATGCTCCGCATCATCTCCCCCCCTTGTGAAAGATCCGACCTCGGATCGAAATCCTCATCACCATGGTACGGGGAGAGATCAGTGACGTTAAAGATGTCACTCACGTTATACTTGTCACGTGGGAGATTGATCTTGTAAGCGTTGTTGTTGTAGCGTGGCTAGCACCTTGAAGGGTCCATCAGCTCGAGGTAGAAGTTTGGACTTGCGTCCATTGGGGAAGCGGTCCTTGTGAAGGTGTAGCCACACGAGATCACCAATGTTGAATATCATGGTTTGCTTGCTGATGTTGAGCTTGGTCGCAACTCATTGTACTTGGCACTCAATGGTGTGCCGTGTATCCTCATGCATCTTCTTGATGTAGCTTGCGCGTGCGCTTGCATCAAGGTTGGTGCGCTCTTGTAGAGGAAGAGGTAGAATGTCCAATGGGGACAACGGGTTGAAGCAGTAGACGACCTCGAAGGGGGACTTACCGGTCGTCAAATGTCTTGCACGGTTGTAGGCGTACTCGGCAATGGGTAGACATTCCTCCCACTCCTTGATGTTCTTCTTGATCAACACGCGAAGTAGAGTGGAGAGCGTATGGTTTGTCACCTCCGTTTGGCCGCCGGTTTGAGGTGGTATGCGGATGAGAACAAGAGCTTGATTCCGAGCTCGGCGCATACCGTCTTCCAAAAGTAACTCAAGAACTTGACGTCGCGGTCGGAGACAATTGTCTTTGGTACTCCATGGAGTCGCAACATGTGAAGCATCGTCTATCTTGTTGCAAGGAATGAAATGTGCCATCTTAGAAAATCGGTCCACAACAACAAACACGGAATCCTTGCCATTTTGAGTTCTAGGCAAACCAAGTACAAAATCCATGCTAATGTCTTCCCAAGGTTGATAAGGAATAGGTAGAGGCATGTAAAGACCATGGGATTGAGCTTTAGACTTAGCTTTGCGACATGTAGAGCGTCGGTTGGTGAAGCGTGAGACGTCATGGAACATCTTGGGCTAAAAGTAGTTCTTGGAGAGTGTGGCGAATGTCTTGTCGCGTCCAAAATGTCCCATGAGTCCGCCTCCATGAGCCTCTTGCAAAAGGAGCAAACGAAGAGAAGACCCGAGAATGCAAAGTTTGTTATCTCTCATAAGATAAGCATCCTTGATGTAGTATTGTTCCCAAGATGTATGCGTCAAACACTTAGCGTAAGCAAGCAAAAGAGGGATCATTCGCATACAAGTCTTTTATGTGCTCAAACACAATAACATTCAACTCAAGTTTAGTGACAAGCATGCATATGCGTGAAAGTGCATCCGCAACTACATTTTCCTTACCCTTAATGTATTTGATCACATAGGGGAAAGATTCAATAAATTCACTCCATTTAGCATGACGCTTGTTCAACTTACTTTGACCTTTTAAGTACTTAAGCGTTTCATGATCAGTATGGATGACAAATCATGAGGTCTAAGATAATGTTCCCAAACATGTAGCACACACACTAAATCATACAATTCTTTGTCATAGATGGGATAGTTAAGTTGAGCACCGGAGAGTTTTTCACTAAAATAAGCAATGGCTCATTTTTCTTGCATCAAAACTCCACCAATTCCGGTACCACTTGCATCACAATGAACCTCAAAAGTTTTGTCAAAGTTGGGCAAAGCAAGAATCGGAGCATGAGTAAGTAAAGACTTGAGCTCATCAAAAGCGGTGGATTGCAAAGATCCCCAAACAAAAGGAGCATTGTTGTTACTGAAGGCATGCAAAGGAGTGGCAATAGTGCTAAAATCCTTCAGAAAGCGACGATAAAAACCTGCAAGACCAAGAAAGCTACGCACTTGTTGCAAATTGGTGGGTTGGGGGCAAGTTTTAATTGCTTCAATTTTAGAGTCATCAACATGAACACCCTTGGAAGAGACAACGAAACCCAAGAAAACAAGTTTGTCAACACCAAACGTGCACTTTTTCATGTTGGCATAAAGATGTTCCTTGCAAAGTGTTTGCAAAACAGCCCTAACATGCTTTAGATGCTCTTTCATGGATTTGCTAAACACAAGAATATCATCAAAGTAAACTACAACAAACACTCCAATATAAGGTAGAAGCACAAAATGCATAAGACGCATGAAAGTTCCGGGTGCTTCTGACAAACCCATAGGCATAACCAACCACTCTTACAAGCCAAATTTAGTTTTGAAAGAGGTTTCCCATTCATCACCCTCTTGTATGCGTATTTGATAATAACCACTATTAAGATCAATGTTTGAGAAAATGGTGGCACTGCTAAGTTCATCAAGCATACACTACAAAAAAAATACACTTCCGTGATGATACGTGTTTGTCATAGTAGGTCACGTTTTCTGTCATGCATGTACATCCATGACAATTTTATGACAGCATCAAGATAGTCATATCTGTGTTGTCGTAGAAGTGTTCCATGAGATTACCAAAATTATCATCACGAAAGTGTCCACTTCCATGACGATAAACCGCGCGTCACAGAAATGCTTTCGTCAAGGGTGACCGACACGTGACATCCACCATAACGGAACGCCGTTAAGCTATTGGGCCGGGTTTTGGATCCGATAACCCATTAACAGCGCCGACCAATGTGGATTTTCCACGTGTAAGATCATCATTGGCTGGAGGAAACACTTGCCGGCTCATCGTTAGGACAGATGTCATCCACTCATTGGACAGAAGGCGCCTATGATACGTCGACACGCGGCACGGCCCCACAGAGGCCCATTCCTATGAAAAGGCCGGCCCATTTGACTTGGTCAAAAGGTGGCGGGACGGCCCATGGAAAGCCTGTTAACGACCTGTTCGCATATAGCGCATTTACAGCCCGCTAACCCAAGGCCCGTTACGCCCTATCCGAATTAGGCCTAGTAGCGTCATCTGGGCCATCAATATGATTCGACCCGTTTTCGCCGGCCCATGTATGGCCCATGACGTCTTTTCGGCCCATATGAGGCCCTTTGTAACTCTTGGCCCATTAACAGCCCGTGGGGAAACTGGCCCGTAATGAACAGTGTATCACTTTACACCCATTAATGGCCCGTGGTGAAACTGGCCCGTAATGAACTGTGTATCACTTTACACCCATTAATGGCCCGTGGTGAAACTGGCCCATAATGAACAGTGTATCACTTTATACCCGTTATTCCGTCGGGCCGTTTACAACCCATGTTATCTTTCGGCCTTCTCAGAGCCCATTAATTCTTGGGCTCATTTCCAGCATTCGTTTACTTACGGCCCGTTACTGTCCTTTTCTGCTTGTGGGCCAAATTCAGCCCGTGGTTACAGTCGGCCCGTTTGTGGTCCGTTAATTCGTTGGGCCGTTTTCATAATGTCATCAAATACGGCCTATTACCGATGGCCCATTATGGTCGGCCCATGAACGGACGATTCCAACTCTAGCCCGTTTATGGCCATAATGCGGTCTATTTATTGGCCCATGTTTGGCCAATCGATCATACGACCCGTATAAGGCCCATTGATGATACGGCCCGTAGAAGGCCCATTGTTTCTACGGCCCGTAGAAGGCCCATTGTTTCTATGGCCCATAGAAGGCCCACTATTTCTACGGCTCGTAGGAGGCCCAGTGTCACTACCGTAAATACTAGCCCATGGTTATTGTGGCCTAGTTTTAAAAAATAGGTTGTTGCAACCACTAGCAAACCGCGGAAAAAGATCTGCACTGACTACAAGCAAACAAATAAACAAGACAACAAGGAAATAAATAAGCAAGCAACTTATGCTAGGCTATCACGGCTATTACACATATTACATCCATTGGGCATCAAAGTTCGCCACCAGTACAAATATAGGGAACAAAGCAGCATATAAACACCGCAGCAAAACAAGTCTAGAACTGAAGCCACTTCAGAAGAGTTCAAGAAACAATATCCTGGGTACCCATAATGCTGGCAAGATGCTTAGCAAGCTTATTAACTTTCTCTTGTTTGGCGCTTAAATCCTCTAGCGCTTGCTGTTGCACCAGAAAGTATGCATATGAATTCTGCAGGGACTTCCTCAATCCTTCGGCTTCTTGCCACAGACACGGTGACGAGATGCCTTTCGACTTGTAGTTGAGGCCAAGAAGCGAAGTGATTTAAGCAATGAAGTTCGAAGAGCTTGTGCCGGTGATCTTGCCGAGAACTTCGAACACTACATCAATGCAGGACTGTGGGGTTTTCTCACTGTCTACAAGATCGTTTTTATCACTTTTCTTGGAGACCAACAGGGTTGTCTCACTATCTTGAACCTTATCTGCATTACTTTCTCTACCATTGCATAGTGGGGTGCTCTTATCCAATATTCTGTTTGCATACTACAAGAGAAACAAGTAGACACATCACAGGTTTAGCATGTAGTATACGAAACTCATTTTGGTAAACCGGTTCAATAGTAAGGTGGACAGGATAACAGCATGAAACAAACATATATCTATGTACTATGGTCACGGTATTGTCCATATCATTCTAGTTTATGTTCCCTAATCAAGATGGAGACACAGTTCAACTCATATTTTTAAGGCAAAACAACATAGACAGCATATAAGTGTGATAAACTACACAGCATTGGCAACACTTGTAATGTGCATCACATGAGAACATAACTGTTTGTACAACTTAAACTGAAATCAACATAGAGCAAGAAGTTAGAACAGCAATCCAGTTAAAGAAATAGGTTTAAAACATACCTGTTGCACCATTGGAGTTTCAATTGGATCATTCAAATTTGAAAGTAGTTGGTATGAGTAAATACAGTGATGCAACAACAAAGGAGTATGGACCATAGCTACGGAATCTGACCTGAGAACAATTGCTCTCCTGCTTTAAACGTGGAGTTTGGGTTAGTTGTGGTGGTCTGCGTGCTTTGGGCACCGCACACTACTAGGAAAAGGCATGCTAGTGGCGCACCGAATTTGCCTTCTAATGGCGCATGGCTGGTGCGCCACTGGCATCACGCCATTAGAATTAAATTCTAATGGCGCACTCTTGATCGCCATTAGTATCGGTGTTCTAATGGCGCACCATGTAGTCGCCATTAGTATAGCTGCGATCGCCATTAGAATGCCTCCGGGGGCCATATGTACAAATGTGCTTTGGCATTCTAATGGCGCACCACCTGCCAATCGCCATTAGTGTGATGATCACGATGTGCCATTAGTGTCTTGTGCGGTGCGCCATTACTATGAATATTAGGTTTTATTTTTTTGCTTTTACGATTTTTTGCGCGGTTACAAAATATATTATTGCATAGAATATAGACTGCAGCACACAAACATCAGATTCATCAAATACAATAGAAGATTAGTCTCCAAATACAATTCATCATATTAGTCTCCGGATTCAAAAGACCGGACAAAGATAAAACATTACAAGTCTCAAGACCACAGTATCGAGTTTGCCTTCACATTACAAGTCGATGTCGATCATCTAAACTACCATCACATAGAAGAGAGTGTGGTCATCACGATGAGCATCATCGCGATCAAACTGGTCTTCATCCGGTTCCTCAATGCTCCCTCCTCTCTCCGCTAGATAGCGGGCGTATCTAGATTCGGCCTCCGCCCTAGTGGTGTACCCTTTATAACTGTTACCCTAAAGCGGTGAACCTGTCTCCGACACTCCTCCCAATCATCGTAGACTCAGGAACCTTACCCTTGTACACGACATACGACAAATCTCTATGCACAAGCCAAACAACAGACAATACATAAGCAATGTGTAAGTATGCAATAAAAGGATCGGAAGAGAAAAGCAAGACATTAATAGCACGATTCATGGTCCTACTAATAAATAGCATCGATTACATCTAAGTTGAACAACCGTCCAAACCAAAGAGACATACTGAATTCATTAAAGTTTAATTACAACATGAAGCCAATCAATGTTTGAACTACACATCACTAATTTCGACTCGACTCATTGGACAGGGAGGCGTGGATGAAGCCGCCGTCTGTCGCGATGGTCATGAAATCGCGATCGTTGTCACCTGCATTTGTAGCATTCCATCTATCTCATTGTTGGGCAGCTTGATATCGAGGAAGAACTGCCCGGACGTATGAAGGACATCTTGATGGATGATGTCCCCAAAGTCAAGCCGGATCGAAAGAATTCTTATGCGAGGTCGCGTCTGGACTGCGACAAGCTCATGCCCAATCTTTGAGATTATCTGGTAGCAGAAGGTGATGATGGTCCCTTACGATCGCCTCCGTGTGATGGAGGGCGTAGTAGGCATCCTTCTGACCGCCAGGCGGCTGCTTGTGTCAGGACCCCGACTCAATGTCACATCGATCTAGCCTGTAACACATCATATCACTTTGCGGCCTCACGCACGGTATCCCAACGGGTGTCGCCTTACCTTGGCCGGGACCGTTTATGCCTTTTGGCTGCGTATATGATAGTGTCGCTAGCATCCATATGAAAAGGAGCCGGGCTGACATGGCTAGTCGTAAACCCAAAGTGGCACAGACTTACGAGGACAGCATCCATGACCCGACATCGAGCGTGTCGGTCATCGCAAGTAAGTTCCGGCTGTAGCACTGGGCTAGCAGGACTCCGATGGCGGTCAGAAGCGGGCTAACGGGACTCCGGTACTCAATGCGTGACATTTCCCGAAGGAACAGACACGAGAACGAAGAAGGACACATGCCGGCCAGCCTAAGTGTTCCGGAGCGAGTAAGCTACCATGGCTCGATGGAGACACTAGGAGACATTTCCGTAAGAGAGGCTACTAAAGATAACAACTAGATAGTCGGATCCCACACATACCAAGCATTTCAATCATACACACAATATGCTCGATATGTGCAAATACAACAAGGCATCACAACATGACTCTCGACACAGTACTTTATTTAAAGGCTCAGAGAGCCATTCATATCATACACACAAGTACGGGTCACACGACCCACATACAAGTCATACAAGCATACAAGCCAACAGCGAAAGTGTTTTGTCCGAGTACGCACAACTAGTAAAATAAAAGAGGCTTGGGTAAGCCTAGCTATACTACATGGTCCTTCACTTGCTCAGGATCACCACAGGCCTTAGTCTACTCATCGATGTCAGCGCTCTCGAAGAACCCGTCGGAAGGGTTTGTGGCATCTTCGAAAAATGTAAATTAAAGCAACATGAGTACAAAGGTACTCAAAGAAGACTTATATCGCACCCTACATACATGCATATTATCAAGAAGGGTTGGTGGGGTTATTGCAGCAAGCCAGCTTTGACTCATGGCTAAGCTATCTTACGAGACACCAACTTGAAATGGTTTTGCGCACTCGAGTCCACTACTCATCACTTCAATACACCACCGAGGATCCACCTCCGTCTTCCTACGGAAGAGCCATCCTCGGCACTCACGCTTATCTTGAGGCTTTTATTAGTATCCATTTACTTGTCTATGAACTATATAGGCAACCAAGTAGTCCTTTACATGACGGCGCTATTCAATAGATGATGTTAACCTGCGGGTGTACTTCTTCACACACTCTCACCACTTATCGCCGTTTACGACATGTACTCGGCAACCTTCAGCGGAAGCCCAGCGTGGGTGTCGGCCACGACCTACCTAGACACCTAAGTCTCTAATCCAGGTTTATCGCCTATTTGGGTTCCATCTATGAGGAGTTCGGCCAAGTCTCGCTCACAGCCCCAAGCGATGTGAACAGGGTTCCCGAGATACCAAGCGGGCATTGGTACACCCGCCACGCATACCTACCGCATCACAGCCCACCCCTACGGTCAGCGCTGTCCACGGCCTCCAGAGAGCTACAAACACGAAACTACTTGCAACTCCCGGACGGAAGACTAGGGTGAATAAGAAGCGAGAGGGTCCATTGGTTTGGGCCCAATGCATGGTAGTAGCTGAATCTTAAATCACACATACATATCTCGATTAGCTTAGGGCGGCCTCAATGAAACAACCCACCATGTACTCCTACATGGCCTTTCATCGATACCTTTACCAAATCGTGTTCAACACCTTACTCTCATACCGACTCGATCATTTCACTCTAGCCATCACCCGGATGAACCGGACGACACGACTCTAAGCATAGCAGGCATAGCAAGGTAGGAACAACACAATCATATGGCTCAATCAACTCCTACACATGCTAGTGGGTTTCATCTAATTCTTGTGGCAATGACAGGTCATGCAGAGGAAATGGGTTCAACTACCGCAGCACACAGCAGTTTGAGTCGTGTTGTCTTAATGCAGTAAACGAGAGCAGGAGCAAGAACATGGGATTTTATCGGTATGATCAAATGGTTGGTTGCTTGCCTGACGGGTCGTTGCACGGGTATTGCTCTTCGTCGGGGTTATCACGGTACTCCTCGGGGGCAGAACCTGCCGCAGGGAACACCGATACACAAGCATTACCAAACAATATGCAACAATATGATGCATGCATGAGACATGGCATATATGAGTGTGTTGGGCTAATGCAACTAAGACCAAATGAGTTTGAAGCATTTTGAACCAAAGATGCAATTTCCAAACTCATATAAGATCATTTAGAGTGCTCTAACTTGTTCTGCCATAACCAGCAGGTTAGCTTCTGTAAACATGCATGAAACCTGTACAGATGGAAAGATTGGATTTTTCTGATCATTTTTCATATATAATTTGTTTCATTTGGAGTTCTGATTAATTTCTATGAATTTTGAAGTTTGAAACATTTTCGGAATTTCTGTGTAAAAACAATTCCGATAATTTAGATTATTATCGACCTTTGCGTCATGATGACGTCGGTGGTCAACAGGCTGGTCAGTCAAACTGACCAGTGGGTCCCGCATGTCGATGGGGTTAGTTTAGTTAGAATTTAATTAATACTAAACTAAGTTAATTAATGTGGTGGGCCCACTTGTCATAGACCGAAGGTCAACTGGGCCCACCGTGGTCAAAGTCGGGGTCAAACCCGCCGACGTTTAGCCGCCGGCGAGCCCGACGCGGCGGCGGAAGTGGTTTTGGCCATTTCGGCCACCAAATGGGTCGCGGAGACCACCGGGGCGAAGCTGAGGACGAGCCGCAGCTCTTGGCGGAGTCCGTTGGGGTCGGGGTGGCCGGAGTTGGCGCCGGCGACGACTTTGGCAGCCACCGGAGTTCGGGTGAAGGTGAACTCGAGGTAGAGTGTGTAGTGAGGTGCGGGGAGTGCACAGTTAGCTCCAACGCGTCGTGGTGAACGCGATGGACACGGTGGGGTGGCCGGAGAATGGCCGGGAGCACGTCGGCGACGAGGTCCGCGGCGGTGCGTGCGGGTGAACTACGTGTGCTCGCTGTGGTGCACGGGAGCGAGAGAGAGAAGGTAGGGAGGTAGCTAAGCTCACGGGCGCTCGTAGAAACCACCGGCGAAGTCGGGGGCGAGCTGAGGCGGCGACGGCGTGAAAGGGATCTCCGGCGGCGGCGGACTCGAAGCGAGGTTGGTGCGGTGGACTCGGGCCTTGCGGCGCTTCGGGGCTCGGCTAGCTCGATGAAGTGGACGACGGCGGAGCTCCACAGACCTGATGGCGGGCGTGGAGACGGCGGAGAGCGCGCTACTACGACAGAGGAGCGGCAGACGGTGGCGTCGGCCATGGCTGGGAGCGCGAGGGAGACAATTTGGAGAGGAGAGGGGACGTCTGGGTGCGGGAGAGAGAGGGAGCGATCCCGGCGTGGCGTGGCGAGAAGCGGCGAGCGGCGAGCAGGTGCGTGGCACCCATGCGGCACTTCGCCGTCGAGCACCTTGCTGCTGCCTGCACAATCGACAAGCAGCTTCATTGGCCGATCTGTGTGGGCTGGGCCGGCCAGGTGGGCTGGCTGGTGGGCCTGGGTGACGCCAGGTAAGTTCCTTTCTGTTTTTCTTTTTCTATTTTTCTGTAACTTTGTTGAATTATTTAAAATACCTAGAAGGTTTTAAAATTCACCAAACTACTCCTGGTCCATTGTTGGAATATTTCCAACATGAAACACTTTAGTTTGGGAATATTTGGACATTTGAAATATTTTATAAATTTTGAATGCCCAAATTCAAATAATTATGATTTAACTCAAAGACCTTAGGATGACCTAGGAAAATGTGCATCACTTTTGGCAAGGTTACGAACCAAGGCAAAATGATGGGCATTTTAGAAGGGCATTCAGGTTCATCGAAAATATTTTAGTAAACCCTAGTTGGTTTCAGAGGGGGGGAGTTACAGCAATCCCATTTCAGGTTTACATTGAGAAAAATAGACATGATGCAACACTCTAATGCATGAACTAGCTAGGGTGTGACAACTCACCCCACTCAAAAGAATCTCGTCCGAGATTTGGGTTCCTCCGGAAGAGGCGGGGTACTCAAGTCGAAGACGATCCTCCCTTTCCCAAGTAGCTTCCTTCTCGAGAATGGTGCGACCATTGAACCTTGAAAACTTGATATTATGCCGTCGAGTGGTGCGCTCGGCTTGATCGAGATCTGAGCGGGTATTCTCGATAAGTGAGATTATCTTGAAGATCAAGCGTTTAGTGGTCCACTCCACGGATGGGATCCGAGAAGCAACGCTGAGTTGAAAGCGTGGCGGACATCGTGGACTTTGGAGAGATGCGGAGGTAGTTCAATTGGTAGGCAACTTCTCCTCGTTTGGCAAGAATGCGAAAGGGTCCAATGTAGCGAGGAGCCAATTTGCCTTTGATACGAAGCGATGGGTTCCCTTCAAAGGAGTAACCGAAGGTAAGCCTTCTCGTCAACCTCGTAAGTCATAGCCTTATGTTTTCGGTCATATTGACTCTTTTGACGAGATTGGGCTGTTTTCAACTTTTCATGACGATCACGAACTTGCTCTTCGCCTCTGGATCATATCCGGGCAAAGAATTGTCTTTCCCGGTTTCGACCAGTTAAGAGGTGTTCGACACCTTCGTCCATAGAGAACTTCAAAAGGTGCTTTGCCCAAGCTAGATTGATAGCTATTGTTATAAGCAAATTCGGCAAATGGAAGGCATTTCTCCCAATCCATTCCGAATGAGATAACAGAAGCTCGAAGCATGTCTTCTAGGATTTGGTTGACACGTTCTACTTGACCACTTGATTGAGGGTGGAAGGCGGTGCTAAAGGAGAGATGGGTTCCCATAGCGTTTTGGAAACTTTCCCAAAATCGAGAGGTGAAGAGACTTCCTCGATCCGAGTTAATTTCCAATGGAACACCATGAAGAGACACTATTCGGGAGATGTACAAATCTGCTAGCTGACTAGCGGTTATACTCTCACGAACAGGTAGGAAATGGGCTACTTTGGAGAGGCGGTCGATAACGACAAAAATAGCATTATTCCCTCTCTTGGTCCTGGGAAAACCAGTGATGAAATCCATACTAATTTTATCCCATTTCCATTCAGGAATAGCTAAGGGTTGGAGAATGCCAGCAGGCCGTTGATGCTCTGCTTTTACACGACGACAGACGTCGCAGTTAGCAACAAATTGAGCAATGTCTCTCTTCATCCTAGTCCACGGAACCTCTGGCGTGGGTCTGATACATTTTAGTGCCACCGGATGAATGGTGAGAGGAGATTCATGAGCTTCCTTAAGGATCAAGCGCCGCAGGTTTCAGACTTTAGGAACCACTAGGCGGGTTCCAGTATCGACTCCTTGATCATCAATGGAGAAGCAATCCGCAACTTCTTTCTTGATGTTTCTTTTGATGCGGAAATTCCGGATCTACCTTTTGAGCTTTGATGATCTGATCCGTAAGGAAGGTTTCGCCACCAAGGTGGAAAGGAACCCTCGAGGAACAATGTGAAGGTTAAGCTTCGAAATTCCTCGTGGAGAAGTGGTTGACTTTGTTGCAACATCAGGTTGTTGCAATAAGATTCTGACTTAAGCGCATCAGCCATGACATTGGCTTTTCCCGGGGTATAAGTTATTCCTAAGTCGAAATCTGTGATCAACTCAACCCAACGTCTTTGCCCGAGATTCAAATCTGGTTGGGTGAATATATATTTCAGACTTTGGTGATCGGTGTAGATTTATAGCGATTACCAAGAAGGTAATGTCGCCAGGTTTTGAGTGCATAGACTACAGCTGCAAGCTCTAGATCATGAGTAGGATAGTTTTCCTCATGTGGGTGCAATTGCCGTGAAGCATAAGCAATTACGTGTCGATCTTGCATGAGAATACAGCCTAGTCCTTGTCGCGAGGCGTCGTAATAGATAACAAAGTCCTTGGAGAAATCTGGTGGTACCAAAGACGGGAGCGAAGTTAAACGTCTTTTCAGTTCTGAAACTGTGCTCACATTGTGGAGTCCACTCGAACTTTTATCCTTCTTGAGGAGTTCGGTTAGAGGTTTAGCAACTTTGGAGAAGTTCTCGACGAGCGGCGACAATAGCTCGCTAAGCCAAGGAAACTTGAACTTGCTTGACCGACTCGGTGGAGTCAATTAAGGACGGCTTGAACTTCGCTCGGGGTTGACAGCAATACCTTTTCCGAAATTACATGTCCTAGATAGGTCACTTCGGCAGCCAAAATTCGCACTTAGAAAACTTGGCATAAAGCGATGCTCTCAAAGTTTCATCAACACTAGCCTTAGATGTTCGGCATGTTCTTCCTCATTCTTAGAGTAGATGAGTATATCATCGAGGTAAACCACGACGAATTTATCCAAATACTCCATGAAGATTGAGTTCATTAACCGGGAGAAGGTGGCTGGGGCGTTGGTTAGACCGAAGGACATGACGGTGTACTCGTATTGGCCGTAACGAGTAACGAAGGCCGTTTTGGGAATGTCCCCGTTTCGAATTTTGATTTGATGGTAGCCTAACCTCAAATCCATCTTAGAGAAGACTGAGGATCCTGCAAGCTGATCATACAGATCATTGATCCTGGGGAGCGGATACTTGTTCTTAACTGTGACCAGGTTGACAGGTCGATAATCTACAACCATTCGGTCCGTACCATCCTTCTTCTTGACGAAGAGGACGGGGCAAGCCCAAGGAGATGAACTAGGACGAATGAAACCCTTTTTCAAGGCCTCATCGAGTTGTTTCTTAAGTTCGGCTAGTTCTAGGGGTGCCATCTTATAGGGTCTTCTAGAAATTGGGACAGTTCCTCGGATGAGATCTATCACGAATTCAACATCTCTGTCAGGTGGAACACCTGGCAATTCTTCTGGAAAGACATCCGGAAAGTCGCGCACTACCGGAACGTCTTCGAGGTCTAGCAACGGACTAGCATTAAGAGAAAATAGTTGGCGCTTGGATATTCGGGTCAAGACATTGACTATCTTTCCCGAGGGGTGCGTGAGTTGAACAGTCCTAGAGAAACAATCAATCTTGGCATGATGGGCTGACATCCACCCATACCCAAGATGATATTTATATCCAAGTTTTGAGAGCTATCAACGATGCAAGGAAAACAAGTCTGTCGACCTGAATTTCATTTCCATGGCTCACTCTAGAGGTTTGCCATCTAGAACCCGGAGTAGAAATTTCCATGGTGGAAGGCATGTCACAGAATGCAGTGTTATGCAAGCGAGCATAGTTTTCGGATATGAATGAATGAGATGCTCGATGTCGAAAAGAGCGGATGCTTGGGTGGCAATTAACAAGAAGCGTCATCGAGCACGGCGTTGGGATCCTCTTGGGCCTCTTCACCGAGACACAATTAACATGGCCACATGCGGTGGTGGCGGCTTGGCATAGAACACCTTTCTGCTGGTTTGCCACGGCCAACAGCTTTTGCAGCTGGTTGGGGTTGGTGCAGGGACAATCACGCATGTAGTGGCCTGATTCCCCACACTTGAAACACGTCACGGGCTGGCGCGTGAGGAGCATTGTTGGTTGGCCCACCATAGGGCTTAGCTGGTGCATCTTCTTTGAATCGGGCGAGGCACACGGAAGGATGGCCTCGGTGTGAATCTGGGTGGCGAGGCGATATTAGGCACCCACACGGCGCTTCGTGGTCCAAAGACGGATGAGGAACCCATATCACGACCATGCTTGCGTGTTGCTTCAAAGTCGGTCGACCAGTTTCAGCGCTGATGGCTTTATTAACAAGCTTCGGAAGGAGGTGCACTCATGCAGGCGGAGATCTCGGCGAAGTTGAGGCTAAGTCCCTTGCGGAACCTTGCCTGCTTCTTGGCGTCGCGGAGACCTCTTGATTGCATAGCGTGCGAGGTTACCAAACTCTCTACTGTAGGCATCCACGGAGAGACGGCCTTGGGTGAAACTGCAGAACTCCTCACGTTTACGATCCATGAGACCCTCCGGAATGTGATGCTCACGGAAAGCCTCGCTGAATTCTGCCCAAGTAGTGACATGGCCAATCTGGGCGCATAGCCATATAATTCTCCCACGAGAGATGGCGGGGCCGTCAAGATGATATGCAGCAAAGGTGACCTTGTCACCTCGGCTACCAATCGAACGCAGCTTGTGAGTATCTTCGGCCGCCATCATCGTCGAGAGGCTCGACGGAGTGGTGGAAGGTAGGTGGGTGTAACTTGATGAAGTCACTGAGCGACACCAAGTTATTTCTCTGATGATGGGCTGTGTTCTGTTCGATACGCTCTAGCAAATAGTTGGTCTCCCGTTTGTTTCTCTCGGCCTCCAGCATAACTTCGGCCAGAGAAGGAGGGTGAGGCAGGTTCGCTTCTCCAACTCTGCTGCCCTCGGCCTGCTCTGGCGGAGCAGGGTTGTTGCGGGTGTTAACCATCCTAGGAAAAACAGACAAGGACTTAGTCCAGGATGGCAAGATTCTGACATAGAAATGTAGAATGTAACGGATAACTTGGAATGCAAGATGATCATCCGTATGACATGGTAGATACAGAAACTGCTTCTTTATTACATTGTCATACACACCATACAAGGTTTAGTACAAGACCAACAAAGTACTACTACGGTGAAAGGAAGATTACATCTCGTCGGAGGCATACCAAGCTCCTATACATTATTTTTCCTACACCTCCGGGATTAGTACACACTAAGTCATATTCCACGAGTCACGCAGGATGGTGGAAATACAACCATTACAATACTAGTGGGACTACTACTAACTCAGACGTCTCCGTAGTAGTTCTCATAGAAGTCTCCTCCGTAGCCTGGGAGTTCAACGTGATCGTCCGGAAGCAGGCATAGTCTGAGGAGCACATGGACCATAAGGGCATGGGTGAGGTCTTGGTCCAACGAACGGTGGCCTGCGGGGACCACGAGGTGGGGTGATGCCCCCCACATCACGCCAATCCATCATATCCGGCAGAGCAGATCTGACAGGATACAGATCTCTCATATCCATATATCCAGCTTGGACAGCCGGTGCAAAACGAGTCAAGGTGGCCCAGTGATCAGCACGGGCGTTGAAGAGCTCCATCCTCAAGGCCCGACTCTCTCGGTCCTTGTCCTCGAGCAGCTCGGCGGTAGTACGGGTTAGTGAGTCCTCCTGACTGGAATCGGCATAGATAGCTCGAAGATAACCAAACGCTCCGGGAAGTGAACCGGGCACATACCGGAAGTCGGTATTGCGGAGCAGCCCAGTCCTGGCTCGTATGATGGTCATCATGGAATAAGCAGCATCTTGTACCGCCATGTCAATAGTAACACCAAGCCCATAGGAGCTGTGAAGGGCCTCGGTGGAACCAGGATAAGAGGGAAACACCCTGACAGTGCAGAGATACTGGCTTTGATTAAAATCTCGATACTGCTCTTCAACTGTATATTCGGGATACCAACGATATCCCGCTTCGATCATAACCCGAACTAGCATAGCGGTATGGCCGGTCACACCAATGCATCTGGTCAGACGAACCACCTGATTTTGGTCACGAGTGGCCATCTGGAGGCATAACCACAATGCAAAGACATTAGAATTACTAGCAGAATTTGGACAACATAACGACTGTAAATGCTCAAAGGATTGAGACATCTTACAAAGAATTGCATAGCCACTCAACAATATCATATCAAGGTTACGGGTCCAATTTAGTAACATAACAGAAGTAAAACGAACCAGGCTAGTAACCATCAAACCTATAAGGTACTACTGATTAGTAACACGTGAGCCTAATAGAGAGAAGAGATCCTAATCCTTAACCCCCGATGGAAGAATGGACTGACTCAGATCAGAATGCCATGAGGTAAAGGAGTAAAAAGAGCCTTACGTACCATCCCACAATCAATTCCCCTACATATAACTAAAGCATTTCTACATCGACCGGTTTGGCTTGGAGAACCTCTGAGCAGTCCGGCTCGATGCCAACGCTGTCGGGACCCGACTCAATGTCACATCGATCTAGCTCAGAACACATCATATCACTTTGCGGCCTCACGCACGGTATCCCAACGGTGTCGCCTTACCTTGGCCGGGACCGTTTATGCCTTTTGGCACACGTATATGATAGTGTCGCTAGCATCCATATGAAAAGGAGCCCGGCCGACATGGCTAGTCGTAAACCCAAAGTGGCACAGACTTACAGAGGACAGCATCCATGACCCGACATCGAGCGTGTCGGTCATCGACAAGTAAGTTCGGGCTGTAGCACTGGGCTAGCAGGACTCGAAACCGGGCTGTAGCGGGCTAACAGACTCCGGTACTCAATGCGTGACATTTCCCGAAGGGACGGACACAGAACGAAGAAGGACACATGCCGCCAGCCTAAGTGTTCGGAGCAAGTAGCAAGCTACCATGGCTCGGTGGAGACACTAGGAGACATTTCCGTAAGAGAGGCTACTAAAGATAACAACTAGATAGTCGATCCCACACATACCAAGCATTTCAATCATACACACAATATGCTCGATATGTGCAAATACAACAAGGCATCACAACATGACTCTCGACACAGTACTTTATTTAAAGGCTCAGAGAGCCATTCATATCATACACACAAGTACGGGTCACACGACCCACATACAAGTCATACAAGCATACAAGCCAACAATGCGGAAGTGTTTTGTCCGAGTACGCACAACTAGTAAAATAAAAGAGGCTTGGGTAAGCCTAGCTATACTACATGGTCCTTCACTTGCTCAGGATCACCACCGGGCCTTAGTCTACTCATCGATGTCAGCGCTCACGAAGAACCCGTCGGAAGGGTTTGTGGCATCTTCTCAAAAATGTAAATTAAAGCAACATGAGTACAAAGGTACTCAAAGAAGACTTACATCGCACCCTACGACATGCATATTATCAAGAAGGGTTGGTGGGGTTATTGCAGCAAGCCAGCTTTGACTCATGGCTAAGCTATCTTCGAGACACCAATTTGAAATGGTTTTGCTTTTCGAGTCCACTACTCATCACTTCAATACACCACCGAGGATCCACCTCCGTCTTCCTACGGAAGAGCCATCCTCGGCACTCACGCTTATCTTGAGGCTTTTATTAGTATCCATTTACTTGTCTATGAACCGTATAGGCAACCAAGTAGTCCTTTATCATGACGCTGCTATTCGAATAGATGATGTTAACCTGCGGGGTGTACTTCTTCACACACGCTCACCACTTATCGCCGTTTACACGACATGTACTCGGCAACCTTCAAGCGGAAGCCCAACGTGGGTGTCGGCCACGACCTACCTAGACACCTAAGTCTCTAATCCAGGTTTATCGCCTATTTGGGTTCCATCTATGAGGATTTCCGGCCGAAGTCTCGCTCACAGCCCCAAACGATGTGAACAGGGTTCCCGAGATACCAAACGGGCATTCGGTACACTCGGCCACGTACCTACCGCATCACAGCCCACCCCTACGGTCAGCGCTGTCCACGGCCTCCAGTAGGCTACAAACACCAGAAACTACTTGCAACTCCTGGACAGAAGACTAGGGTGAATAAGAAGCCGAGAGGGTCCATTGGTTTCGGGCCCAATGCATGGTAGTAGCTGAATCTTAAATCACACATCTGAGATCTCGATTAAGGACGGCCTCAATGAAACAACCCACCATGTACTCCTACATGGCCTTTCATCGATACCTTTACCAAATCGTGTTCAACACCTTACTCTCATACCGACTCGATCATTTCACTCTAGCCATCACCCGGATGAACCGACACGACACGACTCTAAGCATAGCAGGCATAGCAAGGTAGGAACAACACAATCATATGGCTCAATCAACTCCTACACATGCTAGTGGGTTTCATCTAATTCTTGTGGCAATGACAGGTCATGCAGAGGAAATGGGTTCAACTACCGCAAAGACACAGCCAGTTTGAGTCGCGTTGTCTTAATGCAGTAAACGAGAGCAGGAGCAAGAACATGGGATTTTATCGGTATGATCAAATGGTTGGTTGCTTGCCTGACGGGTCGTTGCACGGGTATTGCTCTTCGTCGGGGTTATCACGGTACTCCTCGGGGGCAGAACCTACCGCAGGGAACACCGATACACAAGCATTACCAAACAATATGCAACAATATGATGCATGCATGAGACATGGCATATATGAGTGTGTTGGGCTAATGCAACTAATACCAAATGAGTTTGAAGCATTTTGAACCAAAGATGCAATTTCCAAACTCATATAAGATCATTTAGAGTGCTCTAACTTGTTCTGCCATAACCAGCAGGTTAGCTTCTATAAACATGCATGAAACCTGTACAGATGGAAAGATTGGATTTTTCTGATCATTTTTCATATATAATTTGTTTCATTTGGAGTTACAGATTAATTTCTATGAATTTTTGAAGTTTGAAACATTTTCTGGAATTTCCTGTGTAAAAAAAATTCCAGTAATTTAGATTATTGCGTCAGCACTGCGTCATGATGACGTCAGTGGTCAACGGGCTGGTCAGGTCAAACTGACTAGTGGGTCCCGCATGTCAGTGGGGTTAGTTTAGTTAGAATTTAATTAAAACTAAACTAAGTTAATTAACAGGGCTGGGCCCACTTGTTATAGACCCAGGGGGTCAACCTGGGCCCACCCGTGGTCAAAGTCAGGGTCAAACCCGCCGACGTTTAGCCGCCGGCGAGCCCGACGCGGCGGCGGAAGTGGTTTTGGCCATTTCGGCCACCAAATGGGTCGCGGAGACCACCAGGGTGAAGCTGAGGACGAGCCGTAGCTCTTGGCGGAGTCCGTTGGGGTCGGGGTGGCCGGAGTTGGCGCCGGCGGCGACTTTGGCGGCCACCGGAGTTCAGGTGAAGGTGAACTCGAGGTAGAGTGTGCAGTGAGGTGCGGGGAGTGCACAGTTAGCTCCAACGCGTCGTGGTGAACGCGATGGACACGGTGGGGTGGCCGGAGAATGGCCGGGAGCACGTCGGCGACGAGGTCCGCGGCGGTGCGTGCGGGTGAACTACGTGTGCTCGCTGTGGTGCACGGGAGCGAGAGAGAGAAGGTAGGGGAGGTAGCTAAGCTCACGGAGCGCTCGTAGAGGCCATCGGCGGGGTCGGGGACGAGCTGAGGCGGCGACGGCGTGGAAAGGGATCTCCGGCGACGGCGGACTCGGGCGAGGTTGGTGCGGTGGACTCGGGCCTTGCGAGCGCTCGGGGCTCGGCTAGCTCGATGAAGTGGACGACGGCGGAGCTCCTGGACACAGTGGCGCGGCGTGGAGACGGCGGAGAGTGCGGCTACGACGGAGGAGCGACGACGGTGGCGTCGGCCATGGCTAGGGAGCGCGAGGGAGACGAGCTGGAGAGGAGAGGGGACGTCTGGGGGGTGCGGGAGAGAGAGGGGGAGCGATCCCCGACGTGGCGTGGCGAGGGAAACGACGAGGCGGCGAGCAGGTGCGTGGCACCCATGCGGCGCCTTCCGAAAGCACCTTGCCTGCGCCTGCTAAGTCGACAAGCAGCTTCATTGGCCTGATCTTTGGGCTGGGCCGGCCAGTGGGCTGGTTTGGTGGGCTGGGTGACGCTTGAGTAAGTTCCTTTCTGTTTTTCTTTTTCTATTTTTCTGTAACTTTGTTGAATTATTTAAAATACCTAGAAGGTTTTAAAATTCACCAAACTACTCCTGGTCCATTGTTGGAATATTTCCAACATGAAACACTTTAGTTTGGGAATATTTGGACATTTGAAATATTTTATAAATTTTGAATGCCCAAATTCAAATAATTATGATTTAACTCAAAGACCTTAGGATGACCTAGGAAAATGTGCATCACTTTTGGCAAAGGTTCTGAACCAAGGCAAAAATGATGGGCATTTTAGAAGGGCATTTCAGGTTCATCGAAAATATTTTTAGTAAACCCTAGTTGGTTTCAGAGGGGGCTGGGAGTTCTGGCAATCCCATTTCAGGTTTCTGTTGAGAAAAATAGACATGATGCAACACTCTAATGCATGAACTAGCTAGGGTGTGACAGCTTGACGCAGCAGAACTTCGTATTGTGTGAGAAGATGTGCTTGCCGTACTTACGAACTGGCTTGGTGAAGGTGCCTCCAGATTGGGCATAGCCGGGGAGAACATCATCAAGAACTTTCTTCACATTTGTGTAGTCTATCATGGAGTTACGGTTCGGGTCGAAATACGTGGCCATGGAATATTTCGGGCTTAAGAGGATGAGTGTGCAATGTGTGTCACTGCACAGAACACGGAATGTTAGAAAAAAAAGAACGATCGAAATCTAAGAAATCATATGTTACGGGGCGGTTAAGGGATGACTTACTCGGGAAAGTAAGGCACAAGGAAGTTATCCTTATCTGCGTTTGCCAAAATGACACCTTCGAGGTGTGAACTCGCAACTTGGCAGTCCCCAGCGCTGCTCAAGTGCTTGGCACGCATGTAGAAGGGGTCGACTATCACGATGTCCGGGGTATTGTCTCTAATGATCCGCATCTGCATGCTCAGCGAAAACAGCCGAACGAAGGTGTAGTGCAACAGATGAAGGTTAAACATAGCAAACATGTCATCAAACCGCAGGACGATCATACCCCCGATGTCGCCATCCACAAAGCCCTTGCTCTTTGGCACCTTGGCCACGAAAACCGGGTATGCCACATCCTTCTCTCTGAGACGCCGCTTCTCCAAAGAAAGAACACTGTCGTGCAGACTCCGCATAGCACCGGTTGCAGCATTCAGCATATTTGGTGGTAGCATCGCCCTACCCGCCACATGCACCCTCCTCGAGATATCCTTAGGTGAAGGTGGCCCGTCCTGAGCACGGAGCGAACTCGGTGCCGGCTGGCTCGCACCGGCGCCATTGTTAGTCTTCGCTTCCGCCCTTCTTCTTGATCTCTGTAATGGGACCGAGTTCGCTCACGCACCGCCTTCTTCAGCGTGTTGGGGCTGATATATTCGCGCCTCAGCTATCTCGAGGCTCGGTGAAGACGGGAGCTGGGGCGTGTCACGAGAACCAGAACGCCGACGACGCTTGTTGCAATTGGAATTCTCCGCCGCATCAGCTAGATCGCGGTGGTCTTGGCTGGGTTCTGAGAAAGAGGCCCGCAGAACTCGTCGGCGTACCCATGTTCGCAAAGTACGTGTCAACTTTGGTAAAAGTACCATCGTCGTTGTCGCCGCCGTCCGGATCTGTGCCATAGGGCTGTCTCGATCTGTGCCATAGGGATGTCCGCAGGTCCGTA
The DNA here is from genome assembly GCA_021437245.1 of Aegilops speltoides. Taxonomy (NCBI): domain Eukaryota; kingdom Viridiplantae; phylum Streptophyta; class Magnoliopsida; order Poales; family Poaceae; genus Aegilops; species Aegilops speltoides. Next base: position 170,689,334 of record CM038147.1, on the reverse strand, counting down.
GCGTTGCGGCGTTCTTGCCATGGCTTGGCGCCGCACGACCGGGCGGTCTTGTCGTGGGGTGGTGTCCCCGCCCCAAACGAATCTGCTCTTCGCCATAGCAGGGCCAGTTTACGAGGTGCCGAGGGTCATCTCATCTTCTTCGTCCCCCCGGTAGTCGAATCGGAGGTAACAGCTCGTCGCAGCCTAGCAGCACCCGGACCACTTCAACCCTATACATTGTGGTTGGCATCGGATTACCATGGAACATGGGGTTGCCCGGTTGAATGATTCTGCCCTTGGCGACATCGACCAACTCGGCGCCCACGAGGTGCAGAAGAGTGCAAGGAATGTCGGCGGTGCCCTGCGAAAACATGTATAGGGCGTCAGGGATGCCCAGTCAAAGGCAAGGAGATGAAGTCATCGGCCGAGAGGCTTAATTACCGTGATGCCGTCGAGCTCGGCTAATGTCGAGGCACCGCCAACGGCGGGCGGTAACCGACGGAGGGGGCGCTTTCGGCGAGGTGCCGTCGGCGACACCCGGTGCATTAAGCTCCAATACCGTGCCGGTGCGAGAGACACGAATACCGCCCCGCCGGAGACACCAATAAGCGCGCCGCCGGAGACACCAATGGCGCCGCCGCCAAGGCCAGGCGAAGAGTCTGGCCGTGAAGCCGGGAACCGGGAGGCCCTTGGCCGCCCGCAATCCACGCCGTCAGCCCATGAATCAACGTAGGCACCATGGTTTTGAGCTTCGCTCCCGCTTGTTGTTCCACTTGCTCTTGGACAAGCTCCGAATCCGCGCCACTTGTGCTTTGAGTGCTTCAACCTCGCGTCCGCTTTCCGAGCTGGCCTTTTTCTCCTTCCGCACATCAGCGTATAGTATGGCCCCCATTTTGTGGACAAGCCTTTGCCGCCACACGACCAGGTGACGCCGGCTTATCGAGCTTATCCTTCTTTTTCATTACGCTCAACGCCCTATTTAAAGGGGTGTCGAAGGGAGCTCTTAGACGACCCCCCGCCATCGCTTTCATTGTCCCGCGAAAGGAACATGAGCCATTTAGAAATATTGGGGATTAATTAGAGTGCAACCATATGGAGCTAATTACGCGGGGTGTATTCCTTACGAAACAAGCTCAAGCGCCTGGTCTTCGGATCCGTGGTAAGCTCCTTTGTTATCGGGTCCTCCTTGTACCGGGCCCTGACATAGTTCCTGGTCTACTTGTCACCGCTGTATTTCTCGAAGCGGGGCGGTAGGCCTTGCTCGGCACGCCCGCGTCCTCCTTGTCCCATATAGGCTCCGCCACTCTATAACCGCCGGACTGAGTTTGTGTTCCCTAAGTTCAACTCCGCATTTCTTTCCCCCATCGACTTGATTCGAGCTTGCGGGCTCGCACTTGATCTTGAACTCCTTGTACTCATCTTCGCCATCAAATGATATTTCGCCATGATCTTGTCATAACTATCACCTTTATCAATCATTCTCTTCACCGCTTCTCCAAGTAGACAGGGCCGTGCTCATCTTTATGAGGGCGGCATTGTTCACTCTATTCCACGAGAGGCGTGTGTTTTCAAATTTGGCGGGAACTTGTATCGCTCGTGCAGCTTCGTGAAGAGGAGGTTGCGCAAATTCCTCGGTCCTTATGCCTAAGGTTCTCGGTGTTGATCGAGACGGTGTTCCGAGAATGCACCCGAGCTGAACCGTACACTTTGACTATATGTTTGGGCTCGTTGGATTCCCGCCGAGTCCACTTGAGTGAATTCCTCCTTGACGGTGCGGAGCACATTCGGCGCCGGTCCTTCCTTTGCTTCTTCGGTTGGCTGCCATCTGTGTGTGCGCCGCCACCATCTGTGTGTGTGCCGCCATCATCAGTGGTGGCATCCTCGGCGGCACCATCAGTGGTGTCATCCCCGACGCCACTAGGGGTTGTGTAATCAGGATCGGTGTCTTCCGCGGCGTCATCACAGCGGTGAGGTTGTTCCTCCATCTCTTGGGACAGCTCCCAGAATTGCTTGCCACCCGAACCACCGGCCTCATCGTTGTGGGCCATGTTTCTCTCTAAATAGGAAAAAAGTTTGGTCAAAAAGATGGTTATTGTCAAGGAACAAGATCATGGTCTCATGATTTAGGGTTTGTCGACACCGAGTGTAACGCCCTCGATGCGGCTATATCTCCCACGTGTCGAAGCACGACTTAGAGGCATAACCGCATTGAAAGCAATGTCGCAAGTGAGGTAATCTTCACACAACCCATGTAATACATAAGGGAAAAAGATACATAGTTGGCTTACAATCGCCACTTCACACAATACAAGAATAAAGCATTACATCATCCAGATACAATCAAGGTCCGACTACGGAACCAAAATAAAAGAAGAACCCCAAATGCGATAAACGATCCCCGATCGACCCCTAACCGGGCTCCACTATCGATCAACTAGAACGAAACAACACAAAGGGCAAGATCTTCATCAAACTCCTCCTTGAGCTTGGTTGCGTTACCGCCATTAACATAGGCACCGCAAACTGGTTTTGAAGTATCCGTGAGTCACGAGGACTCAAAGAATCCCATTACCATGGGTATCAAGACTAGCAAAGCTTAATGGGAAAGGAAGGGGTAAAGTGGTGAGGTTGCAGCAGCGGCTAAGCATAATATGGTGGCTAATCATACGCAAATGAGAGCGAGAAGAGAAACAAGCGGAACGGTCGTGAAGCTAGCAATGATCAAGAGGTGATCCTGAACACCTACTTACGCCGGACATAACACAAAACCGTGTTCACTTCCGGACTCACGAGAAGAGACCATCACGGCTACACACTCGGTTGATGCGTTTTAATTCGGATCAAGTGTCAAGTTATCTACAACCGACATTAACAAATTCCCATCTGCCACATAACCGCGGCACGGCTCTCGAAAGTTTATACCTGCAGGGTGTCCCAACTTAGCCCATGACAAGCTCTCGCGATCATCGGCGAATAGACCTTCACCCGAGACACTCCGATCGACTCGGTATCCCGTACATCAAGACATTTCGACAATGGTAAAACAAGACCAGCAAAGCCTCCCGGCGTGCCGACATCCCGATAGTAGCCACAGATCTCGCCTCGTGCCACGACCGGATGAGCAGACGCATAACTAAAACCAGCCCTCAAGTTTCCCGAGGTGGCGCTGCAAGTGGCTCTAGTTTGGACCAACACTTAGACAAGCATTGGCCCGGGGCTGAATAAAGATGACCCTTGGGTTAATTACTCCCAAGGAAAAGTAGGTGGTGGTGAGGCAAATGGTAAAAGGCAATGTTGGGCCTTGCTGGACAAGTTTTATTCAAAGCGAACTGTCAAGGGGTCCCATAAATCACCCGACCGCGTAAGGGACGCAAAATCCGGGAACATAACACCGTATGACGGAAACTAGGGCGGCAAGAGTGGAACAAAACACTGCATAAGGCCGAGCCTTCCACCCTTTACCAAGTATATAGATGCATTAATAATATAAAAGATATTGTGATATCCCAACAAAACCCTGTCCACCATGGAGAAATCTTCAACTTCACCGCAACTAGCAACGCTATAAGAGGGGCTGAGCAAAGCGGGAACATAGCCAAACAATGGTTTGCTGGGAATGGTGTCAAAGGTTAGAGGTTCATGGCAATATGGGATGGCTGGACAAACAGGTAATAGGTAGCGCAGCATAGCGGAAGAACGAGGCAACTAGCATAGCAATGATAGTAGTGAGATCCAGGGTAGCGGTCATCTTGCCTGAAATCCCGCAAGGAAGAAGAATGAGTCCATGAAGAAGACAAACGGACGAAGTCGAACGGATCCTCGCAACTCCGGAACGAAACCGAAGCTAACGAGAGAGGCAACCCGGAAAGAAGCAAACAACATAGTAAACAACCATCGCATAATCATGGCATGATGCACAACCAAGTATGATGCATGTCCGGTTTAATGAGGCATGGCATGGCATGGCATGGCAAAGTGCACAAGCAATCCTACAAATTAAGTGGAGCTCAATATGCAACGGGTTGCATATTGACGGAACACCACATCAATTATTTAGTTCGCTCTCGTTTAAGCTACCCAACAATGTTAAATGTTGATTAACATGGCAAGGGGTGAAGCATAATAAAACTACCTACCTAGGCAAGTTTAAATGAGGCCGGAAACAACGAACAACAAGTCCGGAAAATCCTCATGAGCATATTATGAATTTGGTACTGTTCTGTCCTAAACACCATTTTAGAGTTGTTAAACATGCAAGATGAGTGCACCATGTTAAACTAGGCAAAATTCTACCCCATTTACATATAAAGTTTATTAAAATCGGAGTTACGGTTATTTAGTTATGAATTAAATCATTTTAGCATGGCATTGGAGCAAATTTAATCAAACAACATTTTAAACATTTTAAACATGGATGAAAGATGCATATTATGAAACTAGATGAAATACTAGTCATTTTACATATATAAATTATTTTAATCCGATGCCCGTTGTGAAGTTATTATATGCATGAACATTAGGGTTTTTCAGAAACAGAATTCACCGGAAAAGGTTAAAATCACAGCTCGAAAAAAAGCAGACATGGGCCGAATCAGCCTTTGCCCAACAGGAAAAAAAAAAGGAGGGGGCGCTGGGTGGCCTCACCATGGGCTTCGCCCGGTCGGGAGGCAGAGGAGGCCGCTACTGGGCTGGAGGGTGTTGGGCCGCGTGATGAGGAGCGAGGCGAGGCCGGATCTGCTTGGGCCGGCCGGATCGACCGAGGAGGGACGCGTCAACGACGGCCGGGACGAGCGAAGCGAGGCAGAGGATGCAGCGGTGAAGCGAGGACTTGGCGGACGGCGCAGTGGTCTCCGGTGAGGGCACCGGTGGCCGGGGACGGGGCCCAACCGGCGGGATCCGGCCGGAACGGGCAAGGGCGGCGGAGGTGACGGAGGGGACGGATCTGGAGCGAATCGGTGGAGGTTTGAGGCGCCGGCGCGGCAGGGCTCAGCGAGGCCATGGCGCGGGGTGCTCCTGTCGACAGAGAAAAAGAGAACAGAGAGAGAGATGTGAGAGGAGGGACTGGAAAGCAGGGGAGGGGAAGGAAGGAGAGACGCGGGGGCTCAGCCTGGGTGCTGGTCGTGGTCGCCGGCAATGGGGTCGACGGAGGGCGCGGCCTGCGGTGTTGGCGAGGAGGCAGTCGGGAACACCGGGGTGAGGGCGGCGCTCGGATGCAGAGGAGCTGGACGGCGCTGCAGCTGTTGTCGGCGGCGACGTGGACGCGCAAGGTCGCGGGGAAGCGCTGGTGCTCACGAACCACTCGGGATCGAGCAAAGGGAAGAAGAGGCACGGCCTCGGGCGTCCTCGAGCATGCGGTGCAGCGACGAGGCAAGGCGGAGCGCTTGATGGAGAACAGAGAGGAGGCGGCGGAGGAGATGCTCGGGACCCTCCTGGTCCAGATCGAGCGAGGAAGGGCTCGGGGATGAGGGAGATCGAGGGGAGGAGGCTGGCGAGCGATGGTTGGCTTGGTGGCTGAAATCGAGGAGAAAGGGATTTTTGGATCGGGGAGGATCCCGATGAGGAAGGGACAGGAAGAGTGGCGGCGGCGTGGGGAATGGATGGGACAAGCCCCTAGGATCTAGGGTTAGTCTCATATATATAGCACTGAGTTTTTGGTTAGGGACTAACTCGTCCCTTCGATCAAAATCGGACGATCGCGTATAAAATAGTTAGGGAGCCCAAATGACAAAACGGAGATGTTTTGTAGATGTTAGGGATGATCCGACCCAACGGTAACGACAGACCGTTCGAGTTCGGGCAAGTTTCGACGCCGTAAAGAGGGGTCGGAGGAGAGGGGTCCAAGACTGGCAGAGAGATATGGCGGTCCGACAGAAGGGGAACGAGAACCCGGTTGGACTCAAAACGGTCTACGAGGGCAAGGGGCGAACGCACCAACTCCGAACGAATGCAAGTTTTAAAACATGACGGCAACAGAGTGCCGATGCAATGCGAATGATGCGATGATGAAATGCATGACATGAACAAAAGCAAAACAAAACAACAAAACCCAACCACGAGGGAAATAAAATAACACATCTCCGGAAAAGGAAAGAGTTGGAGTTACGAATATGGAAAGTTGTATCCGGGGCGTTACAACACTCCACCACTACGAGAGGATCTCGTCCCGAGATCTAGGATGGCACCGGAGGGAAAAGGAAGAGGAAGAGGAGAGGTAAAACTAAGTTGCTTCTTTGACGAACGAGTGAAACCACGAACCTTGAGAGGTTGAGCAATTTAAAAGAAAGAGTACAACAGAGATGAACGAGTTGCAAACAATCCGTTAGAAAAGAGGAAGAAGGAACATTACGAGAGCTTGAAGGTTGCAAATACATGAATCAAGAGTTTAATGGACTAGATAGAATTTGAAACCACTCCGGTTAAAACAAGATGAGAGAGGAAAAAAGATTGATATAATTTGGGCAGCACTCCGACTGTAAATGGAAGGAGTTGAACATGAACTTGACAAGATGAGAGGATACTTGAAGAAATCAACAACACACTGCAATGGGTAAGAGGGATTTCAGACAGCACTCCGGTTGAAAAGAGAAGAAAACTTGATAAGATGAAAAGCACTTGAAGAGATGACACAACACTCCGGTTAAATGGATAAGCAAGAAAAGAACATGATCTTCACAAATCGAGATGATGAGTGAAAAGAATAACATCACAAAGCCTCCGGAAGAAAAAATAGAAGATGTAACATTGGAATAAGAGAACGAAGGAGAAAATGGCAACTTCTCCCACAAGTGAACTTGGAAAGCATCCTTGCAAAGAAGAATCGAATGGAGTTGTTGGAAAATCAACAACGAGAAGCACAAGCTTGTTGTGGGCTTATGGCAAACATCTCAAGACTATGAGGTGACAACCGGCCACTAATGCAAACCATTGATTGCTTGAGATCAACGAAGAGATGCAAAATTGCTTTCGCCGAGATGATAGAGAGACAACTAGGATCATAGATAAACACCACAAATAGCAACATTCCTTAGGGAAGGCTTTAGGTGAAATCTAACACAAGATAACTCCAACAAAGGGATTGATGGATTTAAAATACCTCATTCTTGACAACATGTGAATCATGAAACACGAACTCAGATATTCAAGAATGACATAACACCATCTCAAAAGATAAGGTGGAAAGAATTGCACTCCGGATTACCATATGAAGAAAGCTTGAGCTCCTTAGGAAAGAATCTCGATGAAAACTTTGATAAGGGGATTAAATCCTTGATGAACCATCATGTAGAACCTTCATGAAGAACTCCGGTAACCAAAAGGAATGAACAGAAAGAGAAATTGAAAACACAAGGTGAATCCTTGCAATGATTTAGATGGAGCTTCGCGACGAGATAATGCGGAAAAGATGGAACTCCGGAAGAAAGATGAACAACAAGAAGGCAAGAATTTATTCAGCATGAATAATCTCCGGGAGAAAAGAATTGAATCACCTCGAGGAAATAAGAATAAGATTTATTGTATGCTTATCCTTCATCAAATTAAATTGATGACAAGCAACGGATTTGGCATATTACTTATTCTCGTATAAAGGATTAAAAGAGATATATTAAAACTTGAGAAGGTCTTCAACGAACCACCGGTAGGATTGGAACAACAAATGAATTGATATGATGAACAAGGAAGAGTGATCTTGAAAGAACCACCGTAAGAATTGAAAATGAAAGCAGCAAGGCACAATTCACCGGGAAGAATTGGAAAACGAATGAAGATATTTGAGGGGATTTAGATACATGAGAACGAAGAGAACATGAAACTGATTAGAGGATATTTGAACGATTCACCGGTAAGATTTGGAGAACGCGAGCTGAAAGCTTGAATGAATAATACTGAGATGATGGGCTTCGGAGGAAAGAAATGGAAACAACTCATGAAATGCTCCGGATGATAAGAAAAGAATTCTCACAATCGAAAGCAATTATGAGAGGATGGCATCAAGTCAGAACCATGAATATTGAAGAGAATAGAGCAAGATTAAAAAGAAACTCTTCTTCGGTCTTCAAATGATGAGAATGACAACGAGAAACACCACCAAGAATTATTGAGGCACACCGGAAGAATCAAAAGCGAAGAGGTTGAGCCAACTATGAAAAGAATTTGAAAGATCTTGGAGAAAAGCATTTGACTGCTGATAACTCATTCTTACTTCAAACTTGAAGAAGAATTTAGGATAGCTCTGGGAAACTAGAAGAGTCAGGTAAGATCCTGGGAAAAGACCTGTGGGTTAGGGCCCACTCACAAGAAAACACCGTTGAAAAGATTTAAAGAGATATTGCACCGGTTGAATTAAATGGCTTGAATGAGATACCAATCTCGAAAGAGCTTGAACGAATGCGGAGTGAAAACACGAATCTTCGAGATATCTTAAGCACTCCGGAATAACAAATAGCGAGAAGTAGAATGATAATGAGGTGCACCGGTATGAGAAGACATTGAAATGAGGAAAAAAAATATGATCAACAAAACTTGACTTGAATCCACCGGAGAAGAGAAAAGAATGAGGAATGACGAACTAGTAGAACATCTTCTTGAGAACCACCGGGTAAGAACATTGATTGAAAAGAATGACGAGACTTCTCATGAATAAATGGATACTTGATTAAGAAATCTGAGTCCTTGAAGAAAAAGGGTGGGAGGGCGGGGAAAAACAAAGGCAACTTGGAGACGGATGAAACAAAGACCGTTGAGAAAACTTAGAAATGATCTTGCGGATGGGGAGAATGATCGGATCCACTTAAAGAGAAGCACACCGGTAGGAAAAGAATTAACATGACAACCTCAATGATCAAGAAGGATTAGTATTCTCATAGCAATATGAGAACACCGTTTAGGAAAGGTATGGATTCAACACTTGACATTGAAGCAACTCGAATACCACAAATAAAACAAAACAAAGGATTTGGCTTGCAGAATAAGCCGGAACAAACGTACGATAGAGATTTCGTCCGAAGTTTTCGTGGTGGGGCCTACACGGGCTCAATCGTACAGCACCATCATGTACAAGGCAGTGCACATGACATACGAAGTGTCCCCGAGTCGGCATAGCCAAGGACTCTTTAAGACACAACGAGACCATCAGAAACCAACCGTGAATAGGCGGACCACTAGACGTCGAACCCCAATTTCATATCATACCTCCGTCGGAAAAATAACCTAAGAGCTACTTGAATTCCCACCTATAAACTCCCGAAACTTTTCTGGTTATGCAATCTGGTGTTGGGGATACAGGGGAGCAATATATCTCACCCAAACTAACAATCCCTACATCCAGCTGTATCCATCCGTCAACACATAACCAAGAAACCTTCGAAATCGTCTACCTCAACCTTCAAAAGCATCCGTTATACGAGTCATGGCAATACTCCGTACTCACCTCAAGATCGGGTTAGCGGGGTTATCTCACCAACAACTGCATAAAAGAGATTTTCGATGTCGGCGTATTAAACTCGTGTATTCCAGAACTGCAACGATAAAATTATGACGACAACACCTCGGAGCTCAACTCCCGGGACACCGCCACAACCCCTAAATGTCGAGGCAACCAAGACAATGTTGTCATCATAAAACCATCGAACGATTCCAAGATACCTGCGTGATCCTAAAAAAATCTAGTGAAATTTAAGAAGAGAAGAGTCAAAACTCTACGTCAGATACCTCACCGTAAGGTCAAGGGACTGGGAGTAAAAAGAATTCCTAAACTCTCCGATATATATAATCCTAAATGACTCAAAACATTTTTCTAGACACAACTCGCCACTAAAACGATCAAGCAAAGGGGCTCCTAAGGTCGGGATGGCTCGATTACCAACTTGTAACGCCTCGATGCGGCTATATCTCCCACGTGTCGAAGCACGACTTAGAGGCATAACCGCATTGAAAGCAATGTCGCAAGTGAGGTAATCTTCACACAACCCATGTAATACATAAGGGAAAAAGATACATAGTTGGCTTACAATCGCCACTTCACACAATACAAGAATAAAGCATTACATCATCCAGATACAATCAAGGTCCGACTACGGAACCAAAATAAAAGAAGAACCCCAAATGCGACAAACGATCCCCGATCGACCCCAACTGGGCTCCACTACTGATCAACTAGAACGAAACAACACAAAGGGCAAGATCTTCATCAAACTCCTCCTTGAGCTTGGTTGCGTTACCTGCTCGGTAACATAGGCACCTGCAAACTGGTTTTGAAGTATCCGTGAGTCACGAGGACTCAGCAATCCCATTACCATGGGTATCAAGACTAGCAAAGCTTAATGGGAAAGGAAGGGGTAAAGTGGTGAGGTTGCAGCAGCGGCTAAGCATAATATGGTGGCTAATCATACGCAAATGAGAGCGAGAAGAGAAACAAGCGAACGGTCGTGAAGCTAGCAATGATCAAGAGGTGATCCTCAACACCTACTTACGCCGACATAACACAAAACCGTGTTCACTTCCGGACTCCGCCGAAGAGACCATCACGGCTACACACTCGGTTGATGCGTTTTAATTCGGATCAAGTGTCAAGTTATCTACAACCGACATTAACAAATTCCCATCTGCCACATAACCGCGGGCACGGCTCTCGAAAGTTTATACCTGCAGGGTGTCCCAACTTAGCCCATGACAGCTCTCGCGATCATCGAAGGAATAGACCTTCACCCGAGACACTCCGATCGACTCGGTATCCCGGTACATCAAGACATTTCGACAATGGTAAAACAAGACCAGCAAAGCCTCCCGCGTCCGACATCCCGATAGTAGCCGCACAGATCTCGCCTCGTGCCACGACCGGATGAGCAATGCGTATAACTAAAACCAGCCCTCAAGTTTCCCGAGGTGGCGCTGCAAGTGGTTCTAGTTTGGACCAACACTTAGACAAGCATTGGCCCGGGGCTGAATAAAGATGACCCTTGGGTTAATTACTCCCAAGGGAAAAGTAGGTGGTGGTGAGGCAAATGGTAAAAGGCAATGTTGGGCCTTCTTTGGACAAGTTTTATTCAAAGCGAACTGTCAAGGGGTCCTATAAATCACCCGACCGCGTAAGGGACGCAAAATCCGGGAACATAACACCGGTATGACGGAAACTAGGGCGGCAAGAGTGGAACAAAACACTGCATAAGGCCGAGCCTTCCACCCTTTACCAAGTATATAGATGCATTAATAATATAAAAGATATTGTGATATCCCAACAAAACCCTGTCCACCATGGAGAAATCTTCAACTTCACCGCAACTAGCAACGCTATAAGAGGGCTGAGCAAAGCGGAACATAGCCAAACAATGGTTTGCTGGGAATGGTGTCAAAGGTTAGAGGTTCATGGCAATATGGGATGGCTGGACAAACAGTAATAGGTAGCGCAGCATAGCGGAAGAACGAGGCAACTAGCATAGCAATGATAGTAGTGAGATCCAGGGTAGCGGTCATCTTGCCTGAAATCCCGCAAGGAAGAAGAACGAGTCCATGAAGAAGACAAACGGACGAAGTCGAACGGATCCTCGCAACTCCGAACGAAACCGGCTAACGAGAGAGGCAACCCGAAAGAAGCAAACAACATAGTAAACAACCATCGATAATCATGGCATGATGCACAACCAAGTATGATGCATGTCCGTTTAATGAGGCATGGCATGGCATGGCATGGCAAAGTGCACAAGCAATCCTACAAATTAAGTGGAGCTCAATATGCAACGGGTTGCATATTGACGGAACACCACATCAATTATTTAGTTCGCTCTCGTTTAAGCTACCCAACAATGTTAAATGTTGATTAACATGGCAAGGGGTGAAGCATAATAAAACTACCTACCTAGGCAAGTTTAAATGAGGCCGGAAACAACGAACAACAAGTCCGGAAAATCCTCATGAGCATATTATGAATTTGGTACTGTTCTGTCCTAAACACCATTTTAGAGTTGTTAAACATGCAAGATGAGTGCACCATGTTAAACTAGGCAAAATTCTACCCCATTTACATATAAAGTTTATTAAAATCGGAGTTACGGTTATTTAGTTATGAATTAAATCATTTTAGCATGGCATTGGAGCAAATTTAATCAAACAACATTTTAAACATTTTAAACATGGATGAAAGATGCATATTATGAAACTAGATGAAATACTAGTCATTTTACATATATAAATTATTTTAATCCGATGCCCGGTTGTGAAGTTATTATATGCATGAACATTAGGGGTTTTTCTGTAAAACAGTAATTCACTGGAAAAGGTTAAAATCACAGTTCTGGAAAAAAACAGACATGGGCCGAATCTGTAGCCTGGCCCAACAGGGAAAAAAAAGGAGGGGGCGCTGGGGTGGCCTCACCATGGGCTTCGGCCCGGTCGGGGAGGCAGAGGAGGCCGCGCTGGGCCTGGAGGGTGTTGGGCCGCGTGATGAGGAGCGAGGCGAGGCCGGATCTGGCTTGGGCCGGCTGGATCGACCGAGGGAGGGGACGCGGTCAACGACGGCTGGGACGAGCGAGCGAGGCAGAGGATGCAGCGGGTGAAGCAGGGACTTGGCGGACGGCGCAGGTGGTCTCCGGTGAGGGCACCGGTGGCCGGGGACGGGGCCCAACCGGCGGGATCCGGCCGGAACGGGCAAGGGCGGCGGAGGTGACGGAGGGGACGGATCTGGAGCGAATCGGTGGAGGTTTGAGGTGCCGGCGCGGCAGGGCTCAGCGAGGCCATGGCGCGGGGTGCTCCTGTCGACAGAGAAAAAGAGAACAGAGAGAGAGATGTGAGAGGAGGGACTGGAAAGCAGGGGAGGGGAAGGAAGGAGAGACGCGGGGGCTCAGCCTGGGTGCTGGTCGTGGTCGCCGGCAATGGGGTCGACGGAGGGCGCGGCCTGCGGTGTTGGCGAGGAGGCAGTCGGGAACACCGGGGTGAGGGCGGCGCTCGGATGCAGAGGAGCTGGACGGCGCTGCAGCTGTTGTCGGCGGCGACGTGGACGCGCAAGGTCGCGGGGAAGCGCTGGTGCTCACGAACCACTCGGGATCGAGCAAAGGGAAGAAGAGGCACGGCCTCGGGCGTCCTCGAGCATGCGGTGCAGCGACGAGGCAAGGCGGAGCGCTTGATGGAGAACAGAGAGGAGGCGGCGGAGGAGATGCTCGGGACCCTCTGGTCCAGACGAGCGAGGAAGGGCTCGGGATGAGGGAGATCGAGGGAGGAGGTCAAGAAAGCGATGGTTGGCTTGGTGGCTGAAATCGAGGAGAAAGGGATTTTTGGATCGGGGAGGATCCCGATGAGGAAGGGACAGGAAGAGTGGCGGCGGCGTGGGGAATGGATGGGACAAGCCCCTAGGATCTAGGGTTAGTCTCATATATATAGCACTGAGTTTTTGGTTAGGGACTAACTCGTCCCTTCGATCAAAATCGGACGATCGCGTATAAAATAGTTAGGGAGCCCAAATGACAAAACGGAGATGTTTTGTAGATGTTAGGGGATGATCCGGACCCAACGGTAACGACAGACCGGTTCGAGTTCGGGGCAAGTTTCGGACGCCAGAAAGAGGGGGTCGGAGGAGAGGGGTCCAAGACTGGCAGAGAGATATGGCGGTCCGACAGAAGGGGAACGAGAACCCGGTTGGACTCAAAACGGTCTACGAGGGCAAGGGGGGAACGCACCAACTCCGAACGAATGCAAGTTTTAAAACATGACGGCAACGGAGTGCCGATGCAATGCGAATGATGCGATGATGAAATGCATGACATGAACAAAAGCAAAACAAAACAACAAAACCCAACCACGAGGGAAATAAAATAACACATCTCCGGAAAAGGAAAGAGTTGGAGTTACGAATATGGAAAGTTGTATCCGGGGCGTTACACCGAGGCACCCTAAAAGCCTAAGCTTTCATCATTTAGGTTCTCATCGACACCGAGGCATCCGGGGCAGCCAAGTTAAGTTTTCATCATTTAGGGTTTATCGATGCCGAGGCACCCTAGGTTGGGCCTAATCACTTGGCTCTATTGTCACCTATGTTGGGTTTATCATCTAGGGTTTATCGATGCTAAGGATAATTCTAAGTTGGGCCTAATCACTTGGCTCTATTGCCACCTATGATTTAATGCATCAAGAATGGCAGGGCAGTTGGTCCTACTTAACTAAGTACTAAGATAGCCCGGCCCATGCATTAGTCGCAAGTACCCCATATGTCCTATTTTTAGCAAAGTCATGCTAAAATTCACGGAAAATTTCAGCATGACCTTTGCTGAAAATAGGACATATGGAGTACTCAATTTGCCGGAATGGATGTTAATCGACATTCCGCAAACTCAAGGGCCTCTCGGGGTAGAGCAAAGAAAGATCACAAGTTGACAAAATTTCCAAGTAGTACAAAGAACAAAGATCACAAGTAGTACCAATGAACATATAGTCCAACACATTATAAATTTCGATAAATGACAGCAAGTTAACTCATGCCGACAAAGAACAAATTTATAACAACATAAATGAAATTGCAGTTCCAAGTGGGTATGCGAAATAATAAAACCAGATAAATGATTTTGTTCGCTCCACTTAACAAAAATAAAGAAATGATTTCTTTCAATACATATGGTAAGTCACACACTGCCTAATATGTGTCATAAATGACAAAGCTGCACATCTGTCTAATATGTGTCATAAATGACACTAAGATCTCATTACACTCTACATATGCAGCATCTATAGAAAGAGGCCATCAAATAATAATCGGCATCACAAAAAATCATGCAAGGCACATCTTCAGATCAAGGAGAAAATAAGCGATATTTGGCTAGGTCTTTCGGTCTTGTTCAAAGGCACTTGTCTGCTGGAGTAATCCAAAGTGAGTTGTGTTTAATCAAGCAAGTTAATAGGCCACTATCTAACAAATAAGCAGATATTGCTCTTCATGATTTATACTCAAACATCAATGATCAATGATTAATGATTTATACTCCAGCAATTGCAGGAATGATTTTAGGATATTAGTCTAGATTAGGAGTTTTAAATCGAGTACTCCATCAGATTGGGATACTACTCTAGATTAGTGTAGCCACTATCTAACAAAAAATTTCAGAACTGAATTTGAGAGTACTCTAAATGTTGTGTGCCCTAGTATTTCTATGTTCCCTTGCATTTCATAACATTTAGTAGCATGACAATTTTATCATGTTGAAAAAAATTCAGTAACATGAATTTGGCTAAGCCAAGCATGATCTTGCTTGCATTGCCGCCTTTGCTACATGAAGCAATAGGGTAGGTTCAGTTTCACCGAATTTTGAAACTATACATCATTTGCTGAATTTTTGCTCTACATCACTTGCTCTTTGTAAATTATTGCATATATCCAAAGGACTGAATTTTTGAAACTATAGGTGAACCTCTTCAGAAACGCAAAACAGCTTAACCTAAACTGCCTAAAATAGTTAAATCCACTTGATGCTTAGCTAATGCAGCCAATGTAATGAAATGAACAATGAATTTGTTCTCTCAAATACATGCGGGCCAACAGAGAGGATGTTCTTACAAGGGAGCAAGAAGCCTGCCGCCATGGCCCTAGGGTTTGCAGGTGAGGGGGTGGAGGAGAAGGGAGGAATCACCGGGAGGGGACAGAGGAATGGAGGAAGACGCCGGCGTTGAAGCTCCTCCACTCGCTGTCTCTCGCATCTCGGCTTGGGCGGAGGACATCGAGGAGGGGCGGGGCGGAGGGGGACGGCGAGGAGCGGGCGCGGCACGGGCGGAGGGGGATGGCGAGGCGCTGGCGCGGGCGCAGCGGAGGGGGACGGCGCGGGCGCAGCGCGGTGCGGGCGGAGGGGGACGGCGAGGGCGCGGGCGCGAGCGCCGGGCGGGGGGGACGGCGAGGGCGCAGCGGAGGGGGACGGTGAGGGCACGGGCGCTGGCACGGGCAGAGGGGGACGGCGAGGAGCGGGCGCGGGCAGAGGGGGCAGCCATCGCCTCCTCTGGCTCAAGGGGGCGGGCGACGGCGCGGGGGCGACGGCGCGGGGGCAAAGTTAGGTCGAGTGGGGGGATCTGGCGAGGGAGGGAGACAAGCTGGTGGAGGGAAGCTTTCTAATGGCGCACCACACGCCGGTGCGCCATAAGTACGACTGTTCTAATGGCGCACCACCCCTCGGTGCGCCATTAGAATGTTGTTTTAATCTAGCCCAAAAGCCATATCTACAGCCCAACCCTGTCTACAATAGAACCCACCAACTAGCCCGACTGGTGAGCACGCAGCACACACACCAGGAGGTCCTGGGTTCGATTCCCAGGATCCCCAATATTTTTTTATGCATTTTAAATGGTGTTTTTTATATTTATTTGTGTTGAAATATGTTCAAACTTGTTTAAATCATAACAGTAATATTTTTTATGCATTTTAAATGCTGTTTTTTATATTTATTTGTGTTTAAATATGTTCAAACCTGTTTAAATTATAACAGTAATATTTTTTATAAAAATAGTAAAAAATTAAAAATATGTTCAAAAAGTCTTGGTCTTGGGGGCCGGGTGCTCGGCGGTGGAGCGGGGAGGTTGCGATGGGTGGAGCTAGCGGGAGGGTGCGGTGCGATCGAGATGGAGGGGATCGAGATCTAGATGGAGGGGAATCGAGATCAAGTGTCCTCATGAATTCAAAAAGTGCCCATGAAATTTAAAAATATTCATGATATCAAAAGTGCCCATGAAATACAATCGAGAAATGAAGACTATGATTTAAATACAATCGGTCTTAGCTAGCTATCTGTTCACAATCTTCTTGCCCTTCTTTTTCGCAAACGGAGTTCTTCCGTGGAACGGACGCCCTTAGGTAGGGTGGTCCCTTCTTCTTGTGGTGTGTGCTGCTACTTCATCGTCGTCGCCATGTTCGATCTTCGGTCGCCGTATTTGTCAAGTCTTGCTCATTGGCTACTCCATCCATTCCGATGATCTTCCTTTTGCCTCTCCTCATGACAACACGACTGGGCTTTGGCGGGTCGGTAATGAAGAAGCATTGGTCCACTTGGGAAGCCAGTACCCATGGCTCATTTTTCGCGGTGACGTTTGCGCCCGCGGTCTTGGATTTGGCTTCGGGTATAACCATGGTGGTGAAATACCGGTCTTCTTTTATGACGTTTTTGGCCCATCTGACACGGAACATCGAGACCTTCTCTCCAACGTAGCTCAGCTCCCAGATCTCCTCGATCCTTCCGTAGTATCTGTCCTTGTCGTTACCGGTGTAGGATTCCATCGTTACCGCGGAGTTCTGATAACCATCGCTCTTCATGTCCTTGTCCTCGGTGTAGAATGTGTAGCCGTTGATATCGTACGCCTCATAGGTCATCAGTTTGTGCTCGGCGCCGTGACAAGGCGAATATGAGTTGTTCTTCCGCGAAGAATCCTCATGTAAAGGGTACGACGAAGCTTCTACTTGAACCAACGCGTGAAACATGAGTTGTGCTCTTTGAGTATATCTCCGTCCGTCCTCTGTTGGCCTCGGTCATTGTACGTCTTCTTAATAAAGGTTTTGTGCTCTACCACCCAAGGATCGACCACGTCTATGTGTTGTAGCGCGACTAGGTTTGCTCTTTCAAAGTCGGCGAGTCGACCCTCAAAGTCGACATGCATTTCGCAGCGACCCTCATGGTGACCCCATCCAGCGAGCCTGCCGAGGTGCCTATTGACGGGCAGACCAACGGGGTTCTCGATGCCTAGATAATTCGTGTAGTAGGAGATGCACTCTTTGGTCAGAAAGCCCCTGGCTATGCTTCCCTCTGGACGTGACATGTTGCGAACGTATCCTTTGATGACACCATTCATCCTTTCGAACGGCATCATGCTGTGCAGGAACGTCGGCCCGAGTTGGATGATATCCTCCACTATATGGACCAGCAGATGCACCATAACGTCAAGAATGCGGGCGGAAGTACATCTCAAGCTCGCATAGTATCACCACGATCTCTTCCTCGTAGCCTTCGAGTTGCCTAACGCCAATCGACTTCCGAGATGACGTCGAAAAAGTTGCATAGCCCAAATAGCGTTTCACGGATGTGCACGCCCATGATCCCACGGATTGCAACCGAAGTATCTGCGTCATCAAGACGTGATACCGTGAGACTTCATCCCGCTGAACTTCGCTTCACTGGGTCTAGGTATCTGCTTATCTTCCCACAGAATCAGTAGGAAGTTTTACTCCTAGGAGGCAGGTGAAAACTGCTCGATCTCCTCGACTTAGAGTGAAGCACGCGGGAGGGTAGTCATTTCCGGTCTTCTTGGCCTTTTTGCCTTTGCGACGACTTTCCGTGTCTGCTTCGCCTCATCATCATCATCATCATCATCATTAGCGTGAAGCTCCCGCACGATGCCCATTGATTTCAAGTCCGCCTTGCTTTCGCCCATCTTTGGTCCTCTCGGCATGTTGAGCAGGGTACCAAGCGCACTCTCGCACGCGTTCTTCGTGATATGCATGACATCAAGGCTGTGAGGCACACGGTGGATCTTCCAAGACGGCAAGTCCCGTAAAATGACCTCGCTTTCCATACCTTCAGCAGCGGCTCTGGCGCCTTCGCATCTTTCCCGGTGGGCAGCCATTCCAATTTTTCAACAGCTTGTGTATTTCCTCGCCGCTCCTCGTACAGGCGCGCTGGGTTCGGTTTCACCATCGAACAGATCCTTGCGCTTCCTCCACGGGTCATCATCGCGAAGCCACCTTCGATGTCCCATGAACACGGTTTTCAAGACCCGGATCTCTATCTAGTCGGCGATACGCCAGTCATCCATGCACCTTACGCATCCGTAAAATCCGTGGACTACCTGCCCCGCGAGATATCCGTAGAATCGAGATAGTCGTGCACCGCCGTGAGCAAAGTCGGCTCTCATAGGGAAATATTCTTTCGTGTGGCGCCCCACGTATTGGTGGCGTTTTCCACAGATGTCTAGCTCCTCCTTCAAAGAGCCCCAGACATCTGATTGATGTCGCTCCTCGTTGTTTCGCCCTTCAATTAGCATACTCATGTGAATGTACTTCCTCTTCATGCACAACCAGGGGAAGGTTGTACATCCACACAAACACAGGACAGGTGCTATGTGTGCTTCTCTGGTGCCAAACGGATTGACTCCATCGGTGCTCGCGCCCAAAGACGATGTTCCTTGGATCCTTCCCAAATTCTCGGTCTTCGGTTCAACGCTTGCACCGCTCGCATCCTTAGGGTGACTCAGCATCTTGTCTTTTTATCTATCTCGGATCATTTCCGCCATCTTCCCGCTTCTTCTCCTCCCTATCCGCGTGCCAACGCAGGAGCTTTTCTACCTTAGGGTCCACGAAATACCGCTGCAGACGAGGAGATCGGAAAGTACCACACCGATTTTCGAGGAGCTTTCTTCCTCTTCTTGTATCGAGTGATGCCGCACACCGGACATATGGTAGACTCGCGTGCTCGTCCCGATAAATGATGCAATTGTTCATGCACACATGGTATTTCATGTGCGGTAAATCCAGAGGACACACGAATTTCTTCGCCTCGAACTGGTCGGGCACTTGTTCCCCTTGGGAAGACGTTCGTGCGTAATGACATGTTCTCGTCCGGCATCGCCGGTCATTTTGTGTTTTACCTTCATCTCCGAGCCATGAGCGCTACTTTCAGCGGTATCCTCGGCCTGCATCCTTCATACAATGGAGTAACCGCGTCTATCTCCGGCTGATCCAGCTTGGCTTTCTCTCGGCGGCAGCTCTTGCGTTATCCGTCCGCTTGAGAAGTAGCTCTTGAATATGAGGGTCCTGCACCCAGCCTCCATCGCCGCTCCGCTCCGGCATCTTCATCTTCATGATCATGCCCTTCGCCTTGATCTTCCTCATCATCATGTACGACATCTTCTACATGATGATCGTGTACAAAGATCACCGCCGTGATCATGTCCCGAGATTCTTCGCCTTCTCGCCCGCCCTCGCCATGGTGGTACTTGTCTTGTCGCCCTTCCTCATTTCTTGCCCGCCCCGCCATGGACGACTTGATAGTCATCTTCATCACCTTGCCACCGATAGCCATCCATGAAACCACGCAAGAGCAGGTGGTCCCGCACCTGCCGAATCCGGGTCCGCAATAAGGCTCTTCACTTGCATCTTCGACATGGACATCTTATCTCCATCTCGTTCTTTTGAAGCATCTCGCCTTCATGGAGCTCAAAAACCTATTCACGATGCCTTCACATCGTGCGGACCATGGTCGCGTCTTGGGTAGAGCAAAACGATATGTTAGAACCAAGAAAACATTTGGCATGACCTTCCTAAAAATAGGACCAAAAAGAATGCATAGTGCCAAAATTCTCACCAAACGAAAATGAATCAAAACATTCCGCAAAATATTGGCAACTATCGATATTTCAAATACCGGTACCTTCAAACACAAACATATATGCAACACCACAAACACTTGCAACACCACAAACATACATAGATCTAGCTAGGCCACAAAAGTGCATGTGCACGTTGTTGGAGCGAGCTAGGAGAAAAAAAGTAGATCTATATCATGAAGATAGCTTTCCTTACTTACCTATCAAAAAAGGTAATTTCACCACTTAATTTTGTTGAATCTATGGTGGAAATGAGGTGAGGAGGAGGAGATGGCGAAAGCTTGGAGAAGGAGGTGGATGGAATGAAGTGGCAAAAGTGAGTGGGTAGGTGTGGGCTGTCCAAAATATCTTGTTGGTCCCGGGTTACTAATGGCGCACTGTCTGCGATGCGCCATTAGTAACCCTGTTACTAATGGCGATCGCAGACGGTGCGCCATTAGTACTTTTGCAAAAAAAAGAATAAAACAAAATTTACAGTAATGGCGCACTGCCTTCTTGGTGCGCCATTAGTAGTTATATATAGTAATGGCACATTATGGACCAGATGCGCCATTAGTATGTATGGGAAAATGGAAAAAAATAATAATTCATACTAGTGGTGCACCCTGTTTACGGTGCGCCATTAGTGTCTTCCACACTAATGGCGACGTCGAAACAAAAGCGCCATTAGTATATAGTAGTGGCGCACTGCTTCCACGGTGCGCCATTAGAATCAATCCTATCTATAGCCCTTTTCCTAGTAGTGGCAGTAGCTTTACAAACTGCTCATGTGGGTGTACTCTATGGTGGACATGGTGCTTTGTCAAGTAGAAGTGGGTTACTATCCACTGGGGTTGCAGTTAGATGGGTTGTAGCTGGTTCTCTATCCAATGGTGTAAGTGTGCAATCTGGAAGAGTCTCGATTATGTGTGGTGGGGCTAGTTTGTGGGCCAATACAACCATGGTTCTATCTGCATCGACGGGTAGCATTGTCTTTTGTGAAGAACGGGTTTTTGCTCCCTTAGATACTGCCATCACCCCCTCCAATTCAAATGGCTGATAAACAAGAAAAGAAATTGAACGTACAGACATTGTATGATAGACAGATGTGGTAATTCAAATATATGTTGTCTAACCAAACATGATAGTATGACACAATTTCACATATATGATGCCTAAGTAAACAAGATAGCATGACACAGTTTCAAATATATGATGGATAACTTAAAAGGATATAATGGCATAATTCAACATATGATGAGTACCTAAATAGGATGACATGACAAAACTATATGATGTCTTTCTAAAATAGGTTGGGATGAAATAATTCACATACATGTTGTCTAAGTATACAGGATGGCATGATATAATTGACATAATTGATTCATATACTAAGCAGCTGGCACTCGCATGTATGATCTCTAAACTAAGCAGATGGAATTCAACATTGTGCATATGATGTCTAAAGTAAGCAATGCACGACGCCATATGGATCATATGAGATATATAAACATTGCAACTTAGAGCATACACCTCAGGTGGGATATAGGACTGGTCATCTATGTCCGAATCCTCCCCTGGGGAGCTCCCTATAACCATCGAGATATATGCTTCAAGAGGTACCATTTCCTGCTCTGAAGACCTTGTTTTCACCCCAGATTTTTCCATAACCAGCTCAAATGGCTAATACACATGAAGAGTAGTTCAATATACACAGATTGTCGACAAATGGAATACGTAATGAAAAAAAAGATGGCATGAGATAATTCACATATATGATGCCTGGCTCCATGGCAGTGCATATTTCACATATATGATAACTGGCTGAAAAATATGGCATTGCATAATTCACATATCTGATATAGAAAGCAAACATGAGGCGTTCACACAAAGCATGTCTAATCTAAGCAGATGGCATGGCAATGCAAGACACCATATGTAACGCCCCGGATCCGATGCGCCAGGTGTCCACCAGTTATTCGCCGTCGTTGCCATGTCATTTGCTTGCGTGTTGCACTTTGCCATGTCATCTTATGCATTTCATATCATGTCATCATGTGCATTTCATTTTGCATACGTGTTCGTCTCATGCATCCGAGCATTTTCCCCGTTGTCCGTTTTGCAATCCGGCACTCCTAGGTCATCCGGTGCCCCCTTTTGCCTCTTTTCATGTGCGGGTGTTAAACATTCTTGGAATGGCCCGAGGTTTGCCAAGCGGCCTTGGTATAGCACCGGTAGACCGCCTGTCAAGTTTCGTGCCATTTGGAGGTCGTTTGATACTCCAACGGTTAACCGGGTAGCCGTAAAGCCCTCTTTGTGTTGCAGACCAACACCCCTTCCAAACTGGCCCAAAACCCAGCAAACTCCCCTCCATGCTCTCGGTCGTTCGATCACGATCGTGTGGGCGAAAACCGCTCCTCATTTGGACTCTCCTAGCTCCCTCTACCTATAAAAACGCCCCTTCCCCTCCATTTTCGGGTCTAACCCTAGCCTCTTCCTCCTCCCGCCGCCGGACACGTCCACCCCGCCGTCGGACACGTCCGTGCCGCCGCCCTCAGCCAACCGCCTCCTGCCACGTGGACCTCCTCCGCCACCCGCCGCCACAAGGGCTGGGCCCAGAGACAGTCTGTCACAAGACGCTGCCATCACGCGCCCTCGCGCGCTCGTCGCTGGCCCGACCGCCCTCCGCCGCCCTCGCCTCGGCGCGCCTCGCCGCGCCCGCTGCCCGACCGGTGCCGCCTTCGCCGCCGCCCGCCCCTTCGCCGCCCGCCACCTCCGCCGGCGCCCCTCCGCCCGGCCGCTACCGCCCGGCCGCCGCTCCCCTCCAGCTCCGGCCGCCGCGCCGTCCAGCTCCGGCAAGCCTGGCCCCACCCGATCCAGATCCAGATCCAGATCACTAGGTTGCCCCCGTTTTCACCAAGTCCCTGGTTTATTTTGCATTATCATGCCATGTTCATCACATCATAACTCTGCATCCGTAGCTCCGTTTCATGCGTGTAATATGTCAAATTGTTCGCCTCGACGAGTGCTTCATTTCATTCCATTGCGTCATTTCCATTTGATCTTATCTTAATGCCCGAAATGCTGTTGGAAGAGTGCATGTTGATGTTAATCTGCTGGAACTATTATAACATGCTCAAATTGTCATTTTCGCCATGGTTGATGTGTGCATCCTATGAGGTTGATGTCTACATGTGTTTTGATCTATGTCATGCCATCTTTCAAGGGGTGCCATCCATGTATTTTTGTGAGTCCTGTACTGAGTGCATCGAGCTTGTTAAGTAGGGCACTTGGTGTTGCTGTTTTGCTAGGCTGATTCTGTTATATTTTGTTGCTATGTTAACCTGCTGCTACTAGTCATTATATGCATAATCTGGAGATGTTCACTAAGGATGAATTGTTATACATGTCATGCTCTATCCATTCATGCCCCTGGTTGCATTTATAGCCTACTGTAGCTTGTTGTAATCTTGCTCCAACCTTGCTAAATAATATTGCTGTCAGCCTGTTAACATTAAGTTCAGTTTTGGCCATGTGCTTTTCGAGTGATCCATGCACCCTATGAACTTGTTCTTGCCATTCTTAGCTTTATAAACATGTCTTCTTACTGTTGGTTGTCTTGCCATGCCATGTATTGCTCTGTGGTGAGCGGTTCAAGCTTACCAACATGCCTACTTATTGTTGTTCCTGCCATGTATGAATCTGTCATATAACTTGCCATGTTTACATGGGTGCCATCATATTTTCTGTGCCCTTTTGGCTCATGGTCAGTAAGGTACTTTTGTTCTATGTATTTAGTATTAGCATGCGATGCCTTTGTTTGCCATGTTAAGTTCCTGTAACATGTTGTTTGATAGCTCTAAACATTGCAACCTGATGTTATTTCCTGATAAGTCTGAAACTGTTAATATATGCAATCTTACCATGTCTTTTTGAGCATGATCTAGTGATTTCTGGAGATAGCTCAGTGTTCATGTTTTGTTATGCTTTACCTGTACTTCATGCCCATGCCTTTTTTATTACGTTGAGATGCTGTAGCCTGTTGGTTTGATGCTTGTAAGATGCCTAGTTGCTGTTATGGACAAAACCAATGTTGGGCCTTGCTGGAGGAGTCTTATTCAAAGCGAACTGTCAAGGGGGTCCCATAAATCACCTGACCGCGTTAGGAACGCAAAATCCGGGAACATAACACCGGTATGACGGAAACTAGGGCGGCAAGAGTGGAACAAAACACCAGGCATAAGGCCGAGCCTTCCACCCTTTACCAAGTATATAGATGCATTAATAATATAAGAGATATTGTGATATCCCAACAAAACCGTTGCTCCGTTTTGAGTGTGCTCTATATGAAACTTGCTTGATTTTGCATGTAGTTTCATATTATCATGTTGCATCCTTGTTTTGAGGTGTTAGCTTGATGTTTGTATGCGTTTTGCATCAATGCCATGTTTAACTTGTTTTGCTCTCAACTTCTAGACCGTAGCTCCGAACTAAATGAACTCTATATGTAACTTGACTAGAATTTCGTGTAGATCCTCGTGGTGCATCTTAACTTGCTGTTTAACAACTTGAACATAAGGTTTATTCAGATCTGGACCAATTTCGAAATATGCATATGAGGACTTACCGGAATTGTTATATGTTGTTTCCGGCCTCATTTAAACTTGCCTTGATGTGTTGTTCTTGTTTGCATCATCTCTTGCCATGAGTAGCTTCATGTAGCCTTGTCATGCATCATGCTTGTTGTGCATCATGTCTTGCCTATGTGTGGTGTGTTTACCATGTTGTGTGCTTCTTCTCGATAGTTCTGTTTCGTTGCGATCGTGAGGATGCGCTCGCTCACGTGTGGTTCGCCTTCGTGGCTTCATCTTCTTCATGGACTCGTTCTTCTTCCTAGCGGGATTTCGTGCAAGATGACCGCTACCTCGATCTCACTACTATCATTGCTATGCTAGTTGTTTCATTCTATCGCTATGCTGCGCTTCCTATCACTTGTTCTTCAAGCCTCCCAAATTGCCATGAACCTCTAACCTTTGACACCCTTCCTAGCAAACCATTGCTTGGCTATGTTACCGCTTTGCTCAGCCCTCTTATAGCGCTGCTAGTTGCGAGTGAAGTTGACGATTGCTCCATGGTGGACAGGTTTTGTTGGGATATCACAATATCTCTTATATTATTAATGCATCTATATACTTGGTAAAGGGTGGAAGGCTCGGCCTTATGCCCGGTGTTTTGTTCCACTCTTGCCGCCCTAGTTTCCGCCATACCGTGTTATGTTCCCGGATTTTATGCTCCTAACGCTGTCGGTGATTTATGGGACCCCTTGACAGTTTGCTTTGAATAAGACTCCTCCAAAGAAGGCCCAACATTGGTTTTACCATTTGCCTCACCTATTAGCTTTTTCCCTTGGGAGTCGCGCATCCCAAGGGTCATCTTTATTTTAGCCCCCCCGGGCCAATGCTTGTCTAAGTGTTGGTCCAAACTAGAGCCACTTGCAGCGCCACCTCAGGGAAACTTGAGGGCTGGTTCTAGTTGTACGTACTTCTCATCCGGTCGTGGCCTGAGACGAGATACACGCGGCTACTATCAGGATGTCGGCACGCTGGGAGGTTTTGCTGGTCTTGTTTTATTACTATCGAAATGTCTTGTAGCCAGGATTCCGAGACTGATCGGGTCTTCCCGGGGAGAAGGAATATCCTTCGTTGATCGCGAGAGCTTATCATGGGCTAAGTTGGGACACCCCTGCATGGTTTAAACTTTCGAGAGCCGTGCCCGCGGTTATGTGGCAGATGGGAATTTGTTAATGTCCGGTTGTAGATAACTTGACACCAGATCCGAATTAAAACGCATCAACCGCGTGTGTAGCCGTGATGGTCTCTTCTCGGCGGAGTCCGGGAAGTGAACACGGTCTTTGGGTTATGTTTGACGTAAGTAGGAGTTCAGGATCATCTCTTGATCATTACTAGTTGATGACCATTCCGCTTGTTCTCTTCTCGCTCTTATTTGCGTATGTTAGCCACCATATCGTGCTTAGTCGCTGCTGCAACCTCACCACTTTACCGCTTCCTTTCCCATTAAGCTTTGCTAGTCTTGATACCCATGGTAATGGGATTGCTGAGTCCTCGTGGCTCACAGATTACTACACCAATAGTTGCAGGTACAGGTTATGCGATGATCATGACGCGAGAGCAATGTTTGCTTGTTTTGGAGTTCTTCTGCTTCCTCTTCGATCAGGGGATAGGTTCCAGGTCGGCAGCCTGGGCTAGCAGGGTCGATGTCGTTTGAGCTTCTGTTTGTGTTTCATCCGTAGTCGGATGTTGGTCTTATGTATGATGTATTGTTGTATTCATGTGGCATTGTATGCCTCTTGTATGTATCCCCATCTATTATGTAATGTTGATGTAATGATATCCACCTTGCAAAAGCGTTTCAATATGCGGGTCTATTCTTCGTGGGACCTTCGAGTTCCTTTTGGATAGGGTCGCATATTGGGCGTGACAAGTTGGTATCAGAGCCTCGACTAACCCTAGGAGCCCCCCCTTGATTGATCGTGTAGTTTGGCCGTTGTTGATTCTGGAAAAAAAACTGTTTTTGGAGTCTAGTTATATGGGAGAGTAGGAATTCTTTTTACTCCTCAGCCCCTTCGTCGCTCTGGTAAGGAATCTTGACATAGGTGTTTTGAACTATTCCTCTTCCCTTTCAAAATTTTCTTTAGGATCACGTAGTTGGTTTTTGATCGTTGGTTCTCAGCTCTTTTTATCCGATGCATTTCTCGTCAATTTGACTCGAGCCTCTTCATCATTGTCAAGTTCAATCCTCAGTTGTTTTATTTTCCCACCTGCCCTCCCCTTTTTTCTCCTCGGAACCAGAGGCCGTAATCGAGTATCCATCCTAATCGTGCGAAGTCTTTTCCTTCTTTCCTCAATGATTTCAACCGGTGTTTTCTCTTCTAGATATTCGTCGGTTTCCCTCTCCAAGTTGCCTTTGTTTTTCCCGCCCTCCCACCCTCTTCTTCCCGGAGTCTGAGTCTCTTTCGACCATCAACTTCATTCGTGTGGAGCCTCTTCAGTCTTCCCTTAATTATTTCAACCGGTGAAGTCTCGTCTCGTTTAACATTCTTCATCTCTTTTTCTTTCCGGTGGACTTCAACTCAATTTTCTCGGTTCGATCATATTCTTTTCCTCGACTCAAGTGTTCCCTTTTCTTGTTCGCCTCTCGCCAGATTATCCTTCCGGAGTGTTCAAGACATCTGAGGAGATTTGTCTATGTTTGAATTAATTCGAGGTTGTCACCTCATTCAAATATTTTAATTGTTCCGGTGCATCATCTATCTGTTCAACCTCCCTTTCCAACGGTGTTATCGCTTCAGTGGGCCCTAACCCACAGGTCTTTTCCTAGGATCTTACCTGACTCTTCTAATTCCCCTGGAGTTATTCTCAATTCTTTTCAAGTGTGACGTACGAATGGATTTCATCAGTCACATGCCTTTTCCAAGATCGATTTGGAATCATTTTCATCGTCGACTCTACCTCTTTGCTTTTCATTCTCCTGGAGTATCTCAGTAATTTTGGTGTTGTTTTCCGTCGCCATTTGAAGACCGAAGAAGAGTTTTTTCTCTAAATCTTGTCCGTTCTCTCGAAGATTCGTGGTTCTAGCTTCATATTATCATCTCGAATTATTCCATTCTTCAGATATTCTTTTTCTCAACCATACGGAGTATGTCAAGAGTTGTTTTCCCGTTTCTTTTCACCGGAGGACGTCATTCCAAGAAGAATTCTTCGTCCTCACATTTCAGCTACCGGTATCCAATTATCCCGGTGCTTCGTTCAAGTGTTCTTTAATCAACTCATGATCTCTTTGTTCTTTTGCATCTAAATCCCCTCTAGCATATCTGTTCTTCTAATTCTTCCCGGGGATTAAGTCTCTTTCATCAGTCATTTTCGAATTCTCACTGTGGTTCTTTCAGATTCTTTTCCTTGTTTATCATATTAATTCATTCCTTCTTTCAAATCCTACCGGTGGCCCATGAAGACTCTCTCAAGTTTTGTGCTATACCCCCTTAACCCTTTTCAAGAAGAATAAGTAGTATGCAAAATCCATTGCTTGTCATCAATTTAATTTGATGAAGGATAAGCATACAATAAATCTTATTCTTATTTCATCCAAATGATTAATCCCTTTCTTCGGAGTTTGTTCTTGATGAATAAATTCTAGTTTCAAGTGTTTTCATCTTTTCTTTTCTGGAGTTCAATTTTTCCTCGGCCATCTCGTCGGAAACCCCATCTAAATCATCGCAGGGCCTTAATCTTATTCTTTCCATCCTTGAACTCTATCTCATCATCTTTTGACACCGGAGTTCTTCATGGCGTTCTTTAGGATTTAATTCACTCCTCAAATGTTCATCAAGATTCTTCTCGAAGGAGCTCAAGTATCTTTCTTCTTGCATATCAAAGTCCAATTAATTCTCCATATCCTTTTGAAGTGGTGTTTTGCATTTCTTCGTTCTTCTCAGCTATTCAATCTTTTCCGCTTGTGGTCGGAGATCACCTCATATTTCGAGATGTTATCCATAAGTCCACAACAAGCTTATTCTTTTCGTTGTTGAATTTTCTCAACAACTCCGTTCAATCCTTTCTTCTAAAGATGCTTTCAATTTCATTCGTGGAACAAGTTGTTATTTTCTTCTCTGTTCTTTTCATTCAACTCTTTCAATTCTTTCCGGAGGTTTTGGGTCATGTCTTCATCAAGTATCATTCCATCCTCTCAAGCTCGTGTTCTATTCCTCCATGTTTCAGCCGGAGTGCTGCCTAAATCCTTTCAGTCTTATTCGTTTCTTATCTCGTTCTAACACGAGTGGTTACATAGTCTATCTTATTCCATGAGCTTTCGATTCTCGTCATTCTCATCGTTCCTCTCTTCTTCTCGAGTGCTCTCGATTCTTTGCTCCTTCTCTTGAGTTCTTGTTTCACCTCATCCCTTTTTCCTTCCGTCTCGGTCCTAAGATCTCGGGACGAGATCTCTTGTAAGTGGAGGAGTGTTTTAACGCCCTGGATCCAATGCGCCAGGTGTCCACCAGTTATTCGCCATCGTTGCCATGTCATTTGCTTGCGTGTTGCACTTTGCCATGTCATCTTATGCATTTCATATCATGTCATCATGTGCATTTCATTTTGCATACGTGTTCGTCTCATGCATCCGAGCATTTTCCCCGTTGTCCATTTTGCAATCCGGCACTCCTATGTCATCCGGCGCCCCCTTTTGCCTCTTTTCATGTGCGGGTGTTAAACATTCTCAGAATGGCCCGAGGTTTGCCAAGCGGCCTTGGTATAGCACCGGTAGACCGCCTGTCAAGTTTCGTGCCATTTGGAGGTCGTTTGATACTCCAACGGTTAATCGGGTAGCCGTAAAGCCCTCTTTGTGTTGCAGCCCAACACCCCTTCCAAACTGGCCCAAAACCCAGCAAACTTCCCTCCATGCTCTCGGACGTTCTATCATGATCGTGTGAGCAAAACCACTCCTCATTTGGACTCTCCTAGGTCCCTCTACCTATAAAAACGCCCCTTCCCCTCCATTTTCGGGTCTAACCATAGCCTCTTCCTCCTCCCGCCGCCGGACGCGTCCACCCCGCCGCCGGACACGTCCGCGCCGCCGCCCTCAGCCAACCGCCTCCTTCCACGTGGACCTACACACAGCCGCCGCCCGCCGCCACCACGCCCGGCGCTCGGTCGCCCGGCCCGACCGCGCCCTCGCCGCCCTCGCCGCCGCCGCCTGCTGGGCGCCCGCCCGCCCGCCCGCCGCCCGCCCGCCGCCGCCCGGCCACCTCCACTGGTGCCCCTCCACCCGGCCGCTGCCGCCCTGCCACCGCTCCCGTCCAGCTCCGGTCGCCGCGCCGTCCAGCTCCGGCGAGCCCGGCCCCGCCCGATCCAGATCCAGATCCGGATCACTAGGTTGCCCCCGTTTTCACTGTCCCCTGTTTATTCTGAATTATCATGCCATGTTCATTGCATCATAACTCTGCATCCGTAGCTCCGTTTCGTGCGTGTAATATGTCAAATTGTTCGCCTCGACGAGTACTTCATTTCATTCCATTGCATCATTTCCATTTGAGCTGATCTTGATGGCCGAAATGCTGTTGGAAGAGTGCATGTTGATGTTAATCTGCTGGAACTGTTATAACATGCTCATTTGTCATTTTTGCCATGGTTGAGGTGTGCATCCTATGAGGTTGATGTCTACATGTGTTTTGATCTATGTCATGCCATCTTTCCAGTGGTTCCATCCATGTATTTTTGTGAGTCCTGTACTGAGTGCATCGAGCTTGTTAAGTAGGGCACTTGTTGTTGCTGTTTTGCTAGGCTGATTCTATTATATTTTGTTGCTATGTTAACCTGCTGCTACTAGTCATTATATGCATAATCTGGAGATGTTCACTAAGTATGAATTGTTATACATGTCATGCTCTATCCATTCATGCCCCTGGTTGCATTTATAGCCTGCTGTAGCTTGTTGTAATCTTGCTCCAAACTTGCTATATAATATTTTTGTCAGCCTGTTAACATGAAGTTCAGTTTTGGCCATGTGCTTTTCTAGTGATCCATGCACCCTATGAACTTGTTTTTGCCATGCTTAGCTTCATAAACATGTCTTCTTACTGTTGGTTGCCTTGCTATGCCATGTATTGCTCTATGATTAGTGGTTCAAGCTCACCAACATGCCAACTTATTGTTGTTCCTGCCATGTATGAATCTGTCATATAACTTGCCATGTTTACATGGGTGCCATCATATTTTCTGTGCCTTTTGGCTCGTGGTCAGTAAGGGACTTTTGTTCTATGTATAGTAGTAGCATGCCATGCCTTTGTTTGCCATGTTAAGTTCCTGTAACATGTTTGATAGCTCTAAACATTGCAACCTGATGTTATTTCCTGATAAGTCTGAAACTATTAATATATGCAATCTTACCATGTCTTTTTGAGCATGATCTAGTGATTTCTGGAGATAGCTCAGTGTTCATGTTTTGTTATGCTTTACCTGTACTTCATGCCCATGCCTTTTGTTATTACGTTGAGATGTTGTAGCCTGTTGGTTTGATGCTTGTAAGATGCCTAGTTGCTGTTATGGACAGATTGTTGCTATGACGTATAGTGTGTGTGTGTGTTGAACCGTTGCTCCGTTTTGAGTGTGCTCTATATGAAACTTGCTTGATTTTGCATGTAGCTTCATATTATCATGTTGCATCCTTGTTTTGAGGAGTTAGCTTGATGTTTGTATGTGTTTTGCATCAATGCCATGTTTAACTTGTTTTGCTCTTAACTTCTAGACCGTAGCTCCGAACTAAATGTACTCTATATGTAACTTGACTAGAGTTTCGTGTAGATCCTCGTGGTGCATCTTAACTTGCTATTTAACAACTTGAACATAAGGTTAATTCAAATCTGGACCAATTTTGAAATATGCATATGAGGACTTACCGTAATTGTTATATATTGTTTCCGGCCTCATTTAAACTTGCCTTGATGTGTTGTTCTTTTTTGCATCATCTCTTGCCATGAGTAGCTTCATGTAGCCTTGTCATGCATCATGCTTGTTACGCATCATGTATTGCCTATGTGTGGTGTGTTTACCATGTTGTGTGCTTCTTCTCGATAGTTCCCTTTTCGTTGCGATTGTGAGGATGCGTTCGTCTATGTGTGGTTCGTCTTCGTGGCTTCATCTTCTTCATGGACTCGTTCTTCTTCCTAGCGGGATATCAGGCAAGATGACCGCTACCCTGGATCTCACTACTATCATTGCTATGCTAGTTGTTTCGTTCTATCGCTATGCTGCGCTTCCTATCACTTGTTCTTCAAGCCTCCCAAATTGCCATGAACCTCTAACCTTTGACACCCTTCCTAGCAAACCATTGCTTGGCTATGTTACCGCTTTGCTCAGCCCCTCTTATAGCATTGCTAGTTGCAGGTGAAGTTGAAGATTGCTCCATGGTGGACAGGATTTTGTTGGGATATCACAATATCTCTTATATTATTAATGTATCTATATACTTGGTAAAGGGTGGAAGGCTCGGCCTTATGCCTGGTGTTTTGTTCCACTTTTGCCGCCCTAGTTTCCATCATACCGGTGTTATGTTCCCGGATTTTGCGTTCCTAACGCGGTCGGGTGATTATGGGACCCCCTTGACAGTTCGCTTTGAATAAGACTCCTCCAGCAAGGCCCAACATTAGTTTTACCATTTGCCTCACCTATTACCTTTTTCCCTTGGGAGTCACGCATCCCAAGGGTCATCTTTATTTTAGCCCCCCCGGGCCAATGCTTGTCTAAGTGTTGGTCCAAACTAGAGCAACTTGCAGCGCCACCTCGGGGAAACTTGAGGGCTGGTTCTAGTTGTACGTACTGCTCATCCGGTCGTGGCCTAAGACGAGATACGCGCGGCTACTATCAGGATGTCGGCACGCCGGGAGGTTTTGCTGGTCTTGTTTTATTACCGTCGAAATGTCTTGTAGCCGGGATTCCGAGACTGATCGGGTCTTCCCAGGGAGAAGGAATATCCTTCGTTGATCGCGAGAGCTTATCATGGGCTAAGTTGGGACACCCCTGCAGGGTTTAAACTTTCGAGAGCCGTGCCCGCGATTATGTGGCAGATGGGAATTTGTTAATGTCCGGTTGTAGATAACTTGACACCAGATCCGAATTCAAACGCATCAACCGCGTGTGTAGCCGTGATGGTCTCTTCTCGGCGGAGTCAGGGAAGTGAACACTGTCTTTGGGTTATGTTTGACGTAAGTAGGAGTTTAGGATCACCTCTTGATCATTACTAGT
Organism: Aegilops speltoides; assembly: GCA_021437245.1. Classification (NCBI taxonomy): domain Eukaryota; kingdom Viridiplantae; phylum Streptophyta; class Magnoliopsida; order Poales; family Poaceae; genus Aegilops; species Aegilops speltoides. Next base: position 170,656,230 of record CM038147.1, on the reverse strand, counting down.
TGACGACTGTTCCGCTTGTTCTCTTCTCGCTCTTATTTGCGTATGTTAGCCACCATATCATGCTTAGTTGCTGCTGCAACCTCACCACTTTACCCCTTCCTTTCCCATTAAGCTTTGCTAGTCTTGATACCCATGGTAATGGGATTGCTGAGTCCTCGTGGCTCACAGATTACTACATCAACAGTTGCAGGTACAGGTTATGCGATGATCATGACGCGAGAGCGATGTTTGCTTGTTTTGGAGTTCTTCTTCTGCTTCCTCTTCGATCAGGGGATAGGTTCCAGGTCGGCAGCCTGGGCTAGCAGGGCGGATGTCGTTTGAGCTTATGTTTGTGTTTCATCAGTAGTCGGATGTTGGTCTTATGTATGATGTATTGTTGTATTCATGTGGCATTGTATGCCTCTTGTATGTATCCCCATCTATTATGTAATGTTGATGTAATGATATCCACCTTGCAAACGCGTTTCAATATGCGGGTCTATCCTTGGTGGGACCTTCGAGTTCCTTTTGGATAGGGTCGCATATTGGCGTGACACCATCTGCATGATATGAGAAACATAACCCAACCAAGTTAAAGCATGCACCTCGGGGAGGGGAATACGACTGGTCATCTGTCTCTGAATCCTCCTCTGTCGAGCTATCTGCAACCAGCAAGAAATCTACATCGACAAGTAGCACTGACTGCTCAGAAGACCTTGTTTTCACTCCTGATTTTCCCATGACCGACTCAATTGGCTGATGCACAGGAAGAGTAGATGAATGTATAAACATTGTTGACAAATGGAATACATTATGGACAAAAATATGGCACGATACAATTCACATATACGATGACTGGCTAAATAGGATGGCATTGCATGATTCACGTATATGATGCCTGGCTAAAGAAGATGGCATTGCATAATTCCCATATACTCCCTCCGTTCCTAAATATTTATCTTTTTAGAGATTTCAAAGGGACTACCACATACAGATGTATATAGACATATTTTAGAGTGTAGATTCACTCATTTTGTTCCGCATGTAGTCACTTGTTGAAATCTCTAAAAAGAAAAATATTTAGGAATGGTGGGAGTATGATATAGAAACCAAACAGGTGGCATTCACACAAAGCAAATGTAAACTATGTTGATGACATGTAAGATGTATAATGTAAGCAATGCAAGGCGCCATATGCATGATATGACCAACATCAGCATGCCAGGTTAGAGCAAACACCTCAGGTGGTAAACAGGCGTGGTCGGCTCCTTCTGAATCCCCATCTGAACAGTTATCTTCCTCTGGAATACAATCGGGAAATGCAGGAGGGGGGGCACTTCACCCACCATGGAGCGGCGTCTACATGACATTATATTCCCACACAACGGTCTTCTCTTTTTCTCTACATGTTCAATACGATTGTGTACAATATCTGACATGCATAATAAACAAAATAGTTAGATTTTGTAAGGCCTAAGGGGTGCATGCAAAAATCAAGACTGATGGTAGCAAACGAGTGGATGGATCCAAAACTAATGATAGCAGGTAGATTATAGCTTCAGTTTAAAAAGATAGACAATGGATCATCTATTGTTTGTTGCCCACCCAACATGAACCACATAGAAGACCCCAGATGAACCATATAGTAGACAAATACTATTCATTGCTGGCTCGAGATGAGACCCATGGGCATTTCAAAACTTAATTTTGAAGGAAAAAATCCTCCAGTTTTGCTTTGCTCCACTCCTTCTAACAGATTTGCACGAATAGTAGTTCCATAGCAAAGGACCCCTGAGGGATCGACATGCATGCAGAGTAACAAAGTGATGCGACGAGTGTACAACCTCTTTGGCATAGCCTTGTGGACCTCAGCATCATTGGGTTGGACGTGGAGGATGGTGATGATGCTAGTGTGACTATCGGAGGCGGGGAAGAAGATCCGAGGCCTCTAGAAATGGCACCGAGGGTACTGCTCCGCTGTGATGGACGGTTCCGTCATTGGAGCAGCTCCGTAAGGTGTACGACGATGAGGCTGAAGCAGGACAAGACAGACAACGTTAATCTGCAGTGGGACCCTAATATCATCTGCAATAGATGATGTAAAATACATCACCAAAAGTGCTAGATGTAAAACGCATCAGCCGCGCCACAGCCGCTCCGACAGATGCTGTAAGTACTGTTCACTCTGAACTTAACTAAAGAAAATGAACTTTACAGTCGAAACTGAATTTTACTGTCGAAACTGATTGAACTAGTAGCAGAGCATTGCAATAAATGTTTAGGGCGTTCGAGCACTAGTAGTAGAGAAACAGTGATCTAAATAAGCAGACGCTCGAGAAGGGAACACACTGGCAGAGAGCAAGTCGTGCAGTAGCACCGCGAGCGAGTGCTAAAACTCCTGTAGCTGCCGGAGGTCGTGCAGCAGCTGCAGTAGCACAAGCAAGAGCACGAGCAGAGCAGCAGGATGAACGAAAGCAAGAGCAGTGCAACAGCGCGACCGACAGCAAGAACAGAGCCGCAGCGCGAGCGAGAGCCGGAGCAGCTGCAGCTAGTGCCGTTGTGGAAGTCGCTGCCGAGGAAGCAACGACATGGGGGAGAGACGCCGTGGATGATGTGGTCGGCGACGGCGCCGTCGATGGAGACCCGCCATGACTGCTCGGTATCGAGCATCAGCAGCCCCGTGAGATCGAATAAAAGATAAAATGCAGCGGTGAGTGTAGAACCTCCTTGGTGGCGCGGAGTTGGCCTCGGCTTCATCGGAGGAATTGGTGAGGGTGCTACGGTTCCGGTGGGGCAGGTCAAGACGGCGCTGTGTGGATTGAAGTGGCGCGATAGACGAGGCGAACGTCGGGGCAGGTCCTTGGAGGTGGAGGATGGGGCAGCTGATCCGGCGGGATGACGAGATCGACAACGGATCCTCATCCGGTGCTGTGGATGAGGGACGGCGAGCTGTTGAAGTGGACGACGTAGTCGGGGAAGAGTCTCCGGCTGGGCGGTGGTCGGGAGGCCGACAGAGGAGCATGGGGTTTCTTGGGTTTTGGCGGCCTCGGTGTATGAATGGGGGGGCGAAGGGAGAGGGGGAGCCAAGCTTAGGGACGCGCTTGTCCGAAATGTAGGGTAAGTTACCAGCGTACCCCCACCGGTTTTGACACCGCGACATTGAGCTTCATTTCTGGCCGAGGGGTAGAAGGGGGATTTCGCGTGTCTGGGCTGCGTGACCGATTTCGGATGATGAGGGAGTTCTCGCGCGCGTCGAGATTTCGGGATAACAAGGTGCGGCGCGGGTTGAAGAGGCAGGAGTTTCAAAGCAGGTGAGACAAAAGATACTCGAGCTTGAAAATTTCGGGATAACAAGGTGAGGATTCCTTGTTCAGCAGAACAAACTTAATGTGTAAAAAAACAATTCATACAAGACACAAGAGAGTCATGTCCCCTTTTACTATATTGCTGTAGATGCCATTGAAAAAACTACAAGAAAAATGTAAAAAAAATCGGGAGAACAAGATTACCCCGCACAGTACCAAATCTATTCGCACTTCCCTCAACAACAACAAAAAACAAATCAATTCCCACCAAAAGAAAGAGTAATGTCCCTTTTTATATGATTACAAATGCCAGGATCTCGAATTTCAATTTTTGAATCCATGTTATGTTGAATTCGAATATATCCTTAGGTGACCTTGTGGTTTATAATTGATGTAGTCGTACATTGTGATCTTCCATCATATATGAACATTTTACTCCACCATGTGAACATATATATTGTCGTCTACCGTATGCACTAAATTTCAATCAATTTTCCTTATTTGGATACGATTGTTGTCAAGTTATACAATAATTTAAATATTATCTTGATAACAAAAAACATGCATATAGCAGTAATCATATTTCACTATGAACTACATGTACTATACACTCTCCAATTCAAATATTTATATCCATTTTATGTTGAATTCAAATCATAGTACATTATTGGTCTAGGTAGCGAGATGTTCGGGATAATCTAAACCCTGTTTTCATATGTATAATTTTTGGCTGAATTGGGACAAGTTTTGGTATAAGCTTCTTGCAAAACCGGAGATTCTCTCAACAAGCCTCGTGGTTCCGAGAGGGAACGTGTCACCTTTGTGTGCGAAACGATATACGCTGCCTTCCCCCTGATTTTCTTTACAGAGGAAACATAGAACTATATGAGTGACCTATTAAAGTTTGGAATTATTTCGGGTTCGTTTGGCCTTTTCATACATTAATTGAGTCTGTAGACTTTTAATGTGCATAGTCTAAATATGAACTGCATGCACATGCTCCAGTGCACCAAAGTTGGTTGAAAAATCACATGTGTGTCCTTGGTTGAATTTCTAGGTCCCATGGAAGAAATGAGAATGATATTCCAACATCTGGGCATCGTGACTCGGCCAAGAACATCGAGAAACTTAGATTTTAAATTCATGTAAATCCAAAACTCGCCTGGAAATCATGAAACTTGGCATGGTGTCATGTCATGGTAGTAACATGATGTGGTAAAAAATGGTCCGATTTGGAAGCTCGTGGTTCTAAGAGGTAACATGCCACCTTTGAGTGTGAAACGATATGCGTTGCCCCCCTTGAGTTTCTTAACAAAGGCAACATAGAACTACATGAGTGCCCTGTTAAATTTTGGAATTAGTACGGGTTCGTTTGTCGTTTTTATACGTTAATTGAGTTTCTAGTCATTTAATGTGCATAGGTCAAATTTGAACTACAAGCACATGCTCTTGTCCACCAAAGTTGGTTGAAAAATCACATTTGTGTCCTCAGGTGAATTTCTAGGTCCCATGCAAGAAATGAGAATAAAATTAAAACATCTGGGCATCGTGGCTTGGCCGAGAACATTGAGAAACTTGGTTTTAAAATTCCTGTAAATCCAAAACACGTCTGAAAATCATGAAACTTGGCATGGGTGTCATGTCATGGTACTACCATGCTGTGGTAAAAAAAATGGCCAAATAGGAACAGATTTTGGTATAAGCTTCTTGCAAACCAAAGCTTCTCTCAAGAAGGCTCGTGATTCTGAGAGGGAACGTGCCACCTTTGATTGCTAAATGATATACGCTATCCCCCTTGAGTTTATTTACAAAGGCAACATAGAACTACATGAGTGCCCTGTTAAAATTTGGAATTATTACGGCTTCGTTTGGCCTTATTTACACATTAATTTAGTTTTTGGTCATTTAATGTGCATGATTCAAATTTGAACTACAAGCACGTGCTCCCGTGCACCAAAGTTGGTTGAAAAATCTCATTTGTGTCCTCGAGTGAATTTCTAGGTCCCTTGCAGAAAATGAGAATAAAATTCAAACATCTGGGCATCGTAGCTCGGTCGAGAACATTGAGGAACTTGGTTTTAAAATCATGAAACTTGGCATGGTGTCATGTCATGGTAGTACCATGCAGTGGTAAAAAAATTGGCCGAATAAGAACAAATTTTGGTATAAGCTTCTGGCAAATCGGAGCTTCTCTCAAGAAGGCTCGTGGTTCTGGGAGGGAACGTGTCACCTTTGTGTGGATAATTCAAATTTGAAATACAAGCACATGTTCCAGTGCACCAAAGTTGGTTGAAAAATCATATGTGTGTCCTCGGGTAAATTTCTAGGTTCCATGCAAGAAATGGGATTGAAATTCAAAATTCTTGGTGTCGTGGCTGGGTTGGAAACATTGAGAAACTTAGTTTTTTAATTCCTGTAAATCCAAAACACGCATGAAAATAATGAAACTTGGCTTGGTGCCTTGACATGGTACCAACATGCTGTAATAATTTTGTAGTCCAATTTGCGAAGGCGCACACATTAACAATCAACAAAGTCATTTTGGAACAAGTGCTGTCACGTTACAATCAGAAACACAAGTATTATTGAAACCATGGGCGTTATATTTACTATTACCATTTACGTGCCGCCACACGTCCCCATTTTTTATTAGCTAGGAGGCGTCGTGTAGGGTAGCTATTTGAGTACGAGAGCGTGCAATCAGACCCCTGCGCGTGCTTATCGGGAGGAGAGCCCTTTGACCTCCATCTTCCGTCCACCTCTCTCCCAAGGTCTCCATTAATGTCGCCCGAGCCTCTATTTAATGGCATGGCTATGTCTCACTCGACTGAGATTTAAGAGAGAAAAAGGAAAATCTGAAAGCACGGATCTTGATGTAAGAACAGACAGACCTATATAGCATCTACTGCGACTTATAGCAAGACTGATGAATATATAAGGACGATTAATTGTCTTACATAATTAGAAAGATAACTAAAAAAGTCACATGCGGCTACGCCTGAAATACACAAGGGAAAAAGAAGAAGGAAGACAAGGATCTGGCTCGCTGATCTCTACTTTCTTGATGCGTTGCTGTAGGCCGCGGGAACTAGTCTCCGTGGCGAGCAGCGATGATCTCTTTCGTGTCCTCAAGATGCTGCTTGAGAACATCCACGGATTCCTCCACCAGCCTTTGGCGCTCGTTGTGGAGCATGTCATTCTCGTCCATAAGTTTCTTGACGATGACGCCGGTCCTCTTCAACAAGGCACTGGTCTCCTCCTGCTGGTCTGCACTTCAGACGATCTTCGCCCTCAGCAGGTCGCGCTCGGCCCGGAGCCTCTCATTGCCCTCCCTTAGTTATCGGATGATGCCGGTAGCCTGTTCAAACAAGGCTTTCATGTCATCCTGCAACCTCGCCCAGCCGGAGATCTGATCCATCTGGCTATGGACGACCGCATGCATGCGCCTGTAACAGTCATAGCCTGCCCCTCGAGAAATTTTCCCAAGCCGCCGCGGGTGCGGCGGGACATCTCTGTTGCATTCGCGGCGCGGTGGGACATCTCTGCTGCTTCCGCGGTGAGGCCGGACCAGTCTGCTGCATCGACGGTGCGGCGGGACCTCCGTGCTGCTTCAGCGGCGCGGCGGGACCTCTGTGCTACTACTTCCGCGCGGCAGGACATGTCGGCTGCTCTCGCAACGAGGCGGGACATCTCTCGTGCTTCTGCTTCCATGCTCGCCTCTCCCTGGTGGCAATCTCTTGACCCAGAACTCACACTGGCCATGGCAGACGCAAGGGAAGGATGCTGAAAGACTTGTTTGTTTTTGTGGATGAGGAGTTGAGAAGGAATGTGCAGTCATCTTGGCATACTAGTATTTATAACCAAGTACAAATACGCTCCTAAGTGGGAAACCGTTTAGGTTGTGATCGGTGTGAACAGGTTTGCAACTCAATATAGCTTGGTACTAATATGCTCCTAAGTGGGAAACTGTTTAGGTTGTGATCGGTATGAACAGGTTTGCAATTCAATATAGCATGGAGTAATTTGGAATGTGACGAGACGCAAGCTCAAAATTTATTGACGGTTCTAGTTTCGAAGTGCGACACTATTCCCGGATGGAGTAGTTCTTTTTCTACTGCTGTGTACGTGCAATCACTGGCACCGTCGTATACATATCTTACGGTTAATGGGGTGTTCGATAGGAATAGCCGTGTGGTGAGCTCTAGGCTAGTATTTTTTTAGATGCATTAAACCTATCTCTCGGGACTTCTCGCACGCACCATGGTGCCACCCACAAAAACTTGTACTCTGAGTTTAGTACGTTATAAAGGAAGTACGTTATATAGGAAGAGAAGAGGTGCACGCACGCACTCGTCCTCTCACACATGCATCTGTTTTTTCTTGAAAAGGAGGATGATGACCCATGGCCTCTGCATCTGGGAGTCACACATGCATCTGTAGCTACGAATTGTAGTGTTCTCAACCATCCGATTGGCTCTATCATGGATGTACCTATATACTAAAACATGTCTAGATACATCTATATTTTGACAAATGGAAGGCATGTATTGTGGAACGGAGGGAGTGCTTGTCATCAAAATGAATAAAAAGGGACGTATCTAGAACTAAAATACGTCTACATACATCTCCTTGTATCCATTTTGATGACAAGTAGTACTTCTTACCCAAAGGAACTTTATATCCAACAGACACAAAATATCCGTTCGACTATTGGAAATTACTGATCTGATGTCGAAGTAATTGCTGCATCGCCACCAAAACCCACCATTTCTTAAGCTAAAGTAGACCGAGGTAATCCCTATATTAGCATATTACTAAGATAAATGTAAGGCATCAGAGAAACATTTAGGACGTGAGCTTGTCAATCTGAATGTGGAGGGACGCCAGCTTAGCCCCGGCCAGCAGCTTGGGCGGAACTGTGAAGAAGGTCAGCTCTTGCACGTCGACGTTGCCGGGATCCTTGCTGCTTGTCACCTCCATTTCCACCTTGACGGTGTCGGTCGTGCCTTTGGGCTCCACCAGCGGGCCGTTCGCCCACAGCTTGGCCACGTAGTGCGACAGTGGGGACGCCCCCGCTCTGATGCAGATGACCGACATGACAATAGGTGCGCCGATGTCGAGCACGCCACCAACCAAGAAAAACACGAGGCCGTCCTCCTTCGTGAATAGCAAGAACCGTGGCTCCGACAGTGGCACTTGCAGCTGGAGCACCTTGCCGTACTGGATCCTGTGCATAGGCATGGGATGCGCGGTGCTGATGTGGTGGTAGAGCGCCGGCGGCGGGCCTTCATAGCCGCAGACGGGCACGAGGCATTTGCAGGGTGCTAGCGGACACACGCTTTGGTGATCGGCGAGCTTGTGGTAAGTGATGTAGAGCCCACAGCCTTCGTGCGGGCACTCCACCCTCAACGACGAAAGGACGGAGTCCACCGCCGTGTTCTGCACGTCGAAGCCACCGCTGCGCTCGCACTTCTGGCACTGCCGCTGGTTCCCGGGGCGCTCGATGCAGCAGTCCGCGCAGGCCAGGTGCCCTCCCTTGCACTGCAGAAATCAATCGAACAACACATCAATCAAGAAACATGCACCTTGCTCAATCAGCCGAACTGATGAGGTGTATTCGAACCTCATACACTAGAGGCGTCAAGGGGCGAAGGCACAAGGGGTAGTGGAGCACGGTGAGGTCCATCAAGACCTTAGAGAGCTCCTTCATCGGGTCCTGTTCGGTCTGCATGATCTCGCCCTCCTCGCGCACAACCATCTCTCGACTTGGGTCGGGGCATTACAAAGCTTTACCGTCACATATTTTATACTACTTCAAGGTGCATTAAATCAACACATGCAAGTATCAAAAGGAGATTCACGACATGCATGCATGTGGTGTAATTAATGCACCGGTAAACGCAAATTATTGAAATATATCGAGTGCACTGCTTTGATGTGTCGCGTCAACTCGTACATCAACGAGAAGTTTGATTATCCTCTCCCTCGCGGACTTAACTGCACCTGCCTTTGGCTGTATGACAGGTTGGTCACCCACCTGTCGGGCCCACCTGCCATACACGCAAAGGCAGGAGCGTCCCTCCCTCGACCATGAGCGTGGTGGCTGGCAAGACTAGGAGAAGCTTTCTGTCGGTGTACTAAAGTAGGGGTACCTTAGTACCCCGAACTTGTGCACGGGCAGTCGCAGCACCCCACGGCGAGGCTTGCCGGGCGCCCGCCAAGGCCCTCCACCGTCCCTTATTACTGCCATTTAAGAACAAAGTGCTAACCAAGAGAACGAAGGCCCCGGCAAGAGGAGCTTGCCGGGAAGGCCAACCGAGGCATCACCAGAAGACTTGCCGCGGCGCCCCGCGTGCCCCGGCAAGGCCCAGTGGCCGGCAAGCTTGCCGGCACAACAAAAGGACCGCGGCAAGGCACTTACCGCGGCAAGACTGCCACCCAACTCCAGCGCACCCAATGACGCGTCATCACCAGGCCTTCCCAAGGGCACGTGGCGAGGCACTACGCAGCCATACGAAGCGAGGTGGCAAACGGAGCTGACAAGAGGCGCCATCGTGGCAACCGGTGGCTCACTTAACGGTCACTCCTCCTGCACTGTTGGGGCGACCGGACGGGCATTTAATGCCCTTGTCCCCTGCCGTCAGAGTTAGGTAGGGGCACTATTGTGCACTGTTGCACCAACCTGCGATTTTACCTTTCTACCCCCTCTTCCTACGCTGCCACCTGTGGATCCCCCTTCAGAGTATAAAAGGAGGCCCATGCGCGCGAGAAGGGGTTCGATCCATTCAAACCCACAAAGATCACCATACGCTCGCCGAGCGGATCAAATAACACACGAAAGCAGCGGAGGGGTCTTATCTCTCCGGAGAGCCCCGGCTGGGTAAAATCGCCTGTCTCCCCAAGACGCCGACCTCGATCGCTCTGCGCGACTCCCCGCTCCTTGCCGAACGTAAGGGGCCCCGAGTGCCCCATAGGTGTTCGAGGCCACGGAGATCTGAGCCCGACATCTTTGGCGCGCCCGGTAGAAGCGTCGAGTCGTGAGCATCTGATCCGGTCTCCACGCATGCTACATCAGCGTCATCGTCAACATGCCACCAAAGAAGAAGCCTTCGGAGGTGGCCGCTCCGTCTACATCAATTCCACCACCACCGCCGGAGCAAGCAGGCGGTGAAGTGGACGCCGGCGGAGGGGCGGGTGCCGCCGGTGGGTCTCGTGTCGTCACCAGATCCAAGAACAAGGCCCCGCAAGCGTCGGCGATGGTGCAGACACCGCGCCCTTCCCAAGAAGTGCAAGGTCAACAACGCCCCGGTGCTCCTAGCACCGTACTCGCGTTGGAGCAAGGCTAAGCTGGTGGGTCGCGGGATGCTCGAGGTCAGCGTGCACGCCCGCATGCTGGCGCGAGTGAGGTGCGGTCGCCTGGACGAGGTGTTGCTCCTCCCAATCCGGTTGGGAGTCCGAGCACATCCCGCTCCTCGCGCCGCTCGTCGCCGCCACCACCCAAGACAGCAGAGGAAGTGCTGGCCCGAGCCCAGCTGCTTCTAGATTTCCCTCCGGCGCCACACAAGATCGACGACTGGAGGATGGCCATACACAGCCTCATTGGCTTCGCCAACGGAGACAAGCCCCGGCGACCGAGCATGTCGAGGGCCCGGCAAGACGCCCCGGCACAGGCCGGCGCCGACAGGACCGCTGGGGGTGCCGCTTCTGTGCGCTCCCAGCCCCAAAGGCCAAGATTGCCGGCTCGCCGGACCAACCTTGACGCCGACTCCACCGCGTCGTCGGACCCGCAAACTCGCCGCGATCAGCGCCACGTTCTCCAAGAACAGCAACACAAAGACGCCAGACTTTTCGCGAGCGCCGCGAGAAAGCGACGACAATCGACCAGCGTGCGGGCCAATTGTCGACATGCAAGCGCCGAGAAACCAGCGACTTGCCGTCGCTGCAGGTTGCCCTGCGTTCACCCGCGAGCTGCGGCAAGTCGATGGCCCAAAACCAAGAACTTCAAGCCGATGTGCCGAGAAGTACGGCGGCAGGATACACCGTCGGAGTTCCTCAAAGATCTACACCATCGCGGTGCAGGCTGCGGGGGCGCGACGAGAAGATCCTCGCCAACTACTTCCCGCTGGTACTCAAGCCTAACGTCAGATCTTGGCTCATGCACTTGCCGGACGGCTCCATCTCTTCATGGGCGGACCTGTGTCATCAATTTGTCGGCGCCTTCACAGGTGGCCACAAGCCTCATGGCCAGGAGAGTGACCTCCACTTGCTCTTCCAGAAGGAGGGGGAGCCCCTGCGCAAGTACATACAAAGATTCAGCCAGGTGCAGCGCAACATCCCAGATTTCCACCCTGCCGCAGTTATTAGCGCGTTTCATCAGAACGTGCGTAACCGCAGGATGAGGGAGGAGATGGCGATGTGCAAAATCAGAGATGTCAGCGAGCTCTACGCTCTGGCCGACAAGTGTGCACGGCCGAGGAGGAGGAAGATCCCGAAGAGGTTGCGGGAGCGAAGGATCTTCTGATGAGGACGCCGCTACAGCAAGGAAGAACCGGAGGCGTAACAATAGGAAGAGAAAGGCTAAGGATGTGCTAGCTGTTGAGCATTCCGGCAACGGAGGCGGCTCCGATAAGGCCAAGAACGACAACTCCGGCGAGGCTGTGGTAGCCGCCGACAAGCAGGATAGCTCCGGCAAGCGGTATTGCAAGATCCACCGCACCAAGGGCCATGATCTCCAAACCTGCAAGAAAGTGGAGCAGATGGCGGAGCTGCAGAAGGCTGAATACGAGCGCCGCGATAAGGAGAGAGCCCAGGCAGGTGGCGGAGGATCCGGCAAGAAGCTTCCCGCCCGGGGAGGGAACCGCGGCAAGGAGACAGGCCTCCCCGCGGCCGCGACAAGGACGAACATGAAGATGAAGATGATTAGATGGAGGAAGATGAGGCTGATGACCAGGAATTTCAGAAGGCAACGGAGGTATTGTGCATCGACGGCGGCACCTCTCTGCACACCTCGCACCGGCAACTCAAGCAATGGGTGCGAGAAGTGAACGCAGCAGAGCCGTCCGTCGAGGCGCGCAAGCCTCTGAAGTGGTCCAGCACGCCCATCATCTTTGACATTGAGGACCACCCTGATCGCATCACTGCGGTCGGGTGCTTCCCGATGTTGGTTTCACCAACAATCCGCAACCTCAAGGTCACGAAGATGCTGGTTGATGGCGGGGCCGTCCTGAACCTGATTTCCTCCGCAGTACTCAAGAAGCTCCAGATCCCCGACGACAAGCTTGAAGAGACTGGCACCTTTCAAGGGATAAATCCGGGAAGGAGCCAGCCCAAGGGGAAGATCACATTGCCGGTGATGTTCGGCGGTGAGCTGAACTTTAGGACTAAGAGGGTCACATTCGACGTGGCTGATATCCCCTTACCTTACAACGGGATACTCGGCCGACCCGCACTCGCCAAGTTCATGGCGACCTCTCACCATGCATACAATGTGCTCAAAATGCCTGGCCCGATGAGTGTCATTTCTGTCCAAGGCGACAAGAAGGATGCACTCATCTGTGCCGACAAGATCTACCGGGAAGCAGCTGCTGCAGCAGAGCGCGAGCCACTTGCCGCCGAAGCTCCCCGGGGGAAGAAGAAGACCAAGTCCGGCAAGGACAGCTCTGGTGCTTACTCCGGCAAGCGCATCTCCCCGGAGCGCTGCGCTGCCGTCGAGGACGCGCCATCGAGCTCCACCGGCAAGTGCGAGAAGGCAAAAGCAGACCAACCAAAGGCTGAGCCCGGCAAGAACGGCTCTGGTGCTCACTCCGGCAAGCCTGTCTCTCCGGAGTGCCACGCTGCTGTCGAGGACGCGCCATCGAGCTCTGCCGGCCAGTAGGGCAAAGAAAGTTGCCAAGCTTCGAACTTTTGAGTTGTGATCCCTGAAAATCCGTACCTTGTATGAAGAACCCGAGCGCGGAAGGGTCGAATCATGGTTAGGTTGCGCCGTTGATCCGTTTCGAGTCCGCTCGACGATAAAAGCGCGCCGCAACCAGCCCGACGAGTTCTTCCCACCGGAGGCAACACCGCCAGCGGGCCGCTGATGCCCTGCGCTCAGCAAGCGTGTTTGCGATGGTGGGTTCCCCGAAAGCGTAAGGACGAAAACATACAAGGGGGAAAGATCAGGGAAGAAGCACGACCTCGACGGACTATTGAAGACGGAAAAGCTAAGTCGTCCGAGTTTTTGTACAGGGCACTTCTTAGTTCCATGTTTTTTTATATGTTATGGTCCTCGTGCGTTCGTCCTTTGTACGCAAGACCTGTGCGTGGAGGAGCCAACTCGTGGTTAAGTTGCGTCCTTGCTTTGTTTCCGAGTCCGCTCAACAATACAAGTGCACTGCAACTGGCCTGAGAAGGTTGCTTGCCGAAAACAACACCGCCAGTGGGCTGCTGATGTCCCGTACTCAGTAAGTGTGTTAGCGCCGGCAAGTTCCCTAGAAGCGTAGGGTAAAAGCGCACAAAGGATATAACAAAGTAGAGGGCATAACATACCAAGCCTTGCCATAAGGCGCCCTTCGTATGAGAAACTTGTGCGCTGAGGAACTAACTCGCGGCTGAGTTGCGCCCTTGATTTGTTTCCGAGTCCGCTTAACAATTCAAGTGCGCTGCAACTAGCCCGAGAAGGTTTCTTCTTGGAAACAACACCGCCCGGTGGTCTGCTGATGTTCCGTACTCAGCAAGTGTGTTAGCGCCGCAAGTTCCCTAGAAGCATAGAGTGTAAACATACGAAGGACAAAGCATGGCATCGCGTTCAGTAGTCGCACCATGAAAGAATAGCTTATTACAGCGCTGTCTCAGTTGTTTTCATGGCTTTAATCACAGTGACAAGGAGAAGCCAGAAGGGCGCGCTGGCGCACGAGCCCCGGCAAGCCAGCTTTGCTGGGGGCTGCAAGGGCCAAAGTCCCTTCGCGACAGGCCAGGGCCCCCGGCGGCCGCGGCGTCGGCGACAAGGGCAAAGGAGGGCTCACCAACACCTGGATTTTGGCGGAGCCAGAGTTGCCAGAGGCTGCGAAGGCCAAGATTCCTCCCCAACAAGCTAATGTCGCCGGGGGGCTGTGGAGTCAGATAAGTTTTTCATCCCTCGTCATGCATCCGGCAAGAGATGCCCGTAATCCCTCTCCTGTTTCTCTGTTCAGGAGGCAGGTCAAGGAGGCCCCGACAAGAGAAGCTTGCCGGGGAGGGCAAAAGGGGCGCCTAGGAGAGCTACGGGCGCCAGAAGACACCAAGAGAACTTCCTGGGTGTCACATCCCTAGTTCTGACAATGCCTAGTGCATGCATTAGAGTGTTGCATCATGTTTAAATTTCATGAAACTTGAAATGGGGATTGTTTAAACCCTAGCACCAAATGAATTCAACTAGGGTCAAAATAAAATCTTTTTCATTGAACTCAAAATGCCCTCTAAAATGTTCAACATTTACGGTTTGAGGTGAAAGCATCTACCAAAAATGGTTTATATTTTTGCAGGACATATTGGGCTCTGAATTAAATCATACTCTATTTGCATTTGGGCATTTAAATGCTATAAAATATTCCAAATACCCAAATAATTCTAAAAATAAGTGTAGGCTGTTGGAAATAATCTAAATAGAGCCTCGATTATTTTCAGGATTTTTAAAGATGCCTAAGTATTTTTAATAATGCCACAAACTTGCGTAAATAATAGAAAACACAAACAAAATAGAAAAACAGTGGAAAGGAGTTTACAGGCGCTCACCCGCTCTGGCCCAAAGACGGCCCAGCCCATTGGCTGTGCAGTCATCGTTGTCCTCTCGCCCGGATCGGACGGTAGCGTGCCCGACAGCGCGCCTCCAGCGCCACCACGAGCTCCCCTGCCTCAAGGCGTCCCGTCGCCTGGATGCCTCCGCGCCGCCACGCAGCCTCCCGACCGCCCCTCACTCTCTCCGAGCTCTCTCCTCCTCCTCTGCTCTCTCTCCTCTCATGGCCGCCGCAGCCGTCACCACCGACGCTGTTCGCCGCGCCACGCCCACCGCCCACCTCCCCGACGCGTCCCAAAGCTCCGCCAATCTTCCTCTTCCTCTCCACTGAGCTACATGGCGCCAAGGCCCTGCATCGTCGCCCTCTTCGTCATCTTCGTCGCCGGCCACCGGAGATCCCCCTCGCCGCTCCGCTCGCTCGGGTGCTTCCTCGAGCTCGCTGAGACCATCGTCCGCCTCACCGTGAGCCCCTCTATCGATTTCCCCTGCTACCATGTTCATTAGCTCACCGTAACCCTCGTTTCCGTCGAGGCCGAGACCTCACCGGCGCCGGACTTGTCGCCATCATCGTTCTGGTTCACCTCCGACCAAACCGAGCGTGCCACTGCACTCAGTGCACTCCCAGGAGCCGAGCACACCCAACAGAACCTCACTCCGTGCTCCGTAGCCTCGTTTCCGTGCATTCCCGAACTCCGGCCGCCGCCTTGGAGCTCGCCGCCGTCGACTCAGGCCACCCCAACTCCTCCCGTTCGCTCCATTAGATGCGCCGCATTGCCAGCTAGCCGTAGCCGCAAACCACGAGTAAAACGGTGCCCTGTAGCGCAAAACCGACGAGGACGCCGCCGCGATCTGAGGTCGCCGGCGGTTAAACGCCGGCAGCCGACGTGGCGCTGTTTTAGTTAGCACTAATGACCACGCTAAACACCCCTAGAGCCACTGCCATGTGGGCCCCCAGTGCCTAAACTAATTTGTATTATTTCTCTGTTAGATTAGCACTAACCACAATGGGCCCCGCCTGTCAACGTTGACTTGGCCACGTCAGCTTTGACCGGGTCCCACATGTCAGCCTCTGTTGCTAACTCTATGTCACTGACCAGTGGACCCCACTGGTCGAGGTTTGACTGGATGGCGCTGTTGACCTGCTGAGGTCAGCATGACCTAATCTTGACGCAATAAATCATTTTCTCGGTTTTAAAATAAATCAGAAAATCCGTAAAATTGCCTAAACTTCTAAAATTCATATAAAATCAACCGTAGCTCCAAATCAAACAAATTATATATGAAAAATTATCAGAAAAATTCAAGGAATCCATCTGTACCTTTTTCATGCATGTTTGAACAATGTTTGTCCTCTGTTTTGGACAAAACAAATAAAGGGCATTTAAATAATCATATATGGAGTTTGAATTTGGATCATGTATCCAAACCAACTTCATTTAAATCATAGCTAGATGCATTAGCTCAAATCACAGCATATTGCCATGTCATGATCATGCATCATATTGTAGCATTGCATTGATTGTGTTCTTTCTCGATTCTTGGTGTTTGTCCCTCTCGATAGGCGTGGTTCCGACGATGAGTTCGATGACACCGATGAAGAGCTATATTATCTTCAGAAGTGCCAGGCAAGCAAAACCCCCTTGTTCATTCCGATATAATCCCGCTCTCTCGCTCCTGCTCTCTTTTACTGCATTAGGACAACATCGATTCAACTGTTACTTGCTGCGGTAGTTGAACACCTTTATCCTTTGCATGACCTGTCATTCCACAATAAATAGATGAAACCCACTAGCATGAGTAGGAGTTGTTTGAGCCCCGTTGTGCCTACTCATTCATGTTTGTTTGTCATGCCTGCTATTGCTTAGAGTTGAGTCAGGTCTGATTCATCGGGAATGAATCGGAGGTGTGAACATGTCCTCTTGTGTGTGAGCTAAGTGTGTGAACACGATTTGGTAAAGGTAGCGGTGAGAGGCCATGTAGGAGTACATGGTGGGTTGTCTCATTGCGGCCGTCCTCGGGAACTGAGTTACGTGTTTGTGATCCATGATTCACTACTACCACGCATTGGGCCCAAACCAATGGACCCTCTCGGCTTCTTAATCACCCTTGTCCTCTGTCCGGGAGTTGCAAGTAGTTTACGGTGTTTATAGTATCTTTGGAGGCCGTCTGCGCAGCGCTGACCATAGGGGTGGGCTGTGATGCGGTAGGCACGTGGCACGGTGTACCGGGCGCCCGTTTGGTGTCTTGGGAACCCTGTTCACATCGTTTGGGGCTGTGAGCGAAACTTCGGCCGGAACTCCTCATAGATGGAACCCAAATAGGCGATAAACCTGGACTAGGGACTTGAGTGTTTAGGTAGGCCGTGGCCGACACGCACGTTGGGCTTCCGCTTGAAGGTTGCCGAGTACATGTCGTGTAAACGGCGATAAGTGGTGAGAGCGTGTGTGAAGAAGTACCACCCCTGCAGGGTTAACATCATCTATTCGAATAGCCGTGTCCGCGGAAAAGGACTTCTGGGTTTCCTATAACAGTTCATAGACAATGAAAGTGGATACTCTAAAATACGCAAGATAAGCGTGAGTGCTATGGATGGCGTTCTCGTAGGGAGACGGAGCGGATCCATAGTGGTGTATTGATATGGTGAATATGTGGACTCGTGTCGCCACCTCAAAAGAGTTACTTGCGATGTAGTTCGGGATAGCCACCGAGTCAAAGCTGGCTTGCTCTGTTAAACTCCACCATCCTTTTGTTGATAATGATGCATATGTAGTTAGTTACGATGTAAGTCTTCTGGGTACATTTGTACTCACGTTTGCCTATTTTATGTTTTTGCAGAGACTTGAGTCTCGCTAGTAGTTCCGCTTGGACTTGACGTTTAGCTTGTTACCTCAGCTACGATCTTGTGCCCTCGGCGGAGATCTCGTAGATAGTCGGGCTTCTAAGCCTTTTTCATTTGTAGATGTCGTACTAAGACATATTAGCTTCGCTTGTGCTTTGATTTGTATGCTCAAATGTTGGGTCATGAGACCCTGTTTGTAATATCTCGCTCCTCGGGCCTATTGAATAAAATACTTGAGTCGTAGAGTCATGTTGTGATGCCATGTTGTATTTGCACATATCGAGCATATTGTGTGTATGTTATTGAAATGCTTGGTAGGTGTGGGATCGACTATCTAGTTGTTTATCTTTAGTAGCCTCTCTTACGGAAATGTCTCCTAGTGTTTCCATCGAGCCATGGTAGCTTGCTCTTTGCTCCGGAACGCTTAGGCTGGCGGCATGTGTCCTTCTTCGTTCTGTATACATCCCGGGAAATGTCACGCGTTGAGTACCGAGTCTGTTAGCCGCTACTGCCCGGTTTACGAGAGTCTGCTAGCCCGTGCTACAGCCGGAACTCACTCGTGATGACCGACACGTTCGATCTTTGGTCATGAATGCTGTCCTGTAAGTCTGTGCCACTTTGGGTTTACGACTAGCCATGTTAGCCGGGCTCCTTTTCATATGGATGCTAGCGACACTATCATATCGTGTGCCAAAAGGCATAACGGTCCCGCAAAGGTAAGGCGACACCGTGGGAATACCGTGCGTGAGGCCGCAAAGTGATATGAGGTGTTACATGCTAGATCGATGTGGCATTGAGTCGGGTCTGATAGCTTTGGTATCGAGCTTTGTTGCTCAGAGGATTACCAAGCCAAACTGGTCAAGTCGTGTCTAGAAATGCTTTAGTTATATGTAGGGGAATTGATTGTGGGTTGGAACGTAAGGCTCTTTTTACTCCTTATACCTCACGGCCTTCTGATCTGAGTCATCCTCTTCTCTTCTACGGGGATTAAGAACTAGGCCTTCTCATCTATCTGTCAGGATGACGTGTTACTAATCCATAGACCTATAGAATTGTTAGTTTCAAATCTCAGTTCAATTTTTACTACTTCCATATGTTCATAGCTGGTCTCAGAACCTTGACATTGTGATATTAAGTGGTTATGCCACCATTTTTGTTGTATGTCTCCAAACTTTTGAGCATTTACAGCCGTTATGCTGTCCGAGTCATCCTAGGTTTCTAAACAATCCGATGCACTTGCAAATCCTTTCCCTCTAGTTTTGATGTTCCTTTGGGCCAGGTTAATCACACCAATTGCTGAGTTGAGGTATTTACTACCTCGACATATATGTTGGAGCTATTATTATGACCCTAGGTGTCTGGAGCATCACCTAGCAATCTTAGCCATGCTTTGTGTTCCCGGTGTGATAACTCTGGCCTTCATTCTCGAAAGCATCCCGTGATGCCATTTAGTAGTAGGTATTCTACTCCTGGGTTCTTAACCCAAGACTCACCCTACTTACATCATGTTGATAGTGTTTGCTAGTTCCTTTAGGTAATTAGTAACCTTTGCATTAGTCCTCGAGGTCCGTGGTATTTCCTTCTTCCAAATACTATGAACCACTTATGGCAGAAGTTGTTAAACCAAAAGATCACAATAAGCATGCTCTTGATGAGTTATCCATTCATAATTGTGACTCTGCCAGTTCTACCCTTCCGCGTGGATTATCCGGAAGAAATTTGTTGAACTTGGTTCGACATACTAATCTATGCATCCACAACTCAGAAAATCATATGTTCCTTTGAGTTGTTCTCTTTAGTTGTGTCCTGACCCTCGTCTATCAATTGATAGTCAAGAGTATGCGTGCGTTCGTTTATCGATGCCTATTATTCTTGTGGTCTGTCAAGCCATTCTATTCCGGAATGACTTGGAGAAACAAACTCCAATACCTTGTCCATTTCTAGGATTGGGTCAAAGCAGTTGTACTCTGTAGATCAAATTGCTAATCTAGCTTTTGCTCTATTCTACCTTGGAGTATTACCATGTTTATATCAAGAATGTCATAGGAATTGCACACCATCCTATGAACTCTTGATGCAGTGATACTTCTTGCCATCATTGTTCATTCCTCGGTTTCCGTGTTATTGTAACCGGAATGCCGACAAGTGAACCATGATGTGTGAAATCAATGCTGTAGCAACTCCGTTGCTTGGTAGTTAAGTGGACGATAACCTCATCCTTAGCGTGTTGGTTATTGAATCGTCACCCTAAGGTTGATTGTGCTACCTAGTCCTTATTCCCGGTGCACCCTTCGATCAATGAGTTGGGATTGTGCCAATCCCTCGCTTATTTGATCATATCGTCTTGTCCTGAAAAGCAAGATTGTTCTCGAGCTTAGTAACATATCGGTGGTTCGTGATGTTCCGAATATCTTCTCGGAAGTATTACCAGGTTGTCACCTGGCCGCTATGTTGAGTTCGTGATCAAGTTGGTTTCATATAAACCACCCCTTCCCCAAGAATCTGTGTTGCATGCCCCTGAGCTAGTTGGTTAAGCTAAAAAAAAACAACAACTTGGAGAGTTGGAAGATAAAAGCTTGTTCGACTTAGCTCATGTTAAGGGATATCTTTTTGTGTGTGTGTGTGTTGAAGAAAGATGGTATCTTCATCGATTGATCCTTGTGATCAGTTGTTGGATCTATTGCCTTGTCAAAACTTTGACTTGAGTATGGGCTATCGTCAAGTCAAATCAGAACCAACGATGTTCATAATGTTGTCTTACTCGTGGTTGATCTCTCGAGCATACACCATTATTTCCTTAGGTCTGACCAATACTATCACCTTGTTCACATAGTTATGGAATTCCCTCTCCATGGGAATCTGGATGAATTGCTGTTGAGCCCATCGACAACATCCTTGTCTTCTCCATAATTTTGTTAAACATTAAGCTAGTGTTGGAAACTTTTGAAAGCATTTGTTCATGCTAGCTCATGAAGCCATGTTCGGATGTAAGTGACTTCCTCTAGTTCATGTGCATTTGATGCAAGTTGCCGCCATGGATTCGAGAAAGTCAATGTTGCCTCCTCTGGAATCATCCCAAATCATTCATGCATACGTGCGAAGTATTCTGTGGTTCGAAGACTTGCAACCTTCATTCTATATGTATTCTTAGCACACCAAGCCACTGATTGATTTGTTCAAAGAAAAGAAGTTCATGCGCTAATCCTGAAGGGCCCGGATGGATATGCACAAGACTTTGTTATCTCGATGATGGTTCCCCTCCTGAACTCGGTAGTGTTTTATTACAACACTAATGTGTGGTCATGCTTGTCTCGGACAACGTGTTCACATGTGTTAGCAGAACCAGCTCATGTTTTGGAGCTTGCTATCGTAGTTCATTTCCCGAGAATCTCGCGACGTCATCTCGTCGATTTGTGTTGCAAACTTTCATTTCTCTTTCTAGACCTGATGAGTCTGGAATGTTCAGACACCAACCAGATCTGAATCTTAGGCAGATATGATGGTTGGAACATTTCCTAAGAACTACAATATTGGTCTCGCGATAACCGGTAAGGTGAATGTCGTGACCAACACACCCCACCGGAAGACCAATTATTGTAGCATCTTGTTTGAAGAAGTTGGCCACCTCCCCATAAGGATCTCGTAGAATTTATTCTAGTAGTTGTTCCTTATGTATTCTTAAAGTTCCCGAAGTCCGATCTTTTACTCGATGTTCTGGGGACCAAACCATTTTAATGAATGGGATACGCTAGTACATCAAGGAGAACATTAGACGCGGAGTGCTAAATGTCTCTCGGTCGATCATCCAGATTTAGTCCCCTTGGCCCCGCTAAGGTGAAATCTGAGAAAGTGTTATCCTCCTTGCATCTGCATCGTCCATCGCTATTCATCATGGTAGTATGTTGTGTTGCCAGGATCCTTGACACGGATGTTGGTAAAACCTTGATGATTATGAAAATGCTCAAGTTCTTGAAAGCACGCACAAGCATTAGGTGCTATCGTAGTTACTAACTGGGATTGCTCTCAATTTCCTCGGTTATGCTATAACTCTTCAAACAGTAGATCCACTCTCTACTGCTGAGCCTCTCCCCAGTTACTAACTCATCCTTTGCATTGTTCTCAACAAGGTAATCCACATCATCCATTCTGGCCCAAGAATGTCATTCTTCCGGACTCCTTCAAATGATCGATTACGATTTACCTTAAGTTGGTATAAAGAGTTTCAATGATCTCTGAATCAAATGTAATTCTCTTGCCACTTAAGGGGATAGATCCACGAATTGCCTTCCTCAAAAATGTCTCGATGTGGTATCATGGCAACTCAAACTCTCGCTACGTTGACAACCGTTCACCACCCTCTTAGGTGTGGAATTGTTGTCTACCTAGTGAACCCTCGTCGTCTGTTCCACTACAATCCTCTAGATGTGTGCTTGGTATCTCAGCTTGCGAGATGTTTTTATGACTCACCCCGTAAGCTGATCCTAAGTTGTTTGATCTTCGAGAAGATCGATCCTACTAGAGTTTTCCCTTTCTACTTGTTGTCATGTGGGATGGAGTTCTCAGAGCAAGACTTCGAGACAATGATGGTGATCGAATCAACGTTCATTTGAAGTGCAACTTGGATCGTGAAGATTATATTAGATTGCGCTTTCCTTTCATCTTACCCTACGCTTGAATCTCGGGTCGAGATTCTTGTTTAGTGGGGGTGAGTTGTCACATCCCTAGTTCTGACAATGCCTAGTGCATGCATTAGAGTGTTGCATCATGTTTAAATTTCATGAAACTTGAAATGGGGATTGTTTAAACCCTAGCACCAAATGAATTCAACTAGGGTCAAAATAAAATCTTTTTCATTGAACTCAAAATGCCCTCTAAAAATGTTCAACATTTCTGGTTTGAGGTGAAAGCATCTACCAAAAATGGTTTATATTTTTGCAGGACATATTGGGCTCTGAATTAAATCATACTCTATTTGCATTTGGGCATTTAAATGCTATAAAATATTCCAAATACCCAAATAATTCTGAAAATAAGTGTAGGCTGTTGGAAATAATCTAAATAGAGCCTCTGATTATTTTCAGGATTTTTAAAGATGCCTAAGTATTTTTAATAATGCCACAAACTTGCAAAAATAATAGAAAACACAAACAAAATAGAAAAAAGCAGTGGAAAGGAGTTTACAGGCGCCACCTAGCTTTGCCCAAGACAGCCCAGCCCATTGGCTGTGCAGTCATCGTTGTCCTCTCGCTTGATCAGGACGGGCGTGTGCGACGCAGCAGCGTGCGCCAGCAGCGCCACGCGAGCTCCACTGCACACTGCGTCCCGTCGCCTGGATGCCTCCGCGCACTCCACAGCCTCCCGACCGCCCTCACTCTCTCCCAAGCTCTCTCCTCCTCTGCTCTCTCCCCTCTCATGGCCGAAGCAGCCCGCCAACGACGCTGTTGCCGCGCCACCCGCCACCGCCCACCTCCCGACAAGCGTCCCAAAGCTCCGCCGCATCTTCCTCTTCCTCTCCACCGAGCTACATGGCGCCGAAGGCCCTGCATCGTCGCCCTCTTCGTCATCTTCGTCGCCGGCCACCGGAGATCCCCCTCGCCGATCCGCTCGCTCGGGTGCTTCCTCGAGCTCGCTGAGACCATCGTCCGCCTCACCGTGAGCCCCTCTATCGATTTCCCCTGCTACCATGTTCATTAGCTCACCGTAGCCCTCGTTTCCGTCGAGGCCGAGACCTCACCGGCGCCGGACTTGTCGCCGTCGTTGTTCTGGTTCACCTCCGACCAAACCGAGCGTGCCACTGCACTCCGTGCACTCCCAGGAGCCGAGCACACCCACCAGAACCTCACTCCGTGCTCCGTAGCCTCGTTTCCGTGCATTCCCGAACTCCGGCCGCCGCCTTGGAGCTCGCCGCCGTCGACTCAGGCCACCCCAACTCCTCCCGTTCGCTCCATTAGATGCGCCGCATTGCCAGCTAGCCGTAGCCGCAAACCACGAGTAAGCGGTGCCACTCAGAGCGCAAACCCGCGAGGACGCCGCGCGATTCGAGGTCGCCCGGCGGTTAAACGCCGGCAGCCAACGTGGCGCTGTTTTAGTTAGCACTAATGACCACGCTAAACACCCTAGAGCCACGCCATGTGGGCCCCAGATGCCTAAACTAATTTGTATTATTTCTCTGTTAGATTAGCACTAACCACGATGGGCCCTTTGTCAGCGTTGACTTAGCCACGTCGACTTTGACGGGTCCCACATGTCGACCTCATTCTTGACTCTATGTCACTGACGATGGACCCCACTGGTCGGGTTTGACTTGGATGGCGCTGTTGACCTGCTGAGGTCAAGATGACCTAATCTTGACGCAATAAATCATTTTCGGTTTTAAAATAAATCAGGAAAAATCCAGAAACCTAAACTTCTAAAATTCATATAAAATCAACCGTAGCTCCAAATCAAACAAATTATATATGAAAAATTATCAGAAAAATTCAAGGAATCCATCTGTACCTTTTTCATGCATGTTTGAACAATGTTTGTCCTCTGTTTTGGACAAAACAAATAAAGGGCATTTAAATAATCATATATGGAGTTTGAATTTGGATCATGTATCCAAACCAACTTCATTTAAATCATAGCTAGATGCATTAACTCAAATCAGAGCATATTGCCATGTCATGATCATGCATCATATTGTAGCATTGCATTGATTGTGTTCTTTCTCAGTTGCCGGTGTTTGTCCCCTCTCGATAGACGTGGTTCCGACGATGAGTTCGATGACACCGATGAAGAGCTATATTATCTTCAGAAGTGCCAGGCAAGCAAAACCCCCTTGTTCATTCCGATATAATCCCGCTCTCTCGCTCCTGCTCTCTTTTACTGCATTAGGACAACATCGATTCAACTGTTACTTGCTGCGGTAGTTGAACCCCTTTATCCTTTGCATGACCTGTCATTCCACAGTAAATAGATGAAACCCACTAGCATGAGTAGGAGTTGTTTGAGCCCCGTTGTGCCTACTCATTCATGTTTGTTTGTCATGCCTGCTATTGCTTAGAGTTGAGTCAGGTCTGATTCATCGGGAATGAATCAGAGGTGTGTGAACATGTCCTACTGTGTGTGAGCTAAGTGTGTGAACACGATTTGGTAAAGGTAGCGGTGAGAGGCCATGTAGGAGTACATGGTGGGTTGTCTCATTGCGGCCGTCCTCGAGAACTGAGTTACGTGTTTGTGATCCATGATTCAGCTACTACCACGCATTGGGCCCGAAACCAATGGACCCTCTCGGCTTCTTAATCACCCTTGTCCTCTGTCCGGGAGTTGCAAGTAGTTTACGTGTTTGTAGTATCTTTGGAGGCCGTGCTTGGCCACGACCGTAGGGGTGGGCTGTGATCGGTAGGCACGTGTACGGTGTCTGGGCGCCCGTTTGGTGTCTCGGGAACCCTGTTCACATCGTTTGGGGCTGTGGCGAAACTTGGCGGAACTCCTCATAGATGGAACCCAAATAGGCGATAAACCCGGACTAGGGACTTGAGTGTTTAGGTAGGCGTGGCCGACACCCACGTTGGGCTTCCGCTTGAAGGTTGCGAGTACATGTCGTGTAAACGGCGATAAGTGGTGAGCGTGTGTGAAGAAGTACCACCCTGCGGGGTTAACATCATCTATTGAATAGCCGTGTCCGCGAAAAGGACTTCGGGTTGCCTATAACAGTTCATAGACAATGAAAGTGGATACTCTAAAATCGCAAGATAAGCGTGAGTGCTATGGATGGCGTTCTCGTGGGGAGACGGAGCGGATCCATAGTGGTGTATTGATATGGTGAATATGTGGACTCGTGTGCGCCACCTCAAAAGAGTTACTTGCGATCGTAGTTCAGGATAGCCACCGAGTCAAAGCTGGCTTCTTTTTGTTAAACTCCACCATCCCTTTTGTTGATAATGATGCATATGTAGTTAGTTACGATGTAAGTCTTCTTTGGGTACATTTGTACTCACGTTTGCCTATTTTATGTTTTTGCGAGAGAGACTTGAGTCTCGCTAGTAGTTCGCTTGGACTTGACGTTTAGCTTGTTACCTCAGCTACGATCTTGTGCCCTCGGCGAGATCAGTAGATAGTCGGGCTTCTAAGCCTTTTTCATTTGTAGATGTCGTACTCGGACATATTAGCTTCGCTTGTGCTTTGATTTGTATGCTCTGAATGTTGGGTCTTGAGACCCTGTTTGTAATATCTCGCTCCTCGGGCCTATTGAATAAAATACTTGAGTCGTAGAGTCATGTTGTGATGCCATGTTGTATTTGCACATATCGAGCATATTGTGTGTATGTTATTGAAATGCTTGGTATGTGTGGGATCGACTATCTAGTTGTTTATCTTTAGTAGCCTCTCTTACGGAAATGTCTCCTAGTGTTTCCACTTGAGCCATGGTAGCTTACTCTTGCTCGGGCAACTTAGGCTGGCGGCATGTGTCCTTCTTCGTTCTGTATACATCCCGGGAAATGTCATGCGTTAGTCTGCGAGTCTGTTAGCCCTTCTGCCCGGTTCACCGAGTCTGCTAGCCAGTGCTACAGCCGGAACTCACTTTCGCTGATGACCGACACGTTCGATCTTTGGGTCATGAATGCTGTCCCTACAAGTCTGTGCCACTTTGGGTTTCTGACTAGCCATGTCAGCCGGGCTCCTTTTCATATGGATGCTAGCGACACTATCATATCGTGTGCCAAAAGGCATAAGCGGTCTGGGCAAAAGTAAGGCGACACCGTAGAATACCGTGCGTGAGGCGCAAAGTGATATGAGGTGTTACATGCTAGATCGATGTGGCATTGAGTCGGGTCACGACAGGGGGCCGGCCAGAGCTTAGCGGAGATGGGCGCGGGGCGAGAGCTTGAAGACGGGGTGGTGGGGCGTCGGCCTGTTGTCGAGGGCTCCTCGCCGTCGTACTCGACTTAGCGGCCTTGCCACCACCCCTCTTCCTCTTCCGCAGCCTCCCTATGCCAGCCGCCCAAGGAGGCGGCCCGGGGAGTTCGAAGGCGGCGGCCGGATGATGGGGTCGCCGGTGGCGCGAGAGGCAGCGTCCGACGCCTAGTCGGACCCGCCATCCTCGTCGTCGTCGCTGTCGCTCCCCTCCTCGCACTCTCGCTCGAGGAGGGACCTTCGCTATCGGAGGAGCTGTCCACACAGCATCTCGCCCGGGTGCCGGAGTCCCCGAAGACCTTGACGGCGAAGAACTCCCAGGGATCGTCTCCGGTGTGGACCGCCTCGAGGAAAGGAGTCGCCGGCGGAGACGGGGGAGGTGCACCGCCCCGGCCGCCTCTCCCCCGAGGGCCTCGACCACGTCCACGACCTCGTCATGGCCTCGCCCCTCCCTCTTCCCTCGCGGCGGCTCCGCCCGTCGCGAGCCGAGATAGGGGAGGCGCGCTGCTGGAGGCAACCCTCGCTGTCACCATTGAGGAACTGGATTCCCTCCTTCCATGGCAGATGGGAGGAAAATGTAGCTAAAGATGAAGGAAGAAGAGGAAGTGCGAGACTATTGTGCTCCCTTCCGTCCCCTTTAAAGGGCGGGGTGGGGGCTCGGCCGCTGCTCACCCAATCGAGAAGAGAAGAGGCGGAAGGCGGGGCCGACTCGCCATCTTTGCCCGTGGCGGCTCGGTCTCCCACTCACCCCCCGACCCCCATGCATGAGGGCAGCGTGGCAAAAAGCGGGGCGGGCGGCGGGTGAAATGACCTCGCCTGCACCACGATCACGGGGTGGATGCCTTAAAAAGCGCATCGCCACCCACGTCTCCCACGCGCCGCAATCAGCGTCTTGCGTTGCGGGGGCCAGCGGTGGTGCTGAGCCCGATTCTGTCGGACCCGGGCGCGTGCCCGTCTGCTTGTTTTGGGCCTGGCCCAACAACGCTTCGGCACCGTGTATGGCCCAGGCCGGGGCTCTGTCGGTGTACTAAAGTAGGGGTACCTTAGTACCCGAACTTGTCTGCAAGCGATCGCGACACCTGGCGAGGCTTGCGGGCGTCCGCCAAGGCCCTCCACCGTCCCTTATTACTGCCATTCAAGAACAAAGTGCTAACCAAGAGAGCGAAGGCCCGGCAAGAGGAGCTTGCCGGGAAGGCCAACGAGGCATCACGGAAGAATTGCCGCGGCGCCCAGCGCCCGGCAAGGCCAGCCGACGGCAAGCTTGCCGGCACAACAAAGGACATGACAAGGCACTTACCGCGGCAAGACTACCACCCAACTCCAGCGCGCCCGGTGGCGGCGTCATCACGAGCCATCCCAAGGGCGCGTGGCGAGGCACTACGCAGCCATCTGAGCGAGTGGCAAGCGGAGTGACAAGAGGCGCCATCGTGGCAACGGTGGCTCATAGCGGTCCTCCTCCTGCCTTTGTTAGGCGACGGACGGGCATTTAATGCCCTTGTCCCTGCCGTCGAGTTAGGTAGAACCTTTGTTGTGCTGTATTGCACCAACCTGCGATTTTACCTTTCTACCCCCTCTTCCTCGCTGCCACTGTGGATCCCCCTTGAGTATAAAGGGAGGCCCATGCGCACGTAGAAGGGGTTCGGTCCATCGAAACCCACAGCATCACCATCGCTTCGCTCGGCGGATCAAATAACACAAGAAAGCAGCGGTGGGGTCTTATCTCTCGGAGAGCCCGAAGCTGGGTAAAATCACCGTCTCCCCTTGCGCTCGACCTCGATCTGCTCTGCGCATGACCCCCGCTCCCTTGCCGAACCAAAAGGGGCCCCCGAGTGCCCCATAGGTGTTCGAGGCCACGGAGATACAAGCCCCGACACTTTCGCTACATGCTCTCCCTCCCGCACGCGGTGGACATGCAGCAATTCAATCGGTGCCAGATGGCGAGAAGCGTACTGTAGTACTCCTCCAGTGCAGTAGTACTCCATCATTGTTCGACCTCCCGAAGAGGCGAAGATCCAAGCACAGCCCGGACGCTCGTGTGGCAGTTTCATGTGTAGAGTAGTCTAGGATAGCATGTACCGTGTCTGTAAGCTTAAAATCGTTGTGGTCGGCTCCATGCTATGTGGCCCTCTCGAAGTTTTAAAAAATATATTAAAATAGTCTTCTGTCCCTACCTGTCACCCTGGTGATTGTAGTATGCACGCTCATCTGGTCAAGACAGGAATATATATTTTAATTTGTTTTTTTTTCAAAAAGGGGGGGCTCCCCGGCCTCTGCATCAGAACGACGCATACGGCCACATATATTTTAATTTGTGGTGGGTAAATGTTAGAGGTTGCAGCAAATATATTGAACACTTCGGGTCTTTTAGCCAAGTTTATAGGCAAGCATGTGGGGCCAGTGCTATGATGTGTCGCGTGAACTCGTACAACGAGGAGAAGCTTGATTTTACTACTACACGCCTTCTCCCTCGCCCATGCAGGCGGTTGCTCGCAAACGAGGACAGGTTTTCGCTTAGTAGTACTTCTACAACAAGCTATCCGTCCCGCTCGTGGTGGACGGACATGCAACAGTGGATTCGACACTTTA
This sequence comes from Aegilops speltoides, assembly GCA_021437245.1. Lineage (NCBI taxonomy): Eukaryota > Viridiplantae > Streptophyta > Magnoliopsida > Poales > Poaceae > Aegilops > Aegilops speltoides. The sequence goes on along the minus strand of CM038147.1, from coordinate 170,626,871 downwards.
GAAGCAGTAGTAGTAACATCATTGTTCGTCTTCTCGAAGAGGCGAAGAGCCAAGCGCAAACCAAACTTTGCAGTTGCGAACATTGGAGCACGCATATAGCTAGGCTCTTGCATGAGACAAAATTGCTATTTGAGCCCACTATTATACTAGTACATACAACTACTTGCTAGTATAGCCCTGTAAACCAGAAAGGAGTATTTGCCCTTCTAGAGATTTCAACAAGTGACTAGACTACACCGAGATGGAGTACATATGGAGCAAAATGAGTGAATCTGCACCATAAATAAATACGTATTGTTTTCCTCTCCGAGGTGCACAATATTGAGTGTACTGACTAGTCTCTTTTTGACACGCATTTACGTTTTGTTGACACAGTACAGACGCAAGCGCTCATATACACGCGCATACACTCACCCCTATGAACGCACACACGAACGACACTATCATCTTGAAATTTATGAAGTCACCATAGGCACATCTTCGTCGATGGGTCCATAGGTGCTTGAATGCCAAGGAGGGAGAGGGTAGCTGTTCCCGAGACGTTGAACGGTCAATGATGCATCCTCAATTACATGCAGAGGGAATTAATTGGAGAAGCATAATAGAGCCCGCGATGTGAATACAACGAGTTTGGACTCTCATATAATAAAGCGCCCCACCACTCCAATCCATCTACTCCCAAGTCTCTGCGCAACACTGCTCACTCCAATCCAAGACCAAGTGACCAGAAGCCACAAGCACCTATGGAGGCGATAGATGCGAGCGGCAGTCGGCTGTGCTAAATCATCCAAGGCACCGGCATATGGCCCTGCACCGTGCAGCGTTTCCAGATGGTGCTGGCGACCACCAACATCGTAGCCCTCGCCGACGCTGGCTTCGCCTCTCGCATGGACGACCTGATGGTCAACTCCATCCGCAAGTTCACCGCCATCAAGAAGCGCGCGGATGACCTTGCCGTACTGCTCCAGCCGGCGCGCCCAGGCTCCTCATTGCCTGCCACTCTCATTGGCCTCCATGGTGACGAACTCTTTCAAGCCCTGGTGGCCCTGCAGGTGCCGAAGGTCGCGACGAAGAATGTGCACCTCGAGCCGCTTCGCCCGCAGGCTCTCGCCATACAAAATAAATCGTCGACCTGCATCCGTCTATGAAATCGTCTACATAGGCCACTACAAGGTAGCGAGGACAAAAAGCGTTGGCCTTCTTCGGCGGCTGGAATCTTTGGAAGCCATTGTTGAAGCTGCGTCGACACAGCCACAGCTGCTACTACTTAGGCGCCGCTTGGTGGGCGGCATACTGAGTCGAGGAGGTGGGCGTCGTCGATGGATGCATCTCTTCTTCTTGCCTCCTGTAACCAGCACTGCATCGCCTCGTGGCCTTAATGTTTTATTAGTATAGTACTCCCTCCGTTCCCAAATATAAGTCTTTCTAAAGATTCTAGCAAGTGATTACTACATACGAAGCAAAATGAGTGAATCTACACTCTAAACTATGTCTACATACATCTATATGATGTTTTCCATTTGAAATAGTAACTAAAAAGGCTTATATTTTGGAACGGAGGTAGTATATGGCACTTTTATTCCAGTCGTAACGTTTTCAGTGTGAGGTGGGGCCGCAGTTGAGCAAACCCACCCCGCCCACCGGGAGTCGGCCGAGTTTAGAATTAGAAGAGAGAAACGAGGGAGGAGAGCTAGCTGTAGCACGGCCGCTGTTGTCAGATGGGACTCGTGTTTATAGAATAGGAGTATTGAGCACTCGTGCCTCTTTTTTATGAGGGAAAAATTAGTCGTATGTCTAGTACCACTAGTTGGGTGCGTGCAACCTATAGCTGTCATCACTTTAGGTCTCCTTTTCAAACCACAGCTACACTTCACAGTACATATTTTTTCATGCATTTATGCTCCTATATGTACTCCTAGGCTATTTCCACGCGCTCCCATTCGCCGGCATGTGGGACATAGAGCATCTGGGTCGTAGTGCATGCACGACTCGGAGCATATGCCGGGGCACTTTACATTTTAGACCTCACGAATTACATGCAAACCCCCCGCGGAAGAATAAATAAATGAATGAATTACTACATGAAACGGACTATTTTCATAGAAAGCGAACACGTTCATTAAAGTTTGGACATAACAGGTTTATAAAAAATGACCGGACCTAAACCAGTCTAAGGGCCTCTTTGATTTTTCCCGCAAAAAAGGGCCTCTTTGATTCGCAGGATACTGGAAACACAGGAATGGGGAAAGTATGATGGTGATGAACCGAAGAGGTGTATGGATGGCAGGGTTAGATTGACAATAAATGCTCTTTCTCAATCATTTGACTACTTTGGACCCTATTTCCTATCGTATTTGGTGTGGCCGGCTCTTCTGTGTCCTCCTACCGCTCACAATTGACATAAACGAACCATCTTTACAAATCAAGCATGCAAAACATGATAATTTTTACATTGTCCATACAAATGAGATATCTCGCTTAAACATACAAGTCGTCAATCAAGCTTCACAAAAAAACACTTCATGAAACAAAGCATTAGCTAACTCATCACGGAAGTCATTCATGATAGGTAGGGAGCCCGGAGCCCCTCACGTACCGAGGGAGGAGCTCTCCATCGTCGCTCTGGAGGAAGGCTCTGTAGAGCCCAAGCTCCGGGAACCCCTCCGACGCCGGCCCTTGCGAGTTCAGGTCGACACAGGCATGGGTAGCAGGGCCGCTTGCCGCCAACTGGGAACTTAATAGTTGGGCCTCTAGAAATAATGTAAGCCTGTAATTAAAATACCTAGAAAGGTGAACTAAATCTTTGGGCCTCTAGAAATAATGCAAGCCTGAAACTAAAATACCTAGAAAGGTGAACTGAATCTTTGGGCCTCTAGATATAATGCAAGCCTGAAACTGAAATACCTAGAAAGGTGAACTGAATCTTTGGACCTCTAGAAATAATGCAAGCCTGAAACTGACCTAGAAAGGTGAACTAAATCTTTGGGCCTCTAGAAAGATTTATTACCTCCTCAAGCAGCATCAAACAATTCCATGCATGCACCACAAATCTATACCAAGTTTGATCAAGATCTACTTTTCCAAATCAGAATTAGCGCTAGAGCAAGCAAGATAAATGATATGGCCGTGAGACAGAGAAGGAACGAACAAACTCACCCCTCTCGCGATCTCCCTGGTAGATGCACCGCTGTCACACACGACAGAGGGAGAAAATGACTGGTGAAGGGGGAGCGGGGCGACCTTCAAAGGCCGGAGGGAGAGGACGGCCGAAGTAGGGCGGCGGAGGCCGGAAGGAGAGGGCGGCCGGAGGAGAGAAAGGGCGAGCGGCGCTTGGGCGGGTGGCCTTATGGGGAACAGAGAGGAGTCGTGCGAGAGGGGGGAGCGATCTGGTGCGGGCAGGGGAGATTTTTTAGTTCTCTTTTAGTGGGCCCGAGGATAACTAACCCAATTAGAACCTCTCCACCGGGCTAGTTTTTTTAGCTAGGTTAGAGCAAACTAGCTCAAACTAACCCCTCTTGTTTCGATAATTTGAAGCTATTTCGACCCAAACTAGCTCTAACTTAGGGATCCAAACAAAGAGGAGTGTTACTGTACATGGTATAGTGTGGACCGTAGCACATTGTTTTTTATGGCCATATCACCACATTGTTTTCTACTGCTGGTTCACTAGGCTACCGTGGTTCGCACTGCTGGTTCACTGGGCTGCCGTGGTTCACACTGCTGGTTCATTAGGCTGCCGTGGTTCGCACTCCTCCGACCTGAGTAGTAGTAGTACTAGTATATACCGCATCATTCTTTTCTCCTTCTTACTACTCCGACATGTGGGAGAGCCAGCATCCTGGTGGACGTGTCATGCACCATATTAGAGCACGGAATGGAAGGGGGCGTCACCCCGGTCGGAGCGCCAGTAATTCATGACTATAGTGAGTGGTCATATCACAAGTCTTTCCAGCAGTAATGCGCCGTCAAATCACACAGCCCGACCTTTCTAGCAGTATGTTTGAGAATCCGCCACTTGCTCACCCTCCTCGCCTCTCTGTCAAACCGCCTACCCGAAAACTGTCGCGCGTACTGCCCGAGAAAAGCCCCTCCCTCAACTTTTAACTACGCGAAAATAGTTCGAGCTTGTACGTTCTATATAAATATAGTACTTACTGTATGTTTATTCACCCGTGGGGTTGTTCAATGAATGGAGGGCGCGGGGAGCACAAGTGAACAATACTAGTACTACTAGTAGTAAGTAGGAGTCGTACAGTAGTCACCTTAAATAGAGAGTTTCTTTTCTTTAATGCCACATACACAAATTGAAACGCTTGTTGTGGAGAGAAAAAGATAATCGCTCCACTATATATGTATGCAGGGGCCTGAGAGCTTGCTTTACTAGGGTTGCTCTCTTCATTCTCTCATCCTCTCTAGATATAAACAAGACAGCAGTAGCGACATTTTCTCTCTCCTCACTGTTGGTCACAGATCCGACCGGATCCCTTCGGCCGGTGTGTGTAGAGGACTAAAAGGTGCATCGTTCACGCGGTCATCGCCGCCGATGGAGGAAAGCCATAGCTGCCGGAGGGGTCCGATCCTCTGCCCGTGCCGTTCTCTCCGACACAAAGCCAACTCAGGAGGTCCTCCGACCCTTCTTCCTCCCTGCCGTATTGTCCATGAGATCCGACACCGCCGCCGACATCCGGCGACCCTCGGTATAAGTTCTTGGCGGCCTTGCTCTCTGCCCCACTCCCCACGTGTCTGCATGTGCATCTTTTTCTACTCCCATCAGCTCTTCCAAAGCCACCTAAATTTTTAGTATTATTAGAGGTAAAACTACTTCATGCATTCGAATCTAGGGCTTTGTTCAAACAATGAAGAAAGGGGGGAAAGGTGTAGCATGAATCTATGACTTGATTCAAATAGGAAATAATATGGTGAAAGTAGTAGAGATCGGATACCCAACCGGTCTCTTGGTTGAAAAGGGAAATAATGGGAAAACACAGTACAAACTGGAAAGGAACAAATCTATTATTGGTTGAAAAAAGGATAGAAAGTGGCGGCTGGTGGACAAGTCAACAGAGTATGTCCAGGATTAGATTTGCTGCCATCACATAGTAAAAGGTCTCCAAGATTAGATTTGCTGCCCTCACATAGTAAAAAGTCTCAGGATTAGATTTGCTGCCCTCACATAGTAAAAGGTCTTCAGGATTAGATTTGCTGCCCTCACATAGTAAAAGGTCTCCAGGATTAGATTTGCTGCCCTCACAAAAAGGTCTCCAGGATTAGATTTGCTGCCCACACATAGTACAAGGTCTCCAGGATTAGGTTTGCTGCCCTCACATAGCATGAACAAACTCGGCATAACCACTTTATGCCTCCTTGTAGGTACATTGTCTTTGATCGTCCTTTGTCGCATATCCTTATACCAACCTTTTGCTGTTGTTAATGTAAGGGCGCATGTAAAATGAAGCGATCACACTGTTACCTTAGGGACATGTCTAACTAGTGCTATTATTAATCTAATGCCTCCAGTGATAAGATGCAATTAAACTGTGTTACAAATGTCACTCCTGTTGTTTTCCCCAGTATGATAAGTAAGCTGCTCCTTTACGCTGCTGAGTGTCCTGGTGTCCCCATGGTACCATGCCCTTAAACAAACTCTTTAGCTTCTGTTGATTTACTGTGTGAGGTAAACAAGCAATGCCACCATTAAAGTAATCCCATATTTGAGGAATCTCATTGTTGATCGTTATGCTTTTGGTAACATGAAGCATCGCTGACAATTTAAAATTTCTACCGTCCTTGCGTGATTGCCATGAACATAATTAAGATGCTTCTTTTCATTTTGTATATGTTTCGTATATTCTTATTGACCAACAACTGTTTACTTTCTATCTTTTTGTGCAGATAGGGATATCCATTTCACCTTGTTGCTATTGTGACCTTTTGGTGAACTGCACAAAACACTTTTTTTTGGAATGAGTGTCTTGTGCAGTTCAACTAAAATGTCACGTGGGCAACATCTCTCAATTTTGGTGGAACCGCACAAAATGGTGATTGGAATTTCCAAAATCTCTGTCAAGTTCTGCTGGTAATCTCGTGCAACATTTTATTAGCCTTTGCAAGATGGAGCCGTCACTATCACCACAATGGCACTTTATTTTAGTGGCACATTTTATTAGCCTTTGCAAGAAAATTATAGTTGCACCTTACATGAGCCGGACAGCTAACCTTAATGTTCCTCAATTTTAGTGCAACTACTAAAGAAGAACTTGCCAGCTCATGAGAGCAAGTACTTCTTGCTAGCTGAATGATGCTATCTTTGCTTCATTTTAGGTGAACTGCAGAAAAAGGCGCATGAATTGAATCATGGAACTCCAGGCAGACCTCATCCTAGTGGAGCTGCAGGTTGAGTTCAAGGAGGCCACTATTAAAGCGAAATCATGCTCTCCTTGTTTGTGTTGTGCAAATAGGAATACTCAACTACAGATGTTGTGACGGTCAAGAGCATTCGCCAAGTTCTTCGATTGTATGACATGGCTAACCAAGATGGATTTAATCGCGATATTCACTTTATCAAAAGGCTCTAATGGGTTGGTTCTGAATCTTACAAGCTAGGAATCAATGAGATATGTAGGCATCTTTGTTGTACTTATTATTTGAATCTTATTTGTTGGTTCTGAATCTTGCAAGCTGGGAATCAATGAGATGTGTAGGTATCTTTGTTGTACTTATTATTTGGATCTTATTTGTTGGTTCTGAATCTTGCAAGCTAGGAATCAATGAGATGTGTAGGCATCTTTGTTGTACTTATTATTTGGATCTTATTTGTTGGTTCTGAATCTTGCAAACTGGGAAACACGGCATGATGATGCAGAGGACAACAACCATAACAAACAGTTCAAACTTGGTAGTATTATCTTTGTGAAAGTGCGAGAAATGTGCTGATAGTGTGTGTCCTAAGAATAATAATTCTAATTGTTGTGCATGTTGATGCTGTGGCACTGATAGAACGAGCCAATGCATTCTTTGTTTTAATTATAAATTTCTATTAAAGCTAATTAAATTTAAGTAAAGTGACCACTAACTCCTGTTATTACAGTACCAATACAGAGCCGCTCAAGAACCGACGCGTTGCCGGAGTAGGTTTCTTAATGGAGGCGTTTGAATGCGCCGAGGGTGCATCTTCTGCCGGGCGTGCAGCAGACGAGGGTGGGGTAGTAACTGTTGTCGCCTGTACACACTCAGCTTACTATTGAATCCAGTTCCCCAAGAGCTGAAAAATGAACTGCTGCCGCCGCCTAGACACTCGTTCACTTGAAGAGACTCCAATTACGATCCGAGGGGTGAGCCTGCTAGATATGGACTTCAGCAAGGAGTTCCCCTTTGAGTTCGCCGTTTAGTCCTATGGTTGCACGAAGTTGAATGTGATGTACACCAACGATCCGTCTCGGTGAAGCTCTGCCTCGCCTCAATCCTATGGCTGCACTAGGTTCTGGAGCATTCACCCGTTTCATCGGTTGCGCCGACTACACCTTCGCTATGGTGGAGAGAAGGAAGAACGCGATTCGGCCATCTGGTGCAACAAGCTTGTTGACATCTAGAAGCAATACAAGATCATCAGCAACGGGCAGGAGAAGGACTCCGTGGTTGACCTCGCCGAGACCATCATCAACCCCTGATATGCTAACATGAAAGAAGACAACGATACCAAGGACCTGAACACGTGGGAGGTACCTCTGAATCTAGCCTACATAACCTCTGCGGCCAGGGCGCATCGCATCTTCGACATGTACATGCAGATCTTGGACATGAGGGCGTGTCTACTTCCCATAACCGACGAGTACACGGACAGCCGCGACGTCATGATCAAGCATGCCAGGAAGGTCTGGATGTTGTACTTTATCTGTTTATAAACACCTTTATCATCTAAGTGTTTCATGCATTAGCCTATGTGTCGTAATTATCTGTTTTGTCTGAAATATTTCTTTTAAGAACCCATTAACCTGATTGCTTTTTTAGTGGCTATTTGCTTATGTATGTAACTAGTTCACTTGTCCGTTAAAAAAAACTAGTTCACCCGGCTGCCGTGCTTTGAATCTCCTTCCTCCCAACATATTCCCCTCCTCAGGTGGACCCAGCAGGTCTCTGAATTTTCTCCCACTTTCTTTTTCGATGTAAACTAAGTTTTCTCCCAGTACTTTTCCCTAGAACCAACTCAACTGTCCCACATCTAGCCTAAAAAATAATAATACCCCACATACTATTAACTCATCAAATTTAAATGATATTTTATTTCGTAAGTTGAAAGTTCTTACAAAATAATAATAATAATTGTTTATATAAAACTTGGCAAGTTAACTCCTAGTGATTGCGTACATAAGCTTGCAAAGATTTTACCGACCATTGTAGTAATAGACGTGCAATCATGTGTTTATGTTTTTATAACATTTCTCCGTCTAGCCCAACATGATATTTTTACCCAGCCTAGCAAGTCCGTGGATTTCGAGAAAAATGCAAATGGGATTTAAACGGGTTGCATAGATGCTACATCATTGTTTCACCCAGCCCACCAAATGGACTAAAACCAAATAGGCGGGTGACATGTGGGCGATGGGTGAAACCTAAGAAGGCGTTGGTTTACATCAACGGCGGCATTCTTCTCCAATCTCGTCTTCTTCACCCAGCGCTGCGGGACCGCTTTGCTCCGGCCTTGGCGTCGGCGGTGTTGTTTTGCTCCTCGGCGAAATGCTACCCGTGACGGCGAGCCATCCCTCCACTCCGCACCTCCTGTTATTCTCTGTCGAGTGTAGGCCCACCCCACACCCGAATCCAGTCAAGTTTTCCACTCCTCTCCGTCTGCGACTCCACTGCCGCGTCTTCCCCATCTCCAGGTCGTTCCAATCTGGGGCGTCGCCGTCGTCCACTGCCTCGGTGCACTCAGTGCAGCGTGGTTAACATACGAGAGTCATTGGAAGAGGACTGTATGTGGAGAGCCTGACGGCTGGGACCCACGAGGTCCATGGTCGCACGCAAGGAAAGTTCCTCCTTATTGCGCACTGTAATGGACTGTACGTGGGAAGGGCTTGTGTATTTCGCGAAAAAAACATTCCCCCCGCTGACAGGTCGGACCCACCAGCTATATCTTCGCACGCAAGGAAGTGCCTCCTTATTACGCACAAAAAATGAATACCCCCTGCTAGCTGGGACCCACCATAGTGGGTGGCTGACCTGTGGGCCTACTAAGTTGACAAGGGCAGAGGGCTTTGTCAACTTAGTCAATATGAACGATTCTAGCTCTAGTGACCGTGCGATGTCCATCCAACGGCCATGGTGCCTCTTCAACCTCTGGTCTTCTTGCTCCAGCCGCGCAAAGCAGCGCCGGTCGTGCCGCGTGCTCCTGCCTCTTGTGGCCGGCTATGATGCCGCGGAGGCCTCACCGCCCCCTAGTACTCCAATCACTGGCCTAGGGCATCCCTCTACTCACCCACACCCCCTGTTATTCTGCGGCGACGACAGCCTCATGCCACGGCTGAACCAGTGAACCCTCGTACTCCTCTCCGTGTGGGCATCCACTGCCGCGTCTTCCCCGGCTCCCTGTCGTCCCCTTCCTAGGCCTCGCCGTCTTCCACCGCCTTGGTGCTCTCGGCGTGGTGTGGTCAATGTGGTCAACGACCGACTTCCATCGGAAGAGTACTGTACGTGGAGAGGCTGACAGCTGGGTCCACGACCGCAGCTGGGTCCATGGCCACTGCCCAGTTTTTTTGTGATTTGCCAAGTAAGTCACTTTATCGGGCCTGGTGGGCTGCAAATCTTTCAAGACGAGCAGAGCTTCATTCAGCTGGCCGAGAAAATGGCCTATGAGTAATGAGAAATGGGTTGTACATTTTTAAAACACATCAAACCGACAATTAGTTTCAAATATCTTTTTTTCATTTTGAGATTTTAAATTGCATTTTTTTTATGCGTGGACAATTTGTTGGATTTTATATTGATACACATTTATTTTTAAAATCATTTTGAATGTGACTCGAAATTTCGGGATTAAAAATAGTTTGGACCGCACCGAAATATGCAAAATTTCGTATAATTTTTTAACCATGGACAATATGGGCTGTAATGCTAACAAAAAGAATATGGGCTCCAAAAAACCCTTAAGAATTAGCAAATGGGCTGTAAATTATTAGAAATAATGGCAGATGGGTTGTATGTTGTTTTCCACAGATTTGAGGCTTTCCTAAAAAAAGGTTGACGCACAAGCAGTGACTGTTGGATTTCCATTCAACGGCCGTCGTGCTTCTTCAATCTCTGCTCTTCCTGCTCCAGCCGCTCAAACAAGTGCCGGCGGGACTGCCTGCTCCCTCCTCCCCGCGGGCGGCTATGCTGCCGTGCAGGCCTCACCGCCACACCGTACTCCCATCGCTGGCCTAATCATCCCTCTACTCACCCACACCTGCTGTTATTCTCAGGCGACGGTAGACGAACCAGTAAACCCTCGTACAGTCGTACTCCCCTCCGCGTGGCAAACAACTGCCGAGACTTCCCTGCCTCCGTATCGTTCCTTTCCTAGGCCTCACCGCCGTCCACCGCCCTGGTGCTCTCGGCGCGGCCTGGTCAACACCGTCAACGACCGACATGCATCTGAAGTGGACTGTACATGGAGAGGCTGACAGCTGGGTCCACGGCCGCACGCAAGGAAATGCCTCCTTATTGCGCGCAAAATAATGATTCCTCCACCTGACATCTTGGACCCACCGAAAGGGCCTCTGTATTTCGTGAAAAAATATGTTACCACCGCTGACAGATTGGACCCACCAGCTATATCTTCGCACGCAAGGAAGTGCCTCCTTATTACGCACAAAAAATTGAATACTCCCCCTGCTTGCTGGGACCCAGTATAGTGGCAGGCTGACTTGTGGGTCTACTAAGTTGACGGGGATGGAGGGCTTTGTCAACTTATTCAATACTCCAGTGACCGTACGATGTCCATCCAACGGCCGTAGTGCTTCTTCAACCTCTGGTCTTCGTGATCCATCCGCCCAAACAGCGCCGATCGTGCCGCATGCTCCTGCCTCCCATGGCTGGCTGTGATACCGCGGAGGCCTCACCGCCCCCTAGTACTCCCACCGCTGGACAGGCCATCCCTCTACTCACCCACACCCCCTGTTATTCTGCGGCGACGACAGCCTCACACTGCAGCCGAACCAGTGAACCCTCGTACTCCTCTTCGCATGGGCATCCACTATTGCATCTTCCCCGGCTCCGCGTCGTCCCCTTCCTAGATCTCGCCATCGTCCACCACCCTGGTGCTCTCGGCGCGACGTGGTCAATGTGGTCAACGACCGACTTCCATCGGAAGAGTACTATGCGTAGAGAGGCTGACAGCTGGGTCCACGGCGGCCGCAAGGAAGTGCCTCCTTATTACGCGCAAAATAATTATTCCTCCACATGACGGGGACCCACGGACGGGCCACGTATTTTGCAAAAAATGATTCCCCACTGCTGGGACCCACCAACTACACCTTCGCGCAAGGAAGTGCGTCCGGGCAAAAATATTCACCCCACATTGCTGGGACCCCCGGCTACATCTTCGCCGCCGCGGAAGTGCGACATTCGGGACCCACCTGGTGAGCGTGCGTGGCGTTGTCATTACAGTCGCGAATGTATGCGTACATCTTGGTGGATCTAGAGGCGGGCACGTGTCATAGTAGAGGCGCGTACGTGTCGTAGTAGAGGCGCGCACGTAGTATGTACACGTACGTACATCAACCAATGTGCAAGAAAGAAAATCTGACCCGCGTATGTGTACATCTGGGCGGGGTCTCGGCAGCCTACTTTCGTGCATCGTCTGGCCAAGGCTTCGTGTACATGGCTGTGTCGGAATGGAGAAACAACATCGTTGTCATGTTCATAGAAGCCAACCGGCTGGGTCGGAGCGGAATCGTCATCGTGTTCATCGGGAGGCTTGGGCGGAGCGGCGATGGCGAGGCTGGCGTGCGCAGAATGGAGAAGCGGCCTTGAGTTCGACCGGCCACGTTAAAGCAGGATCCTGTTTATCGGGAGAAGTGCAGGCGTGCGAAAAATGGAGAAGCGGACCTCCTACGGTCGAAATGAGGTCTGTTCATCTGGAGGGTGTGGCGTACCGCTAAATGGGCCAAGCAGACTTGTGTTGGGCGCTTCTGGTCGAAATAGGGTCTGTTCGCCGGGAGGGTGTGGCGTGCAAAACCCAGGACTCCACGGGATACTCTTCATCTCCACTGTCGACCTCCTCCAGCCTCCAGGGGCTACCGTCAACCTCCTCCAGCCTCCACGGGCACCTGTTCATCCAGCCTCCACCGCGCGCTACTCCATCGGCTACTGTTCAACCACCCCTCCACGGGCACCCCTTCACCGTCTACTGTTCATCCAGCCCTCCTTGGGGTCGTCCTGTTCATCCAGAGGCAATGCCACGGGGTCCTGCATCCACCCCCACCGCCCACTGTTCATTCAACCACCCCCCCAATGCTCATTATTCATCCAATCGACCGACTTCAGTTAGTAGCAGTAACAAAGGAATCGCTTGACCGGGTTCAGTTAATAGCCATCGAGCGATTGCTCGGGTTCAGTAACGCATAGCCTGCAGTGCAATCGCTCGGGTTCAGTTAGAACCCAGCGCCTCGCTCGGGTTCAGTTAGAGCCAACGCCTCGCACACACGCGCGTATGTGTACGAGAGAAACGCGCACGCTCGGCCCCCGACCACCCACCCGAAATTTTCCTCGCCCTCGCTTCTACCACGGTTTTTTCTGTCATGGATGGCCCAAAGAATGTCATGCAGCTGCATCTCCGGCCCGCCTAGGACAAAAATCCCATTTTCTGTCATGATTTTTTTCATAGAAGTAGGAGCCCACCACATCTATGATGATACCGGGTTTTGTCACAATTAACGTCATAGAAGTGTCATAAGTATGACAGAATTTTTTTTGTAGTGATATCATCTAAGCGAGGAATGGGATGCCTATAACGAACGGTAATAGCATTGATGGGTCTACAATCGTAGCACATGCGAAAACTACCATCTTGTTTGGGCACAAGTATAACAGGAACGGCACAAGGGCTTAAGCTTTCACATACATGACCGTTGTCGATTAGTTGTTGTACTTGCCGTTGGATCTCCTTAGTTTCTTCGGGGTTGAAGCGGTATGGAGCTTTGTTTGGAAGGGGCGCCCTGGGATGAGGTCGATTCGATGCTCAATGCCTCGTAGAGGAGGTAGTCCTCGAGGTAACTCATCGGGGAAAACATCTTGCAATTCCTGCAAAAGAGATTGAAACACTAAAGGTAGATCGTGAGAGGTGTTAGTTTTTGGGTCCCCATCCTTGCACACAAGGAAAAAGAGCATAACACTCGATGGGATTTCACACACTTCTCTCATCTCACTTTTGGTGGCAAAAAGGACTAGGTTTTTCTCTCTAGGCGAAGAGGCGCTCGAGTTTGGCTTGTGGCTCTCACTCACTTTTTGGTGGATCAATTTCTCACTCTTCTCTCCATGATGGGTGGCTTGCTTGTCGGCTATCACTTGACTAGCAGACATAGGTCATAGAACATAGTCCTTCCCTTTCATCTTGAAGCTATAGTGATTGGTATGCCCGTTGTGGAAGACGCCGCGGTCGAATTGCCATGGTAGACCAAGAAGGAGGTGGCAAACAGACATCGGGACGACATCACACTCCAAAGTGTCCTCATATGCACCAATTTTGAAGGAGACTTGGACCGTATGCTCAACTCATATAGTGCCGGAGTCACTTATCCATTGTACTTTGTACGGGTGGGGGTACTTCATCTTGACCAATTGAAGCTTGGAGCATAGTTCTTCACTTGCCAAGTTGTGACAACTACCTCCATCGATGATGACCTTGATGGACCTTCCATTGATGCCAGCCTTTGTGTGGAAGATGTGGCATCTTTGGTCTTCTTCTTGTTGATGTTGAAGAGTCAAAACTTTGGAGACAACGAGAGCGGGGCTCGAATCCTCATCACGAAAGACTTGATCATCTTCATCCTCGTTCACTCGCCGGCGCATGGCCACTTGCTCAAGGGTTTCCATCTCCTTGTCACTCATGGAGTCATAGGTTCCATCATTGTTGAGGATCATGGTGCGCTTGTTTGTGCATTCATAGGACTTGTGGCCTTGGCACCGCAAGTGAAACACTTGAAGGAGCTTGTCTTGACGGTCTCATCGGTCGGAGTAGATGATGAAGCGCATGGCTTGGAGTTGCTTGTAGTAGGAGGAAGACGACTTGAGCTCATCGAAGTTTTCTTGTAAGTTGACTTGTCGTCGTTGCTTGTAGATGGTTTGGTTGAGGTAGAAGTTGGAGGAGTCGTTGAAACTTGGTTGTTGGAGAAGCCGTATTTCTTGGATGAGTACTTGGCGTACTTGAAGTCATCTTGCACTTGGCGTTCGGCTTTTGTAGCTTGATGCATGAGCTCAATGAGGTTGGAGTAGGGTTGGAAGTCGGCAATCTCCTTGATGGGATGATTGATTCCATTCAAGAAACGTGCCATACTTTGCTCATCATCTTCCGTGACATTGGCTCAAATCATGGCTATCTCCATTTCCTTGTAGTATTCTTCAACACTCTTTGTTCTTTGCTTGAGGAGTTGGAGTTTCTTGAAGAGGTCACGGTTGTAGTAGGTGGGCACGAAACGTGATCGCATGACATCCTTCATTTGAGCCCAAGTGGTGATTGGAGGTTCACCTCTTGCTTCTCGGCGCTCAAGGACTTGTTCCCACCATATGAGCACATAGTCTTGGAACTCAAGTGATGCCATAGCGATCTTCTTCTCTTCCTCATAGTTGTGCAAATGAAAGATTTTGTTGACCTTCAATTCCCATGATAGGTACTCTTTGGGATCATTGCTTCCATTGAACTTGGGCGTTGCAAACTTTAGCTTGCAATAGCGTTGCTCTTCATTGTGTTTTTGGCGATGGTGATGATGACGCCCTTGATGTGGCGGATAATCATCGTCATGTTTCTCTTGGCGCGGAGGAATTCCATGATTAACTTGCTCTTGTGGAACTTGAGGTTGTGGACGAGCTTGACGAGCTTCTGGAGGAGCTTGAGGAGCTTGTGGAAGTTGCATTCTTGGTTGGTAGTTCCGCTCTTCGATTTCTTCTCAAAGTGCTTCCTCTTGGTTGCGCCTATCATAGTTGCGCTTGGCAATGGCTCGACTTGGTTCTTGAAGGGTACGTTGCGCCTCAAGAGCTTGTGCTTCACGTTGTTGTTGTTGAAGACATTGAGCCTCGGCGTCTTGTTCCTCTTGATGTGGACGCACTTGTTCTTCCTCTTGGCGTTGTAGACATTGACATTCTTGAGCTTGTGCAAAAGCAACTTGGTGTGGTTGAGTATGAAGTACTTGCTCGTCGACTTGCTCTTGTGAATTCTTGTCGTGTAGAGGGTTGCGAGATGCATGACAGTCTTGATGCGCGGCTCGTCGAAGAGTGTTTGAAGTCAGTGTACTTGATCCGGAGAAGGTGTCGTCGGAGTGTCGACTCGAGTGGCTCCGTCTTGAGTATGAAGAAGTTGAAGGAGGACGGTTCACCAACAAGGCGCAGATCTCGTCCATTCTTGCATCATTCTCTTGCTTGTGAGCGTCTAGCTTGTTGTCAAAGTAGTCCTTTGTACGTTGCTCAGAGAGTTGCAAGTCGGTGACGAGGTTGTCGATGCGGTCGGTCATCGCTTGTTGCTCTTGATGCAACGCTCGTTGTGCACCAAAGAGGTGGCTCTTGGTGATTAATGTTGACATGTTGTCGTCTTGCTCGATGAAGAGTGGGTTGGTAGAAGTACTTGGCCTATCCATCATTCCAAGCAAAATGTGAGTGGTAGAAGGAGAAGAACTTATACCAATTGTACCTTGACCGATGTTGACGATGAATCAAGTTCACTCAAATGCGGACAATGAAATAGCACTATTGGTACCAATTTTTGTCGGTTCTCACACCTACACAAGTAAAAGCTTATGGTGGAGCTTGGTTAGGATGGCAGCACGACATTTGATGCAATTTTAAGTGAGCTTCAATAATGTTGGAAAAGATTCATAAATTTGCAAATGCAACAAGTAGACCAAGCAAGTAGTGGTACACGAAAACACACACGCAAATAGATAAGTGGGATTGTGCAAACCAAAAAAATGAGCCAAAATGTGGAATCCACGAAAATGCTCTTGTTGCACAATACACTAGAGCCGCTAGCACGATTGCACAAAATGGCGGATACGGAACTTATGCACAACCTACTAGGCAAAAATGCAACGACCTTTTTCCAAATTATGGTATATGTATGTATTTCGGTGATATGATCGAAGATGATCGGGTATGACAATCATAATGTAGTATGATGCTATGGTTCTTTCTTATAAGCTCTTTGCTTATCTTTCCTCTTTATTTAAAAGCTTGGTTGGCTCTTTCACTTGTGAGCTCTTTTCTCATGCAAAACTTCATGAACCAAGATAGCAATTGTGTATGCGATGACAACTTTGTGACACAAAAGATGATGCTAAGATATGCACCACTATGGCATGGTATGTATGCTATGGAGTATGATCACTAATGTGCACAAGTCACGTTGCCGGCAATAATCAATGGCTAGTCTCGATGGGTAAGCTATGCAATTGTAAGGCCATGTGGTTATCAATGCAATTGCAAGGTAAGACAAAGATGTCGTCGAGGTTACCGTCCTTGGCGATGATGATTAGTCGATGGAGATGAGCGGTGGTGATGTTGACATTGAACCGTACCTATATAGCCGAAACACAATAGGACACGAGAACCACAACCCAAAATCTCAAAGACCAAAAGATGTCAAAATCGTCATAGGACGTAGTGGTGAGCGGTGGTGGTGCTTGTGGAAAGCGGTGGTGGCACTACTAGAATCAGCTACTTTGCCATCTGCCAGCTCTTTGCCGTCAGCTAGCAGATGGCAAAGAAGCTCTTGCCATCGACTACCCGGCGAGATGGCAAAGAAGCTGGTGATGGCAAAAAAGCCTTTGCCATCGACTGTTCTTTGCCATCCGCTAGCAGATGGCAAAGAATCTTTGCTGTCCGCTAGCGAGACAAAGAAAAGAGGAGGAGGCCCCAGAGGAGCTGGTTAAAAAATACTATGACCCCCTCTTTGCTGTCCGCTAGCGGACGGCAAAAGCTTGATGTAGAGACGGCAAAGGTGGCGGGCGGCAAAAGATTAAACATATCTAATTGGCGCGACCCTCACCCCACCCTCTCTCTCTCTCTCTCTCTCTCTCTCTGTTTCTCTCCCTGCTCCCCACCGCCACGCCCCCACCCTCGCCGCCGCCGCGTCGCTGCCTGCCCGCCCTTGCCCGGCCCCCCATCGTCGCCCGCCCCCCGCCGCCTGCAGTCTCGGCGTCAGCCCACCCCGGCGCCCAGCCCCCAGCCCAGCGCCCGGGCCCGCGCGATGCCCGCCCCTCTCCTCCATCGGCCCCCATCTCCATCGCCACTTCCTTGCCGCCCGTCGCCGTGCCTTGCCCCCAGCCCCCACCGCCTGGGCAGCGCCGCCGCCCAGCCCGCCCGCCCCCTCCTCCACCGGCCCAGGTGAGCTCTACCTCTCCTCTGTTTTTCCTTTTTTTTCTGTTTTTTTAGTTTTAGGTTTATGTTTAGTTTAGATTTAGTTTTAGTTTTAGTTTTAGTTTTAGGTTTAGTTTAATTTAGTTTTAGGTTTAGTTTTAGTTTTTTCCTTTTTTCTATTTTTTTAGTTTTAGGTTTATGTTTAGATTAGATTTAGGTTTAGTTTTAGGTTTAGTTCAGTTTTAGGAAAGAAAAAGTAGAAGAAGAAAAAAACAGGAGAGGAGGAGAAGAAGAAGAGGAAAAAGGAAAGGAAGAAGAAGAGGAGGAGGAGAAGAAAAAAGAAGAAGAGGAAGAAGAAGAAGAAAAAAGAGGAGAGGAGGAGAAGAAGAAGAGGAAAAAGGAAAGGAGGAGGAGGAGGAAGAAGAAGAAGAAGAAGAAGAAGAAGAAGAAGAAGAAGAAGAAGAAGAAGAAGAAGAAGAAGGAAAAAAAGGAAGAAAAGGAAGAAAAGGAAGTAGAGGAAGAAGAAGAAAAGGAAAAAAGAGGAAAAAATCCCGACCCGACACGGCACCCGACCCTACCCGGCACCCGACCGACACCCGACCCCGAGACCCGACCCGACACCCGACCCGACCCGACACGACACCCCGACCCAGAGCCGACCCGACACCCCGACCCGACACGACCACGGCACCCCGACCCGACCCGGCCTCCGACCCGGCACCCCGACCCGACACCGACCGGCACCCGACCCGACCGGCACTCCGACCCGGCACTTGACCCCGAGACCCGACCCACCCCCGACCCGACACCCAGGCCCGACCCGACACCCCGACCCGAGCCTGACCCGACACCCGACCCCGACACCGACATGGCACCCGACCACGACCCGGCACCCGACCCGAGCTTGACCCGACACCCCAACCCCGATGCCGACCACGGCACCCGACCCGACACGACACCCGACCCGACACCGACCGACACCCGACCACGACCCGGCACCCGACCGAGACCCGACCAGAGACCCGACCCGACCCGATCCGAGCCTGACCCGACACCTCGACCCGACACCGACCACGGCACCGCGACCACGACCCGGCACCCGACCCGACACCCCGACCCCGGACCCGACCCGACCCGACCACGGCACCCGACACCGACATGACACCCCGACCCATGACACCTCCCGAAGGCCGACGGGGTCATATATTTGTGAACTATTAGTTAGGTCATATATTTTTCGATTTTGTTCTGAAAAACGTCATATATAATTGTGTTGATCGGGTAGTTTTAAATGTGCGATTGTTTATGTTGTACTTGATGATGATACACTTAAGTGATATACATATTATTATTCATGTCGGTACTTTTTTCATGTTGTACTAATTTCGTTTATTCTTTGTCATGGCAGGTGTTGAAAGATGGTGGGCGCTGGTCGAGGGCCGCCGAGCCCCTTCTTCGTCGGCGGCGTAGTGTGAGGTCTTCCATTCCACATGCACCTCTCGCGGCGTTCTTTGGGCAGTATGGCAACACTGTCGGGCCCTTCTTCGTCGACCACGGTGCCTAGCAGGGGACGAGGTAAGAAGAAGAGAGGAGGTGGAGCACGTGGTCGTGGGAGAGTAGGTAGGGTGACTCTTACGGCGCCTTCCTCGCCGCCGCCCCCAGCTGTTTCACCCGAGCACGTGACTGCTAGGGTGGACTCGTCTGAGGAGGAGGCTACACGGACTCGGTCCACGAGCCTCCGGTCCACGATCTTGACCCACGAGCCTCGGGTCGGCGGGCCTTGACCACGAGTTGGGCCCACGAGACCCGGAGGAGCACACGTCTGGATGGGGTACTTGGTGGGTCACCCTAAGGAGCCAAGTGGCCATCTTGATGATGGCGGGAGCCGGCGGCTTGATGATGGCGAGGAGCCGGCTGATTTTGAGGAGGAGGGGGAGGAGGCGTCTACGCAGCGTGGTGCTACAAAGCTCCCGTCCATGCCGGCGACCCGCGAGCAGAGGTGGTTGATTTTCCCTGATGGGGAGAGGTAAGTGCATTTAATCTTTTTGTACCTTTTGCATTCACGTTTCTTCAAATAACTAATCGTTGGCCTTGTCATCTTTGCGGGGTTGGGACCACCATGAAAGTGTCCGCCGGCCCAACTCCGTCCTTGGAGTTCGATTCGCCAAAACTTTCGGGGTTTGTCCGTTGCTTGGTGAGGGTCGGCTTCGGAGGTTGGATTGAGTTTGGAGCACTACTTGGCTGCCCTGCCCCGCCCGGTGAGATTATCGGCGGTGTCTTGTGCAAGGCGAGGCGGACATGGTGATCGAAAGTTACAGGTAATTTCTCATTTACACAATTAAAAATCTTCAACTAGCTAGTTATTAATTGTACTAATCAATATTGTCTCATTTGATTGTAGATATTCTACAGGTGTGAGGAGGGATACGAGGAGGAGGCGGCAGATGTTATCCACAAGGAGTGCAAGCGCCTACTTGAAACTTCTGACATGAGGCTTGGGTGCGATGCATTCGAGACTACTACGCCGACCGTGGTATCACGAAGTCCAAGCAGGAGTGTCGCCATAAGTTCTTGAGTAAGAAGCAGTACATGAAGGTAATTCTTAAGGCCTTGTATTAATTCTTTCATTTAGTAATTCATAGCCATAGCGCTGAAGTTTCTATTTGCTAAATTAGGCCCCTCAGAGATGGTGTGCGGATCGGATGGATTGTTGGGAGGTGTTGGTCAATGGGTGGTGCTCAAAAGAATGGCGGGCCACCTGGCGAGCCAAGGACAAGCGTGCCCAAATGGAAGGTGTGCCACACCACCATGGCAGCTCAACTTATTTGATGCAGGCGGAACTGGGTATGTGGTTTGCTTCATGATTCATGCAATTCATTAATCATGCTAGCTTTAGCCCTTTAATTACTAATTTACTTTGTTTCTCTCTTTCAAGCACGCTCAATAAGGCGGATAAGGTGCGAGGTGTACGACCTGTATGCCATGGCCCACACCGCTCTTACAAGAAAGTCAAGGCATTCTCTGCGTCTGACCTCGATGATCCAAAGAACTTCACCAACATCTCCGCCCACGACAAGCTCGTGTAATATAGAGATTAGGGGAAGGCGATGAAAGGGAGGACTTTAACCCGAGCCAGGTCCCATTGATCTGAGTTCTTGATGATATCTGGTGGCGGGAGGTCCCATGGCTCCATAGCCATGGGAGATGGACTTATCCGCTGTCCTAGCACTCTCCGGAGATCAAAGCACGCCCGATCGAGCTCCGCTCTTGAGATAAGGCCTCGTGAGCGGCCGGTCAACTCGCCATCAAGGTTAGTTATACGTACTCAGCTATCTTTCTCCATTACATTGTGTGCGCTTCCATCAATGATTACAAATGGTCATGTGAGTGGTGTTGTAGGCTGCTATACAGAGTGAGAGAGATAGAACGGAGAAACTTTTGGCGGAGGCGACGGAGAGGCAGCGGGAGTTGGAGGAGAGGACGACAAAGATGTTGGAGGAGGTGAGGGCACGAAATGACATGCAGGCAAAGGCCATGTATGAGCTCCTTGTGGTAAGTTTCTTCTGCAGATTACTTGCTAGTCTTAACATTTGAGTCTCATTACTAACTAGTATGACTCTGTTGTGAAAACCAAATGTGCGATGCGTGTGCGAGAAGTGCAGTCGAGACCGCTCCGCCGATGCCGTGATTGCTCACAGGGAGCACGGTGAGTTTAATTTGAATGGACATTACTTGCTAGTCTTAACATTTGAGTGTCATAATGCTAACGAGACATTGGAAATGATCTTTGGTGCAGCTTAACTCGAAACGCATCATACGATCCTTCTCCGACTACTGCACGAGCCAGCCGCTCCTACACCTTCACGATCACGGTAAGTTTCTCTAGACTTAGACTTAGCTTTATTTCCTCCAATATGCTTACCATAATGACCTAGAGTTAGCTTCTTTTCCTTCAAAATGACATAATAAGCTTACTTATGTGAAAAATTGCATAAGTAACTTAGTTAGCTCATAAACGATCCATTTTACCTAAGTTAGCTCTAATATGACTCATTTTACCTTAGTTAGCGTACAAGTGATCCAATTTATCCAAGTTAGCTCTAAAATGACCCATTTTAGTAGGTTAGCTCGTAAATGATCCATTTTACCTACGTTAGCTTTAAAATGACCCATTTCACCTAGGTTAGCTCCAAAATGACCCATTTCACCTAGGTTAGCTCCAAAATGACCCATTTCACGTAGGTTATCTCCAAAATGACCCATTTCACCTAGATTTGCTCCTAAACGATCAATTTCACCTAAGTTAGCTAAAAACGATCCATTTCACCTAAATTAGCTCTTAAATGATCCATTTCACCTAAGTTAGGTCATAAACAACCCATTTCAACTAAGTTAGCTCATAAAAGCTCATAAATGATCCATTTCACCTAAGTTAGCTCAAAAATGATCCATTTCGCCTTACTTAGCTCAAAAACGATGCCCTTCACCTTAGTTAGCTCATAAATGACCCATTCAACTAAGTTAGCTCATAAATGATCCATTTCAACTAAGTTAGCTCATAAACAACCCATTTCAACTTTGTTAGCTCATATATGATCCATTTCACCTAAGTTAGCTCATAAATGACATATACTTCTTGTTCTAGTCTTCTTCTTGTTCTAGTCACCTATTTCTAACTTTCTTAGTTACCATTTTGCAGATTTCATTCACTTCATGGAAGCAAGCTTGCTATGATGGAGTGCTTGCTTTTCCTTTGATGAAACTTTGCATTGTATCTAGCTTGCTATCATGGAACTTGCTTATGTATGAACAATGTGTATGGATGGAATTTGCTTATGTATGAAAAATGTGTATGGATGAAACTGATGTGTGAAACTGATGTGATATGTGATATGAAACTTATGTCTTGGATATGCGATATGAAACTTATGTCTGGATATGTGATATATATTTCTTTGTCATATATATTTCTTTGTGAAAATTGTTGGAGTAAAAAATAGAAAAAAAAGAGACAATATCACGGGATCTTTGCCGTGCGCCACCGACGGCAAAGAGATCTTTACCATTAGCAGCAGTGACGGCAAAGAGGCCACGTGGCGAACAATGTGCTTCTGGGAGGTGACCAATTTGGTCAATTTGCCTGATGGTGACGGTAAAGGCTTTGCCGTCCGCGTGACGGACGGCAAAAGGCCTGCCGTTAACCACCTAATAGATAACAGCGCATTTATTGCCGTCCGTCTTCTTTGCCGTCTGCTGGCGATGGCAAAGGCCCTTTGCCGTCGGTGTCCGAAGCGAGGGCGGCAGCGCAGCTCTTAGCCGTCCCTACTTTGCCATCACCTTTTGCGTCGCGGTGGCGGCAAAGGTCTTTGCCGTCCGCCATCCATGCCTTTGCCGTCCACCGTGGTAGATGGCAAAGTAGCAGATTCCTGTAGTGTGGTATGCGGAAGTAAGTATGGGCACCGGGGCAATATTTGGCGAAACTATGCGGAAATAGGCGCGGGGGATGGAGTTGCTGCTGCCAGGGACCGGATGTCCGGCCCAGCTGCCGGATGTTTGGGACGCCGGATGTCCGGGGACTCGAGCGGATGTCCGGACGCCTGGATCGGGGACGAACACAATGAACTCCACGGGAAAAATTGCAACTCTTGGGCAAAATTCGGACGAATTTGTGGATGGAAATCACGGAGAAGGTGGGGAAAAGCTAGATCCACTCGATGCAAAGCAGATCCTTGGATCAAATCCAACAAAACTTCATCACACCAACAAATCACAAAAAAAAAATTGGGGCTATTTTTGGTTTGGATTTCCTAATTTAGGACGAAAACAACAAAATCAAGCTAGAAAACACGTAGTAGGGGTTCCAAAAACGTGATTGTCGGTGTCAAAACCGGCGGATCTCGGGTAGGGGGTCCCAAATTGTGCGTCTAAGGCTAATGGTAACAGGAGGCAGGGGACATGATGTTTTATCCAGGTTCGGGCCCTCTCGATGGAGGTAACACCCTACTTCCTACTTGATTGATCGTGATGATATGAGTATTACAAGAGTTGATCTACCACGAGGTCGTAGAGGCTAAACCCTAGAAGCTAGCCTGTGATTATGATTGTTCTTGTCCTACGGACTAAACCCTCCGGTTTATATACACACCGGAGGGGGCTAGGGTTACACAGAGTCGGTTACAGAGAAGGAAATCTACATATCCGAATTGCCAAGCTTGCCTTCCACGCAAAGGAGAGTCCCATCTGGACACAGGACGAAGTCTTCAATCTTGTACCTTCATAGTCCAATAGTCTGGCCAAAGTATATAGCCCGGCTGTCCAACGACCCCTTAATCGAGGACTCCCTCAGTAGCCCCTGAACGAGGCTTCAATGACGATGAGTCCCGCGCGCAGATTGTCTTCGGCATTGCAAGGCGGGTTCCTTCTCCGAATACTCCATAGAAGATTCTGAACACGAGAATCATGTCCAGCTCTGCAAAACAAATTCCACATACCACCGTAGAGAGTAAAATATCCCACAAATCCAATCTGCTGACAACTTTTTATGACATCACGCCACGGTCCGGTCATTATTCGAACTGTTTTTCACAACCAACCACTACACTCGCCGCGAGGCAGTTTTATTGGCACATTTTGTCAAAGCAGAGATCGTGTCCCCCTTATCACGGGATTCTCATCCATACAGGTGCGGGTAACCCAACCGTGTTTGTTTAATATGACTCCTCGATTGTAGGCAAGTCCCAAACGGTCACGCGGGGGACGCTTGATATTCGTCCTCTTTATAAGGGGGGCCAAGGCCTGTCCTTTTCTTCCCACGCTCGATCCTTCCCCTCCCGCACCTCAAGTTCCAACACCCAAGGCTCAAGCTAAAGCACTTCAGACCTTCGACAATGTCCGGATCCAATTTCAAGGCTGGTTGATGGCCTCCTCCGTCACAGAGGAGGACATCCGGAAGCTTAGGGAGGCCAGGTATCTCACCGTCGAAATCCCGCACAAGCTGCCTGCTCAAGGGCAGGTCATCCCCACTCCCGAACCCAACGAGAGTGTCATATTTATTTCCCACTTCGTCCGAGGGCTAGGTTTTAGTCTCGATCGCTTTGTGAGGGGGATTATGTTCTATTACGGGCTAGATTTCCATGATCTAGCTCCAGATTCCATCCTTCACATCTCGTCGTTTATCGTCATGTGTGAAGCCTTTTTCCGCATTACCCCCACTTCGGCCTATGGCTCAAGACATTCAATGTGAGGCCCCAGGGTGATTGACGGGCGTCACGCGGAGTGCGGAGGTGATATAATAAGAAAAGTCACCTACGCCCCCATGGACAAAGGGTTCTTTCACGGGAACATCTGACATATGGCAGCAAGAGTGGTTTTACATCACAGCTCCCCGAGGTACAAAGCGGGCGGCCGCTCCAGCGTTCCACTCGGGCCCCCCGCTGCAACTGGCATCATGGGTCAACAAGGGGCTGGATTGGGGGCTGATTAATGGCGTGCTGACACTGCAAAAGCCGCATCCGAGACCTCCTCAAGAGGGATGTCGGTCTTGTCAAGATAATGCAAGTGATGCTGGTTCGTCGAGTCCTGCCCTGCCAACATCGCCCTCTCCGTATGTGGGAGTTCAACCCGGAAGGACCACGAACCATTCAACAATTCTTTGGCATGACGCTCAAAGAGATGTATGGGTCATTCTTCGGATCACGAATAAAGTGTTCGGACACCACCGAGGACGTGGGTCTCAATTGCAATCGCCCGGATACCGAAGTAAGTAATCCCACTACCGAACACACCATCCTTTATGTTTATTATAACATCATTCTGAAAAATTGCTATCTACTAGGATTGGCTAAGGAAGGCGGAGAGGATTAGGTGTTCGACCCCTCTTCCCGAAGGCTTGCCGGATCCATTGTTGACCAGGATGCTTGAGCACACGCCGTATTAGGTGCCATCAGGAGAATATGAGGGGAGGAATAGAGAAGCCACAGGTGGGCTCACATTTTACATACCAAATTGGGGGAGTAAGCGCCTCCACGAAGGAGGATAATCGGGGAGGGGAACCTAAAATCCCCTCTCCTCAAGGTAAGAAAAGGGCCGCCTCCAAAGATTTGGAAACAGAGGCTTCAAACGAGGGAAGAAACCCTCGTTAGGGGGGCCTGCCCCTGAGGGCGTTCTTGCCGCACAACGCCCGCAAGGGGGGCAACCCTCCACCGAGCCGTAAGTAAAACAGTACTTAGGTAAATATACCTCGCTTTGTTTTGAGGATTAATGACCGAAACATATTTTGTTGCAGTCCGGCTCATAGCCCTTCTCCACAGAGTTTGTCTTCGGGGGATCTTCCTCCGGAGATGATGGAGAACGAAACACCTCCCACTGCCTCCCCGTCACATGGGGCGGCTGACCCCGAGGTTTCGCCCCAGAGGATTTCTGATCCATCAAGGCCAGAAGTTGACACTTTGGCTGCCCAAAGTCCGGAATATCCGTCTCCCAAAGAGAACTTCAAGAGGAGTCCGAGATTGTCCGCCACACAACCGGACACACTAATGGGCCTTCTGGAGTGAGAGGCCATCTCAGAGACACATCATGCCTTAACGGGTACGGTGGTTGAGAGGATTTGATCCACGAAAAGCGGTTTTGAATGAAGCTTTTACGAGTCTACTGAGAGGGTTTGAGGTACGCAAAAAATGTATTTTTGATGGTACCGCACATGCTAGGTGTGCTCTGTGTAGATAGTATTCCCTGAGACTCTGGTTGCCATCAACGTGGTGAACAGAGGATCATAATCTCTGGTGATAAGCGCGTTGCTTTATGTGCAGGTGGCTGAGGGTCCGGCGGCTGACCGATCTACTGATTTTGCCGAGCTAAAGCGGCACCTTGACGTGGCCGATGCCGACATCGCGCTGGTTAACAAGCGGCAGCGAGGCCCGGGTATGTATATTGACATCGCAAATGTTTAAGAGGAGCATGATGCTAGTATCTATAATATGTTGTGACTGCAGATCGAGCTACTGCCGTGGAGATCATTGGGCGGAGCTTGCCCGAGCCAAAAAGCAAGCCCGAATAAGTGATGCAGCCGCTCTGAAGGCGGTCGAAGAGTTAGGAGCCGAATAGGCTGCTCATCACCGGAGTGAAGAAAAGATAGCACAGATGGCTACCGAACTGGAAGATGCCGGCAACCGCTGTGAGCTCCTTGAAAAGGAAAATCAAGAAAAAGCGGCTGACCTGAAGAAGGCCCTGGAGGCAGCAAAGGAAACCCGCTCTGAAATGAGGGGGATAAGGGAGGAGCTTCGTCAAGCCGGAGATATCGTGGCTGGGAAGCCCTATTTGTTGCGGATGAAATTCAGGGATCCAAAGTATGCCCCTCTAGATCAGTTGTGGAGTGCAACGGACGCGTATGCGGACCTGGCAAAAAGTGCTGCTGATGCGATCGAGTTTTTCAAAGATCGGGAAGACCATAAGGCTGAGAGGTTATTCTGGTCGCAGTTCAGTGCCCCGACGCATCCGCTGCCATTGAATGAAAAGATGGCCGCATGGGCCGAACTCCACAGGTTGTCCGGGCTTGCTATGAGGTCTGTCGTGGATCATCTTTGGCCACGTGGACCAAGGCCGGATAGCTACTTTGGATTGGTGCAACAATTCCTTGGTGATGTGTCGCATATCAATGTTGTGAACAGGTCGGCGTGCATAGAGGGTGCACGGATGGATCTTGCCCATGTTACAACATACTGGGCTGGGATGGAGACCACCGCTATTGCAACCCGGGGTGCGGCAGAAGGCCAGGACCCGGCCGAGCACTTTTTTGAAGAAGTCTTAGAAGGCACCTATTTAATAGAGGCTCAGTGCTCGAAGAGTGCCATGTTCGAATGACATGTATCTCGATTGTAAAGACAATGTTGTTTTGATTATAAAGTTTGTGTTTATACTTTTGCCTGAAAGTATTATAATGCCTCCTGTGTGGCGTTTATGTTTGTATATAACCTGAAAGTTTGCTGTCGACGGCTTCAGCCACCACGCATATAATGCGGGGGTGTTCGAGAAAACGAGTAGTCACACTTGATCCAACGTCTTGGTCCGTTAAGAAGGTGATAGCGCGGCGAACCAGGCATTCAGACTATATAGCTTTAACACTTTCACTAAGCCACAGGAGTTTGACAATGGGGCTATTATATAGCCCCTGGTACTTTCACGTTCATCCGGATATGGTGCGCGTATGTGCATGACCGGGAAACCGGTCCTTCGTCAATGCAGAGGAATCACGAAGATTCTGCTAGGTCATCAAGTGGTTGAGCAGTCTCGTGCTGTATCATGACAATTAGTTTTCGGCTTTCTCTACTGAGGTGCTCATCAAGATGAACCAGGGCACAATCGCAGTAGTTCTCCCGGTGCCGCCTTAGCCGATAGGGCGGAACGTAAGGTAGCAAAACACGGGAGCCGGGCAAACCCAACATTTGACCAAATACATGATCGAGAGCTGATGCATATAAGGCCAAACTCGCGACGGCGAACACTGCCTAAGGTATTCAGACTATATAATGTGTACTGGGATGAATAACGCCCTTGATAATAAGCCCTAACTTTCCAGGTATGAGCAATAGTCTAGTGTGACAAAAATGCCAAAAATGCCAGTATCCCTCCCGGTTGTATAAAGTTTTCGGAGGGGAAGAAGCAACAAGAGACATTAAAAGGTTTACGCAGGATCTTAATCTAAAAAGAAACCTTTGAGCGGGGCCCTGCTGCACGTCTGAGCCTTTATCTCCGTTGTGCCGTATCCTCGAAGGGTGTAGCATGATGATCATCTGTAAACAGAAAAGAAAAAACCCAGGTGAAAGACTTCGTGCGACGTGTTCATTAATCTGAATGAACCATGAAAATGCAATATGTTATTGTACTGATAGGGTCGAGCCAAACTATGGGTTCTTTTTGCGGGCAGCCCCTAGCATCTTTTATGGGGAAATCCCAACTGGGTTGTTACATTGGGTAGAGCGCCGGACTCGTCTAACCGTTTCCGTGGTCTTGACGACCGACCATTTATCCTGGTTGGAGGGACCGCTCAGTGTTCGGCTGCT
This sequence comes from Aegilops speltoides, assembly GCA_021437245.1. Taxonomy (NCBI): domain Eukaryota; kingdom Viridiplantae; phylum Streptophyta; class Magnoliopsida; order Poales; family Poaceae; genus Aegilops; species Aegilops speltoides. The sequence continues at coordinate 170,598,276 of CM038147.1, read as the reverse complement.
AGAGCCACCACGTATTCTTCCACGCGCAAGGAACGCTCTGTATTTCTGCTAACTGTGATGACGCCGCGTGGACCGGGCATCTTATGTTTAAGGTAGGCGTAATGCGGTACTGCATTAAAACAAGCAAAGGCCATTCTTTCGGGTAGTGCGTGATAGCCGCTTCGGAATGGAGCAATGTCGAAGGTTAGTTCCTCGCTTCTGAAGTTGTCGGGGGAACCGAATACAACCTCTAGTACTAGAGAGCCCGTACAGTGGGCCTCGACGCCTGGTATCACTCCTTTAAAGGTTAGTGTTGCTTAGGCTGATTCTTGAAGGGTCTATCCCCATTTTGCGGACAGTGTCCTGATATATCAGGTTTAGACTACTGCTGCCGTCCATAAGGACTCGTGTGAGATGGTATCCGTCAATTATTGGGTCGAGCACCAAGGCAGCCGATCCTCCTTGCCGGATACTAGTCGGATGGTCCCTGCGGTCAAAGGTGATTGGATAGGCCGACCAGGGATTAAATTTGGGGGCGACGGGCTCCACAGCGTAAACGTCTCGGAGTGCGCATTTGCGCCTACTCTTTGGAATGTGAGTTGCGTAAATCATATTCACTGTTTTGACTTCTGGTGGGAATTTTTTCTGTCCTCCAGTGTCCGGCTGGTGAGGCTCATCTTCGTCTTCACTTGGCATCTCCCTCCCCTTTTGTTTGGCATTCAGCTTGCCGACATGTTTGAAAACCCAACACTGTGTGTGGGTGTGGTTTGCAGGTTTTTCAGGGGTGCCGTGAATCTGATATAATTTTTCTAGAATCTTGTTTAGGTTGGATGGTCCGTCTTTGCTACCTTTAAATGGCTTCTTCCATTGACCGGGTCAAGAGCCCCTGAATCCGGCATTGACCATCGTGTTCTCTGGGCTTTCATCATTGTTTCGACGCTTGTTTTTGTTGCGTCGCGGCTTCCCGTTGCCATCCCTGACTTCGGATGTGCCTGGGTCGCTGGTGCTGCTACAGGCCAGCCAGCTGTCCTCGCCCATGCAAAAGTGGGTCATAAGGCTTGTTAAGGCTGCCATTGTCCTCGGCTTTTCTTGGCCGAGGTGTCTGGCAATCCATTTGTCCCGGATACTGTGTTTGAAGGCCGCTAAGGCTTCGGCGTCCGGGCAATCGACTACTTGATTCTTCTTAGTAAGAAATCTGTTCCAGAGTTTTCGGGCTGACTCTCCGGGCTATTGAATTATGTGACTTACGTCGTCTGCGTCCGGAGGTCGGACATAGGTCCCTTGAAAATTGGCCCTAAAAGCGTCCTCAAGTTCTTCCAAACTTCCAATTGAGTTTTTAGGAAGGCTTTTCAACCAGTGTCGAGCTGGTCCTTTCAATTTGAGGGGTAGGTATTTAATGGCGTGGAGATCATCTCCACGAGCCATGTGGATATGGAGGATAAAGTCCTCGATCCAGACCCCAGGGTCTATAGTTCCATCGTATGCCTCTATATTCACGGGCTTAAATCCTTCCGGAAATTAATGGTCCAGCACCTCATCGGTGAAGCACAGGGGGTGTGCGGCGCCCCTGTATTTGGACGTGTCATGGCATGCTGTCGACGGTTGTTGTGTTTGGTTCTAATTCCTAGTTGGTATTCGATCAATGTGATCGTTTGATAGCTCGATCTGATCGGTTGCGGCGCTTCCTAGATCCATAGATGGATCTGGCCATACCGGACTTTTTGTCCAGGAGCTCACGTAAATCGTGTGCTGTCTTCTTGCGGCATCATTAGCCGTCTTGTCACGGACACGAGGTGGTCGGCCCGGCTGATCGGTCGTTTTAGGCTGAATGGGCTCTATGGCCTCGTCGTTGAATTCGGGCAGCAGCTTGCGCTTTGGATAGCACTTTGTGTGACAATCACCGCCATATTTTTCTTCTGTGTTGAGCACTTTGTTCCACCTGCAGTTGAGCGTATCCTACGTGGGCTTAAGCCTTTGCTTCTACTTCTTTAGGCTCCTCGCGGTGGCAATAAGCCTTCTGTGGAGATTCTCTTGTTCCAAGAGTTTTTATGGTATGATGAGTGCATCATCGTCGGGGCTGTTCTCCTCTCCATAAACAGGTTGTTGAATTTTACCCTCGGGATCGGCGTCATCTGACGTCGGCTCCGGACTATGTTCGTCATCCCCTGGTTCATCCTGCTCCATCGCTGGGTCCATGAGGGCGTCGTTTCCTTTGGAGTCAGCCAGGGTATTATTATTTCTTGCGCTGTTGTCGCTGTTTTTACTGTGGCAGGATTTAGAGCGGCATCTACGGCCCCGCTTTGGTGGCTTATCGGGGATTATCCTTCGTTGCATAGTCACCATCGCCTTCTCTTGGTGTGTCCACCATATATATATATATATCATATGATGAGGTAGCCTTCCAGCGCCCAGTGGGCGGTGGTTCCTGTTCTTCTCCTGCATTGTCGTAAATACCGTCGACGTCTTCGGAGTCGAAATCGAGCGTGTCGGTTAAGTCATTGACAGTGGCTATGAAGTGGGTGGTGGGTGGGGAACGAATTTCTTCGTCGTCCGCTTCCCACTCGAGCCGGACATAGTTCGGCCAAGAATCTCCCGACAAGGAAAGAGACCTTAATGAGTTTAGCACATTTCCTAAGGGAGAGTGCTGAAAAATATCCGCGGCGGTGAACTCCATGATGGGTGCCCAATCAGATTCGATAGGCACAGACGCACGCGGTTCGGATCCTGTAGCCGGAGACGAGTCCGAGGGTCCGGTGACACCACCCACGCAGGAGGTGGGATCAGCGTTCGTCTCTAACGCCGATGAGTGCGCGACCTCCGTGGCGGGGTCCATCCACCCGTCCTTAGAAGGCACGATCTGCTCCGTATTGATTCCCGGCGCCGCCGCAGGCACGATCTCTCGAATAGTGTCCGATGGCAGATCAAAGTCATGCCCGTCGTGACTGTCCGGCGTGCCTGACATGGGCTCGAATTCGTCGAAGATCAAGTCTTCGCGAATGTCAGCAGTATAGTTCAAGCTTCCAAACCTGACCTGAAGGCCAGGGGTGTAGCTATCGATCTGCTCCAGATGGCCAAGCGAGTTGGCCCGCAGTACGAACCTGCCGAATACGAAGATCTATCCGGGAAGGAAAACCTCCCCCTGGACTGCGTCGTTGAAGATGATTGAATGAGCCATCAAGCCTTATCGTGACGACACAGTGGAACTCTCAATGAAAGCACCAATGTCGGTGTCAAAACCGGCGGATCTCGAGTAGGGGGTCCCGAACTATCCGTCTAAGGCTAATGGTAACAGGAGGCAGGGGACACGATGTTTTCCCCAGGTTCGGGCCCTCTCGATGGAGGTAATACCCTACTTCCTGCTTGATTGATCTTGAAGATATGAGTATTACAAGAGTTGATCTACCACGAGATCGTAGAGGCTAAACCCTAGAAGCAATCCTATGATTATGATTGTTCTCGTCCTACGGACTAAACCCTCTGGTTTATATAGACACCGGAGGGGGCTAGGGTTACACAGAGTCAGTTACAGAGAAGGAAATCTACATATCCGAATTGCCAAGTTTGCCTTCCACGCAAAGGAGAGTCCCATCTGGACACGGGACGAAGTCTGCAATCTTGTATCTTCATAGTCCAACAGTCCGGCCAAAGTATATAGTCCGGCTGTCCGAGGACCCCTTAATCCAGGACTCCCTCAGTGATCAACGTGGCTCATGATACCAAGATGATGTAGGGAGGAACCCTATGGTGCCGATCTTTCACGTTTGGAGAGGATCCCTACGGGGAACACGAAGAACGCGTGGAAGAACACGAGGGAAATCACGGGGAAAAAGAAGAGAAACACTCAACCGACACGAATATGATCACACAAGTGCTAGATCATCGAGGCACAAAGTAACAAAAGATCCAAAGTCAACAAGGGACTATACAAGAGTAACCGTTCTTCTCCGTGAGGAGGTCTTGATTGTCTTCTCCGGATGGATGCCTTGAATCCGGATGGATCTTCTTCGAAGAGGTGCGGTCCCTCATGAGGAGTAGATCCGGTACGGATGAGCAGTGCTCTATCTCAAATGAGCTAAACCAATGCTAACCCTAAAACGAGGATGGAGGAGTATATATAGTCTAGAGGGAGAAGGGGTACATGGGCCATAGCCCTTACACTATTCGCAGACAGGGAAGGCCGGATGTCCGGGCGACGAGCCAGATGTCCGGTTGCTCGCGAGGGGCCGGATGTCCGGGCTGGAGGGCCGGATGTCCGGGTTGGTGGAGATGACCGTGCTGCTCTCTGGATGGACGGGGCCGGATGTCCGGGCGGAGGTGCCGGATGTCCAGGGCTTCGGGAGGCGCCAGATGTCAGGGGTGATGGCCGGATGTCCGGGCTGTTGGCGAAACCTTCTGTGCTCCCCGGACACCGTGTCCGGATTTCTAGGCTGGAGGCCGGATTTCCAATGAGGAGGGCCAGATGTCCGGGCCAGGCCCTACAGCTTCTGCTGCAGTCGCCTGGCTGTGGGTGAGATCTCCAGGGGCCGGATGTCCGGGGCCATGGCCGGATGTCCGGTGCCTGGAAGCTGTTCTCGCCTTCTCCCGTTGGTTCTCTTCCTCCATGTACTTGTGGTCTTGACCATCTTCATGTGCATCCTCAGAAGGGTCCTCTTGGTACCTAATCATGCACAACATTCCGGACTTAGGTAGTAGCCATGTCTCGAGAGGATCATATGAGATATCACTAAGGAAAGAAGTCACCTCGGTCTCGAGAGCTCTAGCTCTTGCTCTTGTCATGGGTCCTCTTGGTGCTTGGTTTGACGATGGTAGATCCATGGGGATGACCGAAGGATGCTCCGCATCATCTTGGACAGAACAGGCGGTGGAAACGAGGCCTGGCGTACCACAAAATGGAGGAAACGGCCTTGTGTTCGACCGTCCACGTTCGAAATGGGATCCTGTTCATCGGAAGGGGTCTGGCATATTACAAAACGGAAGAAACAGACTTGTGTTGGACCGCCTATGGTCGAAACAGGGTCCTGTTGATCGGGAGGGGTGTGGCGTACCGCAAAACGGACAAAACAGACTTTTGTTGGAGCGCTACGGTCGAAACGGGGGTCCTGTTCATTGGGATGGGTGTGGCGTACCGCAAAACGGGACTCCACAGGATATTGTTCATCTCCACCATCGACCTCCTCCAGCCTCCACGGGCTACCGTTGATCCACCGTCGACCTCCTCCAGCCTCCACCTGCGACTGTTCATCCACGGGCTCCTGTTCATCCAGCCTCCACCGCGTGCTACTCCACCGCCTACTATTCAACCACCCTCTCCATGGGCTCCTGTTCAACCACCCCTCAATGGGCTACTGTTCATCCACCCCTCCACCGTCTACTGTTCATCTAGCCCTCCATAGGGTCATCCTGTTCATCCAGCCCCAACCGGCTCGATCGATCGGGGTCCTGTTCATCCAGAGGCAACACCACAGGGTCCTGTTCATCCACCCCCACCGCTCATTGTTCATCCAACCCCCCCCCCCCCGCAACACTCACTGTTTATCCAGAGGTAGCATTGATCGGCTTGCTTAGCAGCGAGAGCGGCGAATCACTCGATCGGGTTGATTAACGCCCATCGGTCGATCGCCGGGTTCGAGAACGCGTAACTTCGCAAAGCAATCGCCGAGTTCGCTTAGAGCCCAACGCCTCGCTCGGGTTCAGTTAGAGCCAACACCTCGCACACATGCGCGCACGTGTACGAGAGAAACACACATCACTCGGCCCGCAACCGCCCACCGTAACCGGGAACTCGCCGAAATTTTCCTCGCCCTCGCTTCTACCATGATTTTTTCCGTCATGGACGGCCCAAAGAATGTCATGCAGCTACCTCTCCGGCCCGCCCAGGATGAAAAGGCCATTTTCTATCATGATTTTTTGTCATAGAAGTAGGAGCCCACCACATCTATGATGATACCGGGTTTTGTCACAATTATCGTCATAGAAGTGTCATAAGTGTGACAGAAAAAAATTCGTTTGGCCCAAAATGTCACCGATATGTCTTATTTTTGTAGTGAGGTGCTGCGGCGGTATAACTACCGCAGCATCGGCTCGAGGACGTTGGAGGTGGGCGGCCTCGTCCTAAGCGGGTGCTCTCCAGGGAAGGGCTGCACAAGCTCTCTTCCATGTGGGACGGCCCGTTTAGGACCCGTGTCTCCAGGCCTGGCGCTGCGCGCCTGGAGACACAGGATGGTGTCCCCATCCAGAGCACCTGGAACATCCAACACCTCCGGAAGTTCTACCCCTGAAGAAAGGCTCCGGCCTATGAAGCAAGGCTCCGGCCTATGAAGATCTCCGCTCATGACACTCTCACGTAATAATTAGTGGGGCTATACATGCCCCAAAGTCTCCTGATAGTCGCCCTGGGGCCTCATGGGGGATCCCTCCCACGTCTTAGTGGCACACTTAGCTCCATTGTGGTGAGAAGACTAGATTAGGTGCCGGACGCGGCTGTTCATTTGCTTTCCGAAGTTGCTTGCAGTTTTTAGTGATCTTTAAGGGATTTGGTGCTCTCGTGTTTTGGTTCGCCCAACTAATTTCTTCTCTCACTCGTTTGTCTTTGTCCTGAGGACAGGAGAGAGGTGGCAGTTGCCCATCACTCTCCCTCATGCGCCTCGCTCGTGGGGGCTAGGAAGGTGTGTGCGCCTTGGGTCTGCCCTCACGCGCGCACACCGCGCCGAACCCCACTGCCGCCAGTGCTTCGGCCTTATCCTCGAGAGGAGCCCTCGATCAAGCTCATAGGCATTAGCATCCCTCATACCCATGCCCCTCGGGCAGCGCATGCCATGCATTAAGTCAGAGCTAATCTATGGCAGGGGGCTTGCATAAGGAGGAGTGTGGTGGTCGTCAGTTTTTCTTTCCCTTTGAAAGCAGCCCTGCAGCAGTTCCGCGGCGGCTCCTGAGACCCCGAGGCATCCCCTGAGGTCTGCAACCTTCAGCTCCCCAGGAAGCGGGGCCCCATCGATCGCCCAAAGCTAGGTCTTCGTGAGGCAGAAAACTACTGCGCACATATCAAGTTAAGTTTCCCTATCCTGGTTTGCTCAGAGCGCAAACGTTACAACACAGCATCAAGATAGCAAGAATAACATAAAGGTCATAACTTCCATAGTTCATTACATGCCCCCACGGGGTACACCGTCTTTTTTTCTTTTTGAACTGCATGAGAAAGGAAAGGCTAAACAAAGAAGGCCCGAAGGCGTACGAACCTAGCACCAGTGTCGCATCCTCAAGCAGCGCCTCAAGGTGGCCCGATGCTCCACCAGTTCCCCCATAGGCGACCTGGGGCTGCGGCCGGCCTTGAGTGCAAGTTTGGTGTCCCCCAGCCTCATGCCGGGCTCCTCTCTAGCTTGACTGGAGCGCTGCGGCGGGACGAACCACCGACCTCCTCGACCCGAGCACGACAACGTGGGGGCCGGTCGTAGCCACCACTACTCGAGCTCTCGTCCGAGGAGGATCTTCCGTCGTGGGAAGAGGAGCGTGCGCCGCCGAGATCGAGCTCGCCTTAGCCACCCTCGTCATCTCTGCCGTCCTCCGGGCAGCACCCCACGCGGCAGCCGTCCTCCCTGAGCACCCTCACATAGAGGGTCGCCAGGTCATCGTACTTGAAGTTGAGGGTGCACCTTCCTCCCAGGCCTCGGGCACGGAGGAATGTCTGCTAGCCGCGGGTCAGGACCACGCTGCCGGAGGCGGCAACCTCGGCCACGACCCATGAAGCCCTGCTACAGTAGCCGTTGGCCTGCAACCAGAGACCATCAAGCCCCGATGAAGGAAGCCCACCGGAGGAGAAACGCGGAAGCCGGAGCGAGGTGCCGGCCGGGATCTCCGACCACACCACGAATTCAGGGAGCAAGTCCAGCGAGGAGAAGCGCGGCCGAGGTGGGCGCTCGACCACGGCGCGCCTCCCCTCGTCATGGGGGCTGCATCGAAGCTGGTGGCCCCTGCAGCGAGAAAAGGTGCCATCGCGGGCATCGAGAGAAGTGCCGGCTCTGGGGGGTGCGAGCCCGCGCCCCCTAGGGGCCGCCGCAGGAGCCACAGGATGCTTGCGGGGACGGCTGTCGGTGTCAAAATCGGCGGATCTCGGGTAGGGGGTCCCGATCTGTGCGTGAAGGCTGATGGTAACAAGAAGTAAGGGACACAGATGTTTACCCAGGTTCGTGCCCTCTCGATGGTGGTAAAACCCTACTTCCTTCTTGATTAATATTGATGATATGGGTAGTACAAGAGCAGATCTACCACGAGATCATAGAGGCTAAACCCTAGGAGCTAGCCTATGATGGTATTAACATAATTGTGATCGTCCTTCTAAGGACCAACCTCTTCGGTTTATATAGACACCGGAGAGGGCTAGGGTTTACATGGAGTCAGTTACAAGGAAGGAAATATAATATCCGGATCGCCAAGCTTGCCTTCCACGCCAAGGAAAGTCCCATCCGGACACGGGCCGAAGTCTTGAGTCTTGTATCTTCACGCTTAAATAGTCCGGATGTTGTACACAGTCCGGCTGTCCGGATACCCCCTAATCCAGGACTCCCTTAGTAGCCCCTGAACCAGGCTTCAATGACGATGAGTCCGGCACGCAGTATTTGTCTTCGGCATTGCAAGGCGGGTTCCTCCTCCGAATACTCCAAAGTACCTGTTACGATGAATAGTGTCCGGTCTCCAATCAATGTTGTGCTCCTCGGCTTCAGCGCCTCAGTAATGACCATCTCCACGTGTCGAGCGAATGCGAGGAGTCAAGGTATTTTTGCATTTACCACCCTTGATCCTCCGGGCCAACCATCTATTTGAAGGGACAGGGATTATCAGATCCAAACCTCACTCTCCTCCCTTGAGCTAGCATCCTAGAGCGCTTCGCGAAAAGCCATTCCAGCATGGCCGGCCGTTGCAGCTCTTCTACTTGCCCTCCTCGCTATAAGTCGAGGGATTGGGGAGAGTGCTCAGTTCCTCACAGCCGCTTGGTGAAGTTTCAAACTCAACGGTTTCTTCCATCGGCATTCATGGTCTTTGTCCGAGCTAGAATAGCTACTTACGACGGAGGGGAACAAGCTGAGGGATCTCCCAACCCGTCTCCGGAGGAGCAAATATGCCTCATCTCGCATCCGCTGAGGGGCGGCGGGTTTCCTATCCACTCGTTTCTCCGCGGGCTCCTGGAGTTCTGTGGCCTCCAGTTACACAATCTTAGCCCAGCCTCCATTCTGCACATAGCGGGGTATGTCGCCCTATGCGAGGTGTTTTTAGGCTGCAAACCACACTTTGGATTGTGGAGGAAGTTGTTCTTCCTTGTCCCCTGCACCCAGGGGGAGTCCCTGTATCAAGTGGGCGGGGCCGAAGTATGGTGCATTGCCGAGACCGGATACCTATCCGGCACTCCTGAGAATGCACCAGAAAACTGGCGTTCAGAGTGGTTCTATATAAATGACGTTCCCCTTCCGGATCCAGTCCGAAGGGGTCTCCCCAAGTTCAGCAATGCCCCATCGAGGGCACGCCTAAGCTGGCGTCCCTGGGGCCCTCAAGAAGAGGACACAAGGGAGATATTCCTCCTAATGAACAGGATAAAGTTGCTGACCAAGTCCGGACTGACGATTGTTGAAGTCTTGACAATATGCATAAAGCGAGGAGTGCACCCGCTCCAATGTCGGGGCAAGCCCATGTGGCATTACAACGGGGAAGATGACGCCACCCATTGTGGTCATAAGGGTCCGGACTCCGCTGCCACTTTGGCAAGGATATTGTCCGATTTGTACAAAGGGGAAGAGGAGGAGTTCCTTCGCATAAAAACGCGGGACGGATTCTCCATGTACAAACCCCCAGAGTGGGTAAGTTGCCATTCTTTTCCTGGCTTCATTTACTCTATCATACTTCTGCTAAGATTACTTGCATCAATGCCTCTTAGCAGGAACTGAGGAGGGCCATGGAAGGAATCTTCAGCCCCTCTCCGCAACCAGAGGACCCTGGAAGGGCCCTAGATCCGGGACTCAAAGTAGATCCGGATATTACCGTGGAGCTTGTCAATGGAGTATTTTATCAGGCGAGCTGGTACGGCACCCTGGTGGCCATTACGGCCGACTCCCCTGCACTGCTTCCTACGTCGCGTGTAAGCTGAGCTGAAAAACCCTATCCTCCGAAGAGGACTTTCTCCAGGTATTGTAGTTTACCTTTGAGGCGTCGCTCTATTTGCAGAAACGACGGCCAGAGCGAGGGGCCGAGCTCCTAGGGACTCGTCAACCATGGGCGTCCGGATCGGGTAGGCTCAAGAGGAAGGCGGTGCGAGCTGACACACCGCTGCAGAGGTAAAGTCATAGCCTGTCCCGTTGTCATAGAATTTGAAATATGACAACGGCCTTTGTGTCTGGTAGGAAGAGGAATAACGGGGCTATATCCGGAAACCCCACCAACCATGCCTCCACCAGCCGGGTTCTAGAACCGGCTTTGGCGGCGGAGGTGGATGCGGGGCCAGCACCGCATAGCTCCCCGACGGAGGGTGCCGATATGTGCTTGGCCACGAACTCCAAAGTGGAGAGCACCATGAACCACCGGCGTCGGAGGGCCGTGCTCCGGCATAACATATTTTCTGAAGAGGCTTTTAATGCCTTCAATTCGGCGGATGCATATGTCCGAGCCGCTCGAGGCGGGCTTGCCCAAGCGACAAGCTAGTATAGCAAAGACATACGGGTAAGAGATTTTGATAAGTATGCCTAGCAGTAGCCCCTGAGACTTATAATAGTTGGAACAACTGTTTGAAGGATCAATATATCCACAGGTCCTTGTGGACAAGAATGAACAATTGGCGTGGGAGTTGGCGGCCTACAAGGCGCAATTATCTGATGCGGTATCCAAGTTAGAGGGATCCCGAAAGGCCCCTGCCGGTTATATTTGTCTCCATTATACACAAATGTGCTAGTTAATAGATGGCTGGTGCGGTTAGTCTAACAGTAAGTTCTGCAGACAATCCTGGAGTGAATCCGGATGGCGGAGAGGGTGACGACCCGCATCTCCAATGGCAACTAAAAGCCGGTGAGCGCATCCTTACGCAGGTGACGCAAGAGAAGAACAAGCTTCATGATGCCAATATTCGTCTGGACGTGGAATTAAAGGATGTCCGCGCTGGCAACCGCGTACTCGTGAAGGAGAACAAAAACTTCGCCGCGTATTTATGGTAAGAACTCGCTTAACCGTTTCATAGTTCGGCGAGGAAGTTTATTAAAAAGATTTTTCCTTGCAGGAATGCTAACGGGTCGCCCTGAAGAGGAGATGCCCTCGTCTGCAAGTGATTTGCTGCAAGAACTCTCGGAGATGCGCGATCGTGCTCGGCAGGTGATGCAAGGCGTTGCTCAGGCCTCGTGGCCCTCAAGCCTACTGCCGAATGGCATGGGGGAGCTTGCGGACCTGCTTCAAGGAGCCCGTGGCGCTCCGGCTCATGGAAGATATCAGCTGTCGACAAGGAGCAAGAGAAGCTGGGCGATGGTGAAGACGCTATACCAAGCTGGACCCTAACCATATGGCGAAGTGTGATCGGCGGGGCCCGATGGGCAAGAAATTCCGTGGGCACTCGGTGTATGACCAGTAGCATTAGCCTCTAAGTATTCTCGGCAGGATTGTAGGCTAGATAACCCGTTAGATGGTATAGAAGAGGAATATAGTCATTCTCGGATCGTGTAAATTGATTGGCATAAGTAGCCTCTAGCCGGATTGAAATCATTTGTCATGGCGGACCTTTGCGCGTCAGGCCCTGGATCCTGTAGTCCGGGGTGTGTCTGAATACCCGCTCGGTTATGCGAAAACCAGGGCATGTGTGGAGACCAGGCGTAGGGGTCATAGGTGCTTGAACAGACAAGTACCCAACTAGTTATGTTATATTGCATGGATAGCAAGAAACATCTTCTAGGGAGAATAGTTCCGTTAAGGGTTCCTTTCCCTAGGTATCCATGTGTCGATGCACATGTCCAGACTACACACGATGGCGTAGGATACAAAGCTTTTGGGGTTCTTTGTTGTAACCAACGAATACATCCTTTGTTCACCGATCGAATATTCTCTTAAGGAAACTAGCTTTCGGCTTCACCCAGTCTGAGGTACACATCCGGCTCAACCGGCAGTAACAATCGCAGAGGTGCTCCCCTTATGCCCTAGCCGAATTAACGGGAACGTAGAGCATAAACACAAGAGCCAGGAAACCCAGCTTGGCCACATATTAAGTCGTATCGATGCATATAATGGTGAAGAAAAGGCACATATGGAGAAAGAACGCATATGTGATGGGCAAAAAGGCCATTAAAGTAATTATGTCTAGCTTCCGAATAGGAAGCCCCCAGATACAACTTGCACACATGGTACGGCCGGGATAATCTGGGAATCCGCACTATATTAAACACTTTGTGTGAATGGAAACAGGGTTGAGAAGGAGAGAAACAGTGGTGGAGCATAATTTAGAAAGGAGGGGTGAGGAGACGAACACTGCGTTCGGCGTTAGGCGTAGAATCTCCGGAGTCTAGCCGCATTCCATGGTTTCGGCTCGTGTCTGTTGTCAGATGCATTACGTAGGCGGTACGCTCCTCTGGTAAGAACTTTGTCGATGACAAAGGGACCTTCCAATCTGGGTTTGAGTTTGTCCTTCTTCTTCTCTGGTAGGCGTAGAACGATTTTTCCATTGTTGTAAGTTTTGGCCCGCACTTCTCTGCTTTGATATCGCTGAGCCTGCTGCTGATAGAATGCGGAACGAGCTTTTGCGACATCGCGCTCCTCCAGGGCGTCCAAGTTATCCTGCCGATCTAACTCGGCTTCCTTCTCTTCGTACATGCGTACGCGTGGCGAATCATGTATTATGTCGCAAGGTAGTACTACTTCCGCACCGTACACCATAAAGAATGGTGTGTATCCGGTGGTTCGATTCGGTGTGGTCCGGAGCCCCCAGAGTACGGAGTCGAGCTCCTCTACCAAGTGCGTATCAAATTCTGTTAAAGATCGCACTAATCTGGATTTTATGCCACTCATGATAAGACCATTTGCCCGTTCGACCTGGCCGTTTGTTTGCCGGTGGTAGACGGAGCGTAGTCGAGCTTAATGCCCATTTCGCTGCACCAAGTTTTCACTTCATCGATAGTGAAATTTAAGCCATTATCAGTGATGATGCTATGGGGGACACCGTACCGGTGTACAACCCCGGATATGAAATCTATTACTGGTCCGGATTCGGCCGTTTTAACTGGTTTGGCTTCGATTTATTTGGTGAATTTGTCCACCATGACCAATAGGTATTTTTTTATGGCTTCCCCCTTTAAGGGGTCCGACCATATCCAACCCCCAGACCGTGAAGGGCCAAGTTATGAGGATTGTTTGGAGAGCGGAAGGGGGCATATGACTCTGATTGGCGAAGAGCTGGCAGCCGATGCAATGTTGGACAAGGTCCTGTAAATGCCTTTCGGGCCGCCGGCAATAAGCTTGTCTGAAAGGCTTTGCTGACTAGCGCTCGAGCTGTGGCGTGGTGTCCGCCCAGTCCGGCGTGAATTTCCGCCAGGAGTTGCCGCCCTTCCTCTTCGGAGATGCACCTTTGGAGCACTCCGGTGGCGCTTTTCTTGACCTTGTAAGCTTTAGAACACCGGACTATGCAGCGTGCTTCATTTTGGTCTTCGGGGAGCTCCTGCCTATTTAGGTAGGCCAAGAACGGCTCAGTCCACGGGGAGATTGTGGCCATGATTTCATGGGCCGAAGGTGTTACTTCGGTGGCAGAGCCTCCGATTGTGTCGGATGGTTCGGAGTCTGGGGTGTATTCGGATCCATGCAGGTATTGCCGGACTCCCCTTCCCATACTACTGATGGCTTGAACAGCCTTTCCAAGAATATATTAGGTGGGACAGGGTCGCGTTTGGCGCTGATGCGGGCAAGTACATCCGCCGCTTGATTGTTTCCTCGAGCCACATGGTGGAATTCGAGCCCCTCGAACTGAGCTGACATCTTTAGGAAGACATTACGATAGGACGCCATTTTCGGATCCTTGGCATGAAAGTCTCCGTTTATTTGTGATATTGTGAGGTTTGAGTCCCCGCGCACTTCCAGGAGTTGGATGCCCATAGAGACTGCCATCCGAAGACCATGTAACAGGGCCTCATATTCGGCCGCATTGTTGGAGTCTGTGTATAATATTTGTAGGACGTACTGGACCGTGTCCCCGGTGGGGGACGTCAGGACTACCCCTGCTCCTAGTCCGGCCAGCATTTTGGAGCCATCAAAGTGCATGATCCAGTTGGAGTACGCGCCATACTTTTTAGGGAGTTCGGCTTCTGTCCATTCGGCGATAAAGTCAGCCAGTACTTGCGACATAATGGCTCGCCGCGGTTTGGATGTTATGTCGAACGGCAAGAGCTCGATGGCCCATTTAGCAATCCGTCCCGTAGCATCGCGGTTATTAATTATGTCGTTGCTTCGGAGGCGACGGTAATCAAACACTCTTGGAAGTAGTGTCTTAGCTTCCGAGATGCCATGAAGACTGCGTATGCTTTTTTTGATAGTGTGGGTATCGGGATTTACATGGGGTGAGGATCGTGGATACGTAGTAAACCGGCTATTGAAGCGGGAATTTGTATCCGTTCACCTCTTGATGTGTTGCAGCTATGTATAGCAGCATAGGTTCGCCGATGTTTGGCGCTGTTAGGACCGGATTACTGGCCAATAAGGTCTTTATCTCATCTAGTCCGGCCGCGGCTGCGTCCGTCCATACAAAATGTTTGGTGTGCCGAAGGAGGCGGTAAAGAGGCAACGCCTTTTCTCCTAGCCTGGATATAAAGCGGCTAAAAGCGGCCACGCATCCTGCTAGCTTCTGGATGTGCTTGAGGTCGGTTGGTATGGCCAACTGCGACAGGGCTCGGATTTTGGATGGATTTGCTTCTATTACTCTATTGGAAACAATGAAGCCCAGGAGCTTCCCCGAAGGGACACCGAAAACACATTTTTCCGGATTCAACTGGATGTTGTATGTCTGGAGGTTATCGAATGTAAGCCGCAAGTCATCTATCAGGGTTTCGACGTGTCTAGTTTTTATGACAACGTCGTCCACATATGCTTCCACTATTTTGCTGATTTGTTTCTCCAGGCATGTTTGAATAATGCATTGATAGGTTGCGCCGGCATTCTTGAGCCCGAAGGGCATAGTGTTGAAGCAAAAGGGCCATATGGCGTTATAAAAGCTGTTGCAGCTTGGTCAGACTCTGCCATCTTTATTTGATGGTATCCAGAGTATGCTTCGAGAAAACACAGCGAGTCGTGTCTAGCTGTGGCATCGATGATTTAATCGATGCGAGGGCGGGGAAAGGGATCCTTGGGGCAAGCCTTGTTGAGGTCTTTGAAGTCGACGCATAGGCGCCAGGATTTGTCCTTTTTTGGCACCATTACCAAATTCGCGAGCCAATCCGGATGTTTAATATCTCTGATGAATCCGGCCTCAAGCAGTTTGGCTAGCTCTTCCCCCATGGATTGCCGTTTGGGTTCAGAAAACTGCCTTAGGGTTTGTTTGACCGGTTTGTATCCCTTTAGTATATTGAGTCTGTGTTCGGCCAGCCGGCGTGGGATGCCAGGCATGTCCGTAGGGTGCCAGGCGAAAATGTCCCAATTCTCGCGTAAGAATTCTCGTAGTGCGGTGTCCATCACGGGGATCAATTGTGTTCCGATGGATGCTGTCTTCGTGGGATCCGTTGGGTGGACCTGGAATTTGACTATCTCGTCTGCGGCTTTAAATGAGGTGGACTTGGGTCGTTTATCGAGTATCACGTCGTCCCTGTCCACGGTGGCCCGCAGTGTTGCTAATTCTTTGGCTGCTAGGGCTTCAGATAATGCTTCCAGAGCTAGTGCTGCGGTTTTGTTTTCGGCGCGGAGCGCGACGTCCAGATCACTGGCTAGAGTGATGATTCCATTGGGCCCGGGCATTTTAAGCTTGATGTACCTGTAATGGGGTATAGCTTGAAAGCTCGTGAGCGCGTCCCGCCCTAGAAGGGCGTGGTATCCGCTGCTGAAAGGTGCCACTTGGAATGTGATTACTTCGGATCTATAATTCTCCGGGGTGCCGAACACCACATCAAGTGTGATTTTTCCCGCGCACCGTGCCTGAAGGTGGTGCCGCTTTGCTCAATGCGGCCTCTATCAATCTCCATTTTGTTGAGCGTTTCTTCATAGATCAAGTTTAACCCGCTTCCGCCGTCCATGAGTACTTTGGTGAGTCGGTAGCCGTCCACGATTGGACTAAGGACCAGAGCGGCCGGTGCCCGGACAGTCTGGAATCGAGGTTTGTCACTGGCATTGAAAGTTATATCCGTGTTGCTCCAGGGGTTTATCTTTGCCACACGACAAATTTCTGCAGAGCTTTGGTGAGCCCGCTTGCGCCAGTTGTTTGAGGCGAAAGTCTCGAAGACTGTTAGCATCGTATTGTGTCCGTGGGCAGGATATTGTTCCGTTTTATGCCTTGCAAGAAGATCCTCTCCGCTTTTTGCCACCTGTCGGAGTATCCAACATGCCCTAAGGCTATGAGTTGGCATTGTATCCAGCGTACCGTGGAGCTTACATGTCCCGTCGAGCAAATTTTCCAATACGGATCCCCGCCCTGGGGTGGGCTTCAGTTTCTTGGGGATTGGATCGGACGTCCTACGAGAGTTCGTCCGTTTGGTTTGGACAAAGGTCTTGGTGAGAGCGGTACTATCCCAAAATTCTGTTTGGGTCTTCCAAGCGCTCTCCATCGCACAGTACTTACGTACTATGACTGCCAAGTCCACAAAACATATTATTTCGCGGCGGCCTACAGCATTGTGGAGCCCTTCGTCCGTGGAGTTTTTGCAGAAGAGCGAGACCATGTTCTCCTCACGGCAGTCTTTAACTTGGTTAAGCGGAAGGAGGAATCTGGCCGAGTAATGATGCACCGTCTCCTGGGGCTCTTGCCTGATGCGGGAGAGACAGTTTAAGTCCAAATAGGTATTGTTAGCAGAATCCGGATTATGATCCGATCTAACGCCCAAGGGCGCGGGCGGTTCCAAGCCCAGCAACTCATAATCTGGAGTGTTACCCGATTCCTTTGGCCCAATGCCCGATTCTAAGTCCGGGACCTGAGGCAGGTTGTCCTCTGAGAAGATTTTCGGCTCAAGGACTTGGCGATCCGAACATAATTCGTCCTCGAAGTTGGGGGACGATCCGCGTGTGGTTCTTCCACAATCGCCATCTCATGGGTGGCCGGTGGGGATCTGATGTCCCTTCGGTCGGGTTTAAGCCCAATCAGGTCATAATTCATAGCGACTCCTAGAGCCGCGATGCGATCCAAGAGTTCATTAAAGGAGGAGAGCTCCATTGGATCCATCTGTTCGGCAAGTTCCGAACTGACCCGAAGGTTATGATTGATGACCCGAGAGGCCATCGTTGGCTCCGCCGCCGACGGGGTGGCCATGATAAAGCCGCCGAGCCGGAGCGTCTGGCCTACATCCAGAGCTCCCTCCGAAGTAATATCATCCTTGAAGACCAGTCGAGCCATCAAGCCTTGCAGCGACGTCACAGAGGAACTCTCAATGAAAGCACCAATGTCGGTGTCAAAACCGGCGGATCTCGGGTACGGGGTCCCGATCTGTGCGTCAAGGCTGATGGTAACAAGAAGTAAGGGACACAGATGTTTACCTGTGTTCGGCCCTCTCGATGGAGGTAAAACCCTACTTCCTGCTTGATTAATATTGATGATATGGGTAGTACAAGAGTAGATCTACCACGAGATCATAGAGGCTAAACCCTAGGAACTAGCCTATGATGGTATGAACGTAATTGTGATCAGCCTTCTAAGGACCAACCTCTCCGGTTTATATAGACACCGGAGAGGGCTAGGGTTTACATGGAGTCGGTTACAAGGAAGGAAATATAATATCCCGATCGCCAAGCTTGCCTTCCACGCCAAGGAAAGTCCCATCCGGACACGGGCCGAAGTCTTGAGTCTTGTATCTTCACGCTTCAATAGTCCGGACGTTTTACACAGTCTGGCTGTCTGGATACCCCCTAATCCAGGACTCCCTCAACGGCCGTGGCCTCTCTTGGGAGGCGGAGAGGCTGGTCCCTCCTTGGAAGCTTTCCCCTTCTCGACCGCTGAAAACCTCCTCGGGGACGCCATGGAAGCAAGATGAAGAAGGAGAAGAAGCAGACGGAAGCAAGACGAAGGAGAGATGAGCGGGGGCTTCTGCCACTTCCCCTCATTTATAGCCGAGGAAGGCCAATCGCCAGCCTCCACGACCTCGCGCCATGATGATCTTCTGCATGCTGCATCGTTCTGTCAAGTCGAACAGTTTCTGAGGCAGCATGCGGAAGCGGAGACGCCCACGTCCCATCAATCGCCATGCATCATCAAGGCCGCAGGCGGTTAGGGCCCGCGGCGCTCCACACTTGCCCTTTGGCTTCGCCTATAACAAAGTCCGAGCATGCCTTGCGCCCTGGGGCTACTGTTGGTGTTCTGGATATGGGGGTATCCAGCCCTGCCTGCCTGCGACCCACCACGTGGCTCCATCAACGGCCCGGTACAGCCCAGCTTCAACATCGACAGCTCAAGACCCTCGCGAGGGGCCAAGCCTCGCGAGGCGGACGACGCTAAGACCCCCGAGGGGATTGGCCTCCTCAGGCTAGCTCCCGAGGGGTGGAGATTTCTATGCAAGGTGCACCTCACGAGGCTCAGCTAACGTGAGCCATGACGACCAAGGCCAGGCGGGCGCCAGCGGGCACAGTGCGCTAGTTTCCTCTTCAATGCATGAGAGGCAAGCCACAGGTGAAGAGTCCCGAGGAATCAGCCAAAGGGTTCCATTCTGGTGCAACAAGACCAAGACCGCCAGGACGCCAGGACGAAGGTCATCATTGATACCATCGTAGTGTCACGCCCAGAGGCTTTTCACAGGCGAAGACTACTTTTGTCAAGATAAGTTGTACTACTTGTCCCCTTTCAAATCCGGCCGTTGTGGGATCCCTTCCCGCCAACATTTGGGAAGAGGACAAAGGCCACTATAAATAGGACTTAGCCACCACCATAGAGGGGCAACTAGTTCGCATCCACCAGCTCTCTTGAGCTCAAGAACACCTCACCTCCTGAGGACAGTTCATCCACTGTACTAGTTCATCCTCAGCCCTCCGAGGCAATCCACCAAAACGCTGGAGTAGGGTATTACACCGCAAGGTGGCTCGAACTAGGATAAATTGTTGTGTCTCTTTGTCTCTTCGAGCTTGATGCACTAGTCTTAGGAGGATCGCAAGCAAGCAGGCTGGGTAGGTTGACATCTCCGCACGCACCCCAGAGTTCGAACCTCTCAAGGGTTTGCGGAACTCGTAATCCGACAGCGGGTGTGGTTGGGAAAGAGACAGGAGTACGTGTGTCGTGCGTGCACCTCTTCTCTTTGTGCACGTCCCCCACCTACGTGGGTGTGTGTGAGAGGGCTACAAACCTAGACAGATGGCGTGTGTGTTCGCGAGTGTTTTTTGTTTGGGGGTGTGATTTCGTGAATGTATTTGTGGGAATATGTGTCAATGACATCTCAAACAAAATTTTGCATGCAATGTGTGTGAAATGGAGGCCTATCCATATCATATATAGAGGGTCGGGCGATCCACGAGAAGAGAGGGAGGGGTCATAGATATCGATAGAGTCGAAGACAGGATCAAGTGGGTGGGTGCGAGATCGATGAAGAGAGCCATCGAAATTGTGTGTGTGTGCAATGCAAACATATAGGGCGACTGACCTACCGGAACATCAGAGGGCACATGTGATGTAATTGTCACGGCAGATGTCCTAGTGTGAGGACTTAGTCGTGGAGCCATCACAACTAGGTTAGCTTAAAGGGGTTAAACAGGTCAAAGGACATAGAGAGTTTATACTGGTTCGGCCCCTTGCAGTGAAGGTAAAGGCGTAATCCCGTTGAGGTGGTATTGCTTATGTCTCGATTACCAGGGAGCGAATACGCTTGACCTAGCTTTCGATCTCCTCTTTCTTACCCTGCACTGCCGCCGGGTCGTCCCCTTATATACATAGGTTGACGCCCAGAGGCACACGGAGTCCCGGGTCGGCTTATAGACAAGGTGTCCGGCTCGGTGACTAAATATACTTGCCTTACAATATAAGTCATACACATGTGGCGGTTTACCCCTATGGCTCCTAAGTCACCGTTGGGCTTTAGGCCCTTGCTTCATGAACCGCCATCTTCGATATCCTCATGGTCCTTGCTTGGATGAACCACCGTAGGTATAACCCGGCCCCTCCTGGGGGGGTTCATACCCAATAGTCATATCCCCAACATTAGGCCCCAGATTGATTTGAACTTGTTCATGTCAATCTTCAACACTTAGAAAATTCCTTCCTTCTTTATTCTTGCGAAATCTCATAACCCGCCATGACGTCATCTCCTGCGATTGTGGTAACCCGCCGTGATATCACCTATCATTAATATCACAAAATACCCAATATATCTTAATAGATCCTTATCCTTAATAGACATCCCAAAAATCAAGGTGTCCGAATCGCTGGATAATCATTCTTTCACCTCCTCATTTTTCGCGCCCACCGGTTACTCTTCTCCTTATAAATAGGGTCAAGCAGCCCTTCTTTCATTTTCCCCTCTTTTCCTTCTCGTCTTCCCCTCTCTCCGCGGCGCATCTACACGTGTGAGCAATGCCGCCGCTCTGAAGCTCATCGTCTTCCTCGACCTCGGCCGCAGCGTCGACCTGAACGGGACCAGAGAAACCGCGGCGCCTCTTCATTGCTCATCGGATCTAGTAAGCACCTCATCTTCTTCTCCATAAATCTCCATTAGGATTTCTATAGTTCTTACGAGTTCTTCCTTGTTCTTCGTCATGCTTTTTTTAATCATTGCTTTGATCAAAAAATGACCTTTAAAATATGCAGAGCCTGTTTCTATCCTTCGTCTTAATCACTGAACAGACCTTTTAGATGCAGAAATCTCGCCCATGTGCTAGTTCCTCTGCTGCTGCAACATTTAGGTTTTTATTTTTTTCACACAGCGCAAGATCCAAATCACCTGATCCAGTCTGTAGAACCTGTTTATTCAACACTTAGCAGATTTCACTCTTGATAAATACCAATCTGGTCATGGCGGCTTACATCACCGGTTATCACTAGCAATATATCATTAGGCCCCTTTTAAGTCGCCACTCTGAATACATACTGTACCGTTTTACTTCTGGCTTAATGAATCAACTTAAACCGGCAAAATTGTTCTTTCTTTTAGGCTTCTTTCTTCACAATGTCACCAAAGACAGTCACTTCATGTAATCGAGTTCCCTCCATTTTCACTGACAACACGCTCAAAGACTTTGTCAAAACCGGCTATTTACCAGCAAAAACTGTCATGCACTATCGCCCCCTAATCCAGAAGGAAAAAGACCTCAGCCAAAGGATGATGAGGTCATTATTTATACTGGTCACATGAATCGGGCTTCTCACCGCCTGGTTCTAAATTTTTCCGAGATGTTCTACACTTCTTTCAGCTTCATCCTCAAGACATCGGACCCAATTCCGTGTCAAACATCTGCAAATTTCAAGTTCTCTGCCAAGTATACCTTCAAGAGGAGCCCAGTGTTGAACTATTTAGGAAATATTTTTATTTGAACCGCCAAAACGAGTTTACGAATGGACCCAGCTTGGAACTTGGTAGAATCTCAATTCAGCGAAGAAGAGATGCTATCTTCCCCTATGCTTGCTTGCCGAGTCACCCCAAAGATTGGAAGCAGACATGGTTTTATTGCAAAGATACCTCTCCGACTGACGAGAATCCACTACCAGGCTATCGTGCCCAGCGTCTTGACCCAAAACATCATCTTCCTGAGAAGCTTACCCCTACTGAACGTGCAAAACTTTCCCCCACCATTGCAAAGGTCAAGGCTCTATTGGGAAATGGGTTAACTGGCATTGACTTGGTTCGGTGCTGGGTTTCTTGGCGGATCGTACCTTTGAGTCGCCGATCCGACTTAATTTGTACTTACATAGGATCCACTACGCCATAGCTCCATGCATTTAAATGATGAGACAATCAATGAAATGACAAAGACCCTTCTGAATGAACGTCCGGAAAACTGCAGCAAAGTGGGTCTGAACCCTTTCTACAAACTTAACCCGCCACCAGATGTGAGTCTTTAAATTACTTACTTTTACCTTCATCACTCCAATATTCTATTAACTCAACTTTGATGACTTTCATAGGCTGACTCTGATCTTTGGAAAAAAAATATGACCATGAAGCTGCCAAAAAGGCCAGGGCTACTAAGAAAGCCACCAACAAAACCGCCAAGAAGAATAAGAAGAAATCAAGTACTTCCGAGCTATTTGAACTAGACGACAGCTCTAACTCAGATGTAGCTCTTGATTTCCTTGGCTCCTTTTTCAACTATCTTATTGACATTGATTATCATCAGGATGACATGGGGGCTAGTCAAGCGATCAAGGAAGAGGTAACTATCATTTCCTCTGACTCCGAGCCTTTGCCAAGACAGAAAATTCAAAGAGTAACCCGGAAAGTAAGCTTTTCACACCCTTTAGCATATTTGGATCCTCACTTTCTTTTGAAGCAACAGCACCACGAGAACCAGTGACAGACTCGGACCAGCGGAGGTGAAGAATTATCTTCCGGTTTACCAAATACTCCAGCCCGAGGAAACATCAAAACAAGGTCATCCAAAATTTATACTCTTTTTATCCTTTGGCAGGTCTCTTTCGCCAGCCACTTAATTCTTCCTATTCAAATATCAGGAGACTTCTCTCTCCTCTTCCGACGACTCATCGCAGTCCCAGCTACCGGCTTTCAAAACTGCTCCTGGGTAATAACAATTACTTATTATTTGCTTCCTCCTTAGGTTCTTATCTTTGTACTGAACTCTCATAACTCATGTAGTGGAAAAGCAGAAACTAGCAAGAAAGCAAAGGTGACCAAGCCGGTTGAAGACCCCAAAATGTATGAACCGGAGCAACAAATTCCATTGTTCTCTTGGCTCCCTCAACGCACAGGGCCTCCGTCCCCCAACCAGAAGATCCTGTTCATGATGTTCCACCAGAAATTCCACACCCTTCCATTGGCCATACAAGCAACAATCCTTTGAATATTGAATCATCAAGCCCAATTAAACCAGCTGAGACACATGCCGATGATGTGATGATCACTAGCACCAGCTTTAGAGAACCGGGAAGACCTACTGTCTTGGCCAAACACTCCGCCAAAGAAGAGCATATTGAGAAACGAAAAGTGAGATTTAACATTGCCAACTACTCTCAATTGAGCATTAACAAAGTATTCTCTCGTTATCTCAACCAAGTGCACACCAGCCGCGACCTTGAAGTTGACATGGTGAAGCAGACGCATCAAAAATATAAGGCATGGACTCCTGCTTTAACGAATTATGAATATCCTGTCAGCCCCCTAGTCTACTGTGTATGATAGGATTGAATATGTTGTAGACTTAGAGTAACCATGAGTATAAATAGTACCCTTGGTAGAATCTTTCAAAATCCGACTTACACCATCCGAGTTAAAGCAGATCTTTAATGATTAACACTGCATCTGTAGCCCCCAAGGCCGGTTTAATCAGCATGAATGAGTCGGTCCTGTTCATCATTGTTTATAAATCAAAGCTTACTTGTGTAGCCCCCATGAGCCGGCTATGATTGTTTGCGGCACAAACAGGTCATCATCTCTACCTAATAATAAAGCAAATTGGGTTTCTGGTCGTACGTCATAAAACCTACCCTCGAAGTTGGCAAGAATTACCCACCAATGCCACCCGTAAGTGGCGAAAATGATTAATTTTTATTAGGTGGCCGCTGGTTGCGTTCATGTATAGTGTCACGCCCAATATGCGACCCTATCCAAAAGGAACTCGAAGGTCCCACTAAGGATAGACCCGCATATTGAAACGCTTTTGCAAGGTGGATATCAATACATCAACATTACATAATAGATAGGGATACATACATAAGGCATACAATGCCACACGAATACAACAATACATCATATAAGAGATCAACATCCGACTACGGATGATACATAAACAGAAACTCAAACAATGTCCACCCTGCTAGCCCAGGCTGCCGACCTGGAACCTATCCTCTGATCGAAGAAGCAGAAGAAGAACTCAACGCAAGCAAGCATCGCTCTCGCGTCATGATCATCGGAAAACCTGTACCTGCAACTGTTGTTGTAGTAATTTGTGAGCCACGAGGACTCAGCAATCCCATTACCATGGGTATCAAGACTAGCAAAGCTTAATGGGAAAGGGAGGGGTAAAGTGGTGAGGTTGCAGCAGCGACTAAGCAAGTATGGTGGCTAACATACGCAATAAGAGCGAGAAGAGAAGCAAAGGAACGGATGTCAACTAGCAATGATCAAGAGGTGATCCTGAACACCTACTTACGTCAAACATAACCCAGAAACTGTGTTCACTTCCCGGACTCCACCGAGAAGAGACCATCACGGCTACACACACGGTTGATGCGTTTTAAATCGGATCTGGTGTCAAGTTATCTACAACCGGACATTAACAAATTCCCATCTGGCACATAACCGCGGGCACGGCACTCGAAAGTTCATACCCTGCAGGGGTGTCCCAACTTAGCCCATGACAAGCTCTCGCGATCAACGAAGGAATAGACCTTCTCCCAGGAAGACCCGATCGATCTCGAATCCCGGCTTACAAGACATTTCGACAATGGTAAAACAAGACCAGCAAAGCCTCCCTGCTGCGTCGACATCCTAATAGTAGCCACACAGATCTCGCCTCGTGCCACGACCGGATGAGCAAGACGCATAACTAGAACCGACCTCAAGTTTCCCCAAGGTGGCGCTGCAAGTGGCTCTAGTTTGGACAAACACTTAGACAAGCATTGGCCCGGGGGGGCTGAATAAAGATGACCCTTGGGTTAATTACTCCCAAGGGAAATATAGGTGGTGGTGAGGCAAATGGTAAAACCAATGTTGGGCCATGCTGGAGGAGTTTTATTCAAAGCGAACTGTCAGGGGGGTCCCATAAATCACCCGACCGCGTAAGGAACGCAAAATCCGGGAACATAACACTGGTATGACGGAAACTAGGGCGGCAAGAGTGGAACAAAACACCAGGCATAAGGCCGAGCCTTCCACCCTTTACCAAATATATAGATGCATTAATAATATAAGAGATATTGTGATATCCCAACATAACCCTATCCACCATGGAGAAATCTTCAACTTCACCTGCAGCTAGCAACGCTATAAGAGGGGCTGAGCAAAGCGGTAACATAGTCAAACAACGGTTTGCTAGGAAGGGTGTCAAAGGTTAGAGGTTCATGGCAATATGGGATGGCTTGATAAACAGGTAATAGGTAGCGCAGCATAGCGATAGAACGAAGCAACTAGCATAGCAATCATAGTAGTGAGATCCAGGGTAGCGGTCATCTTGCCTGAAATCCCGCAAGTAAGAAGAACGAGTCCATGAAGAAGATGAAGCCACAAAGACGAACCACACGTAGACGAACGAATCCTCACGACCGCAACGAAACGGGAACTATCGAGAAGAAGCACACAACATAGTAAAAACACCACACATCGACAAGACATGATGCACAACAAGCATGATGCATGACAAAGCTACATGAAGCTACTCATGGCAAGAGACGATGCATACAAGAGCAACACATCAAGGCAAGTTTAAATGAGGCCGGAAACAACATATAACAATTCCGGTAAGTCCTCATATGCATATTTCGAAATTGGTCCAGAACTGAACAAACATTAAGTTGAAGTTGTTAAATAGCAAGTTAAGATGCACCAAGATGATCTACACGAAATTCTAGTCAAGTTACATATAAAGATCATTAGATTCGAAGCTACGGCCTAGAAGATATGAGCAAAACAAGTTAAGCATGGCATTGGTGCAAAATGCATACAAACATCAAGCAAACACACCAAAACAAGGATGCAACATGATAATATGAAGCTACATGCAAAAACAAGCAAGTTTCATATAGAGCACACTCAAAACGGAGCAACGGTGCAACACATACACACTATACAAGTCATAACAACAATCTGTCCAAAATAGCAACTAGGCATCTTGCAAGCATCAAAACAACATGCTACAGCACCCCAACATAATAACAAAAGGCATGGGCATGAAGTACAGGTAAAGCACAACAAAACATGAACACTGAGCTATCTCCAGAAAAGGCTAGAACATGCTCAAAAGGACATGGGAAGATTGCAAATTATAACAGTTTCAGGCTTGGCAGAAATAACATCAGGTTGCAATGTTTAGAGCTATCAAACAACATGTTACATGAACTTATCATGGCAAAACAAGGCATGGCATGAATCTACTAATTTCATAGATCAAAAGTCCCTTACTGACCATGAGCCAAAAGGGCACGGAAACTATGATGGCACCCATGTAAACATGGCAAGTTATATTACAGATTCAAACATGGCAGGAACAACAATAAGTAGGCATGTTGGTGAGCTTGAACCACTCACCACAGAGCAATACATGGCATGGCAAGGCAACCAACAGTAAGAAGGCATGTTTATGAAGCTAAGCATGGCAAGAACAAGTTCATAGGGTTCATGGAACACTAGCAAAACACATGGGAACTAGTGAACTTAATGTTAACAGGCTGACAGCAACATCATGAAGCAAATTTAGAGCAAGATTACAACAAGCTACAACAACCTATAAATGCAACCAGGGACATGTATAGATAGAGCATGACATGTAGATCAAAACATGTTTATAGAGCATCTCCAGAGTATGCAAGAAATGACTAGTAGAAGCATGTTAACAATGCAACAAAATATAACAGAATCTGTCAGGAAAACAGCAACAGCAACTACCTTACTTAGCAAGCTTGATACACTCAGCACACAACCCACAAAAATACATGGTTGGAACCCCTGGAAAGATGACATAGCATAGATCAAAACACATGTAGAGCTTAACCTCATAGGATGCACACATCAATCATGGCAAAAATGATAAATGAGCAAGTTATAACAGTTTCGCAGATTAACATCAACATGCACTCTTCCAACAGCATTTCGGGCACCAAGATGAGCTCAAATGAAAATGATGCAATGGAATGAAATGAAGTACTCGTCGAGACGAACAATTTGACATATTACACGCACGAAACGGAGCTACGGATGCAGAGATACGATGCGATGAACATGGCATGATCATGCAATAAATCTGGGACTTAGACGAATTTATACCTCCGGGAAAAGTCAACCCGGGACGGAGATATCCAGGACGGAGGGATCCGGGTGCAGCAGGGAGGCGTTTGGATGGGCGAGGTGGTGGATCTGAACCCGATCCACGGACCTCGCCGGAGTAGCTCGCCGGAGACGGCGGGGACGGTGCCGGAGAGGCGGAGACGCGCGGCGGCGCGGGAGGCGCGGGCGGCGGGCGGATCCGCCGGGCGGCGCCGGAGGAGCTGCGACTCTCGATGGAGATGGCGGCGTTGGCGCGAGGCCGACGGGAGGCGAGACGGGTCGGGATGCCGCGGCGGGCGGCTCGGCCGGCGGCGGCGGCGTAGGCACGCGGACGCTGGCGGCGGCGGGCGCCAGCGCGACGACGGAGAGGCGACAGGGAGCGGTCAGGCGGCAGCAGCGGTGGTCGCGCGGCGCGGCGGCGAGGTCCGGCGGCGAGAGCGCGCGCGGCGCGGTGCACTGCAGGAGGCGGGCGGCGGGCGCGGCGCGTGGCGGGCCGTGGGGGCGGAGGCGGGCCCGTGGCTCGGGCGGCGCGGGCGGCGGCGAAACCACGTGGCAGGCCACGATTGGCCGGGGGAGCGGGGCGGACACGTCCGGTCGCCAGGCGGACATGTCCAGCGGCACGGAAGGGATGGATCTAGGGTTTCGGGAGGAAACATCCATGAATTTCGGGGGGAGACACATTTATATAGGTGGAGGGAGCTAGGGGAGTCCAAATGAGGAGCGGTTTTCGGCCACGCGATCGTGATCGAACGACCGAGAGCATGGAGGGGAGTTAGCTGGGTTTTGGGCCACTTTGAAAGGGGTGTTGGGCTGCAACTAAAGAGGGCTTTGCGGTTACCCGGTTATCCGTTGGAGTACCAAACGACCTCCAAATGGCACGAAACTTGACAGGCGGTCTACCGGTGCTATACCAAGACCGCTTGGCAAACCTCGGGCCATTCCGAGAAAGTTTAACACCCGCTCACAATGAAAGACAAAAGAGGAACACCGGAGGATGTCGTGGGGAACGAGCACCTATGGGGCAGGGCCCTTTTCCGTCCCAAGCAGGAGCGAGGGCGCTAAGAGCGGATCGAGGCCAAACGCTGGGAAACGGGATTTTTACCCAGCTTCGGAGCTCTCCGGAGAGATAAAACTCCTACTGCTACTTTGTGTTTGTATTTGTTCTTGCTTGAAAGCATGGGTATGCTGTGGTCTCGAGTGAGTCGAGCTGACCGAACCCAAACGAGCCGAACCCCTTCTACGTGCGTATGGGCCTCCCTTTTATAGTCCAAAGGGGGTCACCGACAGGTGGCAGCATAAAAAGAGGGGTAAAAAGGTAAAAACGCAGGTTGGTACAACTACTATCAACAGTGTCCCCTACCTAACTCTGACGGCAGGGGACAAGAGCATTTAATGCCCGTCCGGTCGCTCCAACAGTGCAGGAAACGACCGTTAGGGGCACCACCAATCGCCACGATGGCCTCCTAGTCACCTTTGCTCGCCACCTCGCACCGCTAGGCTGCACAGCAACACGCCACGTGCTCCAGGAGTGATCCTATGGCGACACGTCGTCGGGTGAGCTGGAGCGTGGGTGCAGAGTGGTGGCTTTGCCGCGGCAAGCGCCTTGCCGCAGTATCTGTCTTGTCGCACCCGTAAGCTTGCCGCTTGCCGGGTCTTGCCGGGGCGCGTGGTGCGCCGCGGCAGGTCTTCTGAAGTGTTTTGGTTGTCCTTCCCGGCAAGATCCTCTTGCCGGGATCTTGTTCTCCCCGGCAAGCTTCTCTTGCCGGGGCCTTGTCCTTCCCGGTGAGCTTCTCTTGCCGGGGCCTTGCTCTTCCCGGCAAGCTTCTCTTGTCGGGGCCTTGACTTCACAACTAATACTTTGTTCTTGAATGGCGGTGAATGGGAGTGACGGAGGGTCTTGGCGGGCGTCCGCAAGCCTTGTGCTGGGTGTCTGCAACCGCCCGTGCCCAAGTTCGTGTACTAAGGTACCTCTACTTTAGTACAATCGACAGAGCCTCCGGCTCTGGGCCATACACGGTGCCGAGCGCTGTTGGGCCAGGCCCAAAACATGGCACGGGCACGCGCGGCCTGGGTCCAAACCAGACCCGCTCCGAATCCACCGCACCCTCCCGTAATGGCACGCGTCAATCGCGGCGTCGTGGGAGAGGTCGTGGGCAATTTTTAATTCCAGGAAATGCGTAACGTTCGGCTCCTCTGTTTATAAGCAGTTCCCCCACCTTTGCCACTTGTAGTTCCTTCCTCCGAAAGCTCCGCCGCTCCCCTCCGCTTCCCAAGCCGAAAGGGAGCAGCGCTACGCCGCCCGTCGCCGCCGTTGCCCTCAACACCTCCGCGCTCCCCCGCCGCTTCCGCCATGGCTACGAAGACCAGCAAGGCCGAGAAATCGGCCGAGGCATTGCGGCTTGAGGCGCTGCGCAAGAAGCGAGTGCTTTTCACCCCCGAGCTCACCCGCAAAGCGCCGGGCGGAGTTCTACCTCTTCCGTCGACGCAGATGGCGCATCCGCAAGACGCCGGTGCTTTCGCCGAGGCTTCAAATCGAGCGGTGCCCAAAAGGGTACTATTTCTTTTTGGTGTTCTTCTATTATGGCTCGCTCACCTTTTTGGATTTCTTCGCGACATTATGAGCACCTACGGTTTCATCTTCTTGATTTCACCCCAACGCCGCTCGACAATGGCGGTTTCGCACACCTCTGCGAGAACTTTGTTGGCATCCACCAAGTGTCGCTTTTTCGCCACTATTTCACCCCCGAGCCGAGAAAGGAGAGCCGCTGGCAGCCGGAGTTGCTCGGGTCTCACGAACCGCATGAAGGAGGTGTATCTCGCGGGCGTAGCCCGCAGCAAGTGGGATGAGTGGAGGGCGGAATGGTGCTGGATCTGTGATGCCAACCGCAGCCCTTCACCAACTCGCGCAAGGCTCGGGTAGTTCGCGGGCGATCGGGCGCTCTGTCACGGACGACGCCAAGCTGAAGATTGCCACCACCCAATCCTCCGCCAGCTTGCCGGGCTCACGACAGGGGCAGTTGGCGCGATTTCCTTCGCCGTCGCGACGCTCTCTGCGAAGAGGGGAGGCCCGCCGCGCTTTGGCGCCCGGCGGATATCATGAGGCTGCGCCCAGGCCTCAATTTCAACTTCACAGTCCTGGAGCTTGACGGGATGTTGAGGGAGCTGTTCAAGCATGACCCCGACCATCCAGAGTGGTTCAGCGCCGCAGGCGCCATCCCATTGTGCAACATTCCCAGCGATGACGCATCCGCGCGAATGATGCCAGAGTGCGATTCGCATGGGATAGTCCCAACTTGGATGGAGCCCGCTGACGACGTCGTGCAGCAATTCTTCGATGGCTTGACGGAGGTAGCAATCAACTCTGACGAGCAGAAACTTCTCACCCGCGCCACCACCGAGAACGAGATGCGCTACATCGCCACCAGGGCCGAAGAGGCGGCAGCAGCCGCCGCCGCAGGCGAGTTCGGCTTCACGCTGGCGGAGGCAGAAGCGGCCGAGGTGGCAAGCCTTGCCGACCGGGAGGACCTTGCCGGAGAGGTCGAGGGGGAGCCCGGGGCCGAAGCGAGCGAGCCCGTCGAGGGCGCGAGTGGCCAGCCGTCTTCGAGCAGCGCGCCGCAGGCGGAGCCCCCAGCGCAAACCAGATTTCAACCAAGAAGGCGCCCTCGTCGAGTTGCAGATACGGCAAGAGGACAGGCAGGCCAGCAGTCGAGGCGCCATGGGACACGCTCCACCGCGGCAAGTACCGCTGTTGCTGGAGGGTCCTGTGCTGCAAATGGCCAACTGGGCGGGTCTTCCCGGGCCGTCACGCCCGATCCGGCCGCAGCTCCCGGAAAACGTCAAAGGGAGCCTACTCCTCCGCCACACCGCGCAGAGAGGGTACCGGACTTCGACCTCTCCGCGCTGAGCTCCTTAGATGATGACGAGGAGGAGGAGGAGGAGGAGTAAGACTTTCTTTTCGCTGTTCTTGATTTTCTTCGATCCTTGTTGACTCTTGTCTTGCATCTGATCTGCTTCTCTCTGAATCTTGTTCCTGTTCAGGACTCTGGCCGAGAGAGCGGTGAAGAGGGCCAAGGTCCCCGTGGTTGACATCGAGGACGATCCTGCCGAGACAGCAGAGGACACGTCCGAGACCACCTTGACGGATCCGGTTCCTTCTCCTCGCAGCAGCCCCCTACACAGCCCCCAGCGTAAGTGTTTGGTTTACTTCCCATTGTGGGGCGCACACGGTTGCTTCTTCTTTTGCTGACACCTTGATTGTCGATTTATTTGCGTAGGAGCAGAATAGGCCCACCAGGAGCAACCAGAGGCCGCCCCGGAGGTGTTGTCGGCTTCAACTACGCCGCCAAGGGGCGATTCTCCGACAAGGGAGCATTCCCCGGCAAGGGAGGGGTCCCCGGCAAGGGGTGGAACCAGTGAGCCCCCAGTGGTGGAGCCCATGGTCACAAAGCCCAGCACAGGTAACATTTCTTGTCAGAAATCTTCCCTTGGGTTCTTCTGATCTTCTTTTTGGATATTGGCTCGACTTTTTCTTCCTCTTCCTGTCCTCAGATCCCCCTCTTGGGGACCCGATGGAAACTAAGGCCACCAGCGAGGAGGGCGCACGCAGCAACACTGGGGATGTTGCCGCCGACGAGGAAGAGGCCGGCGCTGATGAACCCGCCGACGAAGAAGCCGCCAAGGCTGCTGGCGCAGGAGCCGGCGAGGGATCCGGCGATCGCACTGACGACCCGGAGGACACAGGAGCACAAGGCGCTGCACCGACCGCCGACCCCTCCGCTGCTGACGCAGCGCCGGGCTCTGAGGAGCCCCAGCCGGGTGCTTACTTGAAGACTGGCGAGGGCGTATACATCAAGCTTCCATGGGCGTCGGGCTCCAGGGCGCCGGTCGAAGGAGAGGAGTTTGATGGGGAAGTACTTGCCTCTGCTGGGCTGGCAGTGGTTGATGCGCCCGGCAGCAGTAGTGGCGAGTCTGAGGAGGAGCAGCTGCTCCGGAAGTTGGTGTCACTCTACCGCGCCCGGCAAGCGAAGCTCGAGTCTCGGGAGGCGCTTGTCGCGCAGGCGGGAGTTGATATAGAAAAACACGCCAAGGAGCTCCGAAACCGCAACCAGGAGGCCCTCCGATCCATTGCGGAGGAGAGGGCGGAGCTTGGCAACGCAAAGGAGGCGTTCATCCTGGAGAAGGCTGAAGCCAAGAAGCAGTAGAGGCTCGCCGCCGAGGAGATGTCCAGGCGGGAAGGTGAGCTGACACAGAAGAAGGCTAGTCTGTACAGCCACGATGAGGAGCTCGAGGCATGAGAGCAGTCACTTGACGGGGCGCTCAAGGAGGCAAAGGACGCCGCTGCGGCCGCCGAGGCCGCCAAGAAGGAGTTAGAGGAGAAAGTGGCGCAGCTGGAGGCGGATATGGGAAAGAAGAACGAAGAGCTTGCCGCACTCCAGCGCGAGCGCGGGAAGGATGCGCTTGCCCATGGCGATCTGCAAGCTCAGCTTGCCGAGAAGGTCAAGGAGCTGAACTCCGCCAAGGACTCCAGCGCTGATCTGGAGCTAAAGCTGGCCACCTTGACGGAGACACTGGACGCCGCCAAGAAGCGGGAGGATGACTTGAAGAAGGAGCTCAAGGGCAACGAGGAGCTGCTGACGAGGGCCGCTGAGACCCAGAACACCTTCAAGGCCACGGTGGAGCTCTGGACGGAGGGCCTCGTCAACATCGTTGCATCCATCGACGAGGAGCTGGCGGAGATGGACTTGGCGGGCTTCGGGTACTCCACTGAGGAAAACCTCCAGCCCAGCACCAAGCTCACGCTTTTCTTCAAGGGTGTGGTGACGTCTCTCCAGCAGCTCCAGGAAAGGATCCCGAAGAAGCTGACCCACGAGTCGCGCGCGATCTGCGCCAAGGTCTTGGAGAAGGTGTTGGTGAAGATACTCTTTCTCAACCCTAGCATCGACTTCTCCCGCGTCCTCAAGAAGCTGCCGGCGGATGCCGATCTTGAAGAGCTCAAAGCCATCGTCGCACCCATTGTGGACAAGATCAATGATGTCAGGAGGGTCGACGGCGAGCGCGTGGATTAGACCACCCTTCTTCTACCTTTCCTTGCCGCTGCTATATACGTCATAGGAATAACCCATCAGCGCGCGGCAAGTTATTTATTGTAATATAACTTTATCCTGGGAACTATCTGCTATGTTACTTCCTTTACTTGATTCCATTCCTTGTATGTTTTTACCCTACGCTTTTTTTTGGGAACTTGTCAAGCAAAACACACTTGCCGAAAAGTGAACATCAGCAGCCCGCCGGCGGTGTTGCCTCCGGCAATTAACCTTGTCGGGGCTAGTTGCAGCTCACTTGTATTGTTGAGCGGGCTCGAAACAAATTAAGGGCGCAACTTAGCCACAAGTCGGTTCCTCCGCACACAGGTTTTCCATACAAGGTACGGTCGTTCAAGGAATATAACTTAAAAATTAAAAATGATGGTGCTCAAACTTTGGCAACTTAGCTTTTCCGTCGTTTGTGTTCCGGCAAGGCTTGTGCTTCTTTGAACGACGCCTGGTCCACATGTTTACCCTCTCCTCTTCCCCCCGGTGAGCTTGTGGGCGGAGGAACCTTCTTTTGTGCAAAAGAAAGAAGAGAAAATAAAGTTATGGAGCCTTGAGGCTCATTATCGCTTACCAGGAGCAAGTTCTGCACAAAGTGTCAGTGTATACATGCTAAGAAAGAAAAAGGCATGCTTTTTGACAACATGTACTGAACATACGATCTTTATTTATGTGCGGGGTTTGCGCCCGGCTTTGTACAAAGGGTTACATGCAACAGCGGCAAGGCTTGTACAAAAGGTGGTTGTCGGGACAGCAGGTTCCGGCAACCGCGCCTTATGGGTAAAACTTACGAAGATGCTCTATGTTCCAGGAGTTGCTCACTGGAATGCCATCTTCGGTCTCAAGGCGGACAGCGCTAGGCCTAGTGACTCGCTTTACCCGATAATGGCCTTCCCACTTTGGCGTCAACTTGTTGGAATTCTTGGCGGATTGAACACGCCGAAGAACAAGGTCGCCTTCCTCGAAGCTTCTGGCATTAAATTTGCGGCTGTGGTAGCGGCGCAAAGCTTGCTGGTAACGAGTAGCTCGTACAGCAGCCTGAAGACGATCTTCCTCGAGGAGCAGCGCGTCATCTTGCCGCAGCTGCTCTTGCTCAAGCTCATCACAAGCGAGCACTCGAGGCGATCCGTGATACGAGTTCCGTGGGGAGAACTGCCTCGCTCCGTAAACAAGAGCAAAAGGTGTCCGCCAGGGCTCGATTTGGCGTTGTTCGATCGACCAAAGAACCACCGCAGCCTCGATCCAATTCCTTCCGTGACTTGCGCAACTCCGCCGAAAGTTCTCGTCTTGAGCTCGCGCAGACTTCAGCGTTGCCCTCTCCGCTTGACCGTTGCTTCTCGTGAGCAATGCGGTGAAGCAGATCTTGGCGCCAAGATCTTGGACGCATCGCATGAAGGTGTGGCTCAGGAATTGTGTGCCGTTGTCGGTGATGATCCTGTTAGGGATTCCGAAACGGCAAACAATTGACCTGAAGAACTTGACCGCTGACTGTGCTGTCACCTTTCTCACTGGTTCCACTTCCGGCCACTTTGTGAACTTGTTGATTGCAACGTACAAGTACTCAAAGCCCCCGACAGCTCGGGGAAAAGGGCCGAGGATGTCGAGCCCCCAGACCGAAAATGGCCAGGATAAAGGGATTGTTTGGAGAGCTTGAGCTGGTTGATGTATCTGTTTGGAATGGAACTGCCACGCTTCACACTTGGTTACTTGTGCAGTTGCATCCTGGAGGGTTGTCGGCCAAAAGAAGCCTTGCCGGAAAGCTTTGCCGGCAAGTGCTCTTGCGCCAATGTGGTGACCACATGTGCCTCCGTGTATCTCCGCCAACAGCTCTTGTCCATCTTCCCGGGAAATGCACTTCAATTTCACTCGGTTGAATCTTTTTTCAGACAAGATGTCATCGATAAACTGGTACATACTTGATTGCCGGGCTACTTTTTTCTTCTTCTTCTTGCTCCTCGAAGTTCTCCTGCTTTGGAGGAAATGGACGATCTCAGGCCCATGCCGGAGCTTGTGGCTCGACGACGAGGACTAAAGGCGAAAATGTCTGCTGTGGGAACATCCGCTTACGGCAAGAATCAGGATCCCGCCGAGCGTGATGCTCCCGGCAAGCATGTCGAGGCATAGCTTGTCGAGAATGTCTGCTTCAACGGAACAAACCCTAGGGCTTGTCGGATCAGACCGCTCCTCAAGACTTTCTGCGTTGATTCTGGGACCTTCTTGGTGGCGGCTTCGGAAGCTTCACGTAAAGTAGTCGCCAAGAACCAACTTTCTCTTCTTGCTCGTCTACCGATGGTGTTACAGATGGTTGTGTCACCGAGCACGAAGATCCTCGGTTCCACAGTAACTTGAGTGCGGCGATTTTGACAGCCATCCGCAATGTCGCTCCGAGCTCTTGAACGGCTCCATCCGCAGCCGCCAAAATGCTCTTCCAAATTTCCTCACTTCATCAATGTATGCTTCCATCGACGGACTCTGATAATCTTTGTTCACTTGGAGGACAACAAGCTGCGAGTCACCCCTGACAACAAGCTTCTTGATCCCAAGTTCAGCAGCGATTCTGAGTCCGGCAAGCAACCCTTCATACTCAGCAGTATTGTTTGTAGCTTGCTCCATGGGAAAGTGCATCTGGATCACGTACTTGAGGTGCTCTCCGGTGGGTGCGACAAGTAACACGCCGGCACCAGCGCCTTGGAGCGAGAAGGCACCACCAAAGTACATGATCCACTCCTTGTTCGCTTCCTTGACGGGGATCTTCGTTTCTGGGGTTTCTTCATCAGCGCTACGCCCACTCCGCTATGAACTCGCCAATGCTCGGCTCAATAGTTGAAGTACTTTCAAACTTGAGGCCAAAGCTTGACAATTCCAAAGGCCCACTGACAATCCTACATGTTGCTTCCGGATTCTCGCAATATCCTCTTCAACGGGAAGCGAAAGTGACAACTGTAATCTCATGTGCTTGAAAATAATGGCGCAGCTTCCTCGAGGCCATGAGAAGGCCGAAGCAACTTCGCACACCGAGTATCTTGATCTAGCCCCTGCAGAAGGAGCCGACAAAATAAACCGGGCGCTGTACCATCTTCTTCTGCTTTCTTTCCGCAACTCAAGCAGATCCATCCTTGCCGAACCGTAGCTTGTCGGGAAGCCCCACTTGTCGCCGACTCGCTTGTCGCGTCATTGCTCATCATCCGCCTCCCTTTCCACAACTAATGCAGCACTAACCACTTGATTGGTTGCCGCTAGATATAGCAGCAACTTCTCTTGTGGCTTAGGCGCGACAAGTGTTGGAGTGGAGGATAGGTATGTCTTCAAGTCCTGTAGCGCAGCCTCCGCTTTTGGAGTCCATTTCATTGGGCCTGCCTTTTTCAAAATTTTGAAGAATGGCAGGGCGCGCTCAGCAGACTTAGAGATGAACCTACTGAGAGCGGCAACGCAGCCGGCAAGATTTCGCACAACCTTGACGCGCTTCGGGGCTTCAATCTGCTCGATGGCCTTGATCTTGTCGGGATTGGCTTCAATCCCCCTCTGGCACACAAAGAACCCGAGAAGCTTGCCGGAAGGGACTCCAAACACACACTTCTCGGGATTCAACTTGAGATTGATCTTGCGCAGGTTTGCAAAAGTCTCGTCCAAATCTTGGATCAGAGTCTCTTTATCCTTTCTCTCGACCACTATGTCATCCATGTAAGCTTCTCCATTTCTGTGCAGCTGTGGCTCAAAAGCATGACTGACTACTCTTGCAAACGTTGAACCAGCATTCTTCAGTCCGAAAGGCATTCAGACAAAGCAAAGACGCGCTACATGGAGTAATGAATGCGGTTTTCTTCATCCTCTTCGCCATGAAGATCCGATGGTATCCTGAATATCCATCAAGGAATGGAAGCAGATCACATCCTCGCCGTGGAGTCGACAATCTGGTCAATGCGCGCAAGGAAATGGATCCTTGGGGCAAGCTTTATTAACATCGCGAAGTCAATACAAAGCCTCCACTTCCCATTCGCCTTTGGCGCACAACCAATCGGATTGGCTAACCACGTTGGATGGAGTACTCTGACGAGGCCACTGCTTCCAACTTCTTGATCTCTTCGCAATGAACTCTTGGCGTTCTCTCGCTTGTTTCTGACTCTTTGCTTGACGGGTCACATGAGACAGACGGCAAGGTGGTGCTCAATTACTTTCCTGGGAACGCCGGGGATGTCAGATGGTTGCCATGCAAACACATCGACATTCGCCCACAGGAAAGCAACGAGCATGCTTTCCTATTTAGGATCAAGCGTTGCACTGATGGTGAAGGTACCACCAGCGCCGTCCTCCTTGGCGGCCACTTTCTTGGTCTTTGGTGAAGCTGTCTTCGCCTTCTTGCACTTGCCGGTGGAGCTCGATGGTGCGTCCTCGATGGCAGCGCAGCACTCCGAAGAGGTGCGCTTGCCGGAGTGGGCATCAGAGCTATGCTTGCTGGACTTCGTCTTCTTCTTCTTCCCCCGGGAGCTTCAGCGGCAAGTGGGCTGCGCTCTGCTGCAGCTGCTGCTTCCCGGTAGATTTTGTCGGTACAGATAAGTGCATCCTTCTTGCCGGCGTGGACAGAAATGACACTTATCGGACCAGGCATCTTGAGCACATTGTATGCGTAGTGAGAGGCTGCCATGAACTTGGCGAGCGCTAGACGGCCAAGTATCCCATTGTATGGCAATGGGAAATCAGCAACATCAAATGTGACTCTCTCTGTCCTGAAATTCAGCTCGCTGCCAAAAGTTACCGGGCAGCAGGATCTTCCCTTGGGCTTGCTCCTTCCTGCATTGATTCCTTGAAAGGTACCAGTCTCTTCGAGCTCATTGTCGAGGATCTGGAGCTTGAGCACCTGCGGAGGAGATGAGCTTCAGGCCGCCTCATTGTCAACCAACATCTTTGTGACCTTGAGGTTGCGGATGGTTGGCTAAACAAACATCGGCAAGCACCGACCGCGGTGATGCGATCGGGGTGATCCTCAATGTCAAAGATGATGGGCGGTTGACCACTTCAGGGCTTGCGCGATTCGACCGATGGCTCACGCATTCACCTCCCGCACTCCAATCGCTTGTGTTGACGGTGCGAGGTGTGCAAAGAAGCACCGCCGTCAACGCACAAAACCTCCGCCGCTTTCCTCAAACTCTTGATCATCGGTCTCATCCTCATCCATCTCATCATCCTCATCTTCTTCTTCGTCCTTGTCGCGCCACGGGAGGTCTGTCTCCTTGCCGCTAATTGGCCTTGCCGCGCGCCCTTCTGGCGGGAAGCTTGCCGATCCTCCGCCACCTTCTGGGCCTTCTCCTTGTCGCGGCGCCATATTCAGCTTTCAGAGCTCCGCCATCTGCTCAACCTTCTTGCATGCTTGGAGGTCATGGCCCTTGGTGCGATGGATCTTGCAATCTTGCTTGCGGAGCCGCCCCGCTTGTCGGCGCCACCACAGCCTCGCCGAGTCGCCACCTTTGGCCTTGTCGGAGCCGCCTTCGTTGCCGGACTGCTCAACAACTAGCACATCCTTATCTTTCCTCTTTCTGTTTATCCGCCTCCGGTTCCTCCTAGCCGGAGGGGCGTCCTCACTGTCAGATCCCTCTGCTCCTACATTCTCTCCGGGGAGTTTCCTGCCCTCTTCAGCCCGGGCACACTTGTCGGCCAGAGGATAGAGCTCGCTGACATCTCTGATCTTCCTCATCGCCATCTCCTCCCTCATCCTGCGGTTACGCACGTTCTGATGGAATGCGCTAATAACCGCGGCAGGGTGGACGTCTGGGATGTTGCGCTGCACCTGGCTGAATCTCTATATATACTTGCGCAGGGGTTCTCCTTCCTTCTGGGCAAGCAAATGAAGATCGCTTTCCTGGCCATGTGGCTTGTGGCCGCCCGTGAAGGCGCCGACAAACTGATGGCACAGGTCCGCCCACGAAGAAATGGAGCTGTCTGGCAAGTGCATGAGCCAAGATCTGACGTTGGGCTTGAGTACCAGCGGGAAGTAGTTGGCGAGGATCTTCTCGTCGCGCCCCCCGGCAGCCTGCACCGCGATGGTGTAGACGCTGAGGAACTCCGACGGATGTATCCTGCCATCGTACTTCTCGGGCACCTCTGGCTTGAAGTTCTTGGTGCTGGGCCAATGGACTTGCCGCAGCTCACGAGTGAACGCAGGACAACCTACCGCGTACGGCAAGTCGCCTGGTTCCCCTGGCGCGTGCATATCGACAGTGGGCCCAGCGCGGTGGTCAGACTGACATCGCGCTTCCCTCCGACGCTCGATGCGAGTGTGAGCGTCTTCGTGTCGTCGTTCTTGGATAACTTGGCGTTGATCGCGGCGAGTTCGCGGGTCCGACGAGGCAGGGAGTCGGCGTCGAGGTTGGCCCGACGAGTCGGCGATCTTGGCCTTCGGGGCGGGGAGTGCACGGTGGTGGCGCCCCCAGCGGCTTTGTTGGCATCGGCTCGCGCCTGGGCGTCTTGCCGGGGCTTCGATGCGCTCGGTTGCCGGGGCTTGTCGCCGTTTGCGAAGCCGATGAGGCTATAAATGGCCATCCTCAAGTCTTCAATCTTGTGTGGCGCCGGAGGGTAATCTAGAAGCAGCTGGGCTCGGGCCAGCGCTTCCTCTGGAGTCTTGGGTGGCGGTGGCCACGAGCGGCGCGAGGAACGGGATGTGTTCGGGCTCCCAACTGGATTGGAAGGAGCAACACCCCGTCCGGGCGACCGTACCTCACTCGCACTAGCATGCTGGCATGCACGCTGGTCTTGAACGTCCCGCGACCCACCAGCTTGGCCTTGCTCCAACGCGAGTACGGTGCTAGGAGCACCATGGCGTTGTCGACCCGGCACCTCCTGGGAAGGGCGTGGCGTATGTACGGTTGCCGAAGCTTGCGGGGCCTTGTCTTTGGACCTGGCGACGACGTGAGTCCCACCGTCGGCGCCCGCTCCTCCGCCGGCGTCTACTCCACCGCCCGTTTGCTCCTGCGGCGGTAGTGGAATCGACGTAGACGGAGCGGCCACCTCCGGGATTCTTCTTCGGTGGCATGTCAATGAAGATGTTGATGTAGCGCGCGCGGAGACCGGATCAGGTTCGCACGACCTCGACGCCCCTACCTAGCGCGCCAAAGATGTCGTGGGGAACGAGCACCTATGGGGCAGGGCCCCTTTTCTGGTCCGGCAGGGAGCGAGGGGCGCGTGAAGAGTAGATCGAGGCCAAACGCGCGGGGGAAACGGGATTTTTACCCAGCTTCGGAGCTCTCCGGAGAGATAAAACTCCTACTGCTGCTTTGTGTTTGTATTTGTTCTTGCTTGAAAGTGTGGTTATGCTGTGGTCTCGAGTGAGTCGAGTTGACCGAACCCAAACGAGCCGAACCCCTTCTACGTGCTTATGGGCCTCCCTTTTATAGTCCAAAGGGGGTCACCGACAGGTGGCAGCGTAGAAAGAGGGGTAAAAAGGTAAAAACGCAGGTTGGTACAACTACTATCAACAGTGTCCCCTACCTAACTCTGACGGCAGGGACAAGAGCATTTAATGCCTGTCCTGGCCGCTTCCAACAAGGCAGAAACGACCGTTAGGGCGCCACCGATCGCTACGATGGCCTCCTAGTCACCTTTTGCTCGCCACTCGCACCGCTAGGCTGACAAAGAACAGCCACGTGCTCGTGAGTGATCCTATGGCGACACGTCGTCGGGTGAGCTGGAGCGTGGGTGCAGAGTGGTGGCTTTGCCGCGGCAAGCGCCTTGCCGCAGTATCTGTCTTGTCGCACCCGTAAGCTTGCCGCTTGCCGGGTCTTGCCGGGGCGCGTGATGCGCCGCGGCAGGTCTTCTGAAGTGTTTTGGTTGTCCTTCCCGGCAAGCTCCTCTTGCCGGGGTCTTGTTCTCCCTGGCAAGCTTCTCTTGCCGGGGCCTTGTCCTTCCCGGCGAGCTTCTCTTGCCGGGGCCTTGCTCTTCCCGACAAGCTTCTCTTGTCGGGGCCTTGACTTCACAACTAATACTTTGTTCTTGAATGGCGGTGAATGGGAGTGACGGAGGGTCTTGGCGGGTGTCCGGCAAGCCTTGCCGCGGGGTGCTGCAACCGCCCATGCCCAAGTTCGGGGTACTAAGGTACCCCTACTTTAGTACACCGACAGAGGACATAGTGTCGGATTGCAAAACGGACAACGGGGAAAATGCTCGGATGCATGAGACGAACGTGTATGCAAAATGAAATGCACATGATGACATGATATGAAATGCATATGATGACATGGCAAAGTGCAACACGCAAGCAAATGACATGGCAACGACGGCGAATAACTGGTGGGCACCTGGCGCAACGAATTCGGGGCGTTACATATAGCTAGACCCTCACATTGTCAAAAACTATGCAAGCACCTTACTGGGTAGGGTACAACCCTCCCAATGGGGAGACCTGGGTTCGATCCCCAGCTTTGTCCCATTTTTCTGCCTTTCCCCGGCTTCAGCCCAGCTCATTGTTTCTACTCAGATTCAAATATTATTTGAAATATGCATACCTTTTAAATGCTAACTCCAAATTTAGCTTGTTATATATGAAAATCTATCAAAAAATGTGTAGATTCTAAATATGATATTGTCTTGGCCCAGCTACTTTTTAAACTTTTTTTCCCATAGATTCAAGTATTTTTTGAAATATTCCTATCTTTCAAACGCTAACTCCAAATCTAGCATTTTATATAGGAAAATCGCTCAGAAAAATGTGTAGATTCTAAATATGATAATATCTTACCATTAGTAATTTTTACATGGTTTTTATGGTGCACACTTAGTTAGTACTTTTCTTTTCTATACCTATATATATAATGTACGTTTCTTACTCCCATTTTTCATACGTAAAGAACAAAAACAGAAAAGAAAAAAATCGTCCATAATTCGGTTTCGATTTTTTGGCATGCAAGGAACTAGGGTCGTTTTGCTCAGATGTAGACATTCTGTTATTGTTCTTCAAGCATATGAAGAGATGGCCCAAAACACGTTTAACAAAACCCTTTTATTAAAAAAAAAATACGACTTGATGCAAATTTCAAGCATTGCTTCAACTTAAAAAATAATGGCTTTGTATGAAAAAAATTGAAAATCAGGTTCTTTAAGATCAAAATCGTCGTACAAAAACCACACCAAAAGTATTGGATGTGTAGCATGCTTCTTAATGTAGTACTACTTATATGAATTTTCACTGGCACCAGATGTTGTTGGGCCATTAGCATGGTTATTTCGGTGGAAACATCAATTAATTCTCCCGTTGTAACGCACGGGCATATGTGCTAGTAAAGTAGTAAGAAGACACAAGCAATATGCGTTAGCCCCCAAGTTCCAAGTACTCTTGCTTGCAAAGTGCTTGGGAATTATTCACATAAGCTGTTGTACGAATAATTTTTTCGGCAGGCATTATCCCCCAAGTGCCAAGTGTTGTTGCTTGCAAAAGGCTTGGGACTTCATTTCTGTAACCCAAATATGAACATGATTTTGAACCGATGTATGTACATGCCACCACTGCTCAACTTCAATCGCAATTGACTAACGTGAAAACCCGGCTAGAGCACGAAGAATCTGAGACCCCGAAAGCGGACTCAAAATTCCAATTTAGCTTTGCTGAAACGAAAAAAATTGAAGACCAATTTTGAGGCTGAAAGAAACGCCTTGCCTAAAGAGAAAACTGCCTTGACACAACAGGCTGAAAAGGCGGAGGCGGCTCTTCAGGAGGTGATCACTGAGCTTACCAGTTTAAAACACCATGTATCCCAGATGGTTTCTGCTATCTTTGGTGAGTCACCTTGCTATTATCAAATTTGAACCTCTTCCTTGATGGTATAAACCGCCTCCAACCAATCCATAATTATGATGCAGGTCCCAGGAGCAATCAATCTTAGTCAAGAGATGCTTGTGAAGCTTAAGGCTGTTTATACACTTGTTGAACAGTTATATACTGGAACTCAGCACGCACTAGCCACAATTTCTCCAACTACTCAAGCACCTACTCTCTTGAGTGATGTCTTGAAAAGGCTTTC
Source organism: Aegilops speltoides (assembly GCA_021437245.1). Classification (NCBI taxonomy): domain Eukaryota; kingdom Viridiplantae; phylum Streptophyta; class Magnoliopsida; order Poales; family Poaceae; genus Aegilops; species Aegilops speltoides. The sequence continues at coordinate 170,554,944 of CM038147.1, read as the reverse complement.
TGTTCTGCCTACGAGGATTACCAAGATTAAGCGATCATCTGCAAGAGCCGGTGCTGTGATAGCCTTAAACCGGGCCAAGGCATGGCTAGCAGAGCTAGACCCGGCCAATATAGCTACTAGATATCCAAGCTTAAAAGAAGATGGCACTCCGTTTGAGAAGAAAGACTTTGCCGCCTGCATGAAGGAGATACGTCCCCTGTCTAGCATGATTGCCAATGAAACGGATCTTTCAAGATACCAACCGGCTTATGACATGGAGAATCAGAAGACGCCCACGCCGGCTTATAAAATGATGGATCTAATTCCACCAATCCGTAAGCATACTTTTGCTCCTGAAGTTGAACCATCCGAACTTATATATGATGAAGCTAAATTCCAAGCCTTGTGTGGCATCGATTGGTCATCACCAAATTTCCAGACGGCGGAGGAGGACAAAGAACTGGAGAAGGATGATCCAGAAGCCTCAAGTCGTCAAGGCCAACAAGAGTGATCCGCCAGGCGGTTTAAAATATGTGATTCTTTGAAAACACTTGATATTTTTGGCTCCCTAAATCATGTAATAGGCTAGCAAAACTTTGCTTTGTCGTGCCATCGTGCACGTTTGTGTTTTGGCCAACACTGTTTGATCCGCAACTTGAAAACTATCATCTTACACTTATGATGACATTGAGTTATGCAGACGAGATTTAATACTATCCTGCACACAAGTAGATCACAAGAGCCCTGGCAGTTTCTCGCAGGGCGGGTCATAATATCCCATATAAATCTACTGGTGATTAAAACAGTTTATACGCAAGGCCGGTTTAATCATAATTAGATATAATCAAAAATATCATACATGTGATATGTGATTAAACTGCCAGCTTACCATATCAATGCAGTAAGGGTGATAACCCAAAACTTAGAAGATATTACTTTGAAGCATTTAATATCATTATATACTGGCGACTTATTGTCCAAAGCCAGGCCAAGTTATCAAAAACCACGAACATACCCAAATATGAGCTGTAAAAATTGAGGCTACATGGCCTGAATCACTTTAAACCATATGTCAATATGGTACCAAGATGAACCCAAAAAAATGTTCAAAAAACCAAGCAAAGCAAGAGAACGAGGCTTTCGTAGGCCGCCGAGCCTAAAGCTCCTAGGCTTTCATGGGCCGCCAAGCCACTGAGTTAACCTTTTACACTTTGTGAAACCGGCCTCACATGACCGCCGATTTAACCTTGACAAGTTCAGGGTCTATGTAAGATTGACTGTCAACAGTACAGCTTGTCATTCCGGGATTACCCAGGCGGAGTGGCAGTTTCTACAAAGCAGGAGAAACCAGAAGGTTTTGGTGAATACACCTGGTGTTCCAAACCAGCTCACAAGGGTAGTAACGCTATGTTCTCCTTGGTGAATACACCTATGTTTGAACTGGAAGCCCCCAAGTGCTTGTGGCATTGAGCCGATCAAGAGGGATATTCACAGCTATGTTCTCTTTGGTGAATACACCTATGTTTGAACAGGAAGCCCCCAAGTGACCATTGAAATTGTGGCATTGAGCCGATCAAGAGGGATATTCACAGCTATATTCTCTTTGGTGAATACACCTATGTTTGAATAGGAAGCCCCCAAATGACCTTTGAAATTGTGGCATTGAGCCGATCAAGAGGGATATTCACAACTATGTTCTCTTTGGTGAATACACCTATGTTTGAATAGGAAGCTCCCAAATGACCTTTTGTGATGAAAAAGACTCATTATTCTTGAAGATGAAACGACAGAGGCCCTGCTTTATCAAGGATGACGGCTTTATTATAACCATCATAATATATACATTGTTAAAATATGTACATTGTAAGAGCCGTAGGCTCAAGTGTAGTAAGGCCAAAGATGAGCAATATTCCATGGTCGGCGGGTCTCCTCCTCCGACTTATGTGAGTCCTTGTGGTCTCGAATATCAATAAGGTAGTATGACACATTATTCAAATTCTTGCTGAACAGAAAGGGTCCTTCCCAAGGTGGGGATAGCTTGTGCATATCAGTTTGATCCTGGATAAGCCGGAGCACCAAGTCACCTTCTTGAAAGGTTCTGGTCTTAACCCAGCGGCTGTGATAACGGCGTAGATCTTGTTGGTAAATCGCGGAGCGAGCTGCCGCAAGGTCACGCTCCTCATCTAACAGGTCAAGTGCATCTTGACGTGCTTTTTCATTATTAGCTTCAACATAAGCCGTCACACAGGGAGAGTAATGACGGATGTCACTAGGGAGAACCTCCTCTGCTCCGTAAACCATGAAGAAAGGCGTGTAACCCATAAATCTGTTGGGGGTAGTATTGATACTCCAAAGCACTGAAGGTAACTCCTGCACCCAACAACTCGGCTCCTCCGCAAAGGAACCATAAGCCAGGGCTTGATGCCTCTCAAAATTTCCTGATTGGCTCTTTCAGCTTGCCATTGGATTACGGGTGAGCTACTCACAATACGTCAAGTCAATTATGCTCACGTTGACAAAACTCTTTCATAGCACCCTTGGACAGATTAGTGCCATTATCAGTTATAATGCTATGGGGAAAACCAAAGCGAAAAATCACCTTTTTGATGAATTGAACCGTTCTTGCCGCGTCGCACTTACTGACCGGTTCTGCTTCGACCCACTTTGTGAATTTGTCAACCGCCACCAAAAGGTGGGTCTTTTTATCCTTGGACCTTTTAAAGGCCCAACTATATCAAGCCCCCAAACTGAAAACGGCCAAGTAATTGGAATGATCCTCAATTCTTGAGCCGGCACGTGAGCTCGCCATGAAAATTTCTGACAACCATCACATTTACTGACCAAATCCTCTGCATCACCATGAGCCGTCAGCCAGTAAAACCCATGATGAAAAGCTTTAGGCACAAGCGACTTCGAACTGGCATGATGACCACAATCTCCTTCATGAATCTCGCGAAGAATTTCACGGCCTTCTTCCGGAGAGGCGCAACGTTGAAATGCCCTAGTAACACTGCAATGGTGCAGCTCTCCGTTAACAATTGTCATTGACTTAGACCGCCGGCTTATCTGTATGGACAATGTTTTCACTCCTCAGGTAACTTGCCCCGAATCATATAAGCCAAATATGGAACTGTCCAATCAGGAATAGCGGGAAGAGCCACCACTAATTGTGCTTCCGGGTCAGGAATAGCCAGACCTTCCTCTGTATGCAATTTGACAGAAGGATTATGTAGAATATCCAAGAAAGTGTTAGGTGGCACCGGCTTACGCTGGGGCCCTAACCGGCTTAAAGCATCAGCCGCCCCATTTTTCCTGCGATCAATGTGTTCCACTTGATAACCCTTGAAGTGCCCAGCAATAAGGTCACCTTCGCGGCGATAAGCCGCCATGAGTGGATCCTTAGAATCCCATTTGCCTGAAACTTGCTAAGCCACCAAGTCCGAGTCTCCGAAACATCTCACTCGGCTTAAATTCATCTCCTTAGCCATCCAAAGACCATGGAGCAAGGCCTCATACTCAGCTGCATTGTTAGTACAGGGAAACATCAACCTTAAAACAAACAAAACTTGTCACCATGAGTGGAAGCTAAGACAACTCCAGCCCTCGAGCCCTCCAATTGCCTGGACCCATCAAAGTGAATAGTCCAATATGTGTTATCTGGCTTCTCTTCAGGCACCTGCAGCTCCGTCCAGTCATTGATGAAATCCACTAGTGCTTGAGACTTGATGGTCGTGCAAGGCATACACATCAAACCATGAGGTCCAAGATCAATAGCCCACTTGGCTACCCGACCTGTGGCTTCTCTGTTTTGAATAATATCTTCTAAGGGAGCAGAACTAACCATAGTGATGGGATGTCCCAACAAATATTGCTTAAGCTTCCGACTGGCCATGAACACACCATATACGACCTTTTGCCAGTGCGGATACCTTTGCTTAGACTCAATAAGCACTTCAGTGATAATAGTAAACCGGCCGTTGAAACGGATATTCCTTGTCTGCTTCCTTTCGTTCCACCACAATAGCTACACTGACAACCCAGACTTTAGCAGCCAAATATAATAACAACGGCTCCTTGTAAATAGGAGCAACAAGGACTGGCGGCTCAGCTAGCTATTTCTTCAAAGCTTCAATCACGTCATTAGCAGCATCACTCCAGACAAAGTGATCTGTTTTCTTCATCATCTGGTACAGTGGCATAGCCTTCTCACCCAACCGGCTTATGAACTTGCTTAAGGAAGCAATACGACCCGCCAGACGTTGAACATTATTGATACATGCCGGCTTTGCCAAGGAGGTAATGGCCTTTGATCTTCTCCGGGTTAGCTTCAATGCCTCTGTTAGAAACTCGAAAACCCAAGAGCTTACCTGCTGGCACACCAAAAACGCACTCGGCCAGGTTAAGCATCATCTTGTAGACCCGGAGATTGTTGAAGGTCTCCTTCAAATCATCTATCAAAGTTTCCTTCTCTCTGCATTTTACCACAATATCATCCACATAAGCATGAACATTGCACCCAATCTGACTATGGAGGGAATTCTGCACACATCGCTGGTAAGTCGCCTGGGCACTCTTGAGCCCAAAAGGCATAGACACATAGTAGAAGGCTCCAAAGGTAGTGATAAAAGTTGTCTTCTCCTGGTCTTTAACTGCCATCCTGATCTGATGATAAACACAATAAGCATCCAAAAAACTCAAACGCTCACAACCCGCCGTAGCATCAATGATTGATAAATACGAGGGAGAGCAAAAGGATCAGCCGGACAGGCTTTGTTTAAGTCCGTGTAGTCCACAGACATTTGCCAAGTGCCATTCTTCTTAAGTACGACCACTAGATTAGCCAACCACTCAGGATGAAAGACTTCAATAATGAACACAGCCGCCAAGAGACGGGCTACTTTTTCACCAATGGCCTTACGCCTCTCCTCATTGAAGCGACGAAGGAATTGCTTGACCGGCTTAAACTTTGGATTAATATTAAGAGTGTGCCCAGCGAGTTCCCTCGGTACATCTGGCATGGCAGAAGGTTTCCATGCAAAGATGTCCTGGTTCTCATGGATGAACTCAATGAGCGCGCTTTCCTATTTTGGATCCAGGTTAGCACTGATACTGAACTGCTTGGATGAATCGCCAGGAACAAAGTCAACTAGCTTAGTGTCATCGGCCGACTTAAACTTCAATACCGGATCATGCTCTATAGTTGGCTTTTTCAAAGATGTCATATCCGCTGGATCAACATTGTATTTGTAGAACTTAACTCCTTTGTTGCACAAACAGACTCAGCATAAGCAGCGTCCCCTTCTTCACACTCCAAAGCTATTTTCCGGCTTCCATGCACTATGATGGTCCCCTTGTAACACGACATCTTGAGCTGTAGATAAACATAACAAGGCCGTGCCATGAACTTGGCATAAGCCGGCAGCCCAAACAGAGCGTGATATGGGCTTTTAATCTTGACCACTTCGAATGTTAGTCTCTCGGCCCTGGAATCATGTTCATCCACAAAGGCTACTTCCAGATCAATCTTGCCTACAGGATACGCCGGCTTACCACGCACTACCCCATGGAAAACAGTATTAGACGGCTTAAGACTTTTGTCAAACAACCCCATGCGACGGAAAGTACCATAGTAAAGGATATTAATGCTGGTACCCCCATCCATGAGTACCTTAGTGAATTTGTATCCACCAACTTGAGGCGCCACCACCAAAACCAAGTGACCCGGATTATCAACCGGGGGCGGGTGATCCTCTCGAATCCACATAATGGGTTGCTCAGACCATCACAAGTAATGGGGAACTGCCGTCTCAACGGCATTCACAACCCTTTTATGGAGCTTCTGATCCCGCTTGCATAAACTTGTGGTGAAGACGTGGTACTGCACGCTATTCAACTGCTTTGGATGACTTTGATATCCATACTGATGCTGCTGCTGAGCCCCCTGACCGGATTGTTGATTGTATCCAACCTAATTACCTTGATGGTTTTGGTGGCCCTGGAAACCGGAACTAGAACCGCCGCCACCGTAACCCAGGCCATGAGAACCGCCACTACCAGAACCTGAGCCGCCACCTGGCCCATGATTGTTCTGGAATAAATCAGAATTTTTAAACTCCTTCAAAATTTGACTATCCTTCCAAAGGTGATTGGACGGTCTTTCCCGCGTACCATGCTTTGGGCAGGGCTGATTTAGCATCTGCTCCAGATTGAGACCTGATCCACCTGCCCGAGGGGGTGGCTTCCCCTTATGACGCTGACCATTGTTCTCCGTGTTGGTATTGGCCACAAAGTCTTAATTACTATTAGCCTTGCGCTTACCAATGCTCCCTTGACTCACCGGGTTATGCTGCTGAGCCTTGGTGTTGCCACTCTTCTTTCCCTTTCTCAGCTTTTCATCATCAGACTCGGGGTCCTTGGTACTATCAGAGTCGGCATACTTAATTAGAGCCGCCATCAGCTCCCCCATATCATTGCAATGGCACTTGAGCCACCCTAGCTTCTGTTTAAGAGGAAAAAAACGACAATTCTTCTCTAACATTAGGACTGCAGAGCCGACATTGATGTTATCCGATGAGTGCAGGATAGCCTTGACCGGGTGCACCCAATGGGTCGTTGACTCGCCCTCTTCTTTAAATCCACAATCGACATGGGTTGTTTGCACGTATCTTTAAAGTTCTGGATAAACTGGGCTTTTAGCTCATCCCATGACCCGATGGAATTGGTAGACAACCCTTTCAACCAAGTACAGGCCGTCCCATCCAGCATCATGGTGAAGTATTTGGCACATGCAGCATCGCTGACCTCCAAACGTTCCATGGTCATCTCATAACTCTCAATCCACGCCTCAGGGGTAAGTTGGCTGTGTAGTTAGGCACCTTACAAGGTACTTTGAAATCCTTGGGCAGACGCTCATTCCGCAGAGCGGCACTAGACATGGTATACCCGTGGTTCTAGAGGTCACGCCTGCCTCCACCGAAGTCGTCGGATAAACCGGAAGATGTTGATGAGCCGCCTGCTCAGCTTCTCGACGTGCCCTGTCCGGATCGATGAAATCATGAGCACCATCACACGCCGGGTCATGCCCACATGGCTGGTTATGGCGCTTGTCATTGCTTGAAATGGCCTGTGAGTCCATGTGTCTGCTATAACTCCGGCTTGGGCGAGGGATCGAATGAGTCGTCTCTCGACTGTAAGAATATGTGAGGGAGTCCCGGACTAGGGGGTGTCCGGATAGCCGAACTATCATCTTCGACCAGACTCTAGGACTATGAAGATACAAGATTGAAGACTCCGTCCTGTGTCCGTATGGGACTTTCCTTGGCGTGGAAGGCAAGCTTGGCGATACGGATATGTAGATCTCCTACCATTGTAACCAACTCTGTGTAACCCTAACCCTCTTCGGTGCCTATATAAACTGGAGGGTTTTAGTACGTAGGGCAATGAACAACAATCATACCATAGGCTAGCTTCTAGGATTTAGCCTCTCAGATATCGTGGTAGATCTACTCTTGTACTACCCATATCATCAATATCAATGAAGCAGGAGTAGGGTTTTACCTCCACCGAGAGGGCCCAAACCTGGGTAAAAATATCGTGTCCCTTGTCTCCTGTTACCATCCGCCTAGACGCACAGTTTGGGACCCCCTACCCGAGATCCGCCGGTTTTGACACCGACATTGGTGCTTTCATTGAGAGTTCCTCTGTGTCGTCATCTTTAGGCCCGATGGCACCTTCGATCATCAACAACGATGCGGTCTAGGGTGAGACTTTTCTCCCTGGGCAGATCTTCGTATTTGGTGCCTTTGCACTGCGGGCCAATTCACTTGGCCATCTGGAGCAGATTGAAAGCTACGCCCCTGGCCATCAGGTCAGATTTGGAAGTTTAAGCTACACGGCGGACGCCCGCGGAGACTTGATCTTCAACGGGTTCGAGCCACGTACCAAAGCGCCCTTAACATCACGGCGGGCACGATCTAGCTCGCCACGACAAAGGCTCCTCGAGGTCGCACAAGTGTCCGCTCTGAACCTTAGCTCGGAGCCGACTGCGTCGATCGAGGATGGGTGGCTGGACACTGCCTCAGGGGCTGCTATCTCTACGGTGATTGAGCCGAACACCAACCATGTCCTTTGCGAAGCTCGTGACTCCAAAGTGCTGGACTCCTCTCCGGACTCTGAACCTCCCGCGCCCCTGCCAAACGAATCCGATTGGGCGCCGGTCATGGAATTCACCCTTTGGCGACATCCTGAACTCACTAAAGTCTTTCTCTTTATCAGGAGAGCCCTGGCCGAACTATGGCCAGGATGGTTGGGATGCGGACAACAAAGAAATTCGAAACCCACCCACCACCCACTTGGTAGCCACTGTCGATGACTTAACCGACATGCTCGACTTCGACTCCGAAGACATCAACGGTATGGACGATGATGCAGGAGACGACCAAGAACCAGCGCCTACAGGGCACTGGAAGGCCACCTCGTCATACGACATTTACATGGTGGACACCCCAAAAGATGAGAACTGGCGATGGAACAACGGAGGACGACCCCTCCAAGAAACAGCCCAAGCGCCGGCGTCAGCGGCGCCGCTCTAAATCCCGCCACAGAAAAAATGGAGATTCCAGCACCGGAGACAATAACACCCCGGACAGTGCTGAAGACAACCCCCTCCAGCAGAATTCAGCTTAGGAGGATGGAGAAGCCAGCCCTCATGAGAGAGCGGCAGGCAGAGAGGTAGAGGACGATAATTACATGCCTCCCTCCGAAGACGAGGCAAGCCTCGACGATGACGAATTTGTCGTGCCTAAGGATCCCGTCGAACAAGAGCATTTCAAACGCAGGCTTATGGCCACGGCAAACAGCCTCAAGAAAAAGCAGCAACAACTTAGAGCTGACCAAGACTTGCTAGCCGATAGATGGACTGAAGTCCTTGCGGCCGAAGAGTATGAACTCGAATGCCCCTCCAAGAGCTACCCAAAACGTAGGCTGCTACCCCGATTAGAGGAGGAAGCACCCAAACCTACATCACCAGCGCACAATATGGCCGACCGGCCACCTCGTGGCCACGACAGAGAGGCCTCTCGGCGCTCCACTCAAGACGCACCCCGGCGCCGCTCAAAAAACTACCAAGGCGCGGGGAAATGCGCCAGACCTGCGGGATATACTGGAGGACAAGGCAAGACAAACAAGATCGATCTACGGATCGCGTGGGCGCCCCACGATGCGCAACGATAACCGTCACGCCGGATATAGAAATTTCGGCCGGGCCGAACACAGAAGACAAAGCTCTTTTGAGCTAAGTCGAGATATAGCCCAATACAGAGGTGCCGCACACCCACTATGCTTCACAGACGAAGTGATGGATCATCAAATCCCTGAGGGTTTCAAACCCGTAAACATTGAATCATACGATGGCACAACAGATCCTGCAGTCTAGATCGAGGACTATCTCCTTCATATCCACATGGCCCACGGTGAAGATCTACACGCCATCAAATACCTCCCACTCAAGCTTAAAGGATCAGCACGGCATTGGCTTAACAGCTTGCCGCAAAGTCAATCAGTTGTTGCGAAGACCTGGAAGCCGCATTCCTCGACAATTTCCAGGGCACTTATGTGCGACCACCAGAAGCCGATGACCTAAGCCACATAATTCAGCAGCCAGAAGAATCGGCCAGACAATTCTGTACATGGTTCCTAACCAAGAAAAATCAAATCGTTGACTGTCCGGATGCAGAGGCCCTCGCAGCCTTCAAACATAACATCCGCGACGAGTGGCTTGCCCGGTACCTAGGACAGGAAAAGCCGAAATCCATGGCAGCCCTCACAACACTCATGACCCGCTTTTGCGCGGGAGAGGAAAGCTGGCTAGCTCGTAGTAACAACATGACCAAGAGCCCTAATAATTCGGATACCAAGGACAGCAATGGCAGGTCGTGTTGCAACAAACACAAGCGCCGCTGAGGGAGTCCTGGACTAGGGGGTGTCCGGACAGCCGGACTATCATCGTCCTCCAGACTCCAAGACTACGAAGATACAAGATTGAAGACTCCGTCCCGTGTCCGGATGGGACTTTCCTTGGCGTGGAAGGCAAGCTTGGCAATATGGTTATGTAGATCTCCTACCATTGTAACCGACTTTGTGTAACCCTAGCCCTCTCTGGTGTCTATATAAACCGGAGGGCTTTAGTTCGTAGGACATAACCTCCATTACAACAATCATACCATAGGCTAGCTTCTAGGGTTTAGCCTCCTTGATCTCGTGGTAGATCCACTCTTGTAATACACATCATCAATATTAATCAAGCAGACGTAGGGTTTTACCTCCATCAAGAGGGCCCGAACTCGGGTAAAACATCGTGTCCCTTGTCTCCTGTTACCATCCGCCTAGACGCAGTTCGGGACCCCTACCGAGATCCGCCGGTTTTGACACCGACATTGGTGCTTTCATTGAGAGTTCCTCGTATCGCCACCGATAGGCTCGATGGCTTCTTCAATCAACAACGCCGCCCGTGGTGAGACTTTTCTCCCGGACAGATCTTCGATTCGGCGGCTTTCGACCGCGGGCCAACTCACTTGGCCATCCGAGCAGATCGAAGCTACGCCCCTGCCATCGTCGTTCGAAGCCTAAACTTCACGGCCGACATCCGTGGGGACTTGATCTTCGACGGACCCGAGCCACAGCCAAGCATGTCGCGCTGTCTCGATGGGCATGATTTAGCTCTGCCGCCGGACAGTGCCTTGGTGGCCGCACACGAATCCGCTCCGGCCCTCAGTCCGGAGCCAATTGCCCAGATCGAGGACCGGTGGCTGGACACCGCATCGGGGGCTGCAACTTCTGCGGCGATGGAGCCGAACTCTGACCTTGTCCCTTATAAAGCTCGTGACTACGGGGTGCCGGACTCCGAACCTCTTGCGCCCCTGCTGATCGAATCTGATTGGGCGCCGATCATGGAGTTCACCGCGGCGGACATCTTTCAGCACTCACCCTTTGGCGACATTCTAAATTCGCTAAAGCATCTCTCGCTATCCGGAGAGACCTGGCCGAACTATGGCCAGGATGGTCGGGATGCGGACGACGAAGAAATTCAGATCCCACCCACCACCCACTTTGTAGCCACTGTCGACGATCTAACCGACATGCTAGACTACGACTCCGAAGGCATCGACGGTATGGACGACGATGCCGGAGATTTACAGAACCAGCGCCTCGGGCACCGAAGACCACCTCGTCATATGACATATACATGGTGGACACCCCAAAAGATGGGGACGGCGAAGAAGCAAGCAGAGGCAGATTCCTTAAAGAAACAGCCCAAGCGCGTCGGCGGCGCCGCTCTAAATCCCGCCACAAAGAAGAATGGAGATTCCAGACAGAGATAATAACACTGCAGAAAGTGCCGAAAACAATCCCCTCCAGCAAGATTCAGCGCAGGAGGATGCAGAAGAAAGCCCTCGCGAGAGAGTGGCAGGCGAAGAGGTCGAGGATGATAATTACATACCTCCCTCCGAAGACGAGGCAAGCCTCAACGATGACGAATTCGTCGTGCCAGAGGATCCCGTCGAACAAGAGCATTTTAAACGCAGGCTTATCGCCACGGCAAATAGCCTAAAGAAAAAGCAGTAGCAGCTTCAAGCTGATCAGGACCTGCTGGCCGACCGATGGACCGAGGTCCTCGCGGCCGAAGAGTATGAACTCGAACGCCCCTTCAAGAGCTACCCAAAACGCAAGTTTCTCCCCCGATTAGAGGAGGAAGCATACATACCTTCATCACCAGTGCACAATACGACCGACCGACCACCCCGTGGTCGGGACAGAGAGGCATCCAGGCCCTCCACCAAGACCGTACCCCGGCACCGCTCCAAAAGTGCAAAGCCAAGAGGGAACGCGCCGGACTTGCGAGATATATTGGAGGACAAATCAAGGCAATCCAGATCCATCTACGGATCACGTGGGCACCCCACGACCCACGACGAATACCGTCGTGCCGGATACAACAACCCCGGCCGGGCCGAACATAGTAGACAACGCTCACTCGAGCTACGTCGTGATATTGCTCAATATAGAGGCGCCGCACACCCGCTATGCTTCACTGATGAAGTAATGGATCATCAAATCCCTGAAGGTTTTAAACCCGTAAACATTGAATCCTACGATGGCACAACAAACCCCGCGGTTTGGATTGAAGATTATCTCCTTCACATCCATATGGCCCGCGGCGACGATCTCCACGCCATCAAATACCTCCCACTCAAGCTTAAAGGACCAGCTCGTCATTGGCTTAACAGCTTGCCCGTAGAGTCAATTGGGTGTTGGGAAGACCTGGAAGCCGCATTCCTCGACAACTTCCAGGGCACATATGTGCGACCACCAGACGCCGATGACCTAAGCCACATAATTCAGCAGCCAGATGAATCGGCCAGACAGTTCTGGACACGGTTCTTGACAAAGAAAAACCAAATCGTCGACTGTCCGGATGCAGAGGCCCTCACAGCCTTCAAACATAACATCCGCGACGAGTGGCTAGCCCGGCACCTAGGACAGGAAAAGCCGAAATCCATGGCAGCCCTCACATCATTAATGACCCGCTTTTGTGCGGGAGAGGATAGCTGGCTAGCTCGCAGCAACAACCTCAGTAAAAATTCTGGCAGTCCGGATACTAAGGACCACAATGGCAGGTCGCGTCGAAGCAAAAATAAATGCCGTATTAACGGCGACGACAAGGAGGATACGGCGGTCAACGCCGAATTCCGAGGCTCCAAACCCGGTCAGCGGAAGAAGCCATTCAAAAGAACCACTCCGGGTCCGTCCAATTTGGACCGAATCCTCGACCGCTTATGCCAGATACATGGCACCCCCGAAAAGCCAGCTAACCACACCAACAGAGACTGTTGGGTATTCAAGCAGGCAGGCAAGTTAATTGCCGAAAACAATGACAAGGGGCTGCATCGCGATGACGCGGAAGAAACCCGGCCGCCGAACAGTAGAGGACAGAAGGGTTTCTCCCCACAAGGGCGGACGGCGAACATGATATACGCAACCCATATACCCAAGAGGGAGCGGAAGCGTGCACTAAGGGATGTATGTGCGATGGAGCCAGTCGCCCCTAAGTTCAATCCATGGTCCTCTTGCCCGATCAATTTCGATCGAAGAGACCATCCGACCAGTATCCGCCACGGCAGATTCGCCGCATTGGTTTTAGACCCAATCGTGGATGGATTTCACCTCACAAGAGTCCTAATGGACGGCGGCAGCAGCCTGAACCTGCTTTATCAGGACACAGTGCGCAAGATGGGCATAGACCCCTCAAGGATTAAACCTACAAAGACGACTTTTAAAGGCGTCATACTAGGTGTTGAGGCCAATTGTACAGGCTCAGTCACACTGGAAGTGGTCTTCGGATCCCCGGTCAATTTCCGGAGCGAGGAGTTAATCTTCGACATAGTCCCGTTCCACAGTGGCTATCACGCTTCGCTCGGACGAACCACGTTTGCAAAGTTCAACGCGGTGCCGCATTACGCATACCTCAAGCTCAAGAAGCCAGGCCCTCGTGGAGTCATCACCGTCAACGGAAATACGGAACACTCCCTCCGAACGGAGGAACATACAGCGGCTCTCGCGGCAGAAGTACAGAGTAGCCTTCTAAGGCAATTTTCGAGTCCGGCCGTTAAACGGCTGGACACGGCCAAACGCGCCCGGAGCAACATCAACCAACACCACCTGGCACATTCCGAGCACGCGTAGCAATGCGGCCCCAACCCCAGCTCTCGCATGATTGCAAAACCAACACTCCACGTACATCATTACGCTCTGGAGATACCATGGGCCTAGGGGGAGGGGCACGACCACAACAGACCCAGAGTGCGGCTCGACCACACCAGGGGCTCATAAATGTGTCGCTTTTTTTTCTTCTTTTATATACAGGACTCCGTTCGCCAGAGGCTCTGTCCGGCGGCGAACCCGCCGAACTCACGATGCAACAGCCAGGGAGGGAAGAAGGTTGCGATGAACACTCAGGTGGTCTCCATTACGAGCATTAAATTCGATTATATACACCGGTCTGCAGCCCACCCCTGGAGGGGGACATGCTTATTTAGTCCAATCCCTTTCTTACCGCACTATTTGTATCCTTCCGCACTCATAGCAGAATTCCTTGAATAAATAATGCAGCATCTTTTGCCTGTTATTGCATTACTTTACACATATGTTCATTAATGACATCTTGCACCCGTATATTTTGGTACGGCCGAATACACCAGGGGCTTACGTTCCCCACATTATGGTGTGATAAGTCCGAACACTTTCACAAGTGTGGCACCCCGAACTTATAGCATTATATGAATCGGCTCCGAATCATGTCTTGGGTCAATAGTTGGGTTTGCCCTGCTCCCACGCTTTTGGTGCCTTACGCCCGCTTCTATCGGCTAAGGTGGCACTAGGAGAACCATCGCGATTGCGCCTGGTTGAGCTGGGCGAGTGCCTCGATGGAGAAAGCTAAAACTGACCGCATGATAAGGCGAGAGATGGTCGCTGTTCGAGAGGTCTTTTCGGTCCCTAAAGACTCATGCCGCTTCGAGCGGCATACCGGATAATGTCCGACGGCGTGGATAGCGCCTCAATTGGTCTTCCGAATACTAGGGCTTCGCCAAATTTAAAATTATAGAATTCTATGGCTAAGTGAGAGTGTTCAACATTATAAGTCCGGTTGCCTTGTTCGTTGTGTTGAGCGCCTCCCTAGATGGACCCAAAAATGGGAACAAGAGTGCTCAAGTTATCCCGAACACCCCAGCACTTGCGGCTCGGGGGCTGAAGCTAATGACTTGCCATCTCTCAGATTTTATAAACGGCCACACAGAAGGTAATATTTTAAATTAAACAAGCGTTGCTTAAGCGCATATGAATAAAGTTTTCAGCGCACATGATAATACACAGCGAGTTTTACTCAATAATTACATCTCTAGGGCACTCATCCGCAATATTGCGGGCACCCTTCCGGACAGTCTTATAGTACATTTCGGCGATGATACTCCTTGCCCGGCGGCGGGTCAAGAAGAAGCCTCTCGCGATCCAGCCTGCCCTAGCAGCACCTTTGCGCTGGCAAGGGCCCGACGAGAACCTTCAATACAGGCGAGCGCTTGACAACCTCCACCTGGGGCACGATCCACCAGCCGCCAGACGAGGCCGAAGTAGCTCCTGTGCATGGCCTGTCATCCAGCCACACCAGACTATGAGGCCCTTCATGGCCTCCTCGCCGCCTTTAGGAGCTCGACCAGCTGCTTCACCTGGTCGCTCGGGGCACTGGATGGCCGGCCTCAACAGATCTTGAGACCAAGACCTTCTCCGTTGAGCTCCCCTCCTGGCCATGCTAGAATGCGGCGGCATTGGATACACTGCGCGGCAGATCTGCAAACGCCCCTGGAGAGCTCTGAATTCCGGTAAGTGTCAGGTAGTTCACAATAACATGCTTGCTTTGCATGAAAAATGCCTTACCCGCCGCTATCTTCTTCACATCTTCAACCTCCTGAAGGGCCTTACGGGCCTCGGCCTTGGCGGACTTGGCACTTTCGAGAGCCGAGGCGAGCTCGGACTCTCGAGTCTTGGAGTCGCGCTCCAAACTCTCATGCTTCTCCATGAGAGCCTGGAGCTCTTGCCGCACTTCCGCCACCCGCGCCTCCTGCTTCTCTCGCTCGGCCCGTTCAGCGTCAGATTATGCTCGTCATGACACAGCCTCCTTCAGGGTTGCCACCTCGTTAGTGGCCCCTGCAGTACCCATGTTATCCTTGTCATTTTCATTGCAACCTAAATCCTTTTCTATAAGGTAAATCTTTAAAGTGGTGTTACTCACCTTCTTTGTCCTCGAGCTGCTTCTTGGCACGGCCGAGCTCTTGCTCGGACCGCTCGAGATCCTGCTTCAATGCACCGACCTCCGCATCGGTCTTGAGGTCGTCAGCGCAGCCTGCAAACCCATATTGACATATTTTTTAGCAACCTCACAGATATCTTTTTAGATCCTTAGTCCGCTTTTCTTCCCGAACGCCGAACCGAGCATCGAGCTACTCGCTCTATGCGGTATTACATTACATAATTTTAACTTCTTACCTCAAAGCCTGTTAGAAGGTTGCTGCAGGCTTCGGTCAGCCCGCTCTTGGCAAGCTGAACCTTCTGAATCACCGCACTCATGATAGTGCGGTGTTCTTCCTCGATGTAAGCACCTTTGAGCGCCTCCAACAAGTTGTCCGCGCCCGGTTGACGGGGCCGCGGTGTCACGGTCTTGCCCTTCTTGCGAAGGGGTCACGCCGGACTCTGGAACCACCGCGGTTCCAGCGAGAGTCCAGCGCAAAGTCCGGAGGCTGCCTTGCGGCGCCCGAGCCTCCTCCCGATGGGTCCTTCCCGATCCCACCTCGGCCCCCTGGCGCGAGGGGTGGAGGTAGTCGGAATGGATTCCACATCCGACGCAGCCAACGACCCACTCGACGAAGCATGGAGATCATCGTCGGCCGGACTGCAGGCAGTATGCGGCGTTAGAAAGACACTATGTCACAAAAAGAAATTGCAGATCACTCAGGGATCCGGATACTTACGATCTCGCCTGAGGCCTGGCCCTTGGGGCCACTCTTCATCGCCAACGTTGGTGTTGGCGGAGCTGTCCTCGGTAATAGTTCTTCCCTCTTGATTCCTTCGCCTCCCTCTGGGGAGGCCTTCCTCTTCTCTCTCCTCCTCCGGGGAGAGTCTTCTTCCTCCTCCTCATTCGGGAGGAATCCGCCGAGTCGCTTGACACTGAAAATGGGAACTCTTTCGAGTCCCCGTGGCCACCTTCTTGGTTTTCTTCTCCGGCACCACATGCGGTGCCGAACCAACAGCCCCGCCAGACAGGCGCCCACTGGTCTTCGGCATGGGAGCCGGGCGACGAGCTGCTCGGCCTTCTTCATCCATTCTCACAAAGGAGAAAGGAGATTAAAACCCGCTTAGGGTCGAACTATTAACAACAAGTGTCCCGTAAAGGGGTAGAATCACTTACCTCGTTAGCTGGACGCTGTGAGTGGAATCCGCGAAATTCCGTCGCGGATGCGGGGCTTCGCACCCTTAAACAGCACCTCCAGCGCGCCAGACGTTGTGTCAAGAGCCCGCCAGCGCTCGGTGCTGTTCCGGATCGAACTCCCACAGATTGAATGCCCGTTTGGCATGGGAGAATCCGCGACGAGCATGACTTGGACCACGTTAACCAGCCTGAGCTTCTTGTTCACCAGCTTCTGGATATAGGCTTGGAGTCCCGTCAGCTCCTTCGAATTGCCCCACAGCAAGCCCTTCTCTTTCCAGGAGGTGAGCTGCATGGGGATACCAGATCTGAACTCGGGGGCCGCCGCCCACGAAGGGTCGCGCGGCTCGGTGATATAGAACCACCCCGACTGCCACCCCTTGACGGATTCCACGAAGGCCCCTTCGAACCAAAGGACGTTGGGCATCTTGCCCAACATGGCGCCTCCGCACTCCGCTTGAGTGCCCTTCACTACCTTCGGCTTGACATTGAAGGTCTTGAGCCACAAGCCGAAGTGGGGCTAGATGCAGAGGAAGGCCTCGCACACGACGATAGACGCCAAGATGTTGAGGATGAAGTTCGACGCCAGATCATGGAAATCCAGGCCGTAGTAGAACATGAGCCCCCGGACAAAGGGGTGAAGTGGAAAGCCCAGTCCGCGGAGGAAGTGGGGGAGGAAAATGACCCTCTCATGGCGCCCAGGGGTGGGGATGAGCTGCCCCTCGTCGGGCAGCCGGTGCGCGACGTCGCCGGAAAGGTATCCGCATCACAGCAGCTTTTGTGATGTGCTCCTCCTAACGGTGGAGGCCAGCCATTTACCTCCCGCTCCGGACATGGTCGGAGAAGGTCGAGGCGAGATGTGCGAACTTGGGCGCTGGAGCTTGAGTGCGCCGAGATGGATAAGCAAAGGAGGAAGAAGGCATAGGTCAAAAGGTGAATCCTTATCCCTTATATATAGGCGGAGAAAGACTATACGTCCCCACTAGCCTGGTAAAACTCGCTTATCTCCCAAGCGCCACCATCAATGGCGCGGTTGGGTTACCCACGTCCGTATTGATGAGAATCCCGGAATAAGGGGAACACGATCTCTGCTTCGACAAGACGTGCTAAGAAACCGCCGCTAAACGCTACCGAGGTGGTATAATAAAAAACGATTCAAGTAAAGGCTCGGTAGTGGTGTGACATCATGGCACAAAATACGTCAGCAGATTGAACTTGTGTATATATTATTCTCTCTACGGTGGAATGTGGAATTTATTTTGCAGAGCCGGACACTATCCTGGTGTTCACAATCTTCTCTGGATTATTCAAAGGAGGAACCCGCCTTGCAATGCCGAACATTATGCGCGCCGGACTCATCGTCATTGAAGCCAGGTTCAGGGGCTACTGAGGGACTCCTGGACTAGGGGGTGTCCGGACAGCCGGACTATCATCGTCCGCCGGACTCCAAGACTACTAAGATACAAGATTGAAGACTCCGTCCCGTGTCCGGATGGGACTTTCCTTGGCGTGGAAGGCAAGCTTGGCAATATGGATATGTAGATCTCCTACCATTGTAACCGAATCTGTGTAACCCTAGCCCTCTCCGGTGTCTATATAAACCGGAGGGCTTTAGTCCGTAGGACATAACCTCCATTACAACAATCATACCATAGGCTAGCTTCTAGGGTTTAGCCTCCTTGATCTCGTGGTAGATCCACTCTTGTAATACACATCATCAATATTAATCAAGCAGGACGTAGGGTTTTACCTCCATCAAGAGGGCCCGAACCTGGGTAAAACATCGTGTCCCTTGTCTCCTGTTACCATCAGCCTAGACGCATAGTTCGGGACCCCCTACCCGAGATCCGCCGGTTTTGACACCGACAGCCGCATTAATGGCAATAATACTGAGGATACGGCAGTCAATGCCGGATTCAGAGGCTCAAAACCCGGTCAGCGGAAAAAGCCATTCAAAAGAAATACTCCGGGCCCATCCAATTTGGACCGAATACTGATCGCTGTGCGGTATACACAACCCTTCGAAGTCGCCAATCACACCAACAGGGATTGTTGGGTGTTCAAGCAGGCAGGCAAGTTAACTGCCGAAAACAATGACAAGGGGCTGCATAGCGATGTCGAGGAGGAGACCCGGCCGCCGAACAATAGAGGATAGAAGGCTTTCCCCCCACAAGTGCGAATGGTGAACATGATATACGCAACCCACATACCCAAAAGGGAGCGGAAGCGTGTACTAAGGGACGTATATGCCATGGAGCCAGTCGCCCCAAAGTTCAATCTGTTGTCCTCCTGCTGAATCACTTTTGATTGAAGGGACCACCCCACTAGCATCCGCCATGGCGGATTCGCTGCATTGGTTCTAGACCCAATCGTTGACTGATTTCACCTCACTAGAGTCCTGATGGACGGCGGCAGTAGCCTGAACCTGCTTTATCAGGATACAATGCGCAAGATGGGCATAGACCCGTCAAGGATTAAACCCACAAAGACGACCTTCAAAGGCGCCATACCAGTGTGGAGGCCAACTCAGACGTGCTCGCCACACTTGAAGTGGTCTTCGGATCCCCGGATAACTTCCCGAAGCGAGGAGTTAATCTTCGACATAGTCCCGTTCCGCAGCGGCTATCATGCACTGCTCGGACGAACCACATTTGCAAAGTTCAATGCGGTGCTGCACTATGCATACCTCAAGCTCAAGATGCCAGGCCCTCGAGGAGTCATTACGGTCAACGGAAACACCGAACGCTCTCTCCGAATGTAGGAGCATACGGCGGCTCTCGCGACGGAAGTACAAAGCAGCCTTTTAAGGCAATTCTCGAGTCCGGCTGTTAAGCGGCCGGACACCGTCAAGCGCGCCCGGAGTAACCTACAACAAGACCACTTGGCACGTTCTGAGAATGGGTAGCAATGCGGCCCCAACCCCAGCCCTCGCGAAATTGCGAAACCAGTACTACGCGTACATGATTACGCTCTGGAAATACCATGGGCATAGGGGGAGGGGCACGACCACGGCAGGCCCAGAATGAGGCTGAACCGCACCAGGGGCTCCCAATTGTGTCATTCTTCTTTTTTTTCTCTTACCTTCAGGACTCCTTTCTCAAGAAGCCCTATCCGGCAGTAGAATTGCCGTATACACGATGCAACAACAAGGGAAGCAGAAAGCTGCGTTGAGTGTACAGGTGGTCTCTATAACGAGCAGTATACTTGTTTTACATATCATCCCGCAGCTCGCCTCTGGAGGGGGACATGTCAAATAGTCCTGTCCCTTGCTTACCGCACTATTTGTGTCGTTCTGCTTTTACTGCAGCTTTTTTAATAAACAATGCACAGCTTTTGCCTATCATTGCATTTCTTTTTTTATTATTATCTATATATGTTCACTTATGACATGTTGCATCCGTACGCTTTGGTACGGCCAAATACACTAGGGGCTTAAGTACCCCAAAATATGGTGTGATAAGTCCGAACACTTTCACAAGTGCGGCACCCCGAACTTATAGCATTATATGCATCGGCTCTGAATCAGGTCTTGGGTCAATAGTTGGGTTGGCCCGGCTCCCATGTTTTGGTACCTTACGTTCCGTTATATCGGCTAAGGTAGCGTTGGGAGAACCACTGCGATTGTGCCCCGGTTGAGCTGGGTTGAGCACCTTAGTGGAGAAAGCTAAAACTGACTATCATGATAGGGCGAGAGCCGGTCGCTGTTCGAGAGGTTTCTTCGAGTCCCTAAAGACTTATGCTGCTTAGAGCGAGGAGTCGGCTTTGTCCGGCCTAGGCGTGGACAGCGCCCCGAACTCGGTCTTCCGAATACTAGGGGCTTCGCCGAAATTTAAAATTATAGAATTCTATGGCTAAGTGAGAGTGTTCAAGCATTATAGTCCGGTTGCCTTGTTCGTTATGCTGAGCGCCTCCTCGAAGGACCCAAGAATGGGAAAAAGAGCGATCAAGTTTATCCGAACACCCCAAAGCACTTTCGTGGCATGGGGCGAAGCCGACGACTCGCCATCTCTCAAATTTAATAAACGGCCGCATGTAAGGTAATATTTTAAATTCACAAGCGTTGCTTAGCGATTTGAACAAGTTTTCAAGCGTACAGGATAACAAATGCGAGTTTACTCAAAAATTACATCTTTGGAGCATTCACCCGCTATAAGGAGGGCACCCTTCAGGACGTTCTCATAATACATCTCGGGCTTGCGATACTCCCTGCCCGGCGGTGGAGCGTGCGTCACAAGGTTCTCAGCGTCCATCTTGCCCTAGTGCAGTTTAGCACGGGCAAGGGCCCTACAGGCACCTTCGATGCAGACAGAGCGCTTGATGACTTCAATCCATGGACAGGCAACCACTAGCCGCTGCACCAGCCCAAAGTAGCTCCCAGGCATGGCCTCCTTCGGCCACAGCCGAGCTATGGGGCCCTTCATGGCTGCTCGGCCACCATATGGAGCTCGACCAGCTGCTTCAGCTAGTCGCTCAAGGGCACCGGGTGTCTGGCCTCAGCATACTGAGACCAGAACACCTTCTCCGTCAAGCTCCCTTCCTCGGCCCGGTAGAATGCGGCAGCGTCGGACACACTGCGGGGCAGATCTGTGAATGCTCCGGGAGAGCTCCGGATACGGGTAAGTAACAAGTAATTCACTTTCACGTGCTTGCTCTGCATGAAGAATGCCTTACCCGCTACTATCTTCTTTATTGCCTCAATTTCCTTGAGTGCTTTTTGGGCTTCGGCCTTAGCGGCTTTGGCGCTCTCAAGAGCCGAGGCGAGCTCGGACTTTCGAGTCTTTGAGTCACGCTCCAAACTCTCGTGTTTTTCCACGAGAGCCTGGAGCTCTTGCCGCACCTCCACCACCCGCGCCTCCTGCTTCTCTCGCTCGGTGCGTTCTGCGGCCGCATCGCTTTCGGCCCTGGATACCGCTTCCTTCAAGGTAGCCACCTCGCTCGTGGCCCCTGCAATTCTCACGTTATTCCTGTAATTTTTTGCAACCACATATTTTATATACTTCCTAAGGTATTACATACCTTCCTTGTCCTCGAGCTGCTTCTTGGCAAGGCCGAGCTCGTTCTCGGACCGCTCGAGGTTCTTCTTCAATGCATTGACCTCCATGATCAAGTCTTGGCAGAGGTCGGCAGCAGTGCAGCCTGCATTCCCATATTGACATGCTTATGTTAGACTCAAGCGTATATCTTTTTAGATCCTCGCCCGCTTTTCTTTCCTAACACCAAACCGACCATCGGGGCTCTTGTCTATGCGGTACTATTTTTGCATATCTTAATTACATACCTCAAAGCTCGTTAGAAGGTGGCGCGAGGCTTCACCAGCCCACTCTTGGTGGATCGAACTTTCGGATAACCACACTCATAACGAGGCGGTGCTCCTCGTTGATGGAGGCGCCAAGCACCTCCAAAAATTATCCGGCGCCTCGGTTGACGGAGGTCAACGGCGCAGTCTCGCCCTTCTTCACGAAGAGGCCGCCACTGACTCGGAACTACTAAAGGTTCGGTCGGAGTCGACCAGGTCAACTCGAACCCTTTGGGGGTTGATCCCCCTTGTGCCCAGAGTCCGGCAGGTTGCCTTGCGGCGCCTTCGGGATCTCCTCCTCCTGGCTGGCCCCCTTTTGGGACCCCACCTCGGCGTCATCCGCAGCGCGAGGAGAGGAGACGGCCGGAAGTGAAGTCTATCCACGTCCGATGGCGCCAGGGAGCCGCTCACTGAAGTGTCGAGCCCGTTCTTGGGCGGGCTGCAGGGTTATATTCGACGTTAAGAGATTCTATGCAACAAATGAGACACCATGAGTTATTCTGGTATCCGGACACTTACGAAGTCGCCAGGGGCTTAGTCCTTGGTGGCCACTCCTCTTCATCGCCGTCGGCGTTGGTGGAGTAGTCCGGGGGGAGGGTCCTTACCTTCTTGGACCCTTTGGCCTCCCACGTTGGGGAGGCCTTCTTTTTCTTCTCTCCCCAGCTGGGGGAGAGATCTCTTTTTTCTCCTCCTCGTCTTCGCGGAACTCTTTCGGGTTCCCGTGGCCTTCTTCTTGGCCTTCTTCTCTGGCACCACATAAGGCGCCGGAGCCAGCAGCCCCGTTAATTGTGCGTCCGCTGGGTCTTCTGGCAAGGGAGCCAGACAGTTAACCTGCCCGGACGTCTTTTGCCAGGCCTGCCAAAGGTACAGGGAGTTTAGATCCCACATAGAGTTAAACTATGGAAAATAAGTGTCCTGTAAAGGGTAAAATAGCTTACCTCGCCGGCTTGACGCTGCGAGCTGAATCCACGATCTTCGGTAGCGGATGCGGGAGCCTCGGCACCCTTGAACAGCACCTTCCAGGCATCTTCGTACGTAGTGTCGAAGAACCTGCTCAAGGTTTGGTGTTGTGCCAGATCAAACTCCCACAAGCTGGAGGCCCATTGTTGCACGGGAGGATCCGGCGGATGAGCATGACCTGGACTATGTTGACAAGCTTGATCTTCTTGTTCACAAGGTTTTGGACGCAGGTTTGGAGTCCGGTCAGCTCCTCCGAATTACCCCATGTCAGGCCCTTCTCTTTCCAGGAGGTGAGCCGTGTGGGGATGCCAGATCGGAACTCGGGGGTCGCTGCCCATTCAGGGTCACGCGGCTCGGTGATGTAGAACCACCCCGATTGCCACCCTTTGATGGTTTCCATGAAGGAGCCCTCGAGCTATGTGACGTTGGGCATCTTGCCCACCATGGCGCCTCCACACTCCGCCTGCTGGCCCCCCACTACCTTCATCTTGACATTGAAGGTCTTCAGCCATAAGTCGAAGTGGGGCTTGATGCGGAGGAGGCCTCGCACACGACGATGAACGCCGAGATGTTGAGGATGAAGTTCGAAGTCAGATTGTGGAAATCCAGGCCGTAGTAGAACATGAGCCCCCGGACAAATGGGAAAGTGGAAAACCTAGTCCGCGGAGGAAGTGGGTGAGGAACACCACCCTCTCATGGGGCCCTGGGGTGGGGATGAGCTGCCCCTTGTCGGGGAACTAATGCGCGATGTCGCTGGACAAGTATACGGCCTTCCGCATTCTCTTGATGTGCCCCTCCGTGACGGAGGAGGCCATCCACTTGCCTCCTGCTCCAGACATGGCTGGGGAAGGTTGAGGTGAGATGTGTGAACTTGGGCGCTGGAGCTCGAGTGCGCGGAAATGGATAAGCAAAGGAGGAAGAAGGCGTAGGTAAAAAGGTGGATCATGATCCCCTTATATGGACGGACGAAACTATGCGTTCCCACCAGCCTGGTAAAACTTGCTTATTTCCCAAGCACCGTAATCAATGGCTCGGTTGGGTTACCCACGCCCATATTGATGAAAATCTCGGAATAAGGGGACGCGATCTCTGCTTTGACAAGATGTGCCAAGGAAACTGCCTCGCTAAACGCGCTGAGGTTGAATAGTGTAAACCATACGAATAAAGGCTTGGCCGTGGTGTGATGTCACGCCACGGAATACGTCAGCAGACTGAACTTGTGTAAATATTGTTCTCTCTATGGTGGTATGTGGAACTTATTTTGCAGAACCGGACACTATCCTTGTGTTCACAATCTTCTATGAAGTATTCGGAGGAGGAACCCGCCTTGCAATGCCAAAGACAATATGCGCGCCGGACTCATCGTCATTGAAGCCTAGTTCAGGGGCTACTGAGGGAGTCCCGGACTAGGGGGTGTCCGGATAGCCGAACTATCATCTTCGGCCGGACTCCTGGACTATGAAGATGCAAGATTGAAGACTCCATCCCGTGTCCGGATGGGACTTCCCTTGGCGTGGAAGGCAATCTTGGCGATACGGATATGTAGATCTCCTACCATTGTAACCGACTCTGTGTAACCCTAATCCTCTTCGGTGCCTATATAAACCGGAGGGTTTTAGTCCATAGGACAATGAACAACAATCATACCATAGGCTAGCTTCTAGGGTTTAGCCTCTCAAATCTCGTGGTAGATCTACTCTTTTACTACCCATTTCATCAATATCTATCAAGCAGGAGTAGGGTTTTACCTCCACCGAGAGGGCCCGAACCTGGGTAAAAATATCGTGTCCCTTGTCTCTTGTTACCATCCGCCTACATGCACAGTTTGGGACCCCCTACCCGAGATCCTCCGATTTTGACATCGACAATATGCCTCCTGATGTACAAATGCTGTTTGAAGAAGCTCTCTAGCCCTCCCTGTCTCAACTGCAGTTGGAGAATCGCCTTCAACTCGGAGAGCCACCAATCGTGTCGCTGCAGCGATCATATTATCCAAAGGGTTGGAATAATGATCTGGTAGTGTCGGCACATACAGAGGTGGAGTATTATTCAGACGAGGCGGCTCCGTTGTGCGCGGTTGAGCCAGCGCTCCAGCCCCAAGCGCTTCAACGGTTTACCTCTAGTTGGTTACTGGTCCCCGCTCCAGGCATGCAAAAGAGGTTCCTTGCCTCGTAAACCGGCGGTAGATGACTCTGGTGCCTTCTTCTCATGATTTCGTTTGGAGCGTTCTGATCCAACGAGAGCCAGAAGGAGTTAGCCTGGATTCGTTGTGCCTGAGCATCCAAAACAGCTCGCTCAGCAGTCATCCTAGCGTTCTCCGCCGCCAGGCCTTCCTTGGCTTGCACTACCTCATCATGTAGTTTTGCAATTTCCGTGTTATGCTGAACTTGATTCACCGGGTTAACCTCTGCTATTAACAAGGTTGTCAGATTATCCAGCAAACCAGTCAAAACCTGAGCCGGCGAGCGCACAGGGCCTCCTACCCCAACTGCCATTGTTGTTGCTCACCCGGAGACCATTGTTGCCGCAGTCGAAGAATTCTGCACGGGCTGTGTACCGGCCATGAAGATTGCGACCCTGATCGGCGGCTCATAAGGGTCCGAAATACTCTCGCCATCGGAACAGCCCCCAAGCCTGTTGTCTTGCAGTTGATACAGTGAAGTAGTCTCGCCCGTGGAAAACTCACCGTCAGAATAGATGGCCGTCTCACCGTCAGACATGGATCCTTCCTCAAATTCCGCCCCATGGATGAATCCCACGAAGGCACGTTTCATGGCGGGCTGAGCCGAGGCGGGTCGTGCACGCCAAGCCGTCTCGATGATGTCGGTGTAGATGTCCGGCTCAGGGCCCGGCTCGCCGATCTTGCCAATGAAGACGTGGATTCCGCCAAAGGGGACCCGGTACCCATACTCAATTGAGCCGGCCTCAGGGCCCCAGCCTGCATCGTCGATGTAGAGCTTGCCGCGACGACTCTTGGTCATCCAGCCCACAACGTATCCCTTGATCCCTTCAAAGCTGCCCTTCAAGAACTCAAAACCACCGTGCACTGGCCCAACGGTGGGCGCCAACTATCATGGAATTGTCACGGCACATGTCCTAGTGTGAGGACTTAGTCGTGGAGCCATCACAACTAGGTTAACTTAAAGGGGTTAGACGGGACAAAGGACAGAGAGAGTTTATACTGGTCGGCCCCTGCGGTGAAGGTAAAAGCCTAATCCAGTTGAGGTGGTATTGCTTATGTCTCGATTACCAGGTGATGTCTACTACAGAACCTTCTTCTTGTAGACGTTGTTGGGCCTCCAAGTGCAGAGGTTTGTAGGACAGTAGCAAATTTCCCTCAAGCGGATGACCTAAGGTTTATTGATCCGTGGGAGGCGTAGGATGAAGATGGTCTCTCTCAAGCAACCCTGCAACCAAATAACAAATAGTCTTGTCCCCAACACACCCAATACAATGGTAAATTGTATAAGTGCACTAGTTCGGCGAAGAGATGGTGATACAAGTGAAATATGGATAGTAGATATAGGTTTTTGTAATATGAAATTATAAAAACAGCAACATAACTAATGATAAAAGTGAGCGTAAACGGTATTGCAATGATAGGAAACAAGGCCCAGGGTTCATACTTTCACTAGTGCAAGTTCTCTCAACAATAGTAACATAATTAGATCATATAACTATCCCTCAACATGTAACAAAGAGTCACTCCAAAGCCACTAATAGCGGAGAACAAACCAAGACATTATGGTAGGGTTCAGAACCACCTCAAAGTTATCCTTTCTGTTCTATCTATTCAAGAGTCCGTAGTAAAATAACATGAAGCTATTCTTTTTGTTCAATATATCATAGAGTTCATACAAGAATAACACCTTGAGACACAAATCAACCAAAACCCTAATGTCAACTAGATACTCCATTGTCACCTCAAGTATCCGTGGGCATGATTATACGCTATGCATCACAAAATCTCAGATTCTTCTATTCAACCAACACAAAGTACTTCAAAGAGTGCCCCAAAGTTTCTACCAGAGAGTCAAGACGAAAACGTGTGCCAACCCCTATGCTTAGGTTCATGAGCGGAACCCGCAAGTTGATCACCAAAACATACATCAAGTGGATCACCTGAATATCCCATTGTCACCACAGATAAGCACGACAAGACATACATCAAGTGTTCTCAATTCCTTACAGACTCAATCCGATAAGATAACTTCAAAGGGAAAACTCAATCCATTACAAGAGAGTAGAGGGGGAGAAAAATCATAAGATCCAACTATAATAGCAAAGCTCGTGATACATCAAGATCATATCACCTCAAGAACACGAGAGGGAGAGAGATCAAACACATAGCCTCAGCCCCAAGGGTAAACTACTCCCTCCTTGTCATGGAAAGCGCCGGGATGATGAAGATGGCCACCGGTGGTGGATTCCCCCTCTGGCAGGGCGCTGGAACGGACTCCCGAGAGGTTTTTGGTGGCTACGGAGGCTTGCGGTGGTGGAACTCCTGATCTAGGTTATTTTCTGGAGGTTTCAGTATTTATAGGAATTTTTGGCATAGGTCGCACGTAAGGGGGTTTCCAGGCTGTCCACGAGGCAGGGGGCGCTGAAAGTGCGTTATATCGACTAGAGGGGGGGTGGATAGGCGATTTTTATGAATTATTCACTGAGGAATTTGCCAGTGAGGAAATTCCTTAGCGAAGAACTACTTGCAGCGGAATAAGTACTCAGAAGTAAGCATAACAGAATACACACATAGTCATCATGATGAAATGAAGACAAACACAGAGTACAGAAAGCGTAAACACAGGATAACACAAGATGAAGACAAACAGACTGAAGAAATTGAACTAAGGAAATTGAGAAAGTCTTCAGTCAAAGTCTTCAAACACAGATATGAACAATCACTCAACACAGTAATGAGGAAATGAAAGAGTTGAGGAAATAGAACCGGTAAGGTTGTTGAAGACAATGATTTGGTAGACTAGTTCCAACTGATGTCTCAGTTGTACATCTGGTTGGAGCGGCTGAGTATTTAAACTCGAGGACACACAGTCCCGGACACCCAGTCACTGAGCACGTAGCTTAGGACACCCACCATATTCTCCTTGAACTAAGGTCACACAGACCTCGTCCAATCACTCGTGGTAAGTCTTCAAGCGACTTCCAAACCTTCACAGACTTCGGCCACTCGGCGATCCACAATTCCTCTTGGATGCTCTAGACCATGACGCCTAACCGTCTAGAAGAAGCACAGTCTTCAAAGGTAACAAGCGTCAGATCCACGCGGGATCAATCTCTTCAGTGATGCTCAATCACTTTGGGTTTGTAGGTGTTTGGGGTTTTGGATTTTCCTCACTCGATGATTTTGGCTCAAAGTCCTCGGAGGATGGGTTGCTCTCAAATGACAAGTGTCAGTTTCTCTTGGAGCAGCCAACTAGCTAGTGGTTGTAGGGGGAGGCTATTTATAGCCTAGGGAGCAGCCCGACATGATAAGACATAAATGCCCTTCAATGATATGACAGTTAGGTGGATAAGATATTTTGGGACAGCTGGCGCGTAGCACAGCAACGGTCGGAAATTTGACTCTCAAATTCCTCAGGGATCATCATGTTCCTCACTATGTAGGCAATCCGCACTGCCGAATTCCTAACTCCTCAGTCAGAACAAATTCTCGAACTGAAGAACTTCGTCTCTGTGGTCCATTTAAATTGACTGAACTGTATGAGATTTCCAAAGGCTTCACTCAAGGGATTGGTAGGTGTAGGATTTTGAGTTGAGCATCACTTGGAAATTTTTCCTTAGTATTTCCTCGACCCCTTTAACGATCACGGTGTTTCCTATGACTCAAGAAGGAGAAAAACAAAACTATGAAAACGAAAGTCTTCAAGCTTCATATTCCTTGCATGAATATCAAGTCTTCACGGACACACCAATTTCTTCACTTTCTAAGTCTTCATGAAAGTCTTGAGAATACCAAATCTTGATCGAAGATATTCATTTTAGGGTCGACTTTACGTGTAAATATCAAACTCCTCATAGACTTATAGACCTGTGTACAGTCATAAACACATTAGTCCCTTAACCTATAAGTTTTAAATACACCAAAATCACTAAGGGGCACTAGATGCACTTACAATCTCCCCCTTTTTGGTGATTGATGACAATATAGGTTAAGTTTTCAACGTGGATAAACATATGAAGTGTAAGTACTGATATTGAGGAACTTGATTGCAATATATAGAAGAACTTCCCTTAAGATGTGCATAGTGAGGAATTTGCTTTTGAAGCAATGCACACTTGAAGAGTTGAATCATGGAGATCTCCCCCTATATCTTGTAATTCATACATGCATTTGACATATAATATGAAGAATTGGAAATGCATGATGAAGTATGGTGCCTGAAGAGATTCAGCATGCGTGAAATAACATTAACGAGGAACAAGCATGCAGAATCAGAGCACAGTGCATCAAAAGTATCAGAGCACCATCGGGTTTAAGATTACAACTTTATCCAATAAAAGTTTCAGAAGAGCGAGAGTTGTAACTTAGCAAAAAAAACGCCCATATAATAGACCCGCTTGAAGACTAACTCAGATTTCTCCCCCTTTGTCATTGAATGACCAAAAGGATCGAAACTGAGGACTAACGCCCCTGAAGAATATCAAGTTGACGGAGGAGTGCCAGCGTTGTCGGGGTCGGTTGTCGTACTAGGGCCTGCCGCAGTGTCGTCCAAGTCTTCATTTTCATCAGTGTCGCGCGATGAAGAATAGGAGCCGGCAACCAAGCAAGGAACCTTGACCTTCTTGAATCTCTTCGGTGGAGGTGCAGACCAGTCAAATTCTTCCTTGAGACCCATGCTCTTCAGATCTTCGGCGCTGTAGATATGAGTGTCGGTGTACTAAAGTAGGGGTACCTTAGTACCCCGAACTTGTCTGCACGGCGATCATGGCGTCATGCAAGCAAAAACTTGTCAAGGCGTCGCCAAGACCCTTCGCTATTCATATTACCGCCATTCAAGAACAAAGTGTTAACCGAGAAGACAAGGCCCCGGCAAGAGAAGCTTGCCGGGAAGGACAAGACCCCGGCAAGAGGAGCTTGCCAGGAAGGCCAACCAAGGCACTTCAGAAAACTTGCCGCGACGCTCCGCGCGCCCTGGCAAGACCCGTCGAGCGGCAAGCTTGCGGGTGCGACAAGATAACGACCACGGCAAGGTGCTTGCCGCGGTGAAGCCACCACTCTGCATCCACGCTCCAGCGCATCCCATGACGTGTCGCCCCAAGATCGCTCCTGGCGCACGTGTCGGGCGGCTGTGCAGCTAAGCGGTGCGAGGTGGCAAGTGAAGATGACAAGGAGGCCATCGTGGCGATCGGTGGCGCCCTAACGATCGCTTCTCGCCTTGTTTGGCGACCGGACGGGCATTAAATGCCCTTGTCCCTGCCGTCGAGTTAGGTAGGGGCATCGCTGATAGCGGTTGTACCAACCCCCGTTTTTACGTTTTTACCCCTCTCTCTGCGTTGCCACCTGTCGGTGACCCCTTTAGCCTATAAAAAGGAGGCCTTGCGCACGTAGAGGAGGTTCGACTCATTCGAGACTACAGCATACCCACGCTCTCAAGCAAGAACAAACACAAAGCAGCAGTAGGAGTTTTATCTCTCCGGAGAGCTCCGAAGCTGGGTAAAATCCCGCGCGTGCTCGACCTTGATCTGCTCTTCGTGCGCCCTCCGCTCCCTGCCGGACCGAAAAGGGGCCCTGCCCCATAGGTGCTCGTCCCCCACGACATCTTTGGCGCGCCAGGTAGGGGGCGTCGAGGTTGTGCAAACCTGATCCGGTCTCCGCGTGTGCTACATCAACATCTTCATCGACATGCCACCGAAGAAGAAGACTTCGGAGGTGGCCGCTCCGTCTACGTCGATTCCACCTCCGCCGGAGCAAACGGGCGGTGGGGTAGACGCCGGCGGAGGAGTGGGCGCCGACGGTGGGACTCACGTCGTCACCAGGTCCAAGGACAAGGCCCCGCAGGCTTCGGCGTCCGTACATACACCGCACCCTTCCCAGGAGGTGCAGGGTCGACAACGCCATGGTGCTCCTAGCACCATACTCGCGTTGGAGCAAGGCCAAGCTGGTGGATCTCGGGGCATTCAAGACCAGCGTGCACGCCAGCATGCTGGCACGAGTGAGGTGCGGTCGCCTAGACGGGGTACTGCTCCTTCCAACCCAGTTGGGAGTCCCAGCATATCTCGCTCCTTGCGCCGCTCGCCGCCGCCGCCGAAGAACTCGGAGGAAGCGCCGCCCGAGCCCAAATGCTTCTAGATTACCCTCCGCGCCACACAAGATTGACGATCGGAGGATGACCATTCAGAGCCTCATCGGCCGCTTAACGGCGACAAGCCCCGGCAACCGAGCACATCGAAGCCCCGGCAAGACGCCCAGGCACAAGCCGACGCCGACAAGACCGCTGGGGGTGCCACCACCGTGCACTCCCCGCCCCGAAGGCCAAGATCGCCGACTCGTCGGGCCAACCTCGACACCGACTCCACTGCATCGTCGGACCCGCGAGCTCGCCGCGATCAACGCCAAGTTCTCCAAGAACGACGACACGAAGACGCTCGCACTCGTATCGAGCGTCGGAGAGAAGCGTGACGTTAGTCTGACTAGCGCGCTGGGCCCACTGTCGATATGCATGCGCCAGGGGAGCCAGGCGACTTGCCCTTCGCGGTAGGTTGCCCTGCGTTCACCCGTGAGCTGCAACAGGTCCAGTGGCACAGCACCAAGAATTTCAAGCCAGACGTGCCCGAGAAGTATGATGGCAGGATACATCTGTCAGAGTTCCTCAGCGTCTACACCATCGCGGTGCAGGCTGCCGGGGGGCGCGACGAAGATCTCGCCAATTACTTCCCCGCGGTGCTCAAGCCCAACGTCGGATCTTGGCTCATGCACTTGCGGACAACTCCATCTCTTCGTGGGCGGACTGTGCCATCGGTTTGTCGGCGCCTTCACGGCGACCACAAGCCTCATGGCCGGAAAGTGATCTTCATTTGCTTGCCCGAAGGAAGGAGAACCCTAGCATAAAGTACATACTGAGATTCAGCGGTGCAGCGCAACATCCTGCGTCCACCCTGCGCGGTTATCAGCTGTTCCATCGTAACGTACATAACCGCAGGATGAGGGAAGAGATGGCGATGTGCAAGATCAGAGATGTCAGCGAGCTCTATGCTCTGGCCGACAAGTGTGCCCGTGCTGAAGAGGGGAGGAAACTCCCCGGGGAGAACACAGGAGCAGAAGGATCTGACAGTGAGGACGCCCCTCTGGCAAAGAAGAACCAGAGGCGGAATAACAGAAAGAGAAAGGCTAAGGATGTGCTAGTTGTTGAGCAGTCCGGCAACGGAGGCGGCGCCGACAAGGCCAAGGTTGGCGACTCCGACGAGGCTGTGGTGGCCGCCGACAAGCAAGACGGTTCCGGCAAGCAGTACTGCAAGATCCATCGCACCAAGGGCCATGACCTCCAAGCATGCAAGAAGGTTGAGCAGATGGCAGAGCTACAGAAAGCTGAATATGGCGTCGCGACAAGGAGAAGGCCCAGAAGGTGGCGGAGGATCCGGCAAGCGTCCCACCGGGGAGGGCGCGCGGCAAAACCAAGCAGCGGCAGGAGACAGACCTCCCGTGGCGCGACAAGGGCGAAGACGAAGATGAGGATGATGAGATGGACGATGATGAGACCGACGAGCAAGAATTTCAGAAGGCAATGGAGGTTTTGTGCGTTGACGGCGGTGCTTCTCTGCACACCTCGCACCGCCAACTCAAGCAGTGGGTGCGGGAGGTAAATGCAGCAGAACCATCAGTCGAATCGCGCAAGCCCCTGAAGTGGTCCAGCACGCCCATCGTGTGTGATGTTGAGGACCACCCTGATCGCATCGCTGCGGTCGGGTGCTTGCCGATGTTGGTTTCGCCAACCATCCGCAACCTCAAGGTCACGAAGATGTTGGTTGACGGCGGGCCGGCCTAAATCTGATCTCTTCCGCGGTTCTCAACAAGCTCCAGATCCCCGACAGCGAGCTCGAAGAAACCGGTACTTTTCAAGGAATCAACCCGGGAAGGAGCAAGCCGAAAGGGAGGATCACACTGCCAGTGACGTTTGGCAGCGAGCTGAATTTCAGGACAGAGAGAGTCACATTTGACGTCGCTAATTTCCCATTGCCCTACAATGGGATACTCGGTCGTCCAGCGCTTGCCAAGTTCATGGCAGCCTCTCACTACGCCTACAATGTGCTCAAGATGCCTGGTCCGATAAATGTCATTTCTGTCCAAGGCGACAAGAAGGATGCACTTATCTGTACCGACAAGATCTACCGGGAAGCAGCAGCCGCAGCAGAACGCAAACCACTTGCCACTGAAGCTCCCGGGGGGAAGAAGAAGAAAACAAAGTCCGGCAAGAATAGCTCTGATGCCCACTCCGGCAAGCGCACCTCTTCGGAGTGCTGCGCTACCGTCGAGGACGCACCATCGAGCTCCACCGACAAGTGCAAGAAAGCGAAGACAGCTGCACCAGAGACCAAGAAAGTGGCCGCCAAGGAGGACAGCACTGGTGGTACCTTCACCATCAGTGCCACACTTGACCCTAAATAGGAAAGCACGCTCGTTGCTTTCCTGCGGGCGAATGTCGATGTGTTTGCATGGCAACCATCTGACATCCCGATGTTCCCGAAAGTAATTGAGCACCACCTTGCCGCCTCGTCCTCACGCGGCCCGTCAAGCGAGAGAGTCGAAGCGGTGGAACGCCTGCAGTTCATTACGAAGAGATCAAGAAGTTGGAAGCAGCGAGGCCTCGTCCGAGGAGTACTCCATCCAACGTGGTTAGCTAATCCAGTAGTCGTGCGCAAGGCTTAACGGGAAGTGGAGGCTTTGTATTGACTTTACGGATGTTAATAAAGCTTGTCCCAAAGATCCATTTCCTTGCCGCCGCATTGACCAGATTGTCGACTCCATGGCAGGATGTGACCTGCTTTCATTTCTTGATGCATACTCGAGATACCACCGATCTTCATGGCGTAAGAGGATGAAGAGAAACCGCATTCATTACTCCATGTGGCACGTCTTTGCTTTGTACCTAATGCCTTTCGGACTAAAGAATGCTGGTTCAACATTTGCAAGAGTAGTCAGTCATGCTTTTGAGCCACAGCTGCACAGAAATGTAGAAGCTTACATGGATGACATAGTGGTCAAAAGCAAGGACAGAGAAACTTTGGTTCAAGATTTGGAAGAAACTTTTGCAAATCTGCGTAAGGTCAATCTCAAGTTGAACCCCGAGAAATGCGTGTTTGGAGTTCCTTCCGGCAAGCTTCTCGGGTTCTTTGTGTCCCAAAGAGGGATTGAAGCCAACCCCGACAAGATCAAGGCCATCGAGCAGATTGAAGCCTCGAAGCGCGTCAAGGATGTGCGAAGACTTGCCGGCTGCGTTGCTGCTCTCAGTAGGTTCATCTCTAAGTCTGCTGAGCGCGCCCTGCCATTTTTCAAAATTTTGAAAAAGGCAGGTCCAATGAAATGGACTCCGGAAGCGGAGGCTGCGCTACAGGACCTGAAGAGATACCTATCCTCCACTCCAGTACTTGTCGCACCTAAACCACAAGAGAAGTTGCTGTTGTACCTAGCGGCAACCAATCAAGTGGTTAGTGTTGTGTTAGTAGCGGAGAGGGAGGCAGATGATGAGCCAGTAGCCGCGGCAAGCGAATCCAGCGACAAGCAGGGGGCTTCCCCGACAAGCTCTTGTCCCGGCAAGGATGGATCTGTGCAGTTGCCGGAAGAGAAACAGAAGAAGATGGTGCAGCGCCCAGTTTACTTTGTCAGTTCCCTTCTGCAGGGGGCTAGATCAAGGTACTCTGGTATGCAGAAGTTTCTTTTCGGCCTTCTCATGGCTTCGAGGAAGCTGCGCCATTATTTTCAAGCACATGAGATTACAGTTGTCACTCGCTTTCCGTTGAAGAGGATATTGCGAATCCGTAAACAAAGGCAGGATTGTCGAGTGGGCACTGGAATTGTCAAGCTTTGGCCTCAAGTTTGAAAGTACTTCAACTATTCAGAGCCGAGCATTGGCAGAATTCATAGCAGAGTGGACGCCAACACCTGATGAAGAAACTCTAGAGACGAGGATCCCCGTCAAGGAAGCAAACAAGGAATGGATCATGTACTTCGATGGTGCCTTCTCGCTGCAAGACGCCGGTGCCGGCGTGCTACTTGTCGCACCCACCGGAGAGCACCTCAAGTACGTGATCCAAATGCACTTTCCCAAGGAGCAAGCAACAAACAATACTACAGAGTATGAAGGCTTGCTTGCTGGACTCAGGATCGCGGCAGAACTTCGGATCAAGAAGCTTATTGTCAGGGGTGACTCACAGCTTGTCATCCGCCAAGTTAACAAAGATTATCAGAGTCCGCTGATGGAAGCCTACATTGATGAAGTGAGGAAGATGGAAGAGCATTTTAACGGCCTGCAGATGGAACATGTTCCAAGAGCTCAGAACGACATTGCGGATGGCCTGTCAAAGTGCGCCGCACTCAAGTTACCTGTGGAACCAGGTATTATTGTGCTCAAGCTGACTCAGCCATCTGTAACACCATCAACTGGACAGAGCAAAAAGAGAAAGTTGGTTACTGGCGACTACTTTCCGGCAGAGCTCCCCGAAGCCGCCACCAAGAAGGTCCTCAGGATCAACACAGAAAGTGCTGAGGAGCAGTCTGCTCCGACAAGCCCTATGGTTTGTTTCGTTGAGGCAGACGCTCCCGACAAGTTGTGTCCCGACACGCTTGCCGGGGAGCATCACGCTCCGGCAGGATCCCAGATTCTTGCCGTAGAAGCGGATGTTCCCACAGCAGCATTTGCGCCTTTAGCCCTTGTTGTCGAGCCACAAGCTCCGACATGGGCACAGCAGATAGTCCATTTCCTTGAGACAGGAGAACTTCCCGAAGAGCAAGAAGAAGCAGAAAAAGTAGCCCGGCAATCAAGTAGGTATCAGTTTGTCGATGACATACTATACAGAAAAAGATTCAACGGAGTGAAATTGAAGTGCATTTCTCGGGAAGAAGGACAAGAGCTGTTGGCGGAGATACACGGAGGCATATGTGGTCACCACATTGGCGCAAGATCACTTGCCGGCAAGGCTTTCCGGCAAGGTTTCTTTTGGCCGACAGCCCTCCAGGATGCAACTGCACAAGTAACCAAGTGTGAAGCGTGCCAGTTCCACTCCAAACAGATTCATCAACCAGCTCATGCTCTCCAAACAATCTCTTTATCCTGGCCATTTTCGGTCTGGGGGCTCGACATCCTTGGCCCCTTCCCCCGAGCTGTCGGGGGCTTCGAGTTCTTGTACGTGGCAATCAACAAGTTCACGAAGTGGCCGATGGTGGAGGCAGTGAGGAAGGTGACAACACATTCATCAGTCAAGTTCTTCAGGTCAATTGTTTGCCGTTTCGGAGTCCCTAACAGGATCATCACCGACAACGGCACACAATTCACGAGCCGCACCTTCGTGCAGTACGTCCAAGATCTTGGCGCCAAGATCTGCTTCGCTTCTGTTGCTCACCCGAGAAGCAACGGTCAAGCGGAGAGGGCAAACGCTGAAGTGCTGCGCGGGCTCAAGAGCAGAACTTTCGACAGGCTGCACAAGTGCGGAAGAAATTGGATCGAGGAGCTGCCGGTGGTTCTTTGGTCGATCAGGACGACGCCAAATCGAGCCACTGGCCAAACACCTTTTTCTCTTGTCTACGGAGTGGAGGCAGTTCTCCCCACGGAACTCGTATACGGATCGCCTCGAGTGCTCGCTTATGATGAGCTTGAGCAAGAGCAGCTGCGCCAAGATGACACGCTGCTCCTCGAGGAAGATCGTCTTCAAAGCTCTTGACGAGCTGCTCGCTACCAGCAAGCTTTGCGCCGCTACCATAGCCGCAAAGTTAACGCCAGAAGATTCGAGGAAGGCGACCTTGTTCTTCGGCACATTCAATCCGCCAAGAATTCCAACAAGTTGACGCCGAAGTGGGAAGGCCCTTATCGGGTAAAGCGAGTCACTAGGCCCGGCGCTGTCCGCCTTGAGACCGAAGATGGCTTTCCGGTGAGCAACTCCTAGAACATAGAGCATCTTCGCAAGTTTTACCCATAAGGCGCGGTTGCCGGGACCCATTTCGGCAACCACCTTTTGCACAAGCTTTGCCGCTGTTGCATGTAACCCTTTGTACAAAGCCGGGTGCAGATCCCGTGCATAAATAAAGATTTTATGTTCAGTGCATGTTGTCAAATTTCATGCCTTTTTCTTTTTAGCATGTATACACTGACACTTTGTGCAGAACTCGCCCCCGGTAAGCAATAACAAAACTCAACGCTCCATAACTTTATTTTCTCTTCTTTCTTTTGCTCAAAAAGAAGGTTCCTCCGCCCACAAGTTCACCGGGGGGGAGGAGAAGATAAACATGTGGATCGGGCGCCGTTCAAAGAAGCATAAGCCTTGCGGGGACACAAACGACAGAAAAGCTAAGTTGCCAAAATTTGAGCACAGTCGTTTTTAAATTTTAAAGTTATATTCCTCGAACGACCGTGCCTTGTATGGAAAACCTGTGCGCAAAGGAACCGGCTCGTGGCTAAGTTGCGCCCTTACTTTGTTTTGAGTCCGCTCAACAATGAAAGTGTGCTGTGACTAGCCCTGACAAGGTTTCCTGCCGGAGGCAACACCGCCAGCAGGCTGCTGATGTTACAGACTCAGCGCTTCATGGGCAAGCGTGTTTATACCGCAAGTTCCCTAAAAGCGTAGGGTAAAAACATACAAGGAATGGAACCGAATAAAGGAAGTAACATAGCAGATATTACCCGGAATAAAGTTATATTGCAATAAGATAACTTGCCGCGCTCTGATGGGTTATTCCTATGACATATCTAGCAGCCTAATCCACGCGCTCGCCGTCGACCCTTATGACTTCATTGACCTTGTCCACGATGGGTGCGACAATGGCTTTGAGTTCTTCAAGATCAGCACCCGCCGGCAGCTTCTTGAGGACGCGGGAGAGGCCGAGGCCCGGGTTGCGGAAGAGTATCTTCACCAACACCTTCTCCAAGACCTTGGCGCAGATTGCCCGCGACTCGTCGGCCAGCTTCTTCGGGATCCTTTCTCGGAGCTGCTGGAGAGCTGTCACCACACCCTTGAAGAAAAGAGTAAGCATGGCGCTGGGCTGGAGGTTCTCGTCAGAGGAGTACCCAAAGCCTGCCAAGTCCAGCTCCGCCAGCTCCTCGTCAATGGATGCAGCAATGTTGACGAGGCCCTCTGTCCAGAGCTCCACTGTAGCCCTGAAGGTGTTCTGAGTCTCGGCGGCCCTCGTCAACAGCTCCTCATTGCCCTTGAGCTCCTTCTTCAAGTCATCCTCTCGCCTCTTGGCGGCGTCCAGTGTCTCCGTCAAGGTGGCCAGCTTCAGCTCCAGATCAGAGCTTGAGTCCTCGACGGCGTTCAGTTCCTTGATCTTGTCGACAAGTTGAGCTTGCAGATCGCCATGGGCAAGTGCATCCTTCTCGCGTTCGCGCTGGAGTGCGGCGAGCTCTTCATTCTTCCCTTTCATGTCCGCCTCCAGCTGTGTTACCTTCACTTCCAGTTCCTCCTTGGTGGCCTCAGCAGCCGCGGCGGCATCTTTCGCCTCCTTGAGTGCCCCGCCAAGTGATTGCTCCCGTGTGTCGAGCTCCTCCTCATGGCTGTCCAGATTAACCTTTTTCTGTGTCAGCTCACCTTCCCGCCTGGACATCTACTCGGCGGCGAGCCTCTGCTGCTCCTCGGCTTCAGCTTTTTCCAGGATAAATGCCTTCTTTGCCTCGTCAAGTTGCGCCCTCTCCTCCGCAATAGATCGGAGGGCCTCCTGGTTGCGGCTCTTGAGCTCCTCTGCATGCTTTTCTATGTCAACTCCCGCCCGCGCGACAAGTGCCTCCCGGGACTCAATCTTTGCTTGCCAGGCGCGGTAGAGTGACACAAACTTCCAGAGCAACTGCTCCTCCTCGGACTCGCCACTGCTGCTGCCGGGCGCGTCAACCACTGCCAGCCCAGCAGAGGTGAGTACTTCCCCGTCAAACTCCTCTCCTTCGACCGGTGCCCTGGAGCTCGACGCCCAGGGAAGCTTGATGTATACGCCCACGCCGGCCTTCAAGTATGTGCCTGGCTGGGGCTCCTCGGAACCCGGCGCTGCATCAGCGGCGGAGGGGTCGGCGGTCGGTGCAGCGCCTTGCGCTCCTGCGCCCTCCGGGTCGTCAGTGCAATCGCCGGACCCCTCGCCAGCTCCTACGCCAGCAGCCTTGGCGGCTTCTTCGTCGGCGGGTTCATCAGCGTCGGCCTCTTCCTCGTCAGCGGCGGCATCTCCAGTATTGCCGCGTGCGCCTTCCTCGCCGGTGGCCTCAGTCTCCATCGGGTCTGTGAAAGGGGGATCTGAGGGAGAGGAAGGAGAAGTCAAGCAAATATCAAAAAAAAAGAAGAAACAAAATCAGAAGAAGAACCCAAGGGAAAATTTCCGACAAGGAGGGTTACCTGTGCTGGGCTCCGTGACCATGGGATCCACCACTGGGGGCTCATTGGATCCGCCCCTTGCCGGGGACCCCTCCCTTGCTGGAGAGCGCTCCCTTGCCGGGGAATCGCCCCTTGGCGGCGTAGTCGAAGTAGACAGCACCTCCGGGGCGGTTTCTGCTTGCTCTTGATGGGCCTGTTCTGCTCCTACACAAATAAATCAACGATCAAGATATCAGTGAAAGGAAAAGCACCCATGCGCGCCCCACAACAGGAAGTGAACCAGACACTTACGCTGGGGGCTGTGCTGCGGGCTGCTGCGAGGAGAAGGTATCGGGTCCATCAAGGTGGTCTCGGACGTGTCTTCTGCCATCACAGCAGGATCGTCCTCGATGACAACCACGGGGACCTTGGCCCTCTTCGCCGCTCTCTCGGCCAGAGTCCTGAAATGAAACAGGGATTCAGAGAGCAGCAAATCAGATGCAAGACAAGCAACAACAAAGATCGAAGAAAAACAAGTACAGCAAGGAGAAAGCCTTACTCTTCCTCCTGTTCTTCCTCCTCGTCGGAGCTCAGCGCAGAGAGGTCGAAGTCCGGTACCCTTTCTGCGCGGCGAGGCGGAGGAGTAGGCTCCCTTGGAGGTTTGCCGGGGGCTGCGGCAGGAT
Organism: Aegilops speltoides; assembly: GCA_021437245.1. Classification (NCBI taxonomy): domain Eukaryota; kingdom Viridiplantae; phylum Streptophyta; class Magnoliopsida; order Poales; family Poaceae; genus Aegilops; species Aegilops speltoides. Next base: position 170,514,497 of record CM038147.1, on the reverse strand, counting down.
CAGGCGTGGCGGCCCGAGAAGACCCCGCCTCAGTTGCCGGCACAGCCTGGGACCCTCCCGCGGCGACGGTACTTGCCGCGATGGAGCGTGTCCCACGGTGCCTTGTCTGCTGGCCGGCCTGTCCTCCTGCCGTATCTCCAACTCGACGGAGGCGCCTTCTTGGTTGGAATTGGGGCTGCGCTAGGGGCTCCGCCTGCGGCAAGCTGCTCGAAGACGGCTGGCCGCTCGCTTCGGCCTCGGGCTCCCCCTCGCCAACGACCTCTCCGGCAAGGTCCTCCCTGTCGGCAAGGCTTGCCGCCTCGGCCCCCTCTGCCTCCTCCAACGTGAAGCCGAACTCACCTGCGGCGGCGGCGCTGCCGCCGCTTCGCCCCGTGGCGATGTAGCGATCTCGCTTCTCGGCGGTGTCGTGGGTGAGGAGCCTCTTTTCGTCGGCGTTGACCGCTACCTCCATCAAGCCATCGAAGAATTGCTGCACGACGTCGTCGGCGGGCTCCATCCGTTGGGATTATCCGTGCGAATCGCACTGGCATCATTAGCAGATGCGATCGCTACCGAGTTGTTGCACAATGGGATGACGCCTGCGGCAGCTCGAACCACTCGATGGTTGGCGCTATGCTTGAATAGCTCCTTCAAAGATCCCGCCAAGCTCGTAACTTTGAAATTGAAATTGAGGCCTGGGCGCAGCCTCATGATATCCGTCGGGCCACCAAACTGCCAGCGGGCCTTCCTCTTCGCAGAGGGCGTCTGGCGGCGAAGAAATCCGCGCCAACGCCCTCGCTGTGAGCTCCTGCAAGCCCGAGCCGGAGGATTTGGGTGGTGGCAATCTTCAGTTAGGCGTCATCCGGCGACAGAGCGCTCCAGTCGCCGCCGCGAACTACCCAAGTCTGGCGCAGGTTGGTGAATGGCTGCGGATTGGCATCACAGATCCAGCACCACTCCGCCTCCACTCATCCCACTTGTGCGGAGCTCGCCACCAGATACACCTCCTTCATGCCGATTCGTGAGGTCCAGCGATTCCGCCAGCCAATGGCTCTCCTTTCTCGGCTCGGGGGTGAAATAATGGCGAAAAAGAGCAACACTTGGTGGATGCCAACAAAGTTCTCGAAGTGTAAAGCGAAACCGCCATTGTCAGAACGGCGTTGGGGTGAAATCAAGAAGATGAAACCCGTAGGTATTCATGATGTCGCAGAAGAAATCAGAAAAAGGTGGGCAGAGCCCGCAATAGAAGAACACCGGAAAGAAATAGTACCCTTTTGGGCACCGCTTCGATTTGGAAGCCTCGGCGGAGACCACCGGCGTGCGCGGATGCGCCCGCGTCTCCGTCGACCAGAAGAGGTAGAACTCCTCCCGCAGCGCCTTCGGGGTGAGCTCGGGGGGGGGGGGGGAAAGCACGCGCTCCTTGCGCAGCGCCTCAAGCCGCAACGTCTCGGCCGACTTCGCGGCCTTGCCGATCTTCGGAGCCATGGCGGAAGCAGCGGAGGAGCGCGGAGGTGTTGAGGGCGACAGCGGCGACGGGCGGCGGAGCGCTACTCTCTTTCGGCTTGGGAAGCGGAGGGGAGCGGCGGAGCTTTCGGAGGAAGGAACTGCAAGTGGCGAAGGTGGGGGAACGGCCCTGTTTCCTCTGCTTATAAACAGGGGAGGCGAACGTTACGCATTTCCTGAGTTAAAATTACCCACGATCTCTCCCACGACGCCGTGATTGACGCGTGCCGTTACGGGAGGACGCGGTGGATACGAAGTGGATTTGGTTTGGACCCGCCGCTGCCGTGCCTTTTGTTTTGGGCTCGCCCAATAGCGCTTCGGCACCGTGTATGGCCCAGCCGGGGCTCTGTCGGTGTACTAAAGTAAGGGTACCTTAGTACCCGAACTTGTGCACAGGCAATCGCCCCGCAGCGGCAAGGCTTGACGGGCGTCCGCCAAGACCGTTCGCTATTCATATTACGCCATTCAAGAAGAAAGTGTTAACCGAGAAGATAAGGCCCCGGCAAGAGAAGCTTGCCGGGAAGGACAAGACCCCGGCAAGAGGAGCTTGCCGGGAAGGCCAACCAAGGCACTTCAGAAAACTTGCCGCGACGCTCCGCGCGCCCCAGCAAGACCCGATGAGCGGCAAGCTTGCGGGTGCGACAAGATAACGACCGCGGCAAGGTGCTTGCCGCGGCGAAGCCACCACTCTGCATCCACGCTCCAGCGCATCCCACGATGTGTCGCCCCAAGATCGCTCCTAGCGCACGTGTCGGGCGGCTGTGCAGCCAAGCGGTGCGAGGTGGCAAGTGAAGATGACAAGGAGGCCATCGTGGCGATCGGTGGCGCCCCTAACGGTCGCTTCCTGCACTGTTTGGGTGACCGGACGGGCATTAATGCCCTTGTCCCCTGCCGTCAGAGTTAGGTAGGGGGCACTGTTGATAGCGGTTGTACCAACCCCGCTTTACGCTTTTACCCCTCTCTGCGTTGCCACTGCTTCGTGACCCCTTTAGCCTATAAAAAGGAGGCCCGTGCGCACGTAGAGGTGGTTCGACTCATTTGAGACTACAGCATACCCACGCTCTCAAGCAAGAACAAACACAAAGCAGCAGTAGGAGTTTTATCTCTCCGAAGAGCTCCAAAGCTGGGTAAAATCCCGCGCGTGCTCGACCTCGATCTGCTCTTCGTGCGCCCTCCGCTCCCTGCCGGACCGAAAAGGGGCCCTGCCCCATAGGTGCTCGTTCCCCACGACAATGAGATAGAACAGCCCAGGTACGGTTGAAGGTTTCATGGAGGTAGTATTCGTTTTTCTTCACTTCATTATGTGTTGAGGTCATGTTGTAAAGAATTGAACCAAACTGACGCTTGACCCATTTATGATTGCGATCAACTTTTTGATGAAGACTAAGGAGTAACTCACGATCAGTCATCACCCTGGGTGCTGTGGCTTGAGGAATTTTCTTCGTAGAGGTGTTGGCGGTAGAGTCATGTGTGGCAGAGTCATCATTGGTGGAGTAGGATGCAGCCGTGCGAAATTGACCATCCAATGGACGAATGCCTTCATCTATCACAACAGTTGCCTTGACTTTGTCATCAGCTGAGGAAAATGTCCGTTTGAGGACTTCAATTGGAGGCAAGTAGCTGCCATGGTTCAGAGTATCAGCCTTGTAATTGAGTGAAGACCTTGTCCTGATGAACTTCATAATCCATGGTGCATAAGGCTTCAGCTCAAAAGGTGACATAGCAATATTTGCCAGAGTCCTCATGAAGAAATCATGGAAGTTGACGGGAACGCCATGAATGATATTGAAAAGCATATTCTTCATGATGCCAACGACTTCTTCATCATTTGAGTCGTGGCCTTTGATAGGACTCATTGTCTTCGTCAGAATGCGAATGACAGTCCGAGGCACATACAATAATTCCTTGACGAGGAGTTTGGTTCGGGGGGCCTGCCCAGGCTTCAAAGGCTTCATCAACACTTGCATGTAATGATTTGTAAGCTCAGGTTCATTGTGGATGCAACGAGCACCTTCAAGGGGAGGACTGAGTGGGAGGGCACGAAGCAATTCAGTTGCTAGTGCCTTGTAGTGAGTATTTTCTGACATCCAGTCCAGCACCCATGAGTTCACATCTTCAGAATTTCCTTTGATGTGCAGCGTTGCATAGAATTAAAGAATGAGTTCTTCATTCCAATCACAGATGTCAGTGCAGAAATTCAGCAAACCGGCATCATGAAGAACACTGACGACTGGCTTGAAGCACGGCAGAGATTCCATGTCCACGTGAGGAATGTGTGCATGATCAAAGACTTTGTCTTTGTCGAATAGCACAGAGGAATAGAAATTTGCTTGACTAGCAGTCCAGAAACGCCTCTTCCTTATGCGAGTAGAATCATAGGGATTGTAGTCAATGACGAACACATGCTCATTGAAGAAATCAGTAGCCTTGAACTTTTGCTTCTTTGATAAAGGATCCTTTGGCTTGGCCACAGGAGTGTCAGTGAGTTGTATCACAACCTCAGGAATCGCAATCTCCGGTTCTTCAGGCTGAGGAATTTCTGGTTCCTCTTTAGTGGCAGTCTGCATGTTCAAGGTATCAGCAGCAGTAGTTCCTTCAGCAGTAGTGGCTGGAATTTCTTCATGCACAGACGAGGTGGGATGAGTTTCTTCAGAGCCCATTTGAATGGTTGGTGCAGGGGACTGAGGTATTTGCTCTAGTGGGGTGAAGTGTGGAGAATTGGGATGCTGACTTTCCCAAAAGTCACCATTCATCACAGGCGTAGTGCATCCAATGTCCACGTCTTCATCTTCAATTTCTTCAACGCCAGCCTCTTCAGCTGTGAACTAAGGCATTGGCGAGGAAGCAACATGTGTTGAAGGGATCGCATCCACTTCGATTTCTTCATCAATCTGCTCTGATGAAGCAGCAGAATGATTTTCTTCATCAGATCCACTAGGGATCACATATTCTTCACCAAAAGGAACAAGGTCCTTTGATGGCATGGTGGAAATCAGAACAACATCAATGGGATTCTCAAGTGAGCTGGTCATAGGCTTCATTTTCTTCGGAGCTGAAGAATCTGAAGCAGATGATGCTTTCCTTTTCTTCACTGCAGCTTTCTCTACAGCCTTGGTCTTCCTCGCATCTGATGCAGATGGAAGGGTAGCAGTTGGTGTAGGCGTAGGAGCAGCTGAGGAATCTGTTTGAATTTCTCAGCGAATCGATGCAGCTTCTCGACTTCTTCATTTTCTTCAGGCGCACCACTAGTGGATGCCCTGGCAATGTCTTCAGCGGCTGGAATAGAGTAAAGGAAGTGAGGAAGGGGTGAGGGGGTATTTATAGTCGCAGTGAAAAACTGTTCGCCCGAAGATTTGGGATGAACGTGCCCCTGACCCTTCTCATTCGCTTGACATGTGTCACCCACGTACTGAAAAGTGGAGATCGTGTTAGATCATGGGTGAATAGATAAGTCCATTGTGGGATATGGGACGGTTTGAGCGGCAAAACCGAAAAATTTGGATAAGATTAGTTTTAAAGTTTCGTTCGCAATTTCTTCAGCTGATAGGACACAGTGAAGTTTTTGAACGAGTTTCAAATAGAACGCAGATGAAGAATTTGTGAATATATTGGGTTGAGTATAGCATAGAGGGGGAAGGGTCCGATCACATTCACTTAGCAGAAAATGCAACTTGAAGAAATAGCCATAATTGAATGCTGTAGAGGACATAAACTCCTATATATATATAGCCAATGAAGAAAAACGACGGAAACAGTGAAGATTTTGAAAAGTTGAAGAATTTGAACAACTGAGGAATTTCAACACTGAGGAAAAACTCAAATTGAAGATTTTCAACTTTTTGTGGTGGCGTGACCCACCGTGTAAGAATGATGATTTCAGACACCACGTACAATTGTCGTAGGGTTCTGAGAATCAAATTCTTCATTAATTTCTTCACACTTAGAGTGTTATTCTTCATTGATTGAAGAAAAACGTTTCTTCATGTGTTGCACATCTAAGTCATCAATTTTGCATAAGTGTTAGGATGTGTGTCCTTTTCAAAGAACATCCAAAGACTGCAAGATATTTAGCTCACACCGCAACTTGCTAAATTTCTTCTCATCTAAGAGCTTTGTGAAGATATCGGCTAGCTGTTCTTCAGTCTTCACGTGCTCAATAGAAATGTTGCCCTTCAACACATGATCACGAAGAAAATGATGACGAATCTGAATGTGCTTTGTCTTCGAGTGCTGAACTGGGTTGTGAGCAATCTTGATGGCACTCTCATTGTCATAGTAGAGAGGCACATTCTTCATGTTGATTCCGTAGTCCTTGAGAGTTTGCTTCATCCACAGCAATTGAGCACAGCAAGAACCAGCAGCAATGTATTCAGCTTTAGTAGTAGACAGTGATACGCAGTTCTGTTTCTTCGAGGACCAACAGACCAAAGATCGTCCGAGGAAATGACAAGTACCATATGTTGACTTGCGGTCCACATGATCACCAGCATAGTCAGAGTCAGAGTATCCAATGAGATCAAAAGTAGAGCCCTTGGGGTACCATAGTCCTAGTGTTGGTGTGTGAGCTAGATATCGAAGAATATGCTTCACAGCCTTATGGTGTGATTCCTTCGGTGTAGCTTGAAATCGGGCACACATGCAAACACTAAGCATTATATCTGGCCTAGATGCACATAAGTACAATAAAGAACCAATCATGGAGCGGTATACCTTGTGATCGAAGTCAATACCATTTTCATCAGTGCATAGATGGCCATTTGTGGGCATAGGAATTTTGACTCCTTTGCAGTTTTGCATGCCGAATTTCCTCAAAACATCCTTGAGGTATTTCTCCTGAGATATGAATATGCCATTGTGTTGTTGACGAATTTGAAGACCTAAAAAGAATTTCAACTCTCCCATCATAGACATTTAATATTCTTCACTCATCATATAGGCAAATTCATCACTATAACATTGGTCAGTACAGCCAAAGATAATATCATCAACGTATATTTGGCACACGAATAGTTCACCATCATAAGATTTAGTAAAGAGAGTAGGGTTGAGTGAACCGGGTGTGAAGCCATTCTTCAAGAAGAATTCCTTCAAAGTATCATACAACGCCCGAGGAGCCTGCTTGAGGCCATAGAGGGCCTTGTTGAGTCTGAAGACTTTGTCAGGATTCTTTGGATCTTCAAAACCTGGGGGTTGAGCAACATATACTTCTGCCTCAAGCTTACCATTGAGGAATGCACTTTTCACATCCATTTGATATAAAGTGATATTATGATGGTTAGCATAAGCAAGTAATATGCGAATAGCCTCAAGTCTAGCAAAAGGTGCAAAAGTTTCATCGAAATCAATTCCTTCAACCTGTGTGTAGCCTTGACCTACAAGTCGTGCCTTATTCCTCACCACAAGGCCATTTTCATCTTGCTTGTTGTGGTAGATCCACTTTGTGCCAATGATATTATGCTTGCGAGGATCTGGACGTTTGACCAGTTCCCAGACATTGTTGAGCTCGAACTGATGTAATTCTTCTTGCATGGCCTGAATCCACTCAGGCTCTAGAAATGCTTCATCTACCTTAGTGGGCTCTGTGATAGAGACAAAAGCATAATGCCCACAAAAGTTACATAAATGTGAAGCTTTTGAGCGTGTGAGAGGACCTAGTGCTTCAATATCATCTATGATCTTTTCAACTTGCACTTCTTTTGCAATGCGAGGATGAGCTGGTTGTCGTCGAGGAATTTGATCAGCATTTTCTTCAGCACCATTTTCTTTAGCATTTTCCTCAGGTACATTAGCTCATCGATCTTCGCGTTCTGGAATGAATTATTCAGTAGATTCTTGGTAGGAATGACATCCTTAGTAGCCTTGAACTTGATAGAATCTTCAGGTGCTGGTTCATCTATCACAGAAGGTAGGTTCTCTCTTTGCGAGCCATTAGTTTCATTGAACCGCACATCTATAGTTTCAACAATCTTGTGAAGAGCGATGTTGAAGACTATGTAGGTGTGCGAGTCCTTTCCGTAACCAAGCATAAAACCTTCATGTGCTTTCGGTGCGAATTTAGCATTGTGATGAGGATCCCTAATCCAACATTTAGCACCGAAGACTTTGAAATAACTCACATTGGGTTTCTTGCCAGTGAGTAGTTCATAGGCAGTCTTCTTGAAGAATTTGTGAAGATATACTCTGTTGATGATGTGACACGCGGTATCAATTGCATCAATCCAAAAACGATGAGGCATCTTGTATTCATCAAGCATAGTGCAAGCCATCTCAACAAGAGTTCTGTTCTTGCGCTCCACGACGCCATTTTGCTGAGGAGTATAAGGAGCATATAACTCATGAGTAATACCAAGTTCATCAAGATAGTCATTAAGACCGGAATTCTTTAACTCAGTTCCATTGTCACTCCTGATGTGCTTGACCTGCACACCAAAGTTGGTTGAACCCCTTGAGGAAAATCGTTTGAACACTTCCTGCACTTCATGTTTGTAAGTAACAATGTGTACCCATGTGTAACGAGAATAATTATCAACAATAACAAAGTCTTATAGCGATGCATCAATAGTGATAGCAGAATAATGATTAGGACCGAAGAGATCCATGTGAAGCAATTCAAATGGACGAGTAGTGGTCATGATAGTCTTTGTTGGATGCTTGGCCTTAGTCATTTTTCCAACTTCACAGGCACCAAACAGGTGATCCTTGAGGAATTTGACATTCTCAATGCCTATGACATGCTTCTTCTTTGCAAGCGTGTGCAAATTCCTCATGCCTGCATGACCAAGTCGTCGATGCCATAGCCAGCCTTCTGAAGCTTTTGCCAGTAAGCACACGGATGGTTGTGGTCCTGTAGAGAAATCAACAATGTACAAGTCTCCTCTCCTAAAGGCTTCGAAGACTTTGGAATTGTCATCTTCCATGATCACAACACAACGATACTTGCCAAAGACAACAACCATATAAAGATCATAAAGCATTGAGACAGACATGATGTTGTATCCTAAGGACTCGACAAGCATGACTTTATCCATGTGTCAATCCTTTGAGATCGCAACCTTACCTAGACCCAATACCTGACTTTTGCCTTTGTCAGCGAAGATGATATGCTTCAGATGTGATGGTGTTAAGGGAGCATCCATCAATAGGTTCTTGTCACAATTCATGTGATTTGTACATCCACTATCGAGGACCCCTCATTGGCTTTGGGTTGATCATCCTGCAGATGAATTAGTGCAGCTTACAAACTCATATACTTCATCAGTGAAGAATATGACATCAGTATCATCAGTTCAATTTCATCAAGCAATAGGACAGATAAGCAGTGTAAGGACGTGTGAAATGAAGATCCATTTCATCATGATCCGCCTGCGTCCTTTCAGGCAATTTGTCAGGCCCCCGGCAAGTTCTTCAGACGTTAAAGCACGTCTGGAGACCTGACCCTGCATAAGAGATTAGTTCTTTTTCTTCACCACCCACATTTGAAGGGGTGGCAAAGAGTTCATCACTCTGTGAGCTCCATAAGAGAAAGATGGCAAAGATGCCAAACCATTTCGTTTCACATAAGAGGGGTTAGGGTAAGCACATGAATACTGTCGGAGTAATGGGCCATGGGTAGGCCGACCCAGGACCCAAGATCTTTCAAGGCATCGGGGCGGGCAGCGCCCCTCAGCCGAGTCCCAGCGGGGCGACCTTCGAGAAGGCCGAATCCCAGCTGGCGACCTTCGGGGAGGCCGAGTCCCAGCGGGCGACCTTCCGGAAGGCCGAGTCCCAGCTGGCGATCTTCGAAGAAGCAGAGTCCCCAGACGGCGACTCTGGAGCAAGCCGACTCCGGGCTTGCGACCTCTCAGGGGGCCGATGTGAGAGTCGGCTGCGACCTTCACGAAGATCGATGCGGGTACAGCCCCATCGTGGCTGTCCCTTGACCCACGGAAGAGGGCATGGCTATGATGAGCCGCGCCACCAGAGATCCCGGTGAGGCGCGCATCGCTGCCATGACTCCTTGACTCTCAGCCACGAGGCACAGGCATCGGCTTTGTGACGGCGGGCCAGACGGCCGGAGGTCGCCGGGCCCCCCATCAGTGAGATAGAAGAAGGCGGCCGGAGAGTCTGAAGACGGCCCTACGGGAGTCGGCCTCCCCAGAGTCAGCCGCCTCCCGCCCAGGGCCCCACAAGCCATAAACCAGATTGGACGGGGAGTGGCGACAGTGATCACCTGACAGACGGTGGCACTGTTCCCACAACCCCATGACCGAGCCTGTGTCATCAGGAGCGCTGCAAGAGTTTTGTTGTCATGGGCCCGCCAATGGCGGGCCCCGTGGCCGGCAGGAGGACGGTTATGAGAGAGATCGACGGAGGGGCCACGCCATCGGATTACCATTGTACCCCGGGTAGGCCTATATAAACCCCCCGGCACCCATGCAAAGGGTTCGCCCCGATAGGTTTAGACGTATAGCAAGAGGGAAAGAGCTAGCCTTGCTCCTTCCTGCGTCCACACAGCTCGAGGAGCACCTTTGTACTATCACCCCATAGTGATCATGCGGAGACCCCGCAGAGCAGCAAGGGGTGTTATCTCCTCGAGAGCCCCGGCTGGGTAAGATTTGCGGCGTGCATGTCTTCGCCTCATCCCGCTTCGAGCACCGCGACGCTCTACTCGCCCCCACCATGATAAGCCACCCGTTGGCATATGTCGCACCCAACCCCCGACATTTGGCGCCCACCGTGGGGCGAGGTGCACCGTCGTCCGGAGATCTGTTCTGGACGGGAACCCTCTTCCTCCTTGGCGAGCGCAGCCAGCCCGGCTCACCGGATGGAGTCTGCATCGACGCACTGCGCGGCTCCGAAGCCGCATGCGCAGCGAGCGGCCTCGCCGAACTCATCGGCGAGGTGCTCCTCTCCGACGAACCCGTGCCGAGCGCAGGCGCGGGTGGCCCCGAGAACCTTCTCGCGGGCCTCCTCGACCAACTTCACGTCGCCGGCGAGCCCGCCATAGACTTGGAGTCCGTAGGCTCCTCCGACCCGATGCTGGTCGACTCCGACGGCGTATCGCTTGATACCTTCCCCACCAACGTGGTGGTTTACGACGAGCCGCTTCCGTACGAGGAGAGCGACGGAAGCGCCGTCACGGAGGTGCTCGTCATCGGCCACGGCGAGCACTCCGGTGAGAACGCCCAGGACCCGCTGCCTGCGGCCCTGCAGGACCTGTCCGCGCCTCTCCCAGAGGACGCGGACGCAGAGATGCTGGAAGAACGCCGCCTTCAGCTCATTGAAGGCGCCAAGAAATTGGCAAGCATGAGACGCTTGTCCGAAGCATATCAGCGCGAGATGGACCGCGCTGTGGGCGGCTCGCCAGCTCCGACTAGGCCGAGCCATCTCGGCGTGGTCAGAGAGCGCGGCGCGGCCATCGCCGATCTGTTCGGGGCGAAGCGCCCCGTATACGCCACCCCTGCGGAGAACATCCGCGCCGCCCAAGCGGCGACCGAAGAGCTGAGGAACCTCGACGGTGAAGAGCGCCGTGTAATGACGGAGCGAGTCCAGCAGCTCCTCGACGCGGTTGCTGCGCAGAACGCGGCAGGCGGCCGCGCCGACGCACAGCAACAGAAGAATGACGACTTACCCCCTCGCCGAGATCAAGGCGCGACCTCCCGGACGCCGACTGGCGGAGCCCGCGGGAGGAGAGAGAAGGAGCCGGCTGCGAGCCACAGCTGGACCCGCATCTCCATCGAACGCGACCAAGATGGCCGCCCCAGAGCAGTGGAGCGGCGAGATGATTATCTGCCTCCCCCGCCCCGAAGAGAACGGCGAGTCTCCCCGCCGCCTGTTGAGCATCCGACTCTCGGAGATCGCCTCGGCCGCCGAGAGGGAGTCGGAGAGAACGACGCCCGCCACCGGATCGACCGACTCCACAGATCCTCGGCGCTGAAGAAGAAGACGAGCTGGTCCGCTTTGCTTGGGCCCGTGATCGAGACGAGCCCTTCCCCAAAGGGTTCACACTCCCTCGAGATACGCCCAAGTACACCGCCCGTGAAGCCGGAGGATTGGCTGATAGACTACTCCACGCCGTCAAGACGCCAACGGCAACAAGTGAGTCGCCGTCAAGTATGTTCCCCTCATGCTCCAGTGCGGCCCGACATGGCTGAACAACTGAAGCCCCGCAGCATCAACAGCTGGGTCGACTTCATCAAGCCTTCATTCGCAACTTCACCAAAGACGCATAAGCGACCTCCCAAGCCGCGCCAGCTCTCCTTGTGCGTGCAAGGCCCCGAGGAATCGACGCGACTATCTCACGCTACCGGGCGAAGCTCCGAAACTCCTGCGAGGGCGCACGAGGTGCAGGCCATAGAGTATTTTACGGCCGGGTGCCGAGAGGCACCTCCTCAAGCACAAGCTCCTCTGCGACGAGCCCAAACCTCGACGAACTGCTGATCATAGCGCATAAGCACGCCACAGCCGACTCCTCTATGAAGACGGAGATCCAAGTCAACGCGGCTGGCAAGGTGACTCCCCAGGCTCCCAGAACGCCGGCCGGAGACACCAGCCGGCGGCAGCAGCAGAACGACAACAAGCGCAAAGCCCCCCAGCCGACTTCCAACAGTCGGCAGGTCGCGGCAGTGGAAGACCAGCAACCAGAGGGGCAGCCTACAGCCAAGCGGCAGAAAGGCGGCAAGTCCAACTGGTTGCCAACTTTTTCTTACGAGCAGACTCTGGATGGTCCTTGCAAGTTTCACAGCGGCGCGAAGCCGTCAAACCATACCACCAGAATGTGCCACTGGCTCGTCAGGATCGCCAAGGAGACGGCCTCGCCCCTCCGCCGCTGCAGGGCCGCCGCCGCCGCCTCGCAGCCGGGCGGCTCGCCACGGACGCGTCCAAGACGTGTTCCCGTAAGAGCACGGAGCATACGAGTGTTCACCACCTGGCAGATGATCGGCGCAGCAGCGCCAACAAGCAAGAAGAAGTCAACGCATTGCAGCAGGCCCCCCGAGTTCATGCATTGGTCCGAGAAGCCTATCACCGAGTCGGGCAGATCACCCAGAGGTGATGCCGAGTCCGGCTCTACGCCTTGGTTCTCGGAGCAACCTTGGCCATCGACAAGCGGGCCGCCTGCTTCTCGCGGTCCCGATAGACGGAGGCAGCAGATAAACATCCTGCATAAGGATACCATGGAGAAGCTCGAATCGGCGGAGGCAACTGCAGAGCAGCCGCACCGTGTTCCATGGAATCGCATCGCCTCTCTGCTTTCGCCGATTGGCAAGATCCTCGATAGACGCCCTCTTCGGAGACAAAGATCACTTCCGCCGAGAGCCGATCTGGTTCGAGGTGGTGGATTTGGAGAGCCTGCACCACGCGCGCTGCTAGGCCGGCCTGCTCGCCAAATTCATGGCGGTTCCCCACTACGCCTACCTCAAGATGAAGATGCCGACTTCAAGGGATCCCGATCGCTGCCGCGCGACTACAAGAAGTCGTCCGCTTTGGCGGCCGAGAGCAGTCGGCTGGCCGAGTCTTTGGTGATCGCGGCCGAGAAGCGGCTCCTGGATCGCGTTGTGGCGATGGCTGGGAAGCAGCCAGAGATGTCGCCCGACCCAAAGGAGTCGGAGGCGGAAGGGTCATTCAAGCCGGCCAAAGAAACCAAGAAGATACCCTTGGACCCGGAGCACCCAGAGAGGTACGCTGTCATGGGGACTGGCCTTGACAGCAAATAGGAAGGCGAGCTCGTCGATTTCCTCCGTGAGAATCGGGACATCTTCGCGTGGTCCCCCAAGGACATGCCTGGTGTACCGACGGAATTCGCCGAGCACAAGTTACATGTCAAGCCAGATGTGAAGCCCGTCAGGCAGCCCTTGCGCCGCCTGTCAGAAGAGAAAAGAAGAGTAGTAGGAGAAGAGATAGCCCGGCTCCTGGCAGCCAGCTTCATCATGGAGGTGTTTTTTCCGGAATGGTTGGCTAACCCCGTACTAGTGCTGAAGAAGAACAAGCGATGGCGGATGTGCATCGACTACACCAGCCTCAACAAAGCCTGCCCAAAGGATCCGCTTGTTCGCCAAGGATTGATCAGTGATAGACTCCACACCGGATGCGAGCTGTTGAGCTTCTTGGATGCATACTCAGATATCACCGATCAAGCTGAATCCAGCAGACGGTCAAGACCGCATTCATCACGCCGCTTGGAGCCTTCGCTGCCGACGATGACGTTCGGCTTGAGGAATTCCGGCGACACCTTTCAGCGCTGCATGCAGAAATGCCTCCTCAAGCAGCTCGGCAGGAATGCCCATGTTTACGTGGACAATGTGGTGGTGAAGACGGAGAAGCGTGGGACGCTGCTGGAGGATCTTAAAGAGACCTTTGAGAATCTGCGCCGATTCCAGATCAAGCTCAACCCAGAGAAATGCGTGTTCGGAGTCCCAGCCGGGCAGCTCCTTGGTTTTTTGGTCTCCGAACGCGGCATAGAGTGCAACCCTGTGAAGATCAAGGCCATTGAGAGGATGGAGGTACCCAGCCGACTGTTGGATGTGCAGAAGTTCACCGGCTGCCTGGCTTCCATAAGCCGATTCATGAGTCGGCTGGGCGAGAAAGCTCTACCATTGTATCAACTGATGAAGAAGACCACTTTTTTCGAGTGGAACCACAAAGCAGATGAGGCATTTCTCCAACTGAAGAAAATGCTGGCGACTCCCCCTGTGTTGGCGGCTCCGACTCCCCCTGTGCTGGCGGCCCGTCCCGTCACGCGCGTGGGCAGGCTGGCTAATGCCTCCACGTGGCGTCACGCGATAGGACCGTCTCATAGATGGCAGGGAAGCGTAGCCGAGACGCCTCCGGTTTCCCGCCATGACTTGCGAGCGGCGGCCCCTCATGGGCCAGCCGACTCAATGAGAGGCGTTCAAGACGCGCAGCCGAATCTCGAGTCGGCACCACAGTGTCTGAATCGCCGGCCCAGCGAGGCGGCGCTCACCGGCTTCGCCAGCTTCGGGACTATCGTCGGAGTAATGGGCCATGGGTAGGCCGACCCAGGACCCAAGATCTTTCAAGGCATCGGGGCGGGCAGCGCCCCTCAGCCGAGTCCCAGCGGGGCGACCTTCAAGAAGGCCGAATCCCAGCTGGCGACCTTCGGGGAGGCCGAGTCCTAGCGGGCGACCTTCCGGAAGGCCGAGTCCCAACTGGCGATCTTCGAAGAAGCAGAGTCCCCAGACGGCGACTCTGGAGCAAGCCGACTCCGGGCTTGCGACCTCTCAGGGGGGCGACTGTGAGAGTCGGCCTGCGACCTTTCACGAAGACCGATCCGGGGTACAGCCCCATCGTGGCTGTCCCTCTCGACCCACGGAAGAGGGCATGGTTATGAGCCGCGCCACCAGAGATCCCCGTGAGGCGCGCACCGCGCTATGACTCCTTGACCTCAGCCACGGTGCATGTGGCACTTTGTGCCCACGACGGCGGGCGCCAGACGGCCCGGAGGTCGCCGGGCCCCCCGTCAGTGAGATAGAAGAAGGCGGCCGGAGAGTCTGAAGACGGCCCTACGGGAGTCGGCCTCCCCAGAGTCAGCCGCCTCCCGCCCAGGGCCCCACAAGCCATAAACCAGATTGGACGGGGAGTGGCGACAGTGATCACCTGACAGACGGCAGCACTGTTCCCACGACCCCATGACCGAGCTCTGTGTCATCGAGCGCCAGACACAGATGTTCGCCTGTCCATGAGGCCCGCCATCAGCGGGCCCAAGCCGGCAGGAGGACGGTTATGAGAGAGATCGACGGTCAGGCCACGCCATCGGATTACCATTGTACCCCGGGTAGGCCTATATAAACCCCCGGCACCCATGCAAAGGGTTCGCCTGATAGGTTTAGACGATAGCAAGAGGGAAAGAGCTAGCCTTGCTCCTTCCTGCCTCCACACAGCTCGAGGAGCACCTTTGTACTATCACCCCATAGTGATCATGCGGAGACCCAGCAGAGCAGCGATGAGGGTGTTATCTCCTCGGAGAGCCCCAAGCCGGGTAAGATTCGCGGCGTGCATGTCTCGCCTCATCCTGCTTCTGTGCATCGGCGACGTTCTACTCGCCCCCACCATGATAAGCCACCCGTTGGCATATGTCGCACCCAACCCCCGACAAATACGCAGAGAAATTCTTCGAGGACTTATGAACATAATGATTAGAAGAATAATGCACATATTCATAGCCCTTTGCTCTACCCTGCGAAACAGAGTTGTTAGCACGACGATGTTCATATGAGGATTTTGATCCTTTTGAGGAATTTGATCCATGTGAGGAATTTGGTCCGTATGGGGACTTGGATCCATATGAAGAATTTGGTCCATATGAAGAATTTGATCTGGTGTTCCTATTCTTCACTGGTGGTCTCAAGAGGACATTCACCTGAAGATTTTCAACATAACTTTTGGGAACCCAGATTTTCTTCATAGGGGAACCGTTCCTGCAGTTAGTGCCAACATATCTAGCAAATACTTCACCATTCTGATTTTTGAACAGTTTATAGTTGGAGTCAAATGACTCATCAGAAGAATGAGGAGATTCACATGTAAAGCCAGATAAGTTGGATGGATCAACTGGAGGTCCATTTGCAGCAACCCATGAGGTTTTGGGGTACTGCTCAGGCTTCCAATATGTTCCATCAGCATTGAGTGTCTTCTCAAAGGCAATACCCTCTTTCCTAGGGTTTCTGTTGAGGATCTGCTTTTTAAGCACATCAAAAGAGTCTGATGACCTTTGAGGCTTTTGTACATGCCTGTCATATACAATTCCTTCAGCCCTGCATCATCAGTGATACTAGCAATGTCCTCAGATGAGGAATTAGTGATAGCAGAGGCAGGTGAAGAATTTGTATCATTTGAAGCATTTGAACATTCAGGTGAAGAATTAGCAGATTCACGTTTAATGCACTTTAAGCATGGAGGATCAAATTCTTCCTGAGTAGCGCTGATTTGTTGAGCAAGTAATGAATCGCGCTCCTTCTGAAGATCTTCATAACTCACTCTTAGCTTCTCAAGATCTTGCTTTCTTTGAAGAAGTTCAAGAGAAAGCTTCTCGTGATCAGATAAGAGAGCGTTATGATGACCTTGAAGGTCGTCAAACTTGGAATGGAGTCCCTGAAGACTTTCAGCCAAGCCTTTTGACTGATCCATTTCTTCACCCAACATATCATCGCTCTTATTTAGCATGTAGTGAACTTTTTCCAAGGCTCTTTGTTGTTTAGTGGCAAGGGAAGCAAGTTTCACATAGCTAGGTCCAAATTCATCGCCAGATCCATCATCACTAGATTCGGACAGGTAGGATTCGGTTACCTCAGCACTGTTTGCCATAAGGCAGGGGGTAGACGATGATGATTCTAGTTCGAATGTCATCGCATTGAGAGATTCCTTGCAATCCTCAAACCAAGGATCATGACAAGTCCGATGACCTTCATAGACCTCAGAGAGACGGTCCCAGATTAGCTTCGCGTGATTGAGATGCATGACGTTCCTGAACTGATTTCAGGACAGACTAGAGTAGATGACATCCTTCGCTGTGAGGTTAAGCAGTGTGTACTTGCGAATGTCATCATCCTCAGCCATCTTGCATAGATCGGTAAGACCGATCTTGGTGGCGGTCCACAGTTTGCTGTCCATAGCCATGAGTCGCTTTTTCATCATGGCCTTCCACCGAGGATACTCATGACCGTCAAAGATGGGGCAGGAAACGTTCCTCGATCCTGCAGTCGACATAACTAGAACTCCAGGTGGATAAACCAAAATCACACAGAACAAGGGAGTACCTTGCTCTTATACCAATTGAAAGTGCGTTATATCGACTAGAGGGGGGTGAATAGGCGATTTTTATGAATTCTTCACTTAGGAATTTGCCAGTGCAGAAATTCCTTTGCGAAGAACTACTTGCAGCGGAATAAGTACTCAGAAGTAAGCATAACAGAATACACACATAGTCATCATGATGAAAAGAAGACAAACACAAAGTACAGAAAGCGTAAACACAGGATAACACAAGATGAAGACAAACAGACTGAAGAAATTGAACTGAGGAAATTGAGAAAGTCTTCAGTCAAAGTCTTCAAACACAGATATGAACAATCGCTCAACATAGTAATGAGGAAATGAAAGAGTTGAGGAAATAGAACCAGTAATGTTGGTGAAGACAATGATTTGGTAGACCAGTTCCAACTGCTGTCTCAGTTGTACATCTGGTTGGAGCGGCTGAGTATTTAAACTCGAGGACACACAGTCCCGGACACCCACTCACTGAGCACGCAGCTCAGGACACCAAGTCCTCAGCGTATTCTCCTTGAACTAAGGTCACACAGACCTTGTCCAATCACTCGTGGTAAGTCTTCAGGCGACTTCCAAACCTTCACAGACTTCGGTCACTCGGCGATCCACAATTCCTCTTGGATGCTCTAGACCATGAAGCCTAACCATATGGAGGAAGCACAGTCTTCAAAGGTAACAAGTGTTGGATCCACGCAGGATCAATCTCTTCAGTGATGCTCAATCACTTTGGGTTTGTAGGTGTTTGGGGTTTGGGATTTTCCTCACTCGATGATTTTCGCTCAAAGTCCTCGGAGGATGGGTTGCTCTCAAATGACAAGTGTCAGTTTCTCTCGGAGCAGCCAACCAACTAGTGGTTGTAGGGGGCGGCTATTTATAGCCTAGGGGGAAGCCCGACATGATAAGACATAAATGCCCTTCAATGATATGACCGTTAGGTTGATAAGATATTTTAGGACAGCTGGCGCGTAGAAGATGAAGAATAATGGAATTTGACTCTCAAATTCCTCGGGGCTATCATGTTCCTCACTGTAGGCAATCCGACTTGGCGAATTCCTAACTCCTCGGTCGAACAAATTCTCAAGGACTGAAGAACTTCGCCTCTATCATCGATTTAAATTGATCGGACTGTATGATATTTCCAAAGGCTTCACTCGAAGGGATTGGTAGGTGTAGGATTTTGAGTTGAGCGTCACTTGGAAATTTTTCCTTAGTATTTCCTCGACCCCTTTAACAGTACGGTGTTTCCTATGACTCACGAAGGAGAAAAACAAAACAATGAAAATGAAAGTCTTCAAGCTTCATATTCCTTGCATGAATATCAAGTCTTCACGGACACACCAATTTCTTCACTTTCAAAGTCTTCATGAAAGTCTTCAGGAATACCAAAATCTTCAGTCAAAGATATTCATTTTTAGGAGTCGACTTTCTCTGTAAATATCGAACTCCTCATAAACTTATAGACCTATGTACACTCATAAACACATTAGTCCCTTAACCTATAAGTCTTCAATACACCAAAATCACTAAGGGGCACTAGATGCACCTACAGGCACGCCCGGATGGAGTGGGCGCATGGGCCACCCTCGTGGGCAGCCCGAGACTCTCCTGGCCCAACTCTTTCACTCCAGGGGCTTCTTTTGGTCCACAAAAAAATCGACAAAAATTGGCGCGTAAATTGGACTCCGCTTGGTATTCCTTTTCTGCAAAACTCAAGAACAAGGAAAAAAGAGAAACTGGCACTGGGCTCTAGGGTAATAGGTTAGTCCCAAAAATGATATAAAAGTGTAAAGTAAAGCCCATAAACATCCAAAACGGGTAATATAATAGCATGGAACAATCAAAAATTATAGATATGTTGGAGACGTATCAAGCATCCCCAAGCTTAATTCTTGCTCGTCCTCGAGTAGGTAAATGATAAAAACAGAATTTTTGATGTGGAATGCTACCTAGCATATTTCTCAATGTAATTTTCTTTATTATGGCATGAATGTTCAGATCCGAATGATTCAAGATAAAAGTTCATATTGACATGAAAACAATAATACTTCAAGCATACTAACAAAGCAATCATGTCTTCTCAAAATAACATGGCTAAAGAAAGCTATCCCTACAAAATCATATAGTTTAGCTATGCTCTATGTTCATCACACAAAGTATTTAATCATGCACAACCCCGATGACAAGCCAAGCAATTGTTTCATACTTTAGTATTCTCAAACTTTTTCAACTTTCATGCAATACATGAGCGTGAGCCATGGACATAGCACTATATGTGGAATAGAATGGTGGTTGTGGATAAGACAAAAAAGGAGAACATAGTCTCACATCAACTAGGGGTATCAACGGGCTATGGAGATTCCCATTAATAGATATCAATGTGAGTGAGTAGGGATTGTCATGCAACGGATGCACTAGAGCTATAAATGTATGAAAGCTCAACAAAAGAAACTAAGTGGGTGTGCATCCAACTTTCTTGCTCATGAAGACCTAGGGCGTTTTGAGGAAGCCCATCATTGCAATATCCAAGCCAAGTTCTATAATGAAAAATTCCCACTAATATATGAAAGTGACAACATAGGAGACTCTCTATCACGAAGATCATGGTGCTACTTTGAAGCACAAGTGTGGTACAAAGGATAGTAGCATTGTCCCTTCTCTCTTTTTCTCTCATTTTTTATTTGGCCTTTCTCTTTTTTTCTGGCCTTTCTCTTTTTTTTATAAAGTCCGAAGTCTCATCCCGACTTGTGGGGGAATCATAGTCTCCATCATCCTTTCCTCACTTGGGACAATGCTTTAATAATGAAGATCATCACACTTTTATTTACTTACAACTCAAGATTACAACTTGATAGTTAGAAGAAAATATGACTATATGAATGCCTCTGACGGTGTACCGGGAATGTAATGAATCAAGAGTGACATGTATGAAAGAATTATCAAGGTGGCTTTGCCAAAAATACGATGTCAACTACATGATCATGCAAAGAGCAATATGACAATGATGATGTATGTCATAATAAATGGAACGGTGGAAAGTTGCATGGCAATATATCTCGGAATGGCTATGGAAATGCCATGATAGGTAGGTATGGTGGCTATTTTGAGGTAGGTATATGGTGGGTGTATGGTACCGGCGAAAGTTGCGCGGCACAAGAGAGGCTAGCAATGGTGGAAGGGTGAGAGTGCGTATAATCCATGGACTCAACATTAGTCATAAAGAACTCATATACTTATTGCAAAAATCTACAAGTCTTTGAAAACAAATTACTACGCTCATGCTCCTAGGGGGTAGATTGGTAGGAAAAGACCATCGCTCATCCCCGACCGTCACTCATAAGGAAGACAATCAATAAATAAAATTGTGCTCCAACTTCATCACAGAGCGGTTCACCATACGTGCATGCTACGGGAATCACAAACTTCAACACAAGTATTCTTTAAATTCACAATTACTCCACTAGCATGACTCTAATATCACCATCCTCATATCTCAAATCAATTATCAAGCATCAAATTGATCATAGCATCCAATTCACTTTCTATGATAGTTTTTTATTATACCCAACTTGGATGCCCATCATTCTAGGACCAATTTTTTTAACCATAGCAAAAACCATGTTGTTCTAAATGACTATCAAAATAATATAAGTGAAGCATGAGAGGTCAACAATTTCTACAAAATAAATCCACCGCCGTGCTCTAAAAGATATAAGTGAAGCACTAGAGCGAAAAAAAACTACTCCAAAAGATATAAGTGAAGATCAATGAGTAGCTGAATAATTATGCAACTATGTGAAGACTCTAACATTTAAGAATTCCAGATCTTGGTAATTTATTCAAACAGCAAGCAAGACAAAACAAAACAAAATGACGCTCCAAGCAAAACATATATCATGTGGTGAATAAAAATATAGCTCCAAGTAAAGTTACCGATGAACGAAGATGAAAGATGGGATGCCATCCGGGGAATCCCCAAGCTTAGGCTCTTGCTTGTCCTTGAATATTACCTTGGGGTGCCTTGGGAATCCCCAAGCTTAGGCTCTTGCAACTCCTTATTCCATAGTCCATCGAATCTTTACCCAAAACTTGAAAACTTCACAACACAAAACTCAACAGAAAACTCGTAGCTCCGTTAGTATAAGAAAATAAATCACCACTTAGGTACTGTTATGAACTCATTCTAAATTCATATTGGTGTAATATCTATTGTATTCCAACTTCTCTATGGTTCATACCCTCCGATACTACTCATAGATTGATCAAAATAAGCAAACAACACATAGAAAACAGAATCTGTCAAAAACAGAACAGTCTATAGTAATCTGTATCAAACGTATACTTATGGAACTCCAAAACTTCTATAAAATTAAGAAAACCTGAGACATTTGTGTTCCAATACATATCAAAAAGAATCATGTCAAAATAACGTTTCTGTGAATTATCAAAACTAATTTACTGGATGCAAAAGTTTCTGATTTTCAGCAGGATCAACACAACTATCACCGTAAGCTATCCTAAAGGTCTTACTTGGCACTTTATTTAAACAAAAGCTATAAAACATGATTACTATAGTAGCATAATCATGTGAGCACAAAAAAATAGTAAGGGTAAATATTGGGTTGTCTCCCAACAAGCGCTTTTCTTTAATGCATTTTACCTAGGCATGATGATGACAATGATGCTCACATACAAGATAAGAATTGAAACACAATGGGAGCATCATGAAGAATATGACTAGCACATTTAAGCCTAACCCACTTCCTATGCATAGGGATTTTGTGAGAAAACAACTTATGGGAACAATAATCAACTAGCATAGGAAGGCAAAACAAGCATAGCTTCAAGATTTTCAACACATAGGGAGGAAAGTTGACATTATTGCAATTCCTACAAGCATATATTCCTCCCTCATAATAATTTTCAGTAGCATCATGAATGAATTCAACAATATAACCATCACATAAAGGATTCTTTTTATGATCTACTTGCAGAGATAATTTACTACTCTCCACATAAGCAAAATTCTTCTCATTCGGGATAGTGAGAGTATCATAAGAGACTCGAATACTATAAATTGTTTCCACATTAAAAGAGTAATGTTCAGAAAAAGGGTAATCATAATCATGACAATTTTTTTAAATCATCACTACTTTTTATAGCATAAGTTTCATCACAATAATCATCATAAGTAGCAACTTTGTTCTCATCATAATCGATTGAAGCCTCTTCCAAGATAGTTGAACAATCACTAAATAAAGTCAGGACCTCTCCAAATCCACTTTCATATTCATCACAATAAGATTCAACATCCTCCAAAATAGTGGGATCACTTCTTCCTAAAGTTGACACTCTTCCAAACCCACTTTCATCAATATAACCATCATAAGTAGGAGGCATGCTATCATCATAACAAATTTGCATATCAAAACTTGGGAGGCTAAAAATATCATCTTCATTAAACATAGCATCCCCAAGCTTGGGACAAACATTAATTGCAACAAATATATTCTCAAATATGTCATCCTAATCAAACATAGCTTCCCCAAGCTTGGGCCTTTTCATATCATAAGCATAGTCACTCTCATCATTAATAGCATGGATAGCACCAATAGTATAGCAATTATCATCATCACACTGAGTAGTAGGAGCAACATCATTTGGGAGGGATACTTTTTTACCTTTGCTTCTATGTCTTTTCTTTTTCTTCTTCACATCATGTGTGGGTTCAACCCTCTTATTTTTTGACCGTGGGTTCAACCCTCTTATTTGAGCTCCTTATTGATGAGATTGGTTGAATAGAAAGCTCCTCCTCATTACCTGATTCATCATAAGAAATAATAGGAGGATATTGGGAAGCTTCTTCACTTTCATTAGTATTCTCTTCATCTTCTATTTGCTTTCTTTTCTTTATGTAATTGGCAATATAAGGATTTTCAATGCAATTCACCGCAAAATACATATAAATTTCTTCTAGATCAATATCAAGAAATTTCTTCAGAGGAAATTCTGGAATATTCTCAATTAATTTTTTTATTTCTTCATAACCCAAAAGCAAACTAAGTTCATCATAATGTGCAAGGGAAATCAAATCATCACAATTTTTGGACACGATTCGATCATAAAACAATTTGCATCGGAGATGTAAATGACCACGTTCATTACAAAGGTCACAAGTACGGCAAAGGAAATTGAAATTTTTAGCAATCACATTTAGCCTTTCTTGCAACCATTTAGTTTCTAAATGCCTATGCCTCTTGCAATATCTATTTTCATTATTTGGTGTGTACCTGCAAACCCAATGCACTCCACAAAAATCGACATGCTTATAGGAGACATTTTCATCATAACTAGTGCAATCATCATTAGTACTATGGATATCCAAGGAGTTCATACTAAAAACATTGCAATCATGCTCATCATTCAAAGATTTAGTGCCAAACATTTTATAGACTTCTTCTTCTAGCACTCGAGCACAATTTTCCTTTTCATCATACTTATGAAAGATATTAAAAAGATGAAGCGTATGAGGCAAACTCAATTCCATTTTTTGTAGTTTTCTTTTACAAACTAAACTAGTGATAAAACAAGAAACAAAAAGATTCGATTGCAAGATCTAAAGATATACCTTCAAGCACTCAACCTCCCCGGCAACGGCGCCAGAAAAGAGCTTGATGTCTACTACACAACCTTCTTCTTGTAGACATTGTTGGGCCTCCAAGTGCAGATGTTTGTAGGACAGTAGCAAATTTCCCTCAAGTGGATGACCTAAGGTTTATCAATCCATGGGAGGCATAGGATGAAGATGGTCTCTCTCAAGCAACTCTGCAACCAAATAACAAAGAGTCTCTTGTGTCCCCAACACACCCAATACAATGGTCAATTGTATAGGTGCACTAGTTTGCCGAAGAGATGGTGATACAAGTGAAATATGGATGGTAGATATAGGTTTTTGTAATATGAAATTATAAAAAAAGCAAGGTAACTAATGATAAAAGTGAGCGTAAACGGTATTGCAATGATAGGAAACAAGGCCTAGGGTTCATACTTTCACTAGTGCAAGTTCTCTCAACAATAATAACATAATTAGATCATATAACTGATGTCTACTACACAACCTTCTTCTTGTAGACATTGTTGGACCTGCAAGTGCACATGTTTGTAGGACAGTAGCAAATTTCCCTCAAGTGGATGACCTAAGGTTTATCAATCCGTAGGAGGTGTAGGATAAAGTTGGTCTCTCTCAAGCAACCCTGCAAATAACAAAGAGTCTCTTGTGTCCCCAACACACCCAATACAATGGTAAATTGTATAGGTGCACTAGTTCAGCGAAGAGATGGTGATACAAGTGCAAAATAGATAGTAGATAAAGGTATTTGTAATCTGAAAATATAAAAACAGCAAGGTAACTAATGAAAAAAAGGGAGCGTAAATGGTATTGCACTGATAGGAAACAAGGCCTAGGGTTCATACTTTCACTAGTGCAAGTTCTCTCAACAATAATAACATAGATAGATCATATAACAAGCCCTCAACATGCAACAAAGAGTCACTCCTAAGCCACTAATAGCAGAGAACAAACGTAGAGATTATGGTAGGGTACGAAACCACCTCAAAGTTATTCTTTCGGATCGATATATAAAAGAGTTCGTACTAGAATAACACCTTAATACACAAATCAACCAAAACCCTAATGTCAACTAGATACTCCATTGTCACCTCAAGTATCCGTGGGCATGATTATACGATATGCATCACACAATCTTAGATTCATCCAACCAACACAAAGTACTTCAAAGAGTGCCCCAAAGTTTCTACCGGAGAGTCAAGAACATGTGCCAACCCCTATGCATAGGTTCATAGGCGGAACCCGCAAGTTGGTTACCAAAATATACATCAAGTGGCACGTGATATCCCATTGTCACCACAAATAAACACGGCAAGACATACATCAAGTGTTCTCAAATAAAGACTCAATCCGATAAGATAACTTCAAGAGGGAAACTCAATTCATCACAAGAGAGTAGAGGGGGAGAAACATCATAAGATCCAACTACAATAGCAAAGCTCGGGATACATCAAGATCGTGCCATAGAGGGAACACGAGAGAGAGAGAGAGAGAGAGAGATCAAACACATAGCTACTGGTACATACCCTCAGCCCCGAGGGTGAACTACTCCCTCCTTGTCATGGAGAGCGCCGGGATGATGAAGATGGCCACCGGTGATGGATTCCCCCTCCGGCAGGGCGCCGGAACGGGCTCCCGAGAGGTTTTTGGTGGCTACAGAGGCTTGCGGCGGCGGAACTCTTGATCTGTCTTGATTTTCAATTGTTTTAGGGTACATAGGCTTATATAGGCGAAAGTAGTCGGTCGGGAGGTGCTCGAGGGGTGCACGAGATAGGGGGCGCGCCCTGTAGGGGGGGGGGCCATCTCCTGGGCTCCTCGAGGGTCTTCCGACTTGATCTCCAAGCCTCCAAGATGATATTCTTCCAAAAAAAATCACGATGCTGAAGGTTTCATTCCGTTTGGACTCCGTTTGATATTCCTTTTCTTCGAAATACTGAAACAGGAAATAGCAATATGGGCTAGGCCTCCTGTTAGTTGGTTAGTCTTAAAAAATGATATAGATGTGTAAAACAAAGCCCGTAAACATCCAAAAGTGGTAATATAATAGCATGGAACAATCAAAAATTATAGATACGTTGGAGACGTATCAATAACTATCCCTCAACATGCAACAAAGAGTCACTCCAAAGCCACTAATAGCGGAGAACAAACAAAGAGATTATGGTAGGGTACGAAACCACCTCAAAGTTATCCTTTCTGTTCTATCTATTCAAGAGTCTGTAGTAAAATAACATGAAGCTATTCTTTCTGTTCAATCTATCATAAAGTTCATACTAGAGTAACACCTTAAGACACAAATCAACCAAAAACCTAATGTCACCTAGATACTCCATTGTCACCTCAAGTATCCGTGGGCAAGATTATACGATATGCATCACACAATCTTAGATTCATCTATTCAACCAACACAAAGTACTTCAAAGAGTGCCCCAAAGTTTCTACCGGAGAGTCAAGACGAAAACGTGTGCCAACCCCTATGCATAGGTTCATGAGCGGAACCCGCAAGTTGATCACCAAAACATACATCAGGTGGATCACATGAATATCCCATTGTCACCACAGATAAGCACGGCAAGACATACATCAAGTGTTCTTAAATCCTTAAAGACTCAATCCGATAAGATAACTTCAAAGGGAAAACTCAATCCATTACAAGAGAGTGGAGGGGGAGAAACATCACAAGATCCAACTATAATCGCAAAGCTCGCGATACATCTAGATCATATCACCTCAAGAACACGAGAGAGAGAGGGAGAGAGAGATCAAACACATAGCTACTGGTACATACCCTCAGCCCCAAGGGTGAACTACTCCCTCCTCGTCATGGAAAGCGCTGGGATGATGAAGATGGCCACCGGTGATGGGATCCCCCTCCAGCAGGGCGCTAGAATGGGCTCCCGAGAGGTTTTTGGTGGCTACAGAGGCTTGCGGCGGTGGAACTCCCGATCTAGGTTATTTTATGGATGTTTCAGTATTTATAGGAATTTTTGGCATAGGTCTCACGTCAGGGGGGGCTTCCGGGCTATCCACGAGGCAGGGGGTGCTCCCAGGGGGAGTGGGCGCGCGGGCCACCCTCGTGGGCAGCCCGGGACTCTGCTGGCCCAACTC
This sequence comes from Aegilops speltoides, assembly GCA_021437245.1. Classification (NCBI taxonomy): domain Eukaryota; kingdom Viridiplantae; phylum Streptophyta; class Magnoliopsida; order Poales; family Poaceae; genus Aegilops; species Aegilops speltoides. The sequence continues at coordinate 170,487,520 of CM038147.1, read as the reverse complement.
TTTCTCTCTAGGGGATTCTTTTGGTCCACCAAAAATTGTCAAAAATTGGCACGTCAATTGGACTCCGCTTGGTATTCCTTTTCTGTAGAACTCAAAAACAAGGAAAAAACAGAAACTGACACTGGGCTCTAGGTTAATAGGTTAGTCCCAAAAATGATATAAAAGTGTAAAGTAAAGCCCATAAACATCCAAAACGGGTAATATAATAGCATGGAACAATCAAAAATTATAGATACGTTGGAGACATATCACCAAGGAGCGAATACGCTTGACCTAGCTTTCGATCTCCTCTTTCTTACCCTGAACCGCCTTCGGGTCATCCCCTTATATACACAGGTTGACGCCTAGCGGCTCACGGAGTCCTGGTCGGCTCATAGACAATGTGTCTGGCTCGGTGACTAAATATACTTGCCTTACAATATAAGTTGTACACATATGGTAGTTTACCCCTATGGGCCCTAAGTCGCCCTTGGGCTTTAGGCCCTTGCTTCATGAACCGCCATCTTCGATATCCTCATGGGCCTTGTTTGGATGAACCGCGTAGGTCACTACAAGAAATATGTCAACTTATGACCTTCTGTCAGTGACCCTCGAAGAATTGGTCATAAATTTATGACCATTTCAGACCAATTGGTCAAAAGCTGTTCTGGGGCTCCAAACCCTAAACCATTGCGACCATTTTGGTCGAAGGTCGTAATTTCCTCACACTAAAAGGTCATAAAGCAAACAGCGCTAGTCCGCTGCCTTATTTCTAGTTGTTAACGACCAATATAGATGGTCATAGCTTTGTAAATTGTGGTGGGTTGCTATGACTAGGCGCCACCTCATCGGTTTTGCCTATGTGTCATGTCCATGTGGCAGTTTTTGCCCTAGGTTGTGAAGCAACCTATGTTTCATCATTCCCAAAATTCCCAAAAAATCTCATAAATTCTTTGGGTCATATCTTCGTCAAATATGTAAAACCTTCCTTGCCTAGTTCAAAAATAATTCAAAAATATTCATTTTCCTATTCTGCTCAGAGTAACAGTTTGAAGGAAGTACCACTTTGGCATGTCCAAATAGTATCCATTTTCTACAAAGGCTTTTCTATGCCCAAATAACCATCCTCCACCAAATGCCATCTCAATCCATTCATTATTTTGAGCCGAGCTTCAACATTCAGATTTATGTCCCGTGTGGTGGTTTGCAAAGCAAGTACCACCTAGGCTCCTCCTTTGAGCTGAAAATTTGTGAAAACGGTCTTCTTAGTAACTGATCATCCTCACCAAAACTCACGCCCATTAGCCATGTACATTTCCGCATCGCTAATCAAACACTTGGCTGCTAATTCATGTTTGAGCATCGATTGGTCTCCTCGTGAGAATCTTATTTTGTAATTTTCTTCCTAGCACCAACCTGGGAGTGCCCAACCCACTAGACATGCCTAGGCCGCCCAGAACACATGGTAACGCCACGGTCACGCCGGATGACCATGCGGCGGCATGCGAGTTCTACGCTCTAGAGTTGGGGCCCTCGCCACCGCCCAAACCTCGACGACGCCACCAAACCATGTATTTATGATTAAATAGGTCCTTATGTAACTAGAAATGATTTTTGAAAAATAAATAGCAAACTATGAGGCAGCTGCAGTTCAAATTTGACCCGCTTCAAATTGAATCGTGAAATTTGTCTTTTTCACGAGAGGTGGATCAAAAATTTTACACCAGACCATTTTGTCAATTGTGCATTAAATATGCCCTAGTATTTTATAAAAATGATTTGGTCCAATTTTTCAACAATTATTTGGTAGTTCCTTCACAAAAACCTCCTTTCGCACTCAAAAATGGAAAATGGTTCGTCCAACTAAAATGAAAACTTCCTTAGGCAACATTGTTTGCCATTCCAATATGCACCCTTGTGCACAATATGAGATCATTTGAACAAACTATGCCATGAATGTGGCCATAAGATTGATCATTTGGCTTGAAAGCCATGAATCTTCACACTTGATAGCTCATTTCGAGAACACTTTTTAAAATAATTACCGACATAAGTTTATTATTTTTCCTGGAAACTTGGTCACATATAATGACACAATGCGAAGGTTTTCCAATTTTTGATTTTTTTGAATTTTTATGCCTGTTTCAAAATGCGGTCAAAACGGCGGGCTTGACCGCTCCTAGCTAGTGGTTGAATCTTGGATTTTTTGGTGTTTCTATGATTAAATAGATACTTATGTACCTAGAAATGATTTTTGGAAAAATAAAGAGCAAACTATGAGCCAGCTACAGTTCAAATTTGACCTGCTTTCAAATTGAATCGATTTATAATTTGTCTTTTTCATCGAGGTGGATCAAAACTTTTTCACCCAACCATTTTGTCAATTGTGCATTATATATGGCCTAGTATTTTAGAAAAATGATTTGGTCCAATTTTGCAACAATTATTTGGTAGTTCCTTCACAAAAAACCTCATTTTGGGCACTCGGAAAATGAAAATGAATTTTCCGTGCAAAGAAAATGAAAACTTCCTTAGGAAACATTGTTTGAATTCAAGATGCACCCTTGTGCACAATATTAGATCATTTGAACAAACTATGCCATGAATGTGGCCATAAGATTGATCATTTGGCTTGAAAGCCATTGATCTCCACACAAGATAGCTCGCTTCGAGAACACTTTTTAAAATAATTGCCGACATAAGTTTGTTATTTTTCCTAGGAACTTGGCCACATATGATGACACAATGCAAAGTTTTCCCAATTTTTGATTTTTTTGAATTTTTATGCCTGCTTCAAAATGCGGTCACAAACGGCGGAATGACCGCTCCTAGCTAGTGGCTGAATCTTGGAATTTTTTGGTGTTTCTCTGATTAAATAGATAATTATGTACCTAGAAATGATTTTGGAAAAATAAATAGCAAAGTATGAGGCAGCTACAGTTCAAATTTGACCCGCTTCAAATTTAATCGCTAAAATTTGTCTTTTTCACGAGAGGTGGATCAAAACTTTTACACCCAACCATTTGGTCAATTGTGCATTAAATATGGCCTAGTATTTTAGAAAATGATTTTGTCCAATTTTGCAACAATTATTTGGGAGGTCCTTCACAAAAAACCTCTTTTCGCACTCAAAAATGAAAATGAATTTTCCGTGCAAAGAAAATGAAAACTTCCTTAGGTAACATTGTTTGCCATTTCAAGATGCATCATTGTGCATAATATGAGATCATTTAATTGAATTTTTCGTGTGAAAAAGTAGATGACAAGCAAAAGAATCCCGAGGTAGATGCTTTTTTTGAAACATAATTTGTCTTTTTAATAAGAGGTGGATCGAAAGCATTTTACATCTAAAGATTTGGTCAATCGTACATAAAATGCAGTCTTATAGTTTTGGAAAATGGAGTGGTCTGTAAACATTTTTGGCACTCCAAAATAGAAAATGACCCGCCCTAAAACTCATTTCTCGTAATAATTTTTAAAAGATATTTGTCTTATTCCAATTACAAGTTAGTTAGTTTTCCTAAAACTATGTCACATTTGGTGACACAATGAGAATGTTTCTTTTTGTATTTCTCATATCATAAAATTGTTTATATGATTCAAGGCATTTTTTTGAAAAAATATGATTTAACACCTTATTTTTAGTCAATTACGACCAATTTAGAAGGTCATAACGTGTACTGGATTCTGATTGGTCCATAGACATGTCACGCGGATCGTGCTCAAACACCGTCGGATGCTCTCGGATCGGACGGCAGCCCTTTCTCCCTCACCCCGCTCCCCCTATTTGTCTCAAAAAAGAAAAAAGAAAACTCCCTCACCCTCTCACCCCACGAACCCTAGCGCTCCAGATCCACCTCACGCTCCCTCTCCCACATCGCCACACCCCACCGATTCAGATCCGACACACGCCGCCCGCCAAGACCACCACCCGCTCCTCCGCCTGTCCCGGAGGCCTCCGTCAGATGGCCACCGTGCTCGTCTCGCCCTCGGCACCGCACCTCCACCGCCATCTCTGCTGGCTCCTCGCCGATGCCTTCGCCTTTCCTCGTCCAAAGACGCCCTCTGCCAGCTCACATCGGGCTCCTCATCGTCCTCCTCGACCTGCTCCTCCCGCCCGCGCTCCTCTCCAACTTCCTCCGCGCCGGCGTCCACCACGCCTCCGCGCAGAGCCTCCTCGACCAGGCCAGGGGCTTCCACTTCCGCTCCTCCCTCGTCGACCTCCCCGCGATCTCTGCCGCCCGCTCCCTCCTCATCCTCTGTAAACACCCCGCCCTGTCCCCTCCATGTTAAGCGTGTGCTGTCAATTTCCTGATCTCGAATCGCCATCTAATTTCCTTCCTGGTTACTAATCGATCGCTGTTTTTTTGTGTGTGCAGGCGCTTACACGGCATGCGGGGGCGGCGCGGCCTACCTGTGGGTGGCGGCGGCCTGCAGCATCGGCTCCCTCTTCTATGTCCTCGCCAAGGCCGTCGACGGTGCTGCCGGCCTCGAGCTGCATGGCAAGGGCCAGCTCCTCGCCTTGGCCTACCGGGCCAGCAGCCGGGAGAAGCGCCGGTTGCACGTCGTCTACAGGATAAACATCGAAGTAGTAAGTCCCTGCCCCTCGTCCCCTCCATGCCCATCTTTGTTCGCATTAACCACCATGGCCATGGCCAGTTTTTCAGTAGCAGTCAGTGTCACACACGCCAAACCCAAAATCAATTTCACGTTATAATAGCAGCTAAAATTCAGATTTGACTGCTCCCTGATGCGATGTTGGTACGTGCAGTGCAATAGTTGCATGTGTACCAATCTGGGACAATGATTCTACCCTGCAAAATGATTCAATGCCGCTAGTCTTAGGGGTTTGAATTGGCCTTAGCACGTATGAATGGAAGTGATGCATACATACAGATACAGGTTATAAGTTGTCCTTTACATGTACGGATGTACCTGTTATTTGAATGCAAACAACAGCTATCGGTTTCAAAATGCCATACTTTCAAAATACCATAAAAGGTGTTGACTGCTTAGTGTTGACCGTGCCATGCAGAGTTTTGGAAAGGGCTGCTGGTGTTGTAATTGTTTAGCCTGATTTATCGCATCATCTTATCAGGGACATGAGTATTATTTTTTCTTTTAATTGACATTAGATGTATACACCTTTTATGGATATGTTGTTAAGTCTCAAGGCACATTCTTTCCTGTACACAGATGATTTTGTTGTAATTTAATTAATATCTGACACAGAGCTGAGCGACTTGTTTGTTTTACATCTGACGGAGGTGTAAAAGTTTTATGAAAATGGACTACTCATTTGATTAAACATGCAGTGTAGAGCTACTCATTTGATTCATTTGAAAATATGAGTAATTATTTTTCATTAACAGAAACTTCTTATCTCTTTTCTTCTATTTTTCTCTCTTCTCTTCTTCTCTTTGCTGCTGTTAAGTTAGAACTTGCTAATGATGATTGCTGTTGTTAGACATCATCATTGCTTAGTTTAGTGTAGTACTTGCTGCTGCTGCTACAGTCATATTCATACTGTATTTTTCCAAAGTTGTTGATCAAAGAAATGGACTAAATTAAAGCATTCCCATGAATTGATGTTTGTTGTTATTGACTGTTGTTGTTGTCAAACTGCTGTTGTCATTAACTCCGATGTTGCTGCTATTATAGGAGAAGGAGCACCCCGGAGAAGGAGCAAGCCAGGGGAAAAAGAACGAAAGGAGAAGAAGGCCCCGGATTGTTCTTCTTGGAGTGTCGAGGATCTGGAATCTGTGGCGGCCTGCAGCTGCTCCTGCCATGACGTCGCGCTGGCGGCGTCGTCTGCCGCCTCTGGCGCGCTGCGCCTCCGACCACGCCCGTCTTTGAGGCCTCCTTCCATGAGCCTCAGGGCGCGCGCCTCGGCGACCCGCCACTGTGGCCTTCAAGCGCGCCGCCTCCTCGCCCGATTCAAGCTCTCGCGCGCTGTTATCATGGGGACACCGCCCCGCATCGTCTCAAGTATTCTGTCCGGTATCACCTGCCTAATCCTTCCTCCCGCTTGAAGCTCATTCTTCGGGTGTTGTTGTTAGCTGAATCCTATCCGAGGCAACACCAACCGGTTATTACTGAACTTGGCAGATTCCATAGTATTATCAGAGCCCACAATATTGATGCGATGTATAAACATGTGAATTCAAAACATTCTCTATTTTCCTACTGAAGATTCATGGCAGTGGCCTATGTATATCAGTTCAATTGGCTTGATTTAGGCTGCTGATAGTCAGTGTCTTAGTGACAGAAATAACTCAAAAGCTATACCTTTAGCTGTGCTGGCAATCAAATGTATAGAATCGTAAAACTAGTTATTATCGTAGCCAGCAGATCTCTCTAGTAAGCAGTAACTAGTAGTTCTCATAATCTATCCCATGGATTACTGCCCCAACGTGTGTTCCAAGTGCTTTACCTGTTAGAATTGATGCTTGTTTCTACTAAGTTTTAGCTGTGAATCTATTGTGTCACCTGAATCATGTTCTGTAATTGTGCAGCAAAATCTGACTCGGGCCCGGAAGGAGCACAAAGCTGCTGTATTGGTGCTATAGCAGAGAGATGGGCCTCCTAGCAAAGCTTGTTGGGGCATTTTTAGGGTTAGTTGCAAAGCTCCTTATAGCAATGCTTGCAGTATTTGTTTTTGGTTAGGAGCAGAAGTCAGATTGGTGTCAGAACACCCTTTTTCACATATACTAGATACGATTGATGCCGTGAAGAAGTCAGCTCCCCTTGGATGGTGCAGTGTAGCAAATCAATGGCAATCCATTCATTCTTTGGTGAGTGCACACTACTAGCACATTCTTTGCTGTGATCAAGTGGGACTCATATCCAATTGTTTGCTCACATTATTATTTGATTATGCCATGCCCTGCCATTGTTTTCTTAATCATGATTTGCTCCAACTGGCATTGTCTTATACAACTACTAGTACGTATTTCAATTGCATGCATGCATGTTTGTTGTTCCTCGAACTGTTTGACTGCTTGTCGTTCCTCGAACTGTTTGACTGCTTGTAATGCATATGGCTTGTGTCTTGTTGCTCCCTGACTTGTTGTACTATCCATCTGTTCTGTTAACTTGCCCTGTGCTGGTACTTATCGTTTGCAAAATATATCTTAGTTTTTGCTGTTATGAGAATGTTATATGCATGGTTTCCTGTTAAATCTAAAGTTCTGCAACAAATTTTTCACTTGATTATGTTTCTAACTATTCATATTATTTTCGTGTGTCGCCTTCATTCTTCAAAAGTTGGGTGTACAGGAACTGTAGGAAGAAGAATCCTGAAAAAAAAGCACCCAAAATGCGTTTTGGCTCACTGGAGCTAGTTATGTGTATATTTAGTTGTATTTTATAGCTGAATACCAGATTTTTACTATGTACTTTGCTTGGCTGTTGTAATATACTATCTCGCTTTTGGCTGTTGTAATGTACTTTATTTGGCTGTTGTATGGAATATTATGCCTTATTGGCTCTTTTGAATCAAATTATCTAATTGCAAAAATATAGAAAAGTGGGACTCACTTACCACAACATGACAAATGGGAACCTATTACTAGAACGATAATTGGGACCCTTCCGACTAGTGGACCCTTCTTTTGGAAAAACTAAATTGCTTAGACAAAAGGCCACAACCCAACAATAAAAGGCTGCAATATTGGGCTTGGCCCATGAACCCAACCAAAATTGATGTATGTAAAAAAACACAAATAGGCCGAATTGTTGGGCTCGGCCCATGTAGAAAATCGAATTGGACCGGCTGAATCTTGTGCCACATCACCTTGCCACGCTGGATGCCTACGTGGCTCGAGGAAGTTGCTAGTGACCAAAAATTTGGTCAAAGAACCAACGACCTTTTACATATCACGAGAAGGTCGCTATAGTCGAGCTAATGACCCTCGACTTTTGACCTTCTGCTTTTGGTCACAAAAGGTCGCAAATGAAAAACTATGACCTTTCGGCGACCAATAGTGAGGGTCACAAGTTGACATATTTCTTGTAGTGGGTATAACCCGGCCCCTCCTGGGCAGGTCAAGTTTGTGTGTGGCAGGGAGACATGACTAGAGCGCTCGATGTATCGTTGTGTGGGGGGGGGGGGTGGGGTTGGCGGGAGGGGGAGGTAGAGGCCTAACTATAGAGGTAGAACGACTCATATATGTGTTGAGAAGGAGAGACCCAGCTATGTCTTGAGGGAGATCGGTCGACATCCATACATATCTGAAGGACGGGAGATAGGATGGGATAGAGAGAGAGAGAGGAGAGGAGAGAGAGGGAGGGAAAGGGGTAGAGTGCTGGATGGGTGATGGAGTTGCTTCTCGAATATGGTGGGAGATGCCTATTAGACAAACTGAGGGTGGAACTGCAATATTATCAATAAGAGTGGGGATGTGTTTCTATGTGTGCCTGTGCGTGACAGATCTATCGTGACGCATGCATGGATGGGACCATGTGTTTGGTAAGCAAACCTAACTAGATCGGTAGATCAATTGTTGTTTGTCGGAGGAAGGGAGAGACATAACTAATGAGTTAGATCGATCGATGCTTGTGGAATAATGAGTTATAAGAACCTAGCTAGCTATATGCATAGTGGGAGATCAGTCGGTGTACATCCATTTTTTAGAGGCAAATAAGGCCTAGCGAGACGGATAGACAGAGAGAATGGAGCTAGGAGGTGGTGCGAGAGGCCGAGCTACTAGCTAGATAGGGGGAGGAGTGTGCGGTTGTCAGATCGATGAAAAGAGGGGCGAGAGTTTACACGTGTGTGGGACTGTATGAGAGACACGAGGCATGGACACAGAAAGGAGGAGATGGAAGTGCGTGTGTATGTTGTAGGCAGACATCGCTGGAGAGGTTTATCGATTGGTGTGTGTCGGAAAGTAGTCGTGGAGACTGTGGGAGAACGACCTAAAGAAAAAAATGAATGTGCGTGATGGATAGAATGCTGAGGGAGGGGGAGGGCGAGGAGGGCGTGTGCATGCACGAGAGAACGTTAGTGCCAGCTACAAAGTTTAGAGGATTGTGTGGGTGTAAGAGACTCACAAAGATCATAATTTGATATGAAAGTGGATTCATATATTTGAATAGGAGATTATAGTGTCATAAACATATGCATGCATGAATATAGTGGTGACACGCGTGCTGTGGTTTTGCACTGTTATACCATAATGTGATAATGCATGGCATTTGCAACTCACAGCTAAATGTCAAACAATCTAACCATACTGTACATCGAACAATCTCATGTTTTATTTGAATTTGTGATAATGTGTGGCGTTTGTAGCTTACAACTAAATATCAAACAATCTAAACAATACTATGTATCGAAAAATCTCACATTTTATTTGAATTTGTGGTAATGTGTGTTGTTTGCAACTCACATCTAAATACTTGTAGGCGTAGGGGGCGGGGCACCATACATTATGTGATGAACACATTATATATATGAGAAATGGTTTAGATTATGAAGATCCGGCTAGAGCTTGAAATGTACTGTGATTTGAAATCAACATAAAGTGGATTCAAAAATTGAGTTCGAGTTCATATAGTGCACATAGTTCATATCTAACTCGAGAGTAATCATGTGGTGTGCTATGAAGATAATACACAAATGATGGTTTAACTTGACAATAATTATGATTGTAGATCTTATTAAAATAGAGAAACGAATTCAAATGGTTTCACTTCACAACAATCATTATTGTCGATCTTATTCAAATAGAGAAATAAATTCAAAATTTAGTTCATATTGAAGCGGTAGTATATACGTTTGGAATGCACTAAAATGTTCATTTGAGTAGTAGGTTGCATGCATTATACACGTAGCGAAATATTTTAATTGAACATAACATGAATTCAAAGTTTTGAATGACATTTGTAGTGCGAATTGATTTGGTACAGTACACGGGACTAGACTCTCTTGTGTGCTGCGAATTGTTTTTTTTTGTTTTTTCGTCGATGGAAGTGCGAATTGATTTGGTACAGTACACGTTAGGCTTGTCTAGAAATTTCAACCCACGCCTTGTTAGCCCGAAATATTTAAGATATATCTTTGTCTCATGGTGCTCCAACAACTCCCTCCACCTCAACCCGCGCCTTGCTATTCCAAAATTACAACGCGCGCGAAAACTCCCACCTCCTGTGAAATCCCAACACAGGAAATGCCCATGATACCCCTGAACCGAAAGAACCGCCTCAAATCGGTTGGGGTACTTTTGTAACTTACCCCACATTTTGAACAAGCGCGTCCCTAAGCCATGGTTTCCCGCTCCCATCCCATCCGCCCACCCATTCGTACACCAAGGCCGCGAAAACCTGCGAAGCCCCACACCCTCCTCCGCCCGCCACCCAGACGGACCCTCTTCCCCGACGATGTTGTCCATAGTAACACCTCGACGTCCCTCATCCACCGTACCGGATGACGATACATCGTCGATCTCATCATCCCGCTAGTTCAGCCACCCCGTCCTCCACCTCCAAGGAGCTTCCCGATGTTCCCCTCGTCTTTCGCGCCACCTCCATTTCCACACCGCCATCTTCACCTGCACCACCAGAGGAGCAGCATCATTACCGTTTCCTTGGATGAAGCTGCGGCCTAATCGGTGCCACCAAAGAGGTTCTACACTAATCGCTGCATTTTCTTCTTGATTCGATCTCATGGTGCTGCCGGCACTCGGTCCCGAGCCGACACGGCGCAGCTCCATCCACGGCGGCGTCGCCGGCCACTTCCTCCACGGCGTCGCTCCCTCGGTAGTGACGTCCACATCAGTAGGAGTTGCTACTGCTTTAGCTCTTGCTCTTGCTGCTGCTCTGCTCTTGCTCTTGGTCCCTTGCCTGGTCTTCTCTTGCTATTGCTCTTGCTCTTTCTCTTGCTCGCGCTGCTGCTTTCGCTCTTACACTTACTTGCGATGCTGCTCCAATTTAGCTACACTTCCGTCGACTGAATCAACTTTTGGGTCAGTCGATTTTCAGGGGTGGGGGGCTCGCCGGAGTTAAGGAAGAACCAGCCGTAGTGGGGAGGGGGGCTCGCTGGAGAGGTACCCCACTATCTATCTTATGGTTTAGGGTGGAGGCGGTGGTCGTCTGCGGTGGTGGGGCGGTGGCGTAGGGATCGTCAGAGAAAAAGCTTGGCACGGGGGTGGGGGGGAGGGGCTAGAGGGATGGTCGGGGCATCGGCGGACCGGCGGTGGGGAGTGTTTTCGGGGCGGGCGGGGCAGCGCACCGCCTGCCGCAGGCGGCGGGGGCGGCTGTTTGGCCGGTGGTGGCTAGCGGCTCAGGTGGCTGGAGGTTGAAGATGAACTGCATGCCCTTCATTTCGTATCCAATGGCTACAAAATCGACTGACCAGAGATGAAAAAGTCAGTCGACTGACGTGTAGCCTCACCTCTAGTGCGTTCAATTTCGACAGCAAAATTCAGTTTCGACAGTTAAGTTCTTCGACAATTAAATTCAGTTTCAATAGTTAAGTTCAGAGATGAGAGGCTGATGTATTTTACATCTAGCACTTTGTGGTTATGTATTTTACGTCATATATTGGAGATGCTATTAGAATTCCACTCAGGTTACCATTGTCTCTCCTGTCCTGCTTCAGCCTCGGCGTCGTACAACTCACAGGAGCTGCTCCAACGACGAAACCCTCCATCACAGTGGAGCAGTACCCCGGGCTCCATCTGAAGATGCCTAAGATCTTCTTCCCCTCCTCCAATAGCCAAGTCAGCTGGATCATCCTCACCGACCAACCCAATCACGCTGAGATTGGCATGGCTTTGCCAAAGAGGTTGTACACTTGTTGCATCTCTTTTTTACTCTACATGTTATATATATTGTCCACTGAGCACACACAGCAACACGAAATATGATTAGTTTCTCCAACTATATGACAAGCAGTGAGGTACCAGGCAACTTAGCTACTGTGATGGACTCTCTTGAACGCCATCATTATTTATCTCTGCACGTTTGAGCTGTGCATTTGTCGATGGGCCTGGGAATTGAGCTAGTAGTGCGGTGGCCTGGGTCCAAAGTAGTAGAAGTAGCACAAAAACATTTTTTGAGTGTAGGCTTTTCCTTGCTCAAGCTTGCCTACTAGAATCGCCAGTCCTTGAAAGGAAAAGTGAAGGAAAAACATAGGAATTGGAAAGTTTCCTATGGTACTGCTATTCATGCATTTGGTTCAAAGGAATGGAGCAAAGGAAAATTGTAGGATTTGTTCCTTTAGTGTATCCTTGAAAGAAAAACCATAGGAATATTAATATCTCCTTGTCCTCCTTTTCAAAATCCTATTCATGAAGCACAAGACTAAGAGATAGTAGAATAATAGCATTATAGCCGTACATTTTATTGTGGTTTGACTTAATCTCACCATGCTTCTTTGCATCCTGTGATCTTCCAATTCTTGTGAACCAAAAACACCCAGATTGGCAGAAATCCCGTGTTTTTAAATAGATGTTTGGTTTGCAGCCTAAGGTTGCCACGCCTAAGCTTAGGCGTGACACAATATCTTGGGCATGTGTTTGGTTCATTGCCACACTTGTGGCTTGCCACACTTTTCTAGCTACATGGTCCACATGTCATAGACTCAACTTCTTGCCAAATCTTGCCACACTTGTGGTGGCCATTTTGTTAGCCACATTTTTTGTGGCGGACACACATTGCCTAAGCTTAGTTGTGGCAAAGTTAGTCATGAACCAAACAGACCCTAAATTCTCTGTTTTGCATGAGCATTCCTATCCTATTAATGTGTATTTCCTATCCCTGCATTGTTAGAATCCTCCAATTCAAACGATCCCTTACAGAATTACTTCTCTTACAAATAGTTGTCAAAGAAAACCTTGCATGGTTTGTCCCGCTCCTGTTGCACCATCGTCCACCCCAGCTCAGCTGCTCCAACGACAAAAGGGTCCAGCGCAGCAGGGATCCGGCCTCCAGACTGTCTTCCACCACCTCAGATCTTCTTCCCCGCCGCTGGCAGCCATGAAAACTGCATTACCATCAGCAACCGAGCAGATGACCTCGAGGACTACACAGGTCCGCAAGATAGGTCACACTCTTTCATGTCTGCTTACGTTATGCATCGCTTAATATTACGTGCCACTTTATCGTCCTGTTCACCTATTAGACTCTGAGTCAGCTCCAAACTAATGGTCAAACTTGAGTTTTTAAATGGTTGCGGGGTACATATTGGGGCCAAAATCAATAGTATCAATCTACTATCTGGTTAATCTCTGGTTTCTACTATGAGTTTCATGTTGGGTGGGAAACAAACAGTAAAGAAGCCATTATCTGTATTTTTTAACTGAAGCCATTAACTGCCTGCTATCATTGGTTTTGGGTCTATCCACATGTTGCTACCATCACTCTGGATTTTTGCATGCACTCCTTACATAATCTCACTAAGTTTAATTCCTATGCATGTCAGTTATTGTAAACAATGGAACTAAACATGTAGAGCAAAACAGACGAGCCTTGTGTGGCAACAAAATTTCATGCAGACGTCGCTCCATGGTAGGCGCAAAGGTGGCCCCCCTCCACCCATTTCGGATTGTAATCGAGAGGAAGATATCTATTCTGAGGGGGATTCAGAAGGAGAAGACCACTCCTATTTACCCCCTGAGGTCTTCGCTCTAACTAGGCATGCTGATGTTGGTTATATCATGCATATGGTGCCTTGCATTTCTTACTTTATACATCAAATATGTCATCTCCTTAGTTTAGACATCCTTTATGTGAATGCCATCTGTTTAGTTTATTCATCATTTATGTGAATTACGCAACACCATCTTGTTTAGCCAGGCATCATATATGTGAATTTTGCAATGCCATCCTGCTTAGCCAGTCATCTTATATGTGAATTATGCCAGGCCATCCTTTTTTTCAGTATGTATTACATTTGTCATCAATGTTAGTACATTCAAGTACTCTTCGTGTGCATCAGCCATTTGACACGGTGATGGAAAATTCTGGAGTGAAAACAAGGTCTTTAGAGCAGACTATGCTATCTTACGAAGCGCATATCTCGCTGGTTATGGATAGCTCCTCAGAGGAGGATCCAAAGACAGATGACCAGTCCTATTTCCCCCCCCCCCCCGAGGTGTATGCTCTAACCTGGCAGGGTTACATTGCTCATATCGTGCGTATGGTGTGTTGCATTGCTATGTCATTTGATTAGTTTAGACATGCTTTGTGTGAATGCACCTGTTTAGTGTCTAATTACCATATATGTGAATTATGCATTGCCACCTTGCTGCAAGATATTATATATGTGAATTATGCAATGCTATCTTGTTGCAAAGGCATTATATATGTGAATTATGCAATGCCATGCTGTTTAGCCAATCATCATTTATGTGAATTATATCATGCTATCATTTTTTTTGTATTACGTGTTCCATTTGTCGACAATGTTTTATATTCAACTACTCTTCCTGTGCATCAGCCATTTGAAGCGGTGATGGAAGTATCTGGAGTGAAAACAAGATATTCAGAGCAGAAAATGCTACTTGCTGAAGCAGACATCTTGCTGGTTACAAAGAGATCCTCAGAGGAGGATTCAGAGACTGATGACCAGTCCTATCCCCCCCCCCCGAGGTCTATGCTCAAACTTGGCAGGGTTATATTACCCATGTCATGCATGTTGTCTTGCATTGCTTAGTTTTTACATCATATATGGATTGCCATCTGCTTACTTGCTTACTATATAAATCATATATTTGAATTATATCATGCCATCATGTTTACATACACAGCATCTATCTGAATTATGGCATGTCAACCCATTTAATAAAGACATCATATAGTTATATCATCTCATCCTGTTTAGTGTTTACAGTCATCATATTTTGAAATATGTCATTCTATCCGTGAATTAGATCATGCTATCATGTTTCCATAGGCGGCATGTATGTGAATTATGGCATGTCAACCTATTTAATAAACACATTATATAGTTATATCATGTCATCCTGTTTACATAGTCATCATATTTTGAACTATGTCTGTCCATCTTTTTTAGTTAGCCATCATAATGTGAAATTGTGTCATGCTATCCTGTTTAGTTAGCCATCATATATGTGAAATTGTGTCATGCTATCCTGTTTGGTTAGACAACATAAATGTGAATTATTTCATGCCCTCTTTTATTCCCCACTATCCATTGCACCTGTCTATCATACAATGTCTGTACATTCAATTTCTTTTCTTATTTACCAGCCATTTGAATTGGAGAGGGTGATGGTAGTATCTAAGAGAGTAACAACACAGTCTTCAGAAAAGATAGTGCTACCAGTTGATGCAGATAGAACCACGGTTGTACTTGCCCAAGAACCAACCCCAGCACACATAACCCAGACTCTCACAGATTGTACCCCTACCCAGTTGGACAAAGAACTAGCTACACCCCTTCTAACCCCAACCTCGGTAGATAGTAACCTAGTTCTAGTTGACACAACACCGTCTCCACCACAGAGCACCCAAACACGAGCAATTCGTAAGGGAACTGCAGTGCCCAAAGCACGAGGACCACCACTCCGAATCCCAACTCAACGCTTAAAGGAGAAGAAGATTTGTTCTCAGGTCAGGTTTTGTAGCTATGGTTCATACTCCTTTGCTCTTGCATCACTGTATTTACTCATACCAACTATTTTAAAATTTGAAGGATGGAATTGAAACTCCAATGGTGCAACAGGTATGTTTTAAACCTGTTTCTTTAACTGGTTTGCTGTTGTAACTCGCTCTATGTTGATTTCAGTTTCAATTGAATAAACAGTTATGTTCTCATGTCATGCATATTACAAGTGTTGTTATTGCTCTATAATTTCCCACACTTATATTCTGTCTATTCTGCTTTGTCTTGAACAAATATTATTTGAACTGTGTCTCTATCTTGATTTGGCAACAAAAACCAGAATGATATAGACCATAAAGTGACCATGGTACATAGATATATGTTTGTTTCATGTTGTTATCATGTTCACTTTACTATTGAACTGATTTACCAAAATGAGTTTCATATACAACATGGTAAACCTGTAATGTGTCTGCTTGTTTCTCTTTTAGAATGCGGACAAAATATTGGAGAACAGTACCCCGTTATGCAATGGTAAAGGAAGTAATGCAGATAAGGTTCAAGATAGTGAGACATCTCTGTTGGTCTCCAAGAAAGCTGATCAAAAATATCTTGACGATAGTGAGAGAACCCAAAAAGTCCTGTCTTGATGTAGTGTTCGAGTTATCGCCACTCATCACCGGCACAAGCTCTTGAACTCATTGCTGAATCTGTTCGTCTTCTTGAGTCTCAACTTCAAGTTGAAAGACATCGATCAGATGTGCTGCGACAGGAAGCTAAAGGGCTGAGGAAATCCCTGCAGAATCCAGATGCATACTTTCTGGTGCAACATCAAGCGCTGGAGGATTTAAGCGCCAAATAAGAAAATGTTAATAAGCTTGCTAAGCATCTTGTCAGCATTATGGGTACCCAGGATATTGTTTCTTGAGATCTTCTGAAGTGGTTTCAGATCTGGACTTGTTTTGCTATGGCGTTTATTTGCGCTGGTTTCCAACTTTCACAACTAGTGTATATGATATGCTGCTTTGTTCCCTATATTTGCAGTGGTGGCGAACTTTGATGCCCAGTGGATGTAATATGTGTAATAGTCGTGATAGCCTAGTGTAAGTTTCTTGCTTATTTATTTCCTTGTTGTCTTGTTTATTTGTTTGCTTGTAGTGAGTGCAGTTCTTTTTCCGCGGTTTGCTAGTGGTCGAAATAACCTATTTTTTAAAACTAGGCCACAATAACTATGTGCTACATATTTCTTATAGTGGCACTGAGCCTCCTATGGGCCGTAGAAATAATGGGCCTTCTACGGTCCATAGAAACAATGTGCCTTCTACGGGTCATAGACACAATGGGCCTTCTACGGGCCGTAGACACAATGGGCCTTCTGCGGGCCATATCATCAATGGGCCTTCTATGGGCCGTATGATCGATTGGCCAAACATTGGCCAATAATAGACCGCATTATGGTCGTAAATGGGCTAGAGTTGGAATCGTCCATTCATGGGCCGACCATAATGCGCCGTCATTAATCGGTCGTATTTGATGACGCTATGAAAAGGGCCCAACGTATTAACGGGCCACAAACGGGCCGACTGTAACCACGGGCTGAATTTGGCCCACAAGCAGAAAAATACAGTAAGTGGTCGTAAGTAACCGAATGCTAGAAATGAGCCCAAGAATAAATGGGCCCTGAGGAAGGCCGAAAGATAATGTGGGATGGAAACGGCCCAATGGAATAATGGGCCGTTAATGGGTATAAAATGATACACTGTTCATTAAGGGCCAGTTTCACCATGGGCCGTCAATGGGCCAAGAGTGACAAAGGGCCTCATATGGGCCAAAAAAAGTCATGGGCCATACATGGGCGAAACTTAAAATGGTCTGGAATAATATTGGACAGCCCAGATGACGCTACTGGGCCTAATTCGGATATGTCGTAACGGGCCCTGGGTTAGCGGGCTATAAATGGGCTATATGCGAACAAGTCGTTAACAGGCTTTCCATGGGCCGGCCCATCACCTTTTGACCAAGTCAAACGGGCCGGCCTTTTCACAGGAATGGGCCTCTGTTGGGTCGTGCCATGTGTCAACATATCATAGGCGCCTTCGGTCCAATGAGTAGATGACATCTGTCCCAACGGTGAGCCGACACGTGTTTCCTCGAGCCAATGATGATTTTACACGTGGAAAATCCCCATTGGTCGGGGTTGTTAACGGGTTATCGGATCCAAAATCGGACCCGGTAGCTTAATGGCGTTCCGGTACCATGGGTGACACGTGTCGGCCACCCTTGTCGAAAGCACTTCTATGACGGGCGATTTATCGTCATGGAAGTGGACACTTCCGTGATGATAATTTTGGTAATGTCATGGAACACTTCTACGACGGCACAGGTATGACTATCTTGATTCTGTCATAAAATCGTCATGGATGTACATGCATGACAGAAAACGTGACCTACTATGACAAACAAGTATCATCACGGAAGTGTATTTTTTTGTAGTATGGTTAGCCGTGTCCCCGATTATGGACATCTTGAGTATCTGGAATTGGATATTATTGTTGATCTCATCACTCTTTAATTAATTGAATTGGGTTTATTGATGATACTTGTTTAATTGGGATTTTGAGTTGGGGGAACCTTCTCAAATATTGGAACAACTTGGGAGTAGTTAAATAAATTTATTCCTTTGTTGTAGGGAAAAACTAGCTTTATGCAAAAACATAAACTTAGAGCCTCCACCAGCCAAATACTGCATGTAGATATAGTTCTTGCATTCATTGCTTTACAGTGTAACTCTGCAAGCATATTCATGTGTTGACCTACACGGCTGCAACATCTCATGTTGCAGACTACTCAGACGACGAATAAGGTGCGATAGGTCATTGTCTTGCACTTAGCTATGCCGTTGGAGTTGATGGACTCATTTACCTTCGAAGCTTTCGCGGTTATTAAGTTTAGATGGCCTTTAGCCATGATATTTTTGTAATCATACTCTTTATGAGGACTCGATGTAATAAGTGTGTGATTGATCTCTGTTATAATTCCTCAAGTACTGTGCGTGTCAGCATTACCGATCCAGGGATGACACTGATGCACAGAGAATTCGGTCCACTGGGATCGTGGTCGCTACACCAGGATAGACCAGATCATCGACGCCACCGCCGAACACTGATGACCCACAAATATATGGGATCAATTGTAGCCTTTTCTATAATTAAGAGTGTCGAACCCAACGAGGAGCAGAAGAAAATTACAAGTGGTTTTCAGCAAGGTAATGTCTGCAAGTGCTGGAATTGTAAGTAACGGAGTAGTTTGGTAGCAAGATAATTTGTAACGAGCAAGTAACGATAATAGTAACAATAGTGCAGCAAGGTAGCCCAAACCTTTTGAGGAAAAGGACAGGCCAATATGGTCTCTTATAATAAGCAAAGCGTTCTTGAGGGTACACGGGAATTTCATCTAGTCACTTTTATCATGTTGGTTTGACTCGTGTTCCCTACTTTGATAATTTGATATGTGGGTGGATCGGTGCTTAGGTGCTGTTATTACTTGAACAAACCTCCTACTTATGGCTAACCCCCTCGCAAGCATCCGCAACTACGAGAAAGTATTAAGAATAAATTCTAACCATAACGTTAAACTTTTGGATCCAATTGGTCCCTTACGGAATAGCGCATAAACTAGGGTTTAAGCTTCTGTCACTCTCGCAACCCATCATCTAATAACTACTCCACAATGCATTCCCTTAGGCCCAAATATTGTGAAGTGCCATGTAGTCGATGTTTACATGACACCACTAAGGGAATCACAACATACATACTATCAAAATATTGAACATATATCAAGTTCACATGATTACTTGCAACAAGATTTCTCCCGTGACCTCAAGAACAAAAGTAACTACTCACAAATGATAATCATGCTCAAGATCAGAGGAGTATTAAATAGCATAATGGATCTAAACATATAATCTTCCACCAAACAACCCATATAGTAATCAACTACAAGATGTAAACGACACTACTAGTCACCCATAAGTACCAATATGAGGTACCGGTACAAAGATCGAAACCAAGAGATGCGGCGGAATCGCTCCACCGGAGGGTAAAAGTGCTCCTACCCAAGTTCTGCCTCAAGACGGCGATGCTTCGTCCCGAAAGTCCACTTCTTATTTTTTTCTAGGTCAAAATGACTTATATACAAGAAGAGGGGCACCGAAGGTGGGCTGGGCTAAGCACAACCCACCAGGGCGCGCTTGGGGGGCCTGGCACGCCCTCGTGTCTTGTGCTCACCAGGTGGCCCCCTCCGGTAGTTATTTGCTCCAGTATTTCTTATTTAATCCATAAAAAATCCTCATGAAATTTCAGCTCATTTGGAGTTGTACAGAATAGGTGGCCTGACGTAGCTATTTCAGATCCAGATTTCCAGATGCCGGAATTCTCCCTCTTTGTGTGAACCTTGCATATTATGAGAAAAAAGGCATTAGAATTACTCCAAAAAGCATTATTATGCATAAAAACATTATAAATAACAGTAGGTAAACATGATGCAAAATGGACGTATCAACTCCCCCAAGCTTAGACCTTGCTTGTCCACAAACAAAAACCAAAATTGAAAAACATGTCCACATGCTTAGAGAGAGAGGTGTCGATAAAAACAAAATATGGACATAGAAGTATCATGTAAATTATTATAACAGGAACAAACTTAAACGTGAAACTTTTATCATAGACTTCTCATGAATAAGTAACAATTCATCACAATATCGAAGTATAAATCATAAACTCTATTGGAAACCAACAAACTATGTTCTCAGTCAAATTTGCAACTACAATTCATCATCTTTTCAGGAAGGGTCACGTGTCGGAGCCTTTTTGCCAAGTCCACATACTCAATCATCATATAGTCTTCTATGATTGCTAACACTCACCGCATACACATGAGCAAAACGTATCAACCGGAAACATAGAAAGATAGGGGCTTATAGTTCCCCCTCCTAACATACTCACCTCAAGGGTGATGTCAACAATAATTACTCATGCTATCCATATCTGTGACGCCCCCGATTCAATCGTACACTAATCATGCATGCAAACGTGTACGATCAAGATCAGGGACTCACGGGAAGATATCACAACACAACTCTAAAACATAAATAAGTCATACAAGCATCATAATACAAGCCAGGGGCCTCGAGGGCTCGAATACAAGTGCTCGATCATAGACGAGTCAGCGGAAGCAACAATATCTGAGTACAGACATAAGTTAAACAATTTTGCCTTAAGAAGGCTAGCACAAACCGATATCAGATCGAAGAGGCGCAGGCCTCCGCCTTGGATCCTCCTAAACTACTCCCGTGTCGCCGCCGCCCCGCACGTAGTAGTAGGCACCTCCGATGTAGTAGGAGTCATCGCTGACGGTGGCGTCGGCTCTGGATTCCAAAGATCTGGTTGCGACAACCGTAAAGGAAAGGGGAAAAGGGGAGAAAGCAACCGTGAGTACTCATCCAAAGTACTCGCAAGCAAGGAGCTACACTACATATGCATGGGTATATGAGTAAAGGGCCATATCAGTGGACTGAATTGCAGAATGCTAGAATAAGAGGGGGATAGCTAATCCTGTCGAAGACTACGCTTCTGGCAGCCTTCGTCTTGCAGCATGTAGAAGAGAGTAGATTGAAGTCCTCCAAGTAGCATCTCCAAGTAGCATCTCATAGCATAATCCTACCCGGCAATCCTCTCCTCGTCGCCCTGTTAGAGAGCGATCACCGGGTTGTATCTGGCACTTGGAAGGGTGTGTTTTATTAAGTATCTGGTTCTAGTTGTCATAAGGTCAAGGTACAACTCCAAGTCGTCCTGTTATCAAGATCACGGCTATTCAATAGATTAACTTCCCTGCGGGTGCACCACATAACCCAACACGCCGATCCTATTTGGCGGACACACTTTCTCGGTCATGCCCGCCTCGGAAGATCAACACGCCGCAGCCCCACCTAGGCACAATAGAGAGGTCAAGACGCCGGTCTAAACCTAAGCGCCGTAGGGTGCAGGCCCATCGCCTCGAAAGCACACACGCATGTTCTTGACGCGCCGAAGCGTAACTAGCCCCTTAATACAAGTGCGGGCTTACGCCCAATCCGGTCGCGCGCCACTCGATCGCCGACGTCAAGAAGGCTTCGGTGATACCACGACGTCGGGATACCCATAACTACTCCCGCGTAGATGGTTAGTGCGTATAGACCAAATGGCCGACTCGGATCAAATACCAAGATCTCGTTAAGCGTGTTAAGTATCCGTGAACGCCGAGCAGGCCGAGCCCACTGCCTCCTAGGTGGTCTCAACCTGCCTGCCGCTCCGCCACAAAGTAACAATCGGGGCGTGGGAACCCAGCCCACCTCTACCGGGATGGAGCCACCGTCCTTTCAGCCCCTCATCGTAATCACTTGCGGGTACTCCTCGAGTGACCCGACTTTAGTCACCATCTCAGATAGTATGTATGTATGTATAGTATATACCCGTGATCACCTCCCAAGTGATCACGGCCCAATAGTATAGCAAGGCAGACTGACAAGAATGTAGGGCCAATGATGGTAAACTAGCATCCTATACTAAGCATTTAGGATGGCGGGTAAGGTATCAGCAGATGTAGCAACAATGTCGCTATGCATCGTAATAGGATCAACGGAAAGTAGTAACATGCTACACTACTCTAATGCAAGCAGTATAGAGGAGAATAGGCGATATCTGGTGATCAAGGGGGGGCTTGCCTGGTTGCTCTGGCAAGAGAGAGGGGTCGTCAACTCCGTAGTCGAACTGGGTAGCGGCGGCGTCGGTCTCGGGGTCTAGCGAGAGAAGAGGGGGAAGAAACAGTAAATATTTAAGCAAGCATATGTATAGCAGTGCATGAGACAAGTATCGGTACTAGAGGTGCCCTAACGCGGTATGAGGTGATACCGGTGAAGGGGGGAAACATCCGGGAAAGTATCCCCGGTGTTTCGCGTTTTCGGGCAGAGGAGCCGGAGGGGGAAAGTTGCAAGTTTGATAGGTTAGGGGGGTGTGCGGACGAACGTGTTGCGTATCCGGAATCGTCTCGTCGTTCTGAGCAACTTTCATGTTGAAATTATTTTAATCCGAGTTACGAATTAAAAGATATGATTTTCTAAAGATTTTATTAATTTCTAGAATTTAATTAATTAATTAAGTCCAACATTATCCAAAACAGTGTTTGCTGATGTCAGCATGACGTCAGCAGTCAACAGGGGTGTTGACTGGTCAACTGACGTGTGGGTCCCGCATGTCATTGACTGTTTAACCTAATCAGTGTTTAACTAATCTAACTACTGTTTAATTAAACTAATTAATTAATTAGGTTAATTTAATTATGATTAATTAATCTTAATTAATTCCTTAATTAATTAATTAACTTAATTATTATTATTTAATTAATTATTTTTATTATTATTATTTTTACTTAATTATTTATTTTATTATTTATTTTATTTTTTATTTTTTTAAACGTTCCAGGGGCGCGGGGCCCATCTGTCATAGGCCCCAGGGCCTTAGTGGGCGCCGGCGTTGGCTGGTTCGGGCGCAATAAAGTAGCGGCGCTGGCGCTAGCGCGCCGACCGCAAGGGTCGGCAATACAGATGCAACATTGGTCATGGCGTCATGATGACGGAGTTGATCAGGGGCCATGAGCAGAGGCGGGGGGCGACAAGGTAGCAACAAATACGGCAGGGCGGGCATCGGCAGCAGAGCAAGGGGGCGCACGGGAGCAGCGCGTCGCTCGCGGCGCAGAGGTGGCATGCGACGACGGCAATGAGCGCTTCATGGGGCGGCCGGACGGCGTGTGGGCGCGCTGCCTGGCGGCGACGCTGCGTGTGCGCAGGGTACGGCGAAGCGGGAGGAGGGCGCCCGTCGGGCGGGTGGTCATGGGCGAGGCGCGTCGGGATTTGAGCGATGGGCGCGGCCGGTGCGGGTGCACGATCTGGCGCGGAGCGCGCCTTGGCAGCAAAGAATAATGAGCGTCTGTGATGGCGCCTGACCGAGGGAGACGTCTTGGCCGACATGGGGAGAGGAGGAGGGAAAGGCGGCGGCTCACGGTGGGAGAAGGGTCTAGGGTAGCGGGCTCGATGAAGGTTGACGCAGCGGGGTCCAGCGACGGCGGGGACGAGGTCGAGGATGGAGAGGATGGCGAGGCGGCGACGTGACGATGTCGGTGGGCGCCGAGGTCGGGTGTCGGCGAGGACGACGTGCGTCGATGGGGCGACGAGGCCTGGGAGGCGACGGGGATGAGGCGAGGCGACGGGGTGGCTCAGGTGGGGGGGTCGTGCGAGGCGAGGGCGGGGCGAGAAGGCGACGGCGATCCGGGGCGGTGGCGTGGTCGCCCCGATCTCGATCCAGATCGGGGGAGTGAGGGGAGAGTGGGGGGCTGTGGGGATCGGGAGTGGGCTAGGGTTTCTCCTGGTGGGGTTATGGAGGGGAGGGGTTGCCGGTTGGGCCGGCCTGGTGGGTCGTGGCCCAGATGGGCGGTGGCTCTTGGCCGAGCCTCGGGGGTTTCTTTACCCTTTTCTTTATTTGTATTTTTCCTTTCTTTTATTTCTTTTCCTTTTCTATTTTTACTTATTTCAAAATACTTAGGCATTTTATAAAATTGTGTTTATTACACCATATGGACTTACGTAAAATATGGCCTCTCCCGAACATTTTGTTTTAAATTTTGAAAAACTTTTATTGTTTGACTTTATTTTGATTTTGAATTTTGAACGGGATTTGAATTATAGCAAGACTATCAACTGTAATTGTGGTGACGTGGCATCATTAGCGGAGGGTTACTGTAGCGTAACTACCCGGGCGTCACAATATCCAACTGCATATATGTGCCTAGATCTTTCCTCACCACATGATGCTTGCCAAAAGAGAAAAAATAAAAAGGAATAGAGAGAAAAACTTTGACTCTTGCATGAAAGTAAATACATAAAAGTAAAAGATAGGCCCTTCGCGGAGGGAAGCAGAGGTTGCCATGTGCTTTTTGTCTGTATGTGTTGGGGAACGTAGCAAAAATTCAAAATTTTCCTACGTGTCACCAAGATCTATCTATGGAGAAACCAGCAACGAGGGGAAGGAGAGTGCATCTACATACCCTTGTAGATCGCTAAGCGGAAGCGTTCAAGAGAACGAGGTTGAAGGAGTCGTACTCGTCGTGATCCAAATCACCGGAGATCCTAGTGTCGAACGGACGGCACCTCCGCGTTCAACACACGTACAGCCTAGTGACGTCTCCCATGCCTTGATCCAGCAAGGAGAGAGGGAGAGGTTGAGGAAGACTCCATCCAACAGCAGCACAATGGCGTGGTGGTGGTGGAGGAGCGTGACAATCCAGCAGGGCTTCGCCAAGCACCGCGGGAGAGGAGAAGGGAGAGAGGTAGGGCTGCGCCAGGGAGAGGTCAAAACTCATGTGTTGGCAGCCCTCAAGACCTCAACTATATATAGGGGAGAGGTAGGGGGTGCGCCCCCTCTAGGGTTTCCACCCCAAGGGGTGCGGCAGGCCCAATCCCATCTAACTCTACTAGGGAAAAGCCTAGCAGCAGCGCGGGTTTTAGGCCTATCAGCAGCTACTGCCAAGGCTACTAATAAGGCGCTATAGCTAACTTATAGCGATGGCGGGTGCCACCAGCTACTACTAATCTCTAATCTCCTAATTTTTTTTGAATTTTTTCAATTTTTTGATTTTTTCGAAATTTTCAAATTTCTGAATTATTTTAACTCAAATCTCTAATCACCCCTCATCGCTGCTCAATTTAATCTCTAATCACCCTCATCATTCCAAATCAGCTAACTTCCTGACGGTCACCCATCCTCTCACTACTCCACTGAGCACGCTTAACTTCCGGGTTCTATTCTCCCTAGTTTCCAAGTCTCGCACTTGTTGTTTTCCGACAATAGTAAGATGTCAATCCTATTAACCTCGTGAATTTAGCTTGAGTATGAAGTCACACATTTCACTTGTTTGAGTTTGAAACTATTGTTCTAAAAATTAGTAACACTAATATTTCTTGAATAATTAGTTTGACAACAACACCAGATTTGACCACAGTTTGACCATAGTTTGACCAGATTTGACCAAAATTCAAAAAACTAAAATAATTATTTATTAACACTAATATTCTTGAATAATTAGTTTGACCATAGTTTGACCAGATTTAACAAAATTTAAAAAATATTTTTTGAATTTTTTGCCTCGAATCTTAAAAGCCCGTAACTTTTTTTTTCTGTTAGGTTTTGAGGATTTTAAAAATGTTTAACGGGTTCCCCGATTAAATTCGGATGTAACTTTTCGAGTAGATGATTTTTCATATAAAAACTTTTTCATCCGAGTTCGTATCACGAAAGTTATGGCCATTTACAAATTTCGGAGAGATTTTGCAAATTAAGTCGAAATTCATATTTGTAAATTTTCCCAACAACTAGACCACATATCACATGGGAAACTTATTTTCTTTTATTTTTTTTGACATTTTTATCATTTTATTTTATTTTTTTTAACTGAAAAGGCGGTCCACCAGGGGGGGTATTCTTTGACAAATAGGCCATACCCCGCGCTACTACTATGGCAGACGATTAGCAGTAGCGAGGGTTTTTAACCCTCGCTACTACTAAGTTGATAGCGATGGCGGGTTTATAACCGTCGCTACTACTATGGCATGGTCGAGGGCCACTTAGTAATAGCGAGGTTAAAACCCGCCATCGCTATCAACTTAGTAGTAGCGAGGTTAAAACCCGCTACTACTATGGCATATCCCGGTTGCACGGTAGAGACCGCTTAGTAGTAGCGAGGGTTACAAACCCGCGCTGCTGCTATCAACTTAGTAGTAGCGAGGTTTAAAACCTGTGCTGCTAGTAAGTAGCAGTAGCGAGGGTTTTTAACCCTCGCTGCTGCTAAGATTCTGTGTATAGGCTTTTCCCTAGTAGTGTAAGGGTGGCGGCCAAGGGGGGGAAGAGGGGAAACTTGCCCCCCAAGTTAGGTGGAAGCACCCCCTCCCCAAACCCTAGGCGGCTTGGGTGCTTGTGGGGGGGGGGGCGCACCAGCCCACCTGGGGCTGGTCCCCTCCCACACTTGGCCCATGCAGCCCTCCGGGGATGGTGGCCCCACTTGGTGGACCCGGGACCTCTCCGCGGTCCCAGACGTTACCGATAAAACCCAAACTTTTCCGTGACCAAAACAGACTTCCCATATATAAATCTTTACCTCCAGACCATTCCGGAACTCCTCCCGACGTCCGGGATCTCATCCGGACTCGAACAACATTCGGTAACCACATACAAACTTCCTTTATAACCCTTGCGCCATCGAACCTTAAGTGTGTAGACCCTACGGGTTCGGGAACCATGCTGATACATGACCGAGACGTTCTCCGGTCAATAACCAACAGCGGATCTGGATACCCATGTTGGCTCCCACATGTTCCACGATGATCTCATCGGATGAACCACGATGTCAAGGACTCAATCGATCCCGTATATAATTCCCTTTGTCTAGCGGTATTGTACTTTCCGAGATTCGATCGTCGGTATGCCGATACCTTGTTCAATCTCGTTACGCAAGTCTCTTTACTCGCTCAGTAACACATCATCCCGTGATCAACCCCTTGGTCACATTGTGCACATTATGATGATGTCCTCTGAGTGGGCCCGAGATACCTCTCCATTTACCGGAGTGACAAATCCCGTCCTCGATTCGTGCCAACCCAATGACACTTTCGGAGATACCAGTAGTGCACCTTTATAGCCACCCGATTCGTTGTGACGTTTGGTACACCCAAAGCATTCCTATGGTATCCGGCAGTTGCACAATCTCATGGTCTAAGGAAATGATACTTGACATTAGAAAAGCTTTAGCATACGAACTACACGATCTTTGTGCTAGGCTTAGGATTGGGTCTTGTCCATCACATCATTCTCCTAATGATGTGATCCCGTTATCAATGACATCCAATGTCCATGGTCAGGAAACCGTAACCATCTATTAATCAACGAGCTAGTCAACTAGAGGCTTACTAGGGACATGGTGTTGTCTATGTATCCACACATGTATCTGAGTTTCCTATCAATACAATTATAGCATGGATAATAAACGATTATCATGAACAAGGAAATATAATAATAACTAATTTATTATTGCCTCTAGGGAATATTTCCAACAGTCTCCCACTTGCACTAGAGTCAATAATCTTGTTCACATCGCCATATGATTAACACTCATAGGTCACATCGCCATGTGACCAACATCCAAAGAGTTTACTAGTGTCATTAAACTAGTTCACATCATCATGTGATTAAGACTCAATGAGTTCTGTGGTTTGATCATGTTTTGCTTGTGAGAGAGGTTTTAGTCAATGGGTCTGCAACATTCAGATCCATATGTACTTCGCAAATCTCTAGGTCATATTGTAAATGCTGCTTCCACGCTCCACTTGGAGCTATTCCAAATGGTCGCTCCGCTATACATATCCGGTTTGCTACTCAGAGTCATTCGGATAGGTGTTAAAGCTTGCATCGACGTAACCCTTTACGCCGAACTCTTTATCACCTCCATAATCAAGAAATATGTCCTTATTAATCCAAGGACAATTTTGACCGCTGTCCGGTGATCCACTCCTTGATCACCTTTGTACCCTCTTGCCAGACATGTGGCAAGGCACACATATGGTGCAGTACTCAGCATGGCATACCGTATAGAGCCTATGACAAAAGCATAGGGGACGACCTTCGTCCTTCCTCTTTCTTCTGCCGTGGTCGAGCTTTAAGTTTTAACTTCATACCTTACAACTCAGGCAAGAACTCCTTCTTTGACTGATCCATCTTGAACACCTTCAAGATCATGTCAAGTTATGTGCTCATTTTTTAAAGTACCATTAAGCGTTTTTGATCTATCATTATAGATCTTGATGCTCAATGTTCAAGTCGCTTAATCCAGGTTTTCCATTGAAAAACACTTTTCAAATAACCCTATATGCTTTCCAGAAATTCTACATCATTTCTGATCAACAATATGTCAGTAACATATACTCATCAGAAATTCTATAGTGCTCCCACTCACTTCTTTGGAAATACAAGTTTATCATAAACTTTGTGTAAACCCAAAATCTTTGGTCATCAAAGCGCACATTCCAACTCCGAGATGCTTACTCCAGTCCTTAGAAGGATCGTTGGAGCCAGCATACCTTTTAGCATCCTTAGGATCGACAAAAACTTTCTGATTGTATCACATACAACCTTTCCTTACGAAGACTGGTAAGGAAACTTGTTTTGACATCCATCTGCCAGATTTCATAAACGCGGCTAATGCTAACATGATTCTGACGGACTTAAGCATCGCTACAGATGAGAAAATCTCATCGTAGTCAACTCCTTGAACTTGTGAAAAACTCTTCGCCACAAGTCGAGCTTCATAGACGGTGACATCACCGTCCACGTCCGTCTTCTTCTTGAAGATCCAGTTATCTCAATGGCTTGCCGATCATTGGGCAAGTCCACCAAAGTCCATGCTTTGTTCTGATACATGGATCCTTTCTCGGATTTCATGGCTTCTAACCATTTGTCGGAATTTGGGCCCACCATTGCTTCTCCATAGCTCGTAGGTTCATTGTTGTCTAGCAACATGACCTTCAAGACATGATTACTGTACCACTCTGAAGCAGTACGCATCCTTGTCACCCTACGAGGTACGGTAGTGAATTGATCCGAAGTTTCATGATCACTATCATAAGCTTCTACTTCAGTTGGTGTAGGTGCCACAGGAACAACTTCATGTGCCCTGCTACACACTAGTTGTAGTGACGGTTCAATGACCATATCAAGTCTCCATCATCCTCCCACTCAACTTTTCGAGACAAACTTTTCCTTGAGAAAGGACCTCATTCAAGAAACAATCCCTATTGCTTTCGGATCTGAATTAGGAGGTATACCCAACTGTTTTGGGTGTCCTATGAAGATGCATTTTATCCACTTTGGGTTCAAGCTTATCAACCTGAAACTTTTTCACATAAGCGTCGCAACCCCAAACCTTTAAGAAATGACAGCTTAGGTTTCTCTAAACCATAGTTCATACGGTGTCATCTCAACGGAATTACGTGGTGCCCCATTTAATGTGAATGTGGTTATCTCTAATGCCTAACCCATAAACGATAGTGGTAATTCGATAATAGACATCATTGTACACACCATATCCAATAGGGTGCAACTATGATGTTCGGACACACCATCAAACTATGGTGTTCCAGGCGGTATTAATTGTGAAACAATTTCCACAATGTCTTAATTGCGTGCCAAAGCTCGTAACTCAGATACTCATTTCTATGATCATATCATAGACATTTTATCCTGTTGTCACGATGATCTTCAACTTCACTCTGAAATTACTTGAACCATTCAATAATTCAGACTTGTGTTTCATCAAGTAAATATACTCAACATCTACTCGAATCATCTGTGAAGTAAGAACATAACGATATTCATCAGATGCCTCAAAGACTCATTGGACTGCACACATCAAAATGTGTTACTTCCAACAAGTTGCTATCTTGTTCCATCTTCTTTGAAAACGAGGCTTTTCACCATCTTGCCCATGTGGTATGATTTGCATATCTCAACTGATTCAAAATCAAGTGAGTCCAAACGATCCATCTGCATGGAGTTTCTTCATGCGTATACACCAATAGACATGGTTTGCATGTCTCAAACTTTTCAAAAACGAGTGAGTCCAAAGATCCATCAATATGGAGCTTCTTCATGCGTTTTATACCAATATGACTTACATTGCAGTGCCACAAGTAATTGGTACTATCATTACTATCTTATATCTTTTGGCATGAAAATGTGTATCACTACGATCGAGATTCAATAAACCATTCCTTTAGGTGCAAGACCATTGAAGGTATATATTATTCAAATAAATAGAGTAACCATTATTCTCCTTAAATGAATAACCGTATTGCGATAGACATAATCCAATCATGTCTATGCTCAATGCAAACACCAAATGACAATTATTCAGGTTAAATACTAATCTTGATGGTAGAGGGAGCGTGCGATGTTTGATCACATCAAACTTGGAAATACTTCCAACACATATCGTCAGCTCACCTTTAGCTAGTCTCCGTTTATTCCGTAGCTCTTTTATTTCGAGTTACTAACACTTAGCAACCGAACCGGTATCTAATACCCTGGTGCTACTAGGAGTACTAGTAAAGTACACATTAACATAATGTATATCCAATATACTTCTATCGTCCTTGCCAGCCTTCTCATCTACCAAGTATCTAGGGTAATTCCGCTCTAGTGACTATTCCCCTTATCACAGAAGCACTTAGTCTCGGGTTTGGGTTCAACCTTGGGTTTCTTCACTGGAGCAGCAGCTGATTTGCCGTTTCATGAAGTATCCATTCTTGCCCTTGCCCTTCTTGAAACTAGTGGTTTCACCAACCATCAACAATTGATGCTCCTTCTTGATTTCTACTTTCGCGGTGTCAAACATCGTGAATACCTCAAGGATCATCATATCTATCCCTGATATGTTATAGTTCATCACGAAGCTCTAGCAGCTTGGTGGCAATGACTTTGGAGAAACATCACTATCTCATCTGGAAGATCAACTCCCACTCGATTCAAGTGATTGTTGCACTCAGACAATCTGAGCACAAGCTCAACGCTTGAGCTTTTCTCCCTTAGTTTGCAGGTTAAGAAAATCGTCGGAGGTCTCATACCTCTTGACGTGGACACGAGCCTGAAATCCCAATTTCAGCCCTCGAAACATCTCATATGTTCCATGACATTTCGAAAACGTCTTTGGTGCCTCAACTCTAAACCGTTTAACTGAACTATCACGTAGTTATCAAAACGTGTATGTCTGATGTTCACAACATCCACAGACGACGTTTGGGGTTCAGCACACTGAGCGGTGCATTAAGAACATAAGCTTTCTATTGTCCGCATAATCGCTACTGTCAACTTTCAACTATATTTTCTCTAGGAACATATCTAAACAATGGAACTAAAGCGCGAGCTGACGACATAATTTGCAAAGATCTTTTGACTATGTTCAGGATAATTAAGTTCATCTTATGAACTCCCACTCATATAGACATCCCTCTAGTCATCTAAGTGATTACATGATCCGAGTCAACTAGGCCGTGTCCGATCATCATGTGAGACGGACTAGTCATCATCGGTGAACATCTTCATGTTGATCGTATCTACTATACGACTCATGATCGACCTTTCGATCTATTGTGTTCTGAGGCCATGTCTGTACATGCTAGGCTCATCAAGTCAACCTAAGTGTTTCGCGTGTGTAAATCTAGTTTACACCCGTTGTATGTGAACGTAAGAATCTATCACACCCGATCATCACGTGGTGCATCGAAACGACGAACTTTTGCAACGGTGCACAGTTAGGGGAAACACTTTCTTGAAATTTTAATGAGGGATCATCTTATTTACTACAGTCGTTCTAAGCAAATAAGATGCATAAATATGATAGACATCACATGCAATCAAATAGTGACATGATATGGCCAATGTCATTTTGCTCCTTTTGATCTCCATCTTAGGGGCTCCATGATCATCATCGTCACCGGCATGACACCATGATCTCCATCATCATGATCTCCATCATCGTGTCTCCATGAAGTTGTCTCGCCAACTTATTACTTCTACTACTATGGCTACCGGTTAGCAATAAAGTAAAGTAATTACATGGCGTTGTTCAATGACACGCAGGTCATACAATAAATAAAGACAACTCCTATGGATCCTTCCGGTTGTCATACTCATCGACATGCAAGTCGTGATTCCTATTACAAGAACATGATCAATCTCATACATCACATATCATTCATCACATTCTTCTTGGCCATATCACATCACATAGCATACCCTGCAAAAACAAGTTAGACGTCCTCTAATTGTTGTTTGCATGTTTTACGTGGCTGCTATGGGTTTCTAGCAAGAACGTTTCTTACCTACGCAAAAACCACAACGTGATATGTCAATTGCTATTTACCCTTCATAAGGACCCTTTTCATTGAATCCGATCCGACTAAAGTGGGAGAGACTGGCACCCGCTAGCCACCTTATGCAACAAGTGCATGTCAATCGGTGGAACCTGTCTCACGTAAGAGTACGTGTAAGGTCGTTCCGGGCCGCTTCATCCCACGATGCCGCCGAATCAAGATTGGACTAGTAACGGTAAGCATATTGAACAACATCAACGCCCACAACTACTTTGTGTTCTACTCGTGCAAAGAATCTACGCAATAGACCTAGCTCATGATGCCACTGTTGGGGAACGTAGCAGAAATTCAAAATTTTCCTACGTGTCACCAAGATTTATCTATGGAGAAACCAGAAACAAGGGGAAGGAGAGTGCATCCACATACCCTTGTAGATCGCTAAGCGGAAGCGTTCAAGAGAACGAGGTTGAAGGAGTCGTACTCGTCGTGATCCAAATCACCAAAGATCCTAGTGCCGAACGGACGGCACCTCCGCGTTCAACACACGTACAACCCGGTGACGTCTCCCATGCCTTGATCCAGCAAGGAGAGAGGGAGAGGTTGAGGAAGACTCCATCCAGCAGCAGCACAATGGCGTGGTGGTGGTGGAGGAGCGTGGCAATCCTGCAGGGCTTCGCCAAGCACCGCGGGAGAGGAGAAGGGAGAGAGGTAGGGCTGCGCAAGGGAGAGGTCAAAACTCATGTGTTGGCAGCCCTCAAGACCTCAACTATATATAGGGGAGAGGGAGGGGGTGCGACCCCTCTAGGGTTTCCACCCCAAGGGGTGCGGCAGCCCCAATCCCATCTAAGGGTGGCGGCCAAGGGGGGAGAGGGGAAACTTGCCCCCCAAGTTAGGTGGAAGCACCCCCTCCCCAAACCCTAGGCGCCTTAGGCCCTTGTGGCGGGTGCACTAGCCCACCTAGGGCTGGTCCCCTCCCACACTTGGCCCATGCAGCCCTCCGGGGATGGTGGCCCCACTTGGTGGACCCCCGGGACCCTCCCGGTGGTCCCGGTACGTTACCGATAAA
Organism: Aegilops speltoides; assembly: GCA_021437245.1. NCBI lineage: Eukaryota > Viridiplantae > Streptophyta > Magnoliopsida > Poales > Poaceae > Aegilops > Aegilops speltoides. Next base: position 170,453,899 of record CM038147.1, on the reverse strand, counting down.
ACACGAAACTTTTCCGGTGACCAAAACAGGACTTCACATATATAAATCTTTACCTCCGGACCATTCCGGAACTCCTCGTGATGTCCGGGATCTCATCCGGGACTCCGAACAACATTCGGTAACCACATAGAAACTTCCTTTATAACCCTTGCGTCATCGAACCTTAAGTGTGTAGACCCTACGGGTTCGGGAACCATGTAGACATGACCGAGACGTTCTCCGGTCAATAACCAACAGTGGGATCTGGATACCCATGTTGACTCCCACATGTTCCACGATGATCTCATCGGATGAACCACGATGTCAAGGACTCAATCGATCCCGTATACAATTCCCTTTGTCTAGCGGTATTGTACTTGCCCGAGATTCGATCGTCGGTATGCCGATACCTTGTTCAATCTCGTTACCGGCAAGTCTCTTTACTCGTTCCGTAACACATCATCCCGTCATCAACCCCTTGGTCACATTGTGCACATTATGATGATGTCCTACCGAGTGGGCCCAGAGATACCTCTCCGCTTATCGGAGTGACAAATCCCATTCTCGATTCGTACAACCCAATGACACTTTCGGAGATACCAGTAGTGCACCTTTATAGCCACCCGCTTACATTGTGATGTTTGGTACACCCAAAGCACTCCTACGGTATCCGGAGTTGCACAATCTCATGGTCTAAGGAAATGATACTTGACATTAGAAAAGCTTTAGCATACAAACTACACGATCTTTGTGCTAGGCTTAGGATTGTCTTGTCCATCACATCATTCTCCTAATGATGTGATCCCATTATCAATGACATCCAATGTCCATGGTCAGGAAACCGTAACCATCTATTGATCAACGAGCTAGTCAACTAGAGGCTTACTAGGGACATGGTGTTGTCTATGTATCCACACATGTATCTGAGTTTCCTATCAATACAATTATAGCATGGATAATAAATGATTATCATGAACAAGGAAATATAATAATAACTAATTTATTATTGCCTCTAGGGCATATTTCCAATAGTATGCTCAATCCCTTAGTGCAAAAGAATGTCACGTTATATTGCCCCTTGTGATAGCAACCTTTATTATGCAGTTTGTCTCTTTTATTCTTTGCCATCACAAGTTTGTACAATGCTCAATTTTCTCTTACACTAAATGATCTAACACTTTTAGAAGCATTTTGTATTACCTTATTGCACCGATGACAACTTACTTGAAGGATCTTACTCAGTCCTTAGGTAGGTATGGTGGATTCTCGAAAATAAGATTTGGGTTTAAGGGTTTTCGGATGCACAAGTAGTATCTCTACTTGCTGCAGAATTTTTGGCTAGCAAAGATGGGGGGGACGCACCAAATGTTGAAGGATCTATGACAATGTAACTTCTATGTGAATATGAACAAACATAAATCATTATGTTCTCTTCCTTGTCCAGTGTCAACAATTTTGGCATATAATATTTTGATGGGGGCTCACAATCACAAAAGATTTCTAAGATAGTGTATTTTCATGTGAATCTTCTCTTCCCTTATTAATTCTTTCATGAATTGCATCGTTGACCAATGATATGTTTGTCAATCTCCAATGAAATTTTCTACTTATACTTTTCCTTATATGATGTCATTACTTACCATAAGATTAGGATATGATCTTTTTCATTTATTTTCTTTCTTTTCATTGAAGCATGAAAGTAAGGAAAACAAAACTCAAACTAAACTTTATTATATATATATCTTGCACATGATTACAAAGATAGATCACTAAGAAAACTCTCGAAAAGAAAGGATCGAACTAAACTTTTATTCATGTAAAGCAGAAGATAATTATGGATTGAACTAAGATAAGTAAAGGCAAAAGATAGTGGAGGTGATACGATACCGGGCACCTCCCCCAAGCTTGGCACAAGCCAAGGGTAGTGCCCATGCCCGATACTCAGTTTTCTTTTAGTGATGAAGAAGGAGGTGGTGGTGATGAAGTAGCAGTCTTGTACTCGGGTTTCCATGGCAGAGGCTCACCATTATAAGAGGAGGAGTGAGTCTCTCGGGTCCTGCAACTGGAATCCAAACTCATACCTTTAAACCTCACCTCATATTCAAAGACTTGGTTTTGAAGGTCGTAGATCTAGCTCTGGAGGAAGTTTATTTTCTTGTTGAAGGAGAAGACGATGTCCTTCATGGACTTGCCATCCACATTGAGATCACGGGTGTAGTCCACGATCATGAGGTGACTGGCATTGAGTCCACGTTCCACCATCCCCTTTCACCGAAAGGCTTCCTGCTCCATAGCTTCAAGCCTAGCTTCCATGAATCCAATCCCCTGGGTCCTTGCACATCGCGGATGTGGAGCACCCCCTCACGCATCTGGATAGCTTGAGGGTGCTGCATCACCTCCCGCAAATATTGGTTGATGACATCATCGAAGAACTTGTCCTTCGAGGAGCTTGAAGAGGCCATGGTGGATTAGATCTATCAGAAAACAACAAGGAAAAGAAAATAGGAGATTTCTCCGTGATACGGAGGTCAATAGGCTCGGCGGGTATATCAAGATTTTTTTATCTCGGGAAACAAGCAAAGGGAAGAAAAACGGAGTGTGGAAGGTACCCGAGGTGGGCATAACCCACTTGGGCGCGCCTGGCACCCAGGCGCGCCCTGGTGTCTTGTGCCCACCCGGGGTGCCTTCCTGGGTGTTTCTTATTTTCCAAAAAAAAATATATTCCAAAACTAAATATTTTTGCGGATTTTTCGGAGTCTGTTTACTTACCGTATCACGTACCTCCTCTTTTTCATGATTTGGAGTGTTCCGTAAGGTTTCCTCTATGTGTTCCGCCGGTGTCATAGTTTGGATAATATTGCTTATAACATTAATTGGCATACCTTAGATATAATGTTTTATTCGTTGCCCATTAAAAACCTTCGGGTTAGTACCTTCGGCATTATTTATTTTGATGGCTCCAGATCGATAAACCTCCTCGATAACATAGGGTCCTTCCCATTTAGAGAGGAGTTTTCCTGCAAAGAATCTGAAATGAGAGTTGTACAAAAGAACATATTCTCCAACTTTGAACTCACGCTTTTGGATTCTTTTATCATGCCATCTTTTAACTTTTTCTTTAAATAACTGCGCATTTTCATAAGCTGGAGTTCTCCATTATCTAATGAGATAATATCAAATAACCTCAGCTCGAAGTCGATGATCCTCGATATCTCCTATGTCCTTTGCCCATTGCAGAATATGGCATCGCCAGATCTAGGTGACATGTGAAGGTTCTAGTGATCCCGTCTCAGACTCCAAAGATGTGGTGTAGGACATAGAATCCATCATTAAGAGAATCGTTCGGTTCTTTGGATGCAGCAGAAGTCGGTCTTATGGCTGAAGGCGGCCCTGCCGCCCCTTCTCTTCTTGTCCCTAACCTCTCCACCCCTTGCTTGGTAGTAAAACATAGCACTGCCGAGAACATCTTTGATGTGGGTGTAATCCTTTTTGTGAATGTCCTTCGACGAGTCCAAGTAAAGAGCGTGGGAGAATCGGGGTAGAGAATGATGAGGACGGCGCGCCCGCCGCTGCGCAAAATAAGTACACCTCAAATTAATTAGCCTCCACCGTGCAAATGAATTATTGAAATCGAAGGAAGGATAGCAGCGCCGATGACTTACACGGGATTATAAGGCACGAGAATCGCCTCCTTGTCCTTATTGGCGAGCATGAAACTGACGATGTAATCCCTCGCATATTCACGCTACTCTGCACAGACTCCCAAGAAGCCCTCGTGCATGTAGTACAGTCACGACACGATATGACGATCTGCTCAACCCCAATGATGTAGTTCATGTGCAAGGCATAAAGGCGGACAAACGTAAAATCCAGCTTCTTCACGTGAAACATGTCGAATATGTAATCGAATCAGAGGAAGAACTTATCCGGGGGGAAGCTGTCGACGTACGACATTTGCCGCGGAACGTTAACCACATAGAGTGGGTATCCTGTATCTTTCGAGGCGATGAGGCCGTTCTTTACCCGCAGCACATCGTCATGAAGTCTCCTTAGATCGCCGAATCTGGCTCGTAGCGCTATTTCAGGTAGGATTGGTTGACCGGGGATATGCCATTTATCCGCATCGGGGATATCTACACGGTCCTGAAGCCGAGGTTGCTGAGGCGGCTGGATCATAGAATCAGCTTTTTTGCCTTTCCTCGCTCTCTTCCTAGACTTCTTTACTACCGGAAGGTCGTCAATAATACGTTGAGACGGTAATTCAGGCACCGACTCATGACGCTCAAACCCTGAGGAGGCGCTAGTATAGACATACTGTTCAGCGCCATCGTCATCCTCATCCTCATCCATGGCGACGTCGTCAGCGACTAATGGAGTCACCTGCTTACCCCGTCCGCTATCACCCAACCCAACACCCGACGCTAATTGGGTAGGTGGGGTGTTGATGTTCATACCTTGCCGAGGCTGCGTGCTCGTGGGTGTGCTCCCGGCCGTTAATATGGTGCACGGGGTTTCGTCGGCCTGCAAAGAAAAGTCTGCGACGTGAGACATCCGAAAGGCAATGAAAACGGGAGATTATACATTTATATTGAAGGGGGCCGGTGTGACAGATATCGTGAGGGCGTCGAGCTCAGCCAAAGAGGAGGCACCACCGAGCACGTCCGGTCGGGAGCCGGTGCAGAGTCGATCTGGGAGCAAAGGGAGCAGTGCGGGAGCAGCGCGAGAACCGTCTTTGGAGCAGTCTGACGGAGCAGTCAAGGGCAGGTGCTCCCAAGAAGTCAGCAAGGGGAAAGTCCTCTGCATTTTTTCTGGATTTTGCCTTGTCCAAGTGAAAACGCCCGTCACCAAGTTATTAGATATATCTGCAATCGCCTGTTTTGCGGCAGCTACCGCTATTGCGACTGTCTGAGATGATTTCTTCTCAACCGCAATCTCAACCTTCTTGTCGATGTTTTCTTCAGTTAACCTCCGTCTTTCCTTTCTCTCCTCCGTGGTCTCACGGTAGTACTTCTTCCACGTGGCGCCGTCTCCGACACCGTGCACGCGTCCATACAAAGGTCGAGTATCTACCGGTTGTTGTTTCAATATGTTCAACGCCCGGTTGAAAGGAGTGTCCCACTTGGGCCTCGCCAATGCCACAGACGGCGAGTCGCTTTCGGCTGCAATCCGGTGCTGCTCTCTCTGCAAAAGGCACAAGGATCGTTTACAAATATGACTAATGTGTGCAGTCGAATTGATCAGAAACTAAAATTACCAGCAGTCTCATGAACTCCGTAATGACCGGTGTTGTCTCGTAAACCTTCTTCACTGGGTCCCAACGGTGCCTTGCCCTCAGGACGTCACGCTCCTGTGGGGCGGTGAAATCCGCCAAGGGGTTTGGGATGCCCAGACTCGCGGCTTCTACGTCCTCATTGGCCCATTAGGACCTCTTTTCGCCGTAACCACGGCTTCCGAGGTGGTGGCTCCCAATGTTCCTCTTTTGAAGCCCCTTCATGTACTTAGACTTTTTTTGGCAGCTTCGGCCTCGCAAGCCTCCTTCAATATTTGAAACTGCTCTTCCGTGATTTTCGGATTATCCTTTACAATCTCGGAGTAGGGTTCCCCGTCGTTGATCTTTGCTTTCACTCGATTTTTCCAGGCGGCCAATGCGTCGCTAAACTTGGTCATGGCGTGCTTGTTTATCTTCTTCATTGCCGGGTCCTCGCCCGGATCTTCATAATCCTTCTCATTCCGCCCGGAACAAGAATATCTGGTGAAACTTCTTTAGGAGGGAGCTCCTCATATTTTCTATCTTCTGTAGTTTCTCATCGTTGATGGTGGCGGTTGTCCGTATGATGCAGCTTATTTTATTGCCGTAGCAGCGGCGCGCTTCCTCGGGCGCCTTTGGCTCAAAATTGCCGTCGTCCACCTCCGTGACCACAAGTCTAGTAGTCCTGAGTTTGTTAGGAACCCGTTGCCTCTTTGCTTTCGGTTCTACATCGGCTCCGCTCCCCGAGGCAGCACCGGTCTCAGCGCCGATCTCGATGCCGGTCTGAATCTCAGCGCCGGTCTCAGTCTCAGCACCGGTCTACGTGTCGGTCTTAGTCCCCGATGCCACCGGTGGGCCCAGCAACAACTCTGTTGATTGTCGGTAAGGCTAAAAAATTCGTCTGCCGCCCGGTAGACGTCATCGCAATCACCAGAACCCTGTCCTTCATCGTTGCTAGCCATGTTTCCTATGATTAAATCTAGTCAATTAATTCTAGACCTAATAAAATGAATAATGACATAAAAAAGGACTATTGTTTTGCAGGAATGTTGACTCCTTCCCGGTGCGGCAAATCCCGGTCACTCGATATGTCCTAGTTTGTAGCACAAGTCATGCCGAAGTTCACGGAAAATTTCGGCATGACCTTTGCTAAAAAGTGGACAAATCGAGAACCTGAAATTTGCCGGAACAGAAATGAATCAACATTCTGGCAAAACATAGGCCACTCAACATCATTCCTTGGAAACAACAAAGCCACTTGGGCACAATCGAACAACTTCAATGAAAAGATATAACATGAGCAAACACTATTGAGGAATTTGCATATAACATGGCCACTTCAATGAAAAGATATAATCGACAATAATGGAATATGCAAATGAACATCAATGGCATATATCATTTAAAAAAATCTTGTTTTTTGTTTACATAGCAACAATTAGTTTGACTAAGTTTTTGAAAAGAAAAACAATTCTATTTTTTGTTTATAGCTAAATGCCATAGCTACCGTTTTTATTTTATTTATAGATAATACTTTTGTTCTTTGTCTAAAGCTAAAAGTCTAGGAACTACATTTTCTCTAACCCTTTTGACCTCACCAAAATTTCCATAGCAAGACCTTAGTACCTACACCCAATTTCTTCAAAAATATTCAGGTCCATAGTCCAAATAATTCAAATTTCATTTGAATGAAATTTGGAACAAATTCAGGTCCGTAGTCAAAATATTTTTTTATAGCTAAGTGTTTTTTGTTTATACCCTCTGTTAATTTAAATCGAAATGCTACTATTATTTATATACCCTCTATTAGTTTAAAGCTAAATGGAATTACTGTTTAGGAATTTTCATAAAAATTGCCCTAGCTAATTTCCTAAAAAAATTGCTAATCATTTTTCCTAAATGCTATAAAATGCCTACTGCCCTAAAAAAATCTAGGGTTCATATGAACACCTAGGGTTCATATGAACATCAACACAGTATCAACATATATATAATTGCCCTAGTAGAGAGAAATAGGAGGGTAGGGGACAGGAGAGGCATAGCCTTACGGTCGGCGGCGAGGGCAGGCTCTGGCTCGGGCGGCGGATGAGGTCGAGGGCGGCGACGGTGAGCTCGAGGGAGGTGACAGTGAGGTCGACGACGGCCTCGGGCGGCGGCTGTGAGGTCGAGGGGGCGGCCTCGTGCGGCGGCTGTGTGGTCGAAGGCGGCGGGCGGCGGCGGTGTGGTCGAAGCCTGCCTCGGGCGGTGGCGGTGTGGTCGAAGGCGGCCTCGGGCAATGGCGGCGATGGAGCAGTTGGGGGACAGGGGGAGTAGAGAGAGGGGGGGAAGGACTTAGCGAAATTTTGAGCCCGGGCCGCCGGGATTTGAGTCAAACTAGCACTAGCGCGTTTTGTCGAAACGCGCTATAGCTAAGATAGCTATAGCGTGTTCCAGGGAAATGCGGTACGGCTATCCCTTTCTGTTTTCTTTTTCTTTTTCTTTTGTCTTCTTTACATTTTCTTTTTTTCATTTCTCCTTTTTCTATTTCTTTAATTTTCATTTACTTTTCTACTTATTTTTCTATTTATTTTATTTTACATAGCAGTAGCGCTCTACAGCAGAAACGCGCTGCTACAATGTTTTTAGCAGTAGCGTGCTTTTGGGAGAACCGCTACTACTATTCCTAGCCTACCGGCACTAGTGAGGGAATTTTAGTAGTAGCGCTTTTCTGTGAAGACGCGCTACTGCTAAAATAATGGTTGTAGCGTGGATTTGCAACAAGCGCTACTACTAAGTAGCGCTAGCGCCGAGTTTTGACCAACGCTACTGCTATACCTCTGTGTATAGCATTTTCCCTAGTAGTGATTGGAGGAAGCAAAAGGTCCCATGTAATCAAATCCCCAAACATCAAATGGTTCAACTGCAAGTGAATAATTCATAGGAATTTCTATTCTTTGGCATTCATCACAAGATAAGATGAACTTCCGAGCATCCTTGAAGAGAGTAGGCCAATAAAACCCAGATTGCAAGACCTTGTGAGCAGTTCTGTCTCCCGCATGATGTCCTCCATAAGCTTCAGGGTGACATTTCTGTAGGATTTGTCCCTGTTCATGCTCAGGTACACAACATCTAATAATACCATCTACTCCTTCTTTATAAACATGTGGGTCATCCCAAAAGTAATGTGTTAAATCATAGAAGAATTTTTTTCTTTTGTTGGTATGTGAAACTAGGGGGTATGTATTTAGCAACAATATAATTAGCAAGACTGTTCTGTTTTTGACAGATTATGTTTTCTATGTGTTTTTTTTGCTTATTTTGATGAATCTATGAGTAGTATCCGAGGGCATGAACCATGAAGAAGTTGGAATACAGTAGGTACAACACCAATATAAATTTAGAATGAGTTCACAACAATGCCTAAGTGGTGATTTGCTTTATATACTAACGGAGCTTACAAGTTTTTTGTTGAGTTTTGTGTTGTGAAGTTTTCATGTTTCGGGTAAAGATTCGATGGACTATGGAAAAGTGGCAAGAGCCTAAGCTTGGGGATGCCCAAGGCACCCGAAGGTAATATTCAAGGACAACCAAGAGCCTAAGCTTGGGGATGCCCCGGATGGCATCCCCTCTTTCGTCTTCGTCCATCGTTAACTTTACTTTGAGATATATTTTTATTCACCACATGATATGTGTTTTTCTTGGAGCGTCATTTAATTTTATTAGGATTTTCTTGCTGATTGAATAAAGTATTAAGATCTGAAATTCTTAAATGTTAGAGAGTCTTCACATAGTCACATAATTATTCGACTACTCATTGATCTTCACTTATATCTTTTGGAGTAGTTTGTCATTTGCTCTAGTTCTTCACTTATATATTTTTAGAGCACGACACTGGTTTTATTTTGAAAAAAATGATGAACTCTCATGCTTCACTTATATTATTTTGAGAGTCTGTAAACAACATGTTAATTTGCTTTGGTTATGAATTTAGTCCTAATATGATGGGAATCCAAGAGGGATATAGTAAAAACTTTCATATAAAGAGCATTGAACATTATGAGAAGTTTGATTCCTTGCATATTGTTTTGAGATATAAAGATGGTGATATTAGAGTCATGCTAGTGATTAGTTGTGGATTGGTAGAAATACTTGTGTTAAAGTTTGTGACTCTAGTAGCATGCACGTATGGTGAACTGTTATGTGATGAAGTCGGAGCATGATTTGTTTATTGATTGTCTTCCTTATGAGTGGCGGTCGGGGATGAGCGATGGTCTTTTCCTACCAATCTTTCCCGTAGGAGCATGCACGTAGTACTTTATTTCAATGACTAATATATTTTTGCAATAAGTATGTGAGTTCTTTATGACTAATGTGAGTCCATGGATTATACGCACTCTCACCGTTCCACCATTGCTAGCCTCTCTAGTACCGCGCAACTTTCACCGATGCATTACACCCACCATATACCTTCCTCACAACAGCCACCATACCTACCTATTATGGCATTTCCATAGCCATTCCGAGATATATTGCCATGCAACTTTCCACCGTTCCGTTTATTATGACACGCTTCATCATTGACATATTGCTTTGCATGATCATGTAGTTGACATAGTATTTGTGGCAAAGCCACCATTCATAATTTTTATACATGTCACTCTTGATTCATTGCACATCCCGGTACACCACCAGAGCCATTCATATAGAGTCATATTTTGTTCTAAGTATCGAGTTGTAATTCTTGAGTTGTAAGTAAATAAAAAGTGTGATGATCTTCATTATTAGAGCATTGTCCCAGTGAGGAAAGGATGATGGAGACTATGATTCTCCCACAAGTCGGGATGAGACTCCGGAGGAAAAATAAATAAATAAATAAATAAAGAGGCCAAAAAAGAGAGATCCCCAAAAAATGAGAGAAGGGGCAATGCTACTATCCTTTTTGCAAACTTGTGCTTCAAAGTAGCACCATGATGTTCATGATAGAGAGTCTCTTATGTTGTCACTTTCATATACTAGTGGGAAATTTTCATTATAGAACTTGGCTTGTATATTCCAATGATGGGCTTCCTCAAATTGCCCTAGGTCTTAGTGAGCAAACGAGTTGGATGCACACCCACTTAGTTTCTTTTTGAGCTTTCATAAACCTATAGCCTAGTGCATTCGTTGCATGGCAATCCCTACTCACTCACATTGATATCTATTGATGGGCATCTCCATAGCCCGTTGATACGCCTAGTTAATGTGGGACTATCTCCTTCCTTCTGTCTTCTCCACAACCACCATATTCTATTCCACCTATAGTGCTATGTCCATGGCTCACGCTCATGTGTTGCGTGAAAGTTGAAAAGGTTTGAGAACATCAAAAGTATGGAACAATTGCTTGGCTTGTCGTTGGGGTTGTGCATGATTTGAATATTTTGTGTGATGAAGATGGAGCATAGCCAGACTATATGATTTTGTAGGGATTATTTCCTTTGGCCATGTTATTTTGAGAAGACATGTGCTTTATTAGTATGCTTGAAATATTTTTTGGGCCATTTGCATTTCTGCCCCTAACTCGAACCACCTACTCAGATTTGCCCCTAATTTCAAAGCATGCTCAAATTTGCCCCTCTGTCGTTAAGTCACTACTCAGAAATGCCCTTCCGTCCAGTCAAAGGCCTTTGACCATCAAAGGCCCATGTGTACTGTAGCAGTTGGAAAGTGCTACAAGATTGGACGAAAGTGCTACAATCTTGCATGGAAGGGCATTTCTGAGTAGTGACTTAACGGCGGAGGGGCAAATTTGAGCATGCTTCAAAATTAGGGGCAAATCTGAGTAGTGGGTTCGAGTTAGGGGCACAGATGTAAATGTCCCTATTTTTTATGTCAATATTAAACTCTTATTTTCAATCTTATGGATCTGAATATTCTTGCCACAATAGAGAAGATTACATTGATAAATATGTTAGGTAGCATTCCACATCAAAAATTCTGTTTTTATCATTTACCTACTCAAGGACGAGCAGGAATTAAGCTTGGGGATGCTTGATACATCCCCAACGTATATATAATTTTTTATTGTTCCATACTATTATATTATCCATCTTGGATGTTTTATATGCATTTATATGCTATTTTATATTATTTTTGGGACTAACCTATTAACCTAGAGCCTAGTGCCAGTTTCTGTTTTTTCCTTGTTTTTGAGTTTTACAGAAAAGGAATACCAAATGGAGTCCAAACGAGTTGAAACTTTACGACGACTTTTTATGGACCAAAATAAGCCCACGGAGTATCAGAGATGGCCCAGAGGAGACACAAGGCATCCACAAGGGTGGAGGGCGCCCCCACCCCTAGGGCACGCCCCCTGCCTCGTCGTTGCCTCGTGGGCCCCCTTGACTTGTCCCCGTCGCCAACACCTTCTATGAACCACAATACCTCCAAAAATAAACCTATATCGGAAGTTCTGTCGCCGCAAGCCTCTATAGCCATGAAAAACAAATTGGGAAAGGATTTTCTTGAGATTTTCAAAGGCAGAATGGGAACAGTGAAACCAATTTTCTTGGGTAATGACATCCTTTCAATAATCCCTAGGGTACAGGGACTGGATGTTCTCACTAAGCCTTTTGAGGTCAAGGAAATTGAGCAGGTTATCAAGGAATTGCCCATTGACAAGGCCCCTGGACCTGATGGATTTAATGGTCTTTTTATGAAAAAATGTTGGCCAATCATTTCTGGTGACTTTATTACTTTAGTTAATGAGTTTCATGTTGGAACTGCTCAACTAGAAAATCTCAGTGAGGCATACATAACTCTGATCCCCAAGAAGTTGTCTCCTGAAACTGCTGGTGATTTTAGGCCAATTTCCTTGACAAGTGTGGGGTTGAAGTTCCTCGCCAAACTTGCTACAAACAGGTTTCAGGATGAAATAACTAAATGTGTTCATAAGAATCAATACGGTTTTATCAAATCAAGATCTATTCAGGATTGCATCGCATGGACTTTTCAGTACATTCATCAGTGCAATCAGTCGAAACAGCCAATCATGTTACTCAAGTTGGATTTTCAAAAAGCGTTTGATTCAAAATAGCATGAGGCAATTATAAAGATCATGGTGGCAAAGGGATTTGATAATAAATGGATATCCTGGATACAACAATTGTTGTCCTCTGCAACCTCATCAATCCTGCTCAATGGGGTTCCAGGTAATCATTTTAAGTGTAAGTGTGGCGTAAAGCAAGGTGATCCTATCTCACCTTTGCTATTTGTGATTGCTGCTGATCTATTACAGACTATGATTAATGATCATCTCAGTAAAGGACTTCTTTCCTTACCCCTAGTAACTCATGATCCTGACTACCCAGTGGTTCAGTATGCTCATGATACTCTATTGTTTGTGTCTGCTGAGTCAGTTTAGTTGGAGGTGCTCAAATCTGTTCTAGACTCTTTCTCCCTTGCAACTGGTTTGCAGATTAATTACCACAAATCTTCAATGTACCCAATTAATGTGGATGCCACTTCTGCCAATGCTCTTGCTGCTCAATTTGGGTGCCAACTGGGGGTGATGCCATTCACATATCTGGGTTTGCCTGTGGGCACCACTAGGCCCTAAATTGTGGATCTACTTCCACTTGTTGACTGCATGGAAAGAAGATTGACTGCTAGCTCATGGTTTCTGCCCCAAGGTAGCAGATTGCAGTTGGTCAATTCTGTTATCTCCTCACTGCCAATCTTCTTCCTTTGTAGTTTATCAATTCCACAAGGGATTTTAAAACAACTGGAAAGAATACAAAGACAATGCCTTTGGAGAAAGTATGGCCAGGAAAAAGGGATTTCTCTGGCTGCCTGGCCCTTGGTCTATAGACCCAAACTAAAGGGTGGGCTTGGCATACTCAACCTTGGTCTGCAGAATGAAGCTTTGTTAATGAAATTCCTCAATAAGTTCTAGAACAAAGTAGATGTGCCATGGGTTCATTTGATCTGGGATAGTTATTATTATCAGAGGGTTCCACATGACACTGCTCTGTGTGGCTCCTTTTGGTGGAGGGACATATGTAAGCTAATGGACAATTTCAGGGTTGTTTCTTCAGTAACTGTTGGAAAAGGGGACTCCTTGCTTTTCTGGTCAGATTCTTGGGAAGTGGATAACTCTTGCATTCCACTTCAAGATAGATTCCCCAGGCTATTCTCATTCTGCTTACAAAAGAATTCCTCTGTTTTGGAAGTGTTGGTCACTGATGAGTTTCATAGCATGTTCTCTCTGCCATTATCTGAAATGGCCAACATGGAGTTTAATCATCTCTCCGGAATCTTGTCTGAGATCTCCTTGGATGCTAATTCTAAGGATTGTTGGCAATGAAAACATGGGAAGAAAGCTGGATACACAGCAAAGAAATATTATGACTTGGTTCATGAGCCAATTCCTACCAACCCTCTACTATGTCGGGTCTGTAAATCCTGTTGTACTATGACAATCAAAATGTTTGCCTGGCTGTTCATTATGGACAGAGCAAACACCAAGGATATGATTCAGTGCAGGAAGTGGAAGATTAATGATGGGCCTGAATGTGTTCTTTATCCCACAGGAGCTCTTGAAGACAGGAACCATCTGTTCTTTCAGTGTAACTTCAACATGAGAGTGTGGAACTATCCACAAATCACATGGCTCAACAATCAGGATATGGTTCAGATTGCTTGCCATGCTCGGAAGGAGTTCAATAAGACTTTCTTCTCTGAGGTGGTTTTCCTAACTTGGTGGAATATCTGGAAAGTCAGGAATGATAAAGCCTTCAGGTATATCAGACCTACCTTGAGCGAAGGAGAAATGGTTTTGTCCAGGACATTTCTCTCTTGGCTCACAGAATCAAGTCAAGACACAGGGAGGCTTTGCTTAAATGGATTGATTTCCTGCCTCCTTGAGAGGTCAACATTTGTATTATGTTTAGTTAGATCTTTCTTTCTCTGTTTAGAATAGGTTGTATAGATCTTTTTCTCCTTTTCTTTTTGCACTGTTCCTTCTCTTAAGGAACTCTTTTTTGTACTTGTTGTTTCAAGTTTTAATAAATTGTTGTGGGGTGTAAGCCCTGCAGTCTTCAGTCAAAAAAACAAAAACAAATTGGGAGCCCATTCTGGCACCCTGCCGGAGGGGGAAACCATCACCGGTGGCCATCTTCATCATACCAGCGCTCTCCATGACGAGGAATAAGTAGTTCACCCTCGAGGCTGAGGGTATGTACTAGTAGCTATGTGTTTGATCTCTCTCTCTCGCACGCGTTCTTGATTTGGCACAGTCTTGATGTACCACGAGCTTTGTTACTATAGTCAAATCATATGGTGTTTCTCCCCCTCTATCTCCTTGTGATGAATTGAGTATTTTCCTTTGAGGTTTTGTTATGGTGGACTGAATCTTTGGATGTGAGAGCACTTGATGTATGTCTTGCGATGGGATATCCATGGTGACAATGGGATATTCTGTTGATGCACCTGATGTATGTTTTGGTTATCAACTTGCGAATTCCCGTGGTAACATTGGGGTAATCTATGCATAGGGGTTGGTACGCGTTTTCATATTCCTTTCTCCGATAGAAATCTTGGGATACTCTTGAAGTTCTTTGTGTTGTATTGAATATTATGAATCTGGGATTGTGTGATGCATATCGTATAATTGACCCACGGATACTTGTGGTGACATTGGAGTATCTAGGTGACATTTGGGTTTGATTGATGTGTGTCATATGGTGTTATTTTACTATGAACTCTAGGGCTATTTGTGACACTTGTAGGAATAGCTCGATGAATTGATAGGAAAGAATAACTTTGAGGTAATTTCGTACCCTACAAGCAATTTCATCTTATGTTCTCCGTCACAGGAACTTTGGATTGACTTCTGTCGCATGTTGAGGGATTGTTATATGATCCAATTATGTTATCATTGTTGAGAGAACTTGCACTAGTGAAAGTATGAACCCTATGCCTTGTTTTCAAGCATTACGATATCGTTTTTGCTCACTTTTGTTACTTGCTACCTTACTATTTGTATATTTTCAGATTACAAAAACCTACATCTATCATCCATATTACACTTGTATCACCATCTCTTCGCCAAATTACTGCACCTATACAATTTACCATTGTATTGGGTGTGTTGGGGACACAAGAGACTCTTTGTTATTTGGTTGCAGGGTTGTTTGAGAGAGAACATCTTCATCCTACGCCTCCCATAGATTGATAAACCTTAGGTCATCCACTTGAAGGAAATTTGCTACTATCCTACAAAAGTCTGCACTTCGAGGCCCAACACGAGTCTACAACAAGAAGGTTGCGTAGTAGACATCAGCATTGCACATCAAAAATTCTGTTTTTATCATTTACCTACTCGAGGATGAGCAGGAATTAAGTTTGGGGATGCTTGATACGTCTCCAACATATCTATGATTTTTTATTGTTCATGCTATTATATTATCTACTTTGGATGTTTTATATGCATTAATATGCTATTTTATATTATTTTTGGGACAAACCTACTAACCTAGAGCCTAGTGCTAGTTTCTGTTTTTTCCTTGTTTTTGAGTTTCACAAAAAAGGAATATTAAATGGAGTCCAAACGGAATAAAACTTTCGCGATGATTTTTCTTGGACCAAAAGGCATCCACGGAACTTGGAGTCCAAGTCAGAAGAATCACGAGGAGGTGACAAGCCGCCATGGCGCGCCCTAGGGGGGCGCCCCCTAGCTTGTGGCCCCCTTGGGAGTCCACCGACCTCCCTATCAGCTCTATAAATCCTCAAATATTCCATAACCATCAGAGACATCCACGAAAATACTTTTCGGCCGCCGCAAGCCTCTGTTCCCATGAGATCCCATCTTCGGGCCTTCTCCAACAATCTGCCAGAGCAAGAATGGATCATGAAGGGCATCTACATCAAATCTATTGCCCTTTCAATGAAGCGTGCGTAGTTCACCTCAGACCTACGGGTCCATAGCTAGTATCTAGATGGTTTCTTCTCTCTCTTTGATCTTCAATATAGTGTTCTCCTCGATGTTCTTGGAGATCTATCCGATGTAATCTTCTTTTGCAGTGTGTTTGTCGATATCCAATGAATTGCGGATTTATGATCAGCTTATCTATGAATATTATTTGAATCTTCTCTGAATTCTTACATGCATGATTTGATATCTTTGTATTTCTCTTCGTATTATCGGTTTGGTTTGGCCAACTAGATTGGTTTTTCTTGCAATGGGAGAGGTGCTTAGTTTTTGGTTCAATCTTACGTGATTTCACCCAGTGACAAAGTAGGGGTAGCGAGACACATATTGCATTGTTGCCATCAAAGATAACAAGATGATGTTTTCATCATATTGCTTGAGTTTATCCCGCTACATCATGACATCTTACTTAATGCGTTACTCTGTTCTTATGAACTTAATACTCTAGATGCAGGCAGGAGTCGGTCAATGTGTGGAGTAATAGTAGTAGATGCATAATCGTTTCACTCTACTTGACATGGACGTGATGCCTATATGCATAATCATTGCCTTGGATATTGTCATAACTTTGCGCTTTTCTATCAATTGCTTGACAGTAATTTGTTCACCCACCGTACTATTTTCCTTCAAGAGAGAAGCCTCTAGTGAAACCTATGGCCCCCGGGTCTATTTTCCATCATATATTTTTAGATCTATAAACCAAAAACCGCAAAATACCTTGCCGCAATTTATTTGTTTTACATTTTAGCAATATTTTATATCTATCTCTATCAGATCTGACCATTGCAATTGACCATGAAGGGATTCACAACTCCTTTATCGCGTTGGGTGCAAGTGTATGATTGTTTCTATAGGTGCATAGATTGGAGACTTGCTTGTACCTCCTACTGGATTGGTTCCTTGGTTCTCTGACTAAGGGAAATACTTATCTCTACTTTGCTGCATCACCCTTTCCTTTTAAAGGGAAAACCAACGCAAGCTCAAGAAGTAGCACTCGCATTCGCGAGGACCATGGTACCTTGGCCGAAGATTAACGTGATGGAAATGGCCACTGGTCCTCCGCCCAAGGGAAAGGAGCATCGCCGCCCTGAGCAGTACTTTGGACAGGTGATGAATGGCATGCGGGCGATAGAGGGCCAGTGTTCAAAAGATGTAATTTTTTAGTGATTTGCATTAAGCTTTGTATCTCCTGGACCTTGTGCTTTATAATGCATCCGTCGGACTTGTTTTATATTGTTCTGTTTTTAATTTTGACTCCTATTTGGTCGTATGTTAAGTCTGAAAGCTACCAGTCATCGACTTCGGGCCCCAGGTGAATGTCGTGAGGGGTGTTTTTGTCTCCGCACTATTACCCATAGCCAACGTCTTGGTACCCGGAGGCGGTAGTGCGTGAGCAAAGCTAGGCAATCAGATTATTCGGTTTTATTGCTTTCACTTAGCCTTCAAAGCTTGATGGTGGGGACTAAGGACTAGCCCCACGTGTATTGTGATTTACTTGGGGCTAAAAGCGTACCCTTTCCGATCACGTGGTTTGTGCTAAGACGAACCCTTCGTGTTACACGGTGAAATCGCCAATGATTTTTGGAGCCAAGCCTCATCATCGGATTGCTAATCAGTTCGCGCTTATCATGGTGGTCAGTTTTCAGCTTTCTCCTCCTAATGTACTTGAATGGACAAGCCAGAAGTACAATTGCAGTAGTTATCCCTTTGCCCTCCTAACCAAACATGCAGAACATAAGGGGCAAACACAGGAGCCGGGCAACCCAACTATTGACCTAAGACATGGTTCGGAACTTGATGCATGTAATGCAATATCCGGGACGCTGAACACTCGGCGGTAAGCGGTGTCAGACTTGTATGCTGAGCTGATAGAGGAAATCGAGCTCTGGGTTAAATAACCGATCGTGTTTTCATGCCAAGCTATTCGAAGAGCGAGGGGAGAATCGGAAAAGGAATGACCAAATCGCAAGATGCGGATATCCGGACACCATGAAGGGTATTTGTTTATTTCTCGTAGGCTCGAGACGTCTTACCGTACAATTTGAACTTTGAAGGAAGTACTTGTAAGAGGAAAGGAAAAGAAAATTTACAGAGTGAAGGTTGACGCAGGAACTTGATGTGTGAGTTGAAGCCTTCACTGTGCCCTGTTGCACGTCTGCGTCTTTGCTTCTGATGGGTGGGGGTTGGGACCTTTGATAAAACCTTGATGAGTGAGGACGCTGCCAATGAAGCTTTATGCTTGGGGGTGTCAAGAATTGGTCCCCGGGTCGTCCGAAGAGGAGGTACTTCCGAAGTTTGGTTTAACCGAACATTTACTTCGGATTTGTTGTTGTATGCCTCACGGCTTCCCATGGTATTTTGAGTGCAAAGTTGTGTTGACGAGGCACGTGGAGCGTGAAGAGAGTGGGTGTGTCATGGGGCTCGTAGCCCTACTTGCGGCGAATGCATGCGGGCTCCCATGACAAGGAACGGGTTCGAACCTGTTTACAATTGTCACTGGCCTTTATGGCGGGTCGGCCTCCTGGCCTATATGGGCCGGTGTGGTCTTCGGCCGCTAGGGCCGCAGTATGCTCTTCGGTTCAAAGTGAGCGTTCTATGTTGTCATTAATAGTTATGACGCCTGAGGGACTAGGCATCTTCAACTTGAGGTACACGTAATTCGGGATGACATTGAATTTGGCAAACGCTGTTCGGCAGAGGAGGGCGTGATAACCGCTGTGAAAAGGTGCAATGTCGAAGATCAAGTCCTCGCTTCGGAAGTTATCCAGAGATTCGAACACTACTTCAAGCGTTATTGTGCCTGTGCAGCGGGCCTCCACTCCCAGAATGAGCCCCTTAAATGTGGTGTTATTTGGTTTAATCCTTGGCGGATCGATCCCCGTTTTCCTCATTGTATCTTCGTATATCAGATTGAGGCTGCTACATCCGTCCATGAGGACTCTAGTGAGGTGGAATCCATCGATGATAGGGTCGAGCACTAAGGCTGCAGAACCTCCATGACGTATGCTGGTCGGATGGTCCCTGCGATCGAACATGATCGAACAGGCTGGTCATGGATTGAATTCGGCGCTACTGGCTTGATGGAGTATACGTCCCGTAGTGCTTGCTTCCTCTCCTTCTTTGGTATGTGGGTTGTGTAAATCATGTTTACCATCTTGACCTTGGAAGGGAAGGGTTTCTGGACTCCACTGTTTGGCCTGCGTGGCTCATCATCGTCCTCGCTCCGTGGGCTTTTACCCGAGTCTTCGACTGTGAGTTTACCGGTCTGTTTAATCAGCCAATAGTTTTGGTTTGAGTGGTTGGCGGGATTCTCTGACGTGCCATGGATCCGACAGGCCCTATCCAGGATTGTATTCTAGTCTAGACGGGTCGTCACTATTGCCTTTAGGGTCCTTTAGGGGTCCGAACTTCTGATTTCAGAATTCGGCATTTACTTCCATATCCTCACCCTCGCCGTCATTATGGCCACGTTTATTCTTGCTGCATATGGGCTTTTTCCATTCCCATCCCGAACCTCGGAGGTACCAGGTGTGTCTGGGTTGGTGTTTTTGCGGGCACGCTAACTATCTTCGCCTGCCCAAAAGCGGGTCATGAGGGAAGTAAGGGCTTCCATAGTTCATGGTTTGTCCTGGCCGAGCTGTCGTATGAGCCATTCGTCCTTGACACTATGCTTGAAGCGCAGCCAAGGCTTCGGCATCCGGACATTCAACGATCTGGTTTTCTTGGTCAGGAATCGGTTCCAAAATTGTCGGGCAGACTCTCTGGGCTGTTGTGTAATGCGATTTAGGTCGTCCGCATCCAGAGGCAGGACATAGGTGCCCTGGAAGTTTGCTCGGAAAGCGTCCTCGAGCTCTTCCCAGCAGCCTACAGAGTCTTCAGGAAGGTTGTTCAACCAGTGTCGAGCTGGACCTTTAAGCTTTAGTCGCAAATATTTAATGGCGTGGAGGTCATCTCCTCGTGACATGTGAATGTGGAGGAGCAAATCCTCTATCCATACAGCTGGATCTGTGGTTCCATCATATGATTCGATATTCACGGGCTTGAAGCCTTTTGGGAATTGGTGTTGCATTACCCTCTTTGTGAAACATAGGGGGAATGCGCCACCCCGCCACTCGGCCTACATCGCCTCGGAGGTCTTCGACCCTCTGAATCTGCTGCTGCTCTTGGATTCTATCGTTTCGGTTTAGCCGATCGTAGTATCCTTCTTGATAAGCATGTGGATCTTCTATGGGTCCGTAAATGGACCTGGTGCGGCCTCCTCGTGCGTCTAGGTCATGGCGGAGGTCCTACTCGTAAGTGGGCCGCCCTTGATCCTTGCCATGACGGTGAGGTGGGGCGGCTATGTGTTCGGCCTCATCAGCTTCTATGTCCCGCCCTCTAGGGGGGCGGTTTGGTTGTTCGGCGTTTCTATATATTGGGAGTGTGGGCTCTATGGCCTCGTCGTCGAACTGCGGCAGGAGCCTTCGCTTGGGGTAGATTTTGGTTGGCTATTCGCGGACATACCCTTGTTCAGCGGCTAGGACTTTAGTCCATCGGTCATTGAGGGTGTCCTTTCGGTCTTGATTTTGCATTTTTGTTTCTTTAAGCTTTGGGCGGTGGCTAAAATCCTGATCTAGAGGGTCTTCGGGGATGATGAAATCGTCATCCCCGAGACTGGCCTCCTCTTAAGAGAGCGGGAGGTAGTTGCTATCTTTGGAGTGGTCGTGTTTTTTTGGATTGAGCGGGTCCTCCTGCCCCGCAGGGTCATCCTGATGGTTCTTGTTGGTTGCATCCCCTGTGAGTTCATCCGTGTTATTTACTGTGCCATTCTCGGTGGATTCTATGTTGCTGGCATAGCTTCAACGTGTCTTTGATCTACGTGTTGTTTTCGGCATTTGGGCGGCTCATGTCTGGGCTTGCCTTGGTCCTGATAAGGAGTGTCGTCTTCGTCATTTGGGGTGCCCACCATGTAAATATCGTAGGTGGATGTGGCCGACCTATTAGGAACATAGCATGCAATTTCAAAAAAATTCTGACGATCATGCAAGATCTATCTAGGAGATGCATAGGAACGAGAGGGGGAGAGTGTGTCCACGTATCCTCGTAGACCGAAAGCGGAAGCGTTAGCTTAACACGGTTGATGTAGTCGAACGTCTTCTCGATTGACCCGATCAAGCACCGAACGTACGGCACCTCCGAGTTCTGCACACGTTTAGCTCGATGACGTCCCTCGAACTCTTGATCCAGCAAAGTGTCAAGGGAGAGTTCCGTCAGCATGACGACATGGTGATGGTGATGGTGAAGTTATCCGCGCAGGGCTTCGCCTAAGCACTGCGACATTATGACCGGAGGAGTAAACGATGGAGGGGGGCACCGCACATGGCTAAGAACAATTGATGTCTCTTAGAGGTGCCCCTGCCCCCATATATAAAGGAGAGAGAGGGGAGGAGGCCGGCCAAGGAGCGCCCCCAAGTGGGGAGGAGTCCTACTAGGACTCCAAGTCCAATTCGGACCCCCTTCCTTTTATCGGAGAGGGAAAGAGGGAAAGAGAGGGAGAAGGAGAAGGAAAGGGGGGCACCGCCCCGTTCCACACTCCAATTCAGATCCCTTGCTTGGGGGGGGCGCCAACCCCTTGTGGGATGGAGTGCCTCCTTCCCTAGGCCCATGTGGCCCATAACTTTCCCCGGGGGGTTCCGGTAACCCCCCGGTACTCCGATAAGTACCCGGAACACTCCGAAACCATTCGGGTGTCCGAATACTATCGTCCAATATATCAATCTTTACCTCTCGACCATTTCAAGACTCTTCATCATGTCCGACATATCATACAGGACTCCGAATAATCTTCGTTCACCAAAACACATAACTCATAATACAAATTGTCATCGAACATTAAGCGAGCGGACCCTACGGGTTCGAGAACTATGTAGACATGACCGAGACACCTCTCCGATCAATAACCAATAGCGGAACCTGGATGCTCATATTGGCTCCCACATATTCTACGAAGATCTTTATCGGTCAAACCGTTATCACAACATACGTTATTCCCTTTGTCATCGGTATGTTACTTGCTCGAGATTCGATCGTCGGTATCCTCATACCTAGTTCAATCTTGTTACCTACAAGTCTCTTTAATCGTTCTGTAATGCATCATCCCGCAACTAATTCATTAGTCACATTGCTTGCATGGCTTATATTGATCTGCATTATCGAGAGGGCCCAGAGATACCTCTCCGATACTCGGAGTGAAAAATCCTAATCTCGATCTATGCCAACCCAACAAACACCTTCGGAGATACATGTAAAACATCTTTATAATCACCCAGTTACGTTGTAACATTTGAGCACACAAGGTATTCCTCCAGTATCTGGGAGTTGCATAATCTCATAGTCAAAGGAAGATGTATAAGTCATGATGAAAGCAATAGCAATAAAACCTAATGATCATTATGCTAAGCTAACGGATGGGTATTGTGCATCACATCATTCTCCTAATAATGTGATCTCGTTCATTAAATGACAACACATGTCTATGGTTAGGAAACTTAACCATCTTTGATTAACGTGCTAGTCTAGTAGAGGCTTACTAGGGACACTATGTTTTGTCTATGTATCCACACATGTATCAAGTTTCCGGTTAATACAATTCTAGCATGAATAATAGATATTTATCATTATATTAGGAAATATAAATAACAACTTTATTATTGCTTCTAGGGCATATTTCCTTCAGTCTCCCACTTGCACTAGAGTCAATAATCTAGTTCACATCGTCATGTGATTTAACACCAATAGTTCACATCTTTATGTGATTAGTTCACATCGCCATGTGACTAACACCCAAAGGGTTTACTAGAGTCAATAATCTAGTTCACATCGCTATGTTATTAATACCCAAAGAGTACTAACGTGTGATCATGTTTTTCTTGTGAGAGAAGTTTAGTCAACGGGTCTGCCACATTCAGAGTCGTATGTATTTTGCAAATTTCCTATGTCTACAATGCTCTGCATGGAGCTACTCTAGCTAATTGCTCCCACTTTCAATATGTATCCAGATTGAGACTCAGAGTCATCCGGATCGGTGTAAAAGCTTGCATCGACATAACTCTTTATGACGAACTCTTTATCACCTCCATAACTGAGAAATATTTCCTTAGTCCTCTTAGGTAACTAAGGACAACTTTAACCGATGTCCAGTGATCCACTCCTAGATCACTATTGTACCCCCTTGCCAAACTCATGGCAAGGTAAACAATAGGTCTGGTACACAACATAGCATACTTTATGGAACTGATGGCTGAGGCATAGGGAATGACTTTGATTCTCTTTCTATTTTTTGCGTGGTCGGGTTTTGAGTCTTACTCAACTTTACACCTTGCAATACAGGCAAAAACTCCTTTGACCGTTCCATTTTGAACTACTTCAAAATCTTGTCAAGGTATGTACTCATTGAAAAATCTTATCAAGTGTCTTGATCTATCTCTATAGATCTTGATGCCCAATATGTAAGCAGATTTACTGAGGTCTTTCTTTGAAAAACTCCTTCAAACACTCCTTTATGCTTTCAAGAAAATTCTACATCATTTCCGATCAACAATATGTCATTCACATATACTTATCAAAAAGGATGTAGTGCTCTTCTTCTAAATACAGGCTTCACCGCAAATCTGTATAAAACTATATGCTTTGATCAACTCATCAAAGCGTATATTCCAATTCCAAGATGCTTGCACCAGCCATAGATGGATCGCTGCAGCTTGCACACTTTGTTAGCACCTTTAGGATTGACAAAACCTTCTGGTTGCATCATATACAACTTTACTTAAATAAATCCAGTAAGGAATGCAGTTTTGACATCCATTTGCCAGATTTCATAAAATGCAGCAATTGCTAACATGATTCAGAGAGACTTTTAAGCATCGATACGGGTGAGAAAATCTCATCATAGTCAACACCTTGAACTTGTCGAAAACCTTTTTCGACAACTCGAGCTTTGTAGATAGTAACACTACTATTGGCGTCTATCTTCCACTGGAAGATCCATTTATTCTCAATGGCTTGCCGATCATCGGGCAAGTCCACAAAAGTCCATACTTTGTTCTCATACATGGATCCCATCTCAGATTTCATGGCCTCAAGCCATTTATCAGAATCTAGGCTCATCATCGCTTCTTCATAGTTCATAGGTTCGTCATGGTCTAGTAACATGACTTCCAGAACAGGATTACCGTACCACTCTGGTGCGGAATGTGCTCTGGTTAACCTATGAGGTTTGGTAGTAACTTGATCCTCTCTAGTTGGTGTAGGCATCACGAGAATGGTTTTTTGTGGTGAACTACTTTCCAATTAGAGTGAAGGTACAATTACCTCATCAAGTTCTACTTTCCTCCCACTCACTTCTTTTGAGAGAAACTCCTTCTCTAGAAAGTATCCATTCTTACCAACAAAGAACTTGCCTTTGGATCTGTCATAGAAGGTGTACCCAACAGATTCTTTTTGGGTATCCTATGAAGACGCACTTCTCCGATTAGGGTTCAAGCTTATCAAGCTGAAACTTTTTCACATAAGCATCACAACCCGAAACTTTAAGAAATGACAGCTTAGGTTTCTTGCCAAACCACAGTCCATACAGTGTCATCTCAACGGATTTTAGATGGTGCCCTATTTAACGTGAATGCAGCTTGTCTCTAATGCATAACCCCAAAAACGATAGTGGTAAATTGGCAAGAGACATCATAGATTGCACCATATCTAATAAAGTACGGTTACGATGTTCAGACACACCATTATACTGTGGTGTTCCAGGTGGCATGAGTTGTGAAACTATTCCACATTGTTTTAAATGAAGGCCTAACTCGTAACTCAAATATTCGCCTCCGCGATCTGATTGTAAAAACTTTATTTTCTTGTTATGATGATTCTCGCTTCACTCTGAAATTCTTTGAACTTCTCAAATGTTTCAGATTTGTGTTTTATCAAGTAGATATACCCATATCTGCCCAAATCATCTGTGAAGGTCTGAAAAGAACGATACCGCCGTGAGCCTCAACACTCATTGGATCGCATACATTGGTATGTATTATTTCCAATAAGTCAGTGGCTTGCTCCATTGTTCCGGAGAACGGAGTCTTAGTCATCTTGCCCATGAGGCATGGTTCACAAGCATCAAATGATTCATAATCAAGTGATTCCAAAAGTCCATTTGCGTGGAGTTTCTTCATGCGCTTTACACCAATATGACCTAAACGGCAGTGCCACAAATATGTTGCACTATCGTTATCAACTTTGGATATTTTGGCATCAATATTATGAATATGTGTATCACTACGATCGAGATTCAATAAACCATTTACATTGGGTGTATGACCATAGAAGGTTTTATTAATGTAAACAGAACAATAATTATTCTCTGACTTACATGAATAACTGTATTGCAATAAACATGATCCAATCATATTCATGCTCAACGCAAACACCAAATAACATTTATTTAGGTTCAATACTAATCCCGACGGTAGAGGGAGTGTGTGATGGTGATCTTATCAACCTTGGAATCACTTCCAACACACATCGTCACCTTGCCCTTAACTAGTCTCTATTCATTATGTAACTCCTGTTTCGAGTTACTAATCTTAGCAACTGAACTAGTATCAAATACCCAGGGCTACTACGAACACTACACTACTAGGGAAAAGCCTAGCAGTAGCGCGGGTTCTAGGTATATCAGTAGCGCGGGGTCCGGCGCTACTAATAAGGCGCTACAACTAACCCATAGTAGCAGCGCGTTCAACCCCGCGCTACTGCTATACAAGTGTAGCAGCAGCGTGCTGCGTGGATGCCCGCTACTGCCAATAGCTCTAGCGCGCGCTACTGCTAACTTTTCTCCACTCGCTATTGCTAATTTCAGTAGTTTTTGAATTTTTTTTGCATATTTGTTTTGTATTTGAACAGGCTTTATACAAGAACCTTTAGCACATACAAATGTCATCATGATACACATACAAATGGCTGCGAGACCACAAATGTAATCATAGCATATAAATACATATAGTATCATCATAATCATCATCCATCACAAAGTGGTATCTCATCATCATCTCGAAAATAGCAATACATGCAAGTCTCGAATACTTGCAACTACAACGCCATCTATCTAAATAATGGTTTACGCGAGAAGAGCTATCACTATGAGTGAGAGCGGAACTATGCAGTACATGAGGCAGCGGTTACGAGCTCCCTCTCGTGCTAGCGTGAACCTCAAGTAACTAGCTTCTCCTTCTTGTCTGCTTTTGAAGCCTTTATGGCTGGTGATACGTCTCCAACGTATCTATAATTTTTGATTGTTCCATGCTATTATATTACCGCTTTTGAATGTTTATGGGATTTATTTTACACATTTATATCATTTTTGGGACTAACCTACTAACCGGAGGCCCAGCCCGTATTGCTGTTTTTTTGCCTATTTCAGTATTTCGAAGAAAAGGAATATCAAACGGAGTCCAAACGGAATGAAACCTTCGGGAGCGTGACCTTTGGAACGAACGTGATCCAGAGGACTTGGAGTGCAAGTCAAGAAGCAGCTGAGGCGGCCACGAGACAGGAGGGCGCGCCCACTATCTTGTGGGCCCCTCGGGCAGCCACCGACGTACTTCTTCCTCCTATATAAGCCTACGTACCCCGAAAACATCCAGGGAGCCAACGAAACACAATTTCCACCACCGTAACCTTCTGTATCCGCGAGATGCCATCTTGGAGCCTTCGTCGGCGCTCCGCTGGAGGGGGAATCGACCACGGAGGGCTTCTACATCAACACCATAGCCCCTCCGATGAGTTGTGAGTAGTCTACCATAGACCTTCGGGTCCATAGTTATTAGCTAGATGGCTTCTTCTCTCTTTTTGGATCTCAATACCCCCTCCCTTGTGGAGATCTATTCGATGTAAACTCTTTTTGCGGTGTGTTTGTCGAGATCCGATGAATTGGGTGTTTATGATCAAGTTTATTTATGAGAAATATTTGAATCTCCTCTGAATTATTTTATGTATGATTGAGTTATCTTTGCAAGTCTCTTTGAATTATCAGTTTGGTTTGGCCTACTAGATTGATCTTTCTTGCCATGGGAGAAGTGCTTAGCCTTGGGTTCAATCTTGCGGTGTCCTTTCCTAGTGACAGCAGGGGTAGCAAGGCACGTATTGTATTGTTGCCAACGAGGATAAAAAGATGGGGTTTATATCATATTGCATGAGTTTATCCCTCTACATCATGTCATCTTGCTTAATGCATTACTCTGTTCTTTATGAACTTAATATTCTAGATGCAGGTAGGAGTCGGTCGATGTGTGGAGTAATCGTAGTAGATGCAAGCAGGAGTCGGTCTCTACTTGTTGCAGACGTGATGCCTATATACATGATCATGCCTAGATAATCTCATAATTATTCGCTTTTCTATCAATTGCTCGACAGTTATTTGTTCACCCACCTTAATACCTATGCTATCTTGAGAGAAACCACTAGTGAAACCTATGGCCTCCGGGTCTGTCTTTCATCATATAAGCTTTCAATCTACTTTTATTTGCATCTTTACTTTTTGCATCTATATTATAAAATACCAAAAATATATTTATCTTATCATATTATCTCTATCAGATCTCCCCAAGTGGTCGTGAAGGGATTGACAACCTCTTTATTGCGTTGGTTGCGAGTTCTTTGTTTGTTTGTGTAGGTGTGTGGTACTTTTGAGGAGCCTCCTACTGGATTTATACCTTGGTTCTCAAGAACTGAGGGAAATACTTACGCTACTATTGCTGCACCACCCTTTCCTCTTCAAGGAAAACCAACGCAAGCTCAAGACGTAGCAAGAAGGATTTCTGGCGCCGTTGCGGGGGAGGTCTTCGCTCAAGTCAAGACATACCAAGTACCCATCACAAACCCATCTCCCTCGCATTTACATTATTTGCCATTTTCCTCTCGTTTTCCTCTCCCCCACTTCACCCTTGTCGTTTTATTCGCCCTCTCTTTCCCAATCTCTCTGTCTTTCGCATGCCTTTTTCTGTTTGCTTGTGTGTTGTATTACTTGTTTCCATGGCGCAAGATAATACCAAATTGTGTGATTTCTCCAATACCAATAATAATGATTTCCTTAGTACTCCGATTGCTCCTCTTAATGATGTTATGTCTTGTGAAATCAATACTGCTTTGCTGAATCTTGTTATGAAAGATCAATTCGCCGGCCTTCGTAGTGAAGATGCCGCTACTCATCTAAACAACTTTGTTGATTTGTGTGATATACAAAAGAAGGAAGATACGGATAATGATATTGTTAAATTGAAGTTATTTCCGTTTTCACTTAGAGATCGTGCTAAAGTTTGGTTTTCGTCTTTGCCTAAAAATAGTATTAATTCTTGGAACAAGTGCAAAGATGCTTTTATCTCTAAGTATTTTCCTCCCGCTAAGATCATCACTCTTAGGAACGATATTATGAATTTTAAACAACTTGATCATGAGCATGTTTCCCAATCTTGGGAAAGAATGAAATTGATGATTCGCAATTGCCCTACTCATGGTTTGAATTTATGGATGATCATACAAATTTTTTATGCCGGTTTGAACTTTGCTTCTAGAAATCTTTTAGATTCGGCCGCGGGAGGCACGTTTATGGAAATCACATTAGGAGATGCTACAAAACTTCTTGATAATATTATGGCTAATTATTCTCAATGGCACACCAAAAGATCTTCTAGTAAAAAACTGCATGCTATAGAAGAGATCAATGTTTTGAGTGGAAAGATGGATGAACTTATGAAATTGTTTGCTACTAGAAATACTCCTCTTGATCCAAATGATATTCCTTTGTCTACTTTGATTGAGAATAATAATGAATCTATGGGTGTGAATTTTGTTCGTATGAATAGTTTTGGAAACAATGCTTATAGAGGAAACTTTAATTCTAGACCGTTCCCTAGTAATTCCTCTAATAATTATGGAAATTCATACAATAATTCTTATGGTAATTTTAATAAGATCCCTCTGATTTTGAGAATAGTGTGAAAGAATATATGATTTCTCAAAAGAATTTTAATGCCTTGCATGAAGAAAAAATGGTCAAAGTTGATGATTTGGCTAGGAACGTTGATAGACTTTCACTTGATGTTGATTCTCTTAAACTTGGATATTCTTCTCCTAAGCATGATATCAATAAGTCTCTCAAAGCAATGAGAATTTCCATTGATGAGTGCAAGGAAAGAACCGCTAGATTGCGTGCTAAGAAAGATTGCTTTGTAAAGGCGTGTTCTTCTAGTTTCGATGAAAATAATGATGAAGATCTTAAAGTTATTGATGTGTCTCCTATTAGATCTTTGTTTTGCAATATAAATCTTGATAATAATGGGACTGGATATGAATCAACTTTAGCTAGAAGGTGTCCCAAGAATTTGGAGTTTTAGATCATGATGCTAAATTTGGTAAATGTGGGATTGGAGAGGTCATGACTTTAAATAGCATTGAACCCACTATCTCGGATTTCAAGGAATTTGATTATGATAATTGTTCTTTAGAAGGTTGTATTTCCTTGTTGCAATCCGTTGTTAATTCTCCTCATGCTTATAGTCAAAATAAAGCTTTTACCAAACATATCGTTGATGCCTTGATGCAATCTTATGATGAAAAACTTAATTTGGAAGTTTCTATACCTAGAAAACTTAATGATGAGTGGGAACCTACTATAAAGATTAGAACTAAAGATCATGAGTGTTTTGCTTTGTATTATTTGGGTGCTAGTGTTTCCACGATTCCGAAAACTTTATGTGATATTCTAGGTTTCCATGATTTTGATGATTGCTCCTTAAATTTGCACCTTGCGGATTCCACCATTAAAAATCCAATGGTAAGGATCAATGATGTTCTAATTGTTGCAAATAGAAATTTGGTGCCCGTATATTTTATCGTTCTTGATATAGATTGCAATCTTTCTTGCCCTATTATTCTTGGTAGACCTTTACTTAGAACAATTGGTGCGATTATTGATATGAAGGAAGGGAATATTAGATTCCAATTTCCATTAAAGAAAGGCATGGAGCTCTTTCCAAGAAATAAATTCAAATTACCTTATGAATATACCATGCGAGCTACTTATGAATTTAGTGCCAAAGATGGCACTACTTAGATCTATCTTCGCTTTTATGCCTAGCTAGGGGCGTTAAACGATAGCGCTAGTTGGGAGGCAACCCAATTTTATTTGTGTTTTTTGCTTTTGTTCCTGTTCAGTAATAAACTTTGAATCTACCTTCTGTTTAGATGTGTTTTATGTTTTAATTAGAGTTTGTGCCAAGTAGAACCTATAGGATAACCTATGATGATAGTTGATTTGATTCTGCTGAAAAACAGAAACTTTGCACGCACGAAATTAGTTGTTTAAAATCACAGAAACGCGATTTTGCGTTGATTCTTTTTTCTTCTGATCAATAGACAAATTTTCCAGGACTTCCTATTTTGGTAGGATTTTCAGAGTTCCAGAAATTTGCGTTAGTTACAGATTGCTTCAGACTGATCTGTTTTTGACAGATTCTGTTTTTCGTGTGTTGTTTGCTTATTTTGATGCATCTATGGCTAGTAAAATAGTTTATAAACCATATAGAAGTTGTAATACAGTAGGTTTAACACCAAAATAAATAAAGAATGAGTTTATTACAGTACCTTATTTGGTGGTTTTCTTTTCTTTCACTAACGGAACTTATAAGATTTCCTGTTGAGTTTTGTGTTGTGAAGTTTTCAAGTTTTGGATAGAGCTTTGATGGACTATGGAATAAGGAGTGGCAAGAGCCTAAGATTGGGGATGCCCATGGCACCCCAAGATATTCAAGGATAGCCAAAAGCCTAATCTTGGGGATGCCCCGGGAAGGCATCCCCTCTTTCGTATTTGTTCATTGGTAACTTTACTTGGAGCTATATTTTTATTCGCCACAAGATATGTGTTTTGCTTGGAGCGTCGTGTATTATACTAGTCTTTGATTTTTAGTTTACCACAATCATCCTTGCTGTACACACCTTTTGGGAGAAGCCCACTTGATTAGAATTTGCTAGAATACTCTATGTGCTTCACTTATATCTTTTGAGCTTGATAGTTTTTGCTCTAGTACTTCACTTATATCTTTTAGAGCACGGCGGTGGCTTAATTTTGAAGAAATTGCTAGTCTCTCATGATTCACTTATATTATTTTGAGAGTCTTTTAGAACACAATGGTATTTGCTATGGTTATAAAATTTGGTCCTAGAATGATGAGCATCCAAGTTGGGTATAATAAAAACTATCATAGAAAGTGAATTGGATGCTATGATCAATTTGTTGCTTGATAATTGTTTTGAGATATAAAGGTAGTAATGTTAGGGTCATGCTAGTGGGTAATTATGAAATTGAGAAATACGTTTGTTGAAGTTGGCAAGTCCCGTAGCATGCACGTATGGTAAAAGTTGTGTGACCAATTTGTTGCATGAGGTGCTCTTTTGAGTGTCTTCCTTATGAGTGGCAGTCGGGGACGAGCGATGGTCTTTTCCTACCAATCTATCCCTCTAGGGGCATACATAGTAGTACTTTGCTTTGAGGGCTAAGTATACTTTTGCAATAAGTATATGATTTCTTTATGACTAATGTGAGTCCATGGATATACACACACTCACCCTTCCATTTTGCTAGCCTCTATTACTACTACGCAACTTCCGCCGGTATCATGCACCCAATATTTACCTTCCTCAAAACAGCCACCATACCTACCTATTATAGCATTTCCATAGCCATTCTGAGATATATTGCCATGCAACTTTCCACCGTTTCGTTTATTATGACACGTTCCATCATTGTCATATTGCTTTTTGCATGATCATGTAGTTGACATCGTATTTGTGGCAAGGCCACCTTCATAATTTTCATACATGTCGCTCTCGAATCATTGCATATCCCGGTACGCCACCGGAGGCATTCATATAGAGTCATATCTTGTTCTAGCTTTGAGTTGTAATTCTTGAGTTGTAAATCAATAAAAGTGTGATGATCTTCATTATTAGAGCATTGTATCAGTGAGGAAAGGATGATGAAGACTATGATTCCCCCACAAGTCGGGATGAGACTTCAGACTTTCAAAAGAAAAAAAAAGAGAAAGGGCAAAAAGAAAAAAATCCAAAGAAAAAAAAAGAAAAAAAAGAAAAAAAATTAAAATGAGAGAAAAAGAGAGAAGGGACAATGCTACTATCTCTTTTTCCACACTTGTGCTTCAAAGTAACACCATGATCTTCATGATAGAGAGTCTCCTATGTTGTCACTTTCATATACTAAATGGGAATTTTTCGTTATAGAACTTGGCTTGTATATTCCAATGATGGGCTTCCTCAAAATGCCCTAGGTCTTCATGAGCAAGAGAGTTGGATGCACACCCACTTAGTTTCTTTTGTTGAGCTTTCATATATTTATAGCGCTAGTGCATCCGTTGCATGGCAATCCCTACTCACTCACATTGATAACTATTGATGGGCATCTCCATAGCCCGTTGATACGTCTAGTTGGTGTGAGACTATCTTCTCCCTCTTTTTGTCCTCACAACCACCATATTTTACCACCTTAGTGCTATGTCCATGGCTTGCGCTCATGTATTGCATAAGAGTTGAAAAAAGCTGAAGTGCATTAAAAATTATGAAACAATTGCTCGGCTCGTCATCGGGGTTGTGCATGATCGGAGTATTTTGTGTAATGAAAATGAAGCATGGCCTAACTATATGATTTTGTAGGGATAAGATTTCTTTGGCTATGCTATTTTGATAGGACATGATTATTTGTTAGTATGCTTTGAAGCACTATTATTTTTATGTTTTATAAGCTTTTATCTTGAATCATTTGGATCTGAACATTCATGCCACAATAAAGAAAATTACATTGAGAATTATGCTAGGTAGAATTCCACATCAAAAATTCTGTTTTTATCATTTACCTACTCAAGGACGAGCAGGAATTAAGCTTGGGGATGCTTGATACGTCTCCAGCGTATCTATAATTTTTTATTGTTCCATGCTATTATATTACCCCTTTTGGATGTTTATGGGTTTTATTTTACACATTTATATCATTTTTCGGACTAACCTACTAACCGGAGGCCCAGCCCGCATTGCTATTTTTTTTTTGCCTATTTTAGTATTTCGAAGAAAGGGAATATCAAACAGAGTCCAAACGGAATGAAACCTTCGGAAGCGTGATTTTTGGAACGAACGTGATCCAGAAGACTTGGAGTGCAAGTCAAGAAGCAGCCGAGGCGGCCATGAGACAGGAGGGCGCGCCCACCCCCTTTGGGAGCGCCCCCTATCTTGTGGGCCCTTCTGGCGGCCACAGACATACTTCTTCCTCCTATATAAGCCTACGTATCCCGAAAACATCCACGGAGCCAACGAAACACAATTTCCACCACCGTAACCTTCTGTATCCGCGAGATCCCATCTTGGATCCTTCGCTGGCGCTCCGCCGGAGGGGGAATCGACCACGGAGGGCTTCTACATCAACACCATAGCCCCTCCGATGAGTTGTAAGTAGTTTTACCACAGACCTTCGGGTCCATAGTTATTAGCTAGATGGCTTCTTCTCTCTTTTTGGATCTCAATACAATGTTCTCCCCCTCTCTTGTGGAGATCAATTCGATGTAAACTCTTTTTGCGGTGTGTTTGTCGAGATCCGATGAATTGTGGGTTTATGATCAAGTTTATCTATGAGAAATATTTGAATCTCCTCTGAATTCTTTTATGTATGATTGAGTTATCTTTGCAAGTCTCTTCCAATTATCAGTTTGGTTTGGCCTACTACATTGATCTTTCTTGTCATGGGAGAAGTGCTTAGCTCTGGGTTCAATCTTGCGGTGTCCTTTCCTAATGACAGCAGGGGCAGCAAGGCACGTATTGTATTGTTGCCATCAAGGATAAAAAGATGGGGTTTATATCATATTGCATGAGTTTATCCCTCGACATCATGTCATTTTGCTTAATGTGTTACTCTGTTCTTTATGAACTTAATACTCTAGATGCAGGCAGGAGTCGGTCGATGTGTGGAGTAATAGTAGTAGATGCAGGCAGGAGTCTGTCTACTTGTTGCGGACGTGATGCCTATATACATGATCATGCCTAGATAATCTCATAATTATTCGCTTTTCTATCAATTGCTCGACAGTAATTTGTTCACCCACTGTAATACTTATGCTATCTTGAGAGAAGCCACTAGTGAAACCTATGGCCCCGGGTCTATCTTTTATCATATAAGCTTTCAATCTAATTTTATTTGCATCTTTACTTTTTGCATTTATATTATAAAATACCAAATATATATTTATCTTATCATACTATCTCTATCAGATCTCACTTTCGCAAGTGGCCGTGAAGGGATTGACAACCCCTATATTGCGTTGGTTGCGAGTTCTTTGTTTGGTTGTGTAGGTGCGTGGTACTTTTGAGGAGCCTCCTATTAGATTGATACCTTGGTTCTCAAGAACTGAGGGAAATACTTATGCTACTATTGCTGCATCACCCTTTCCTCTTCAACGAAGACCAACGCAAGCTCAAGACGTAGCAGCCGGCGCCCGAGACCCCATTCACTTGCGCCTGACACTCCTGCCACTCGTTGTACACCACCGGAACCTTCCCTTTGTACACGACATAGCACTTCCATCTCTCCATCAAGAAACTAGGTACCTGTTAGAGATGCATCTTCATGAAGAGGATGTACAATCATATGCAACAAAATATACTAGAGCAACACGAAAAAGAAAGGGTTAGCAACTAGTGCAACATACAGTACGCAAACTAATTAACTAGAGGTACGTAGGTCATCGTACGCAAACTAACAAAGTAGCGTTTCACAAGTTCGGCAGGTATCGTGGACATCACAAAGTTTCATCGCAACAGAAAGTATACAAGTTCAACCAACACATATCATCATCATCGGCATTGTAAATCACTAGAAGTTCCATCCTTCCATATCATCGAGGATGGACCCTAGCTTCTTGAACAGTGTGTGGTCTAGACATTGCATGCCTATGCGAGTTCTGACGTCAGCTCGTGATATAGGGCCGTGCTGGAACATCCCCTTCTCATCGACGACTTCTTTCATGATGATCGTCACAATGTCCCTTTGGATGCAAAAGAAGTCATCCCTAAGTTTATAATCTGCTTCTCCATGAGATTCTAGCCACTTGTGGATATGATCATCATTTCTGCTTGTCATGCGAAGCGTTTGGTGATCCATGCTGAACTCAATCATGAGATGGACGATGTAGAATCCATCCTTCTTTCTTTGTTTTGGGACATGGATGCAAGAGAAGTTAGTTTTATGCGCGAAACCCATCTTCTTGTTCCTTTGTTTCCTGATCTGCATGTGGCCACCTCTAATGCTGAAGCTTTGGAGAGCATCATCTAGAATATTCATTATGTGGGTGTAGTCCTTTTTCTCGTAGTCTCTCGAAGGTTCAAAATACACGACGTGGGAGACTCGCTGGTAAACAACGACAAGGACGGCGTGCCCGTTGCTGCGGGGAAAAGACACCTCAAATTATTCTCCATATGAGCGAGAAGGAATGATTGAAATGTACGAAAGGGTTGTTTGGAACTGACTTACTGTGGATGATAAGGCAGGTGGACAATTTCCTGGTCCTTATTCTGTACCATGAAGTTTTGGAGGTAGTCCCTAGCAGTTTCACGCTCAAAGTCGCCGACACTCAAGAAAGACTCATGCATGTAGTATAGATCCGCCACACAGATTTGCGGGACTTCTTAACTCTTCATGACGGAGCTCATATGTAGCGCAAAAAGGCGGACGATTGTAAAATTGAGCCGCCTTGTCAGAAACATCTCAAAGATATGGTCAAACCGCAGGAAGAACACCTCCGCGGGCCATGTGTCGACGTAGCACTTCCCCTCAGGCACACGAGCCGCGTATGTCGGATATCCTAGATCCTTTGAGTCTAGTAGGCTTTTCTTAGTCCATAGCACATGGTTGTGCAGTCTCCTGAGATCGCCTGATAGTGCCTCCAGCGGTTCTGGCGGTAGCATCGGCTTGCTCGTGAGATGGAACATGGCCGCACCTTTCACGGGTACACGCTCTTCAGAATCCATCGTCTGGCTGCTATGTGCTCTGGCTTGTTTGGAGGCAGCTATCTTCCCCGATCTCTTCCTCTCCTTTTTCTTGGGCACACCTTCTAGACCCTTCCTTAACCCCTGCCCCAGGGTTCCCGTGCTAAACACTGTACGACCCCCGGCAAGTGAGCCTGTGTTGAGGCGGCATCTTTAGGCGTGTCCTGTGAGGAATTCATGAAGAGAGACTTTTTGCAATCCTTCCAACGACCTTCCTGCCCGGGCATATCATCCATATCCTCATTAGCATGCTGATAGCCTGATTCGTCATATGGTTGACTCATCATATCTATGTCACAGTCATACGTGTTTGTATTGAGGAAACCCATAGGGTCGACCTCCGTCTCATCATCCATTCTCGGTTCTACAGGACCGATTACATCAGCTAGTACTATTGCACCCCCTTCATCACGTCGTCCGCCGCTCTCACCCGGCACTAGAGGAGCTGGTAATTGCGTAGGCGGGGTAGTGGTCTCTGCACATGCTTGTTGATGTGTGGTTATTGGTGTTCTCTCGGCCGGCTCCAGACGAATAAGATTCTTCGTCCATAGCAGCACCCAACCTTTGTAGCTTCCATTCCATGGCGGGGTCTCGTCGTCCTCTCCCACATGCTGTACTGGAGGAGGCAAAGCCTCGTGCCCCGATTTCACACTCGACAAGCTAACCCTGAAGTGCCCAGCAGGGATCGGCTGGTTGTGGAACGTGGGTTGCAAGGGGTTCATTATCATCCCCTTTCCCACGTCCACCTTCCGGCCTTTGATCAAGTAGAGTATCGTGCACGGGGTTTCTTCGGCCTACAAACACATATGTTTGTGGCTTAAACATCCGAAAGGCAACGAAAATGGAATATTCTCTCTCTCTCTCTCTCTCTCTCTCTCTATATATATATATATATATATATATATATATATATATATATATATATATATGTATGCTGCGACATGTAATTACCGTGACGGCGTCGAGCTCAGCCAAAGACGAAGGCCCACCTTGCGCGCCAGAGACTGAGGATGGGCTGCTATGAGCGGGAGCAACTGCGAGAGGAGGCCTGGTTGCGTGAGCAAGTGATGGTGTGGTGTCGTTATTGTTCATGGAGTTGCTCCCGACGAAACTGGGCATCCAGAAATAATGTACCGTCTTGTCTGGATTTTCCTTCGTCCAGTTGATGATAGCTGGAACCAAGTTAGTAGCAAAATCATTTCTGCAGGTAGTCACAGCTGCATTGACTGCCTGCTGTAGCAACTCATTTTTCTCCTTGGATGTTTTTTTCACGTCCTCAGCTGCTTTTTTCTCGACCGCAAGCTTCACCTTCGTGTCGATGTCTGCCTGACTAAACTTCTTTTTCTGCTTCTTGGCCTCCGGGCCCTTGTTGTAAACCACCTTCCACGTGGCGCCGTCTCCAGCGCCATGCACACGACCATATTGCGGCCGCTGGTCCAAAGGGAGTCCCTTAAGTTCGTTCAAGGACCGGTTGAGAGGGATGTCCCACTTGGGCCTCATTGGAGAAGTAGGGCTTTCGGCTGCATGCTGGTGTTGCTTCTCCTGCAGAAGGAGCATGAACCGTTTAGGAATGTGTAGTCGACTAGATGTGGAGCTAAATGTAAGGTGGTAAAAGAATAATTACCAGTAGTCCGATCAATTTCCTTGTGATCTGGTCTGTGTAAAAAACCTTCTTTTCCTTGTCCCACTTGTAGCCGCCCCGATGAAGTCACGCCCAAGGTGTTGGTGAACTTCGCGAAGGGGTCTGGGAGACCCGCGGCTTCACGTTCCGCGTCCTCCTTATCCCATATGGTCCTTTAACCGAGGTATCCACGGCTTCCGAGGTGATGCTTCCCTGTGTTCCTTTGCTGAAGGCTCTTGAATTTCGCAGCCTTAGCCTTGGCTGCCTCGGTAGCGCAAGTGTCCTTGAACTTTTCGAACTCATCTTCTGTAAGTGTCGGATTTTCCTCCAGAATCTTGGACAGGGGTTCCTCAGCCTCAATAGCTCGTTTCGCCCTCCCTTTCCAGGAGGCCAAATCATTGTTGAACATGCCCATGGCGTGATTATTAATCTTTTTCATCTTGGGATCATCCCACGGTTGTTCTATTCTATCATCCCGGTCGGGGAACTTGACTCACTTGTGCAACTTCGTCAGGAGCAACTGCGTCAAATTTTCTTTACTCCTTAAGTCATCGTCGTTGATGCTCGCGCATTCTCGTAGGATGCATCCTACTTGGTTCCCATAGCAGTTGCGAGGTTCTTCCGGCTCTAATGGCTCAAACTTGCCAGGTGCCATCTTTGTGATCACTAGTCGTCCAATCCCTAGTTTGTTAGGTTTTCGTATCCTTTGCTTCTTCTGCTTCTTCTTTTCGGTAGCGGCATCGGCGCCGATACCTTCCCCGCCGGTCTCAGCACCGCCATCAGTGCCGGCGCCATTGGTGTCAATGTCGGCGTCAGTACCATCATCGAGGCCGACCTGCAAACCTTGGTTAGCAGTCAAATAGTCGAGGTACTCTTGTTCACCCTCATAATCCATCTCGTCTGCATCTTGGTCAGAAGGCCCAGTTTCTTCGTTGTTCGACATGTTTCCTATGATTAAGTCTCCTTGTTTATTTCTAAAAGTATGAAAAAAATGAGAAAAGACATAAAAAAGAAATCTATGTGCCAGCACTTGATATGCCTACTATCTAGCACAAATCATGCCAAAATTCACGGAAAATTTCGGCATGACCTTTGCTAAAAAAATGGACATATCGAGCGCCTGCAATTCACCGGAACAGAAATGAATCAATATTCCGGCGTAACATAGGCCACTCAGATCATTTACCAAAATTGAACCAAAACATCACATGTCCAAATGACATGTCCAAATTCCAAACATGACATGTCCAAAACATGACATGTCCACATATCACATGTCCAGTTCAAATTTGCATATAAATTCAGCCTACCTAAATCCAGCCTGCCTAAATTTGCTTTAACAAGGGATGTTGATTTGGACAATTGCTTAAATGCTGCCTTTTCTTTTAACTACAACTACTTAACCCTAAATTTCTGTCCTATTTTAAAACCTAGCTAAATTCGTAACTAAATAGATAACCTAATTAACCTACTGCCCTAACTAAAACCTAAGTAAATTAACCGACGAACCCTTGCTAGCAAAGAGAGAGGGGGGGGTTACAGAGGGTGTAGGGGCGAGGAGGCAAGCCCGACGACGGCCGAGGTAGGGAGGGAAGGAAGCAGAGGAGGGAGGTGTGGCGCGTCGGGGTCGAGCGGCCAGATTGGGGCGCGCGCCGGGTCGGGCGGCGCGCCGGGCACAGCGGTCTGACGGGGAAGAGAGAGTGGGGGATTTAGGGGAAAAGAGGCGGGATGAAGCAGAGAGAGTGAGGATTTTGGGTTAAGTGGACGTAGCAGTAGTGCGTTTAGACCAAACGCGCTACTACTATTACAGGCAGCTATAGCGGTTTTGTACGGAAACAACTACTGCTACCTTGACTAGATGTAGCTCTTTTTCAGTCAAGCGCTACTACTATAACCAATTTCCCTTTTTCTTTTCCTTTATTTTCTCTCACTTTCCTTTTTTTCTGAGAGCAGTGAACGAAGGGAAGGCGATATATATTGCATCATTTGACGGTTAAATATGTATACAAAATAGGAACATATATATTACATCATTGTACCCATGCATAATAATGGCTAAGTGTGTATACAATATATATATATATATATATATATATATATATATATATATATATATATATATATATATATATATATATACGTAACAGAATATTATTCTGTTACCGTTTTTGAATTGACGTTTTCAGGTGGTTGTACTGATGTTTTCAAAGCGGTCGAACTGATGCTTTCAGTTGTGTTTAACAGATCGTGTTCTTTAGTTGAAAAACTTTTTGTAATTTTTTTCAGAACGGGGCGTGTAATATATCGTTGGAAAGCTCTTGACAACCATATTTCAAGTATATTGAACGTTTTTGCAAAATCATTATGGTTTAAGAGCAGTTTTGAAAAAACTGTTTTTTTCAAAACCGAAAACGTGAATCGTATTTTGGACTCAAATTTCAAACCGTTTGTTGGAATTGAGCAAATAAGATGGCGTTGGAAAGCTGGTGAAAATCCGAGTCTTCCATATATGTATTGTTTTTTCTAATTCTATATTATATAAAAGTAATTTTAAAATGGTGAAATTTTGGGCGAAACGTATTTTCGCGATTTTTTGCAAACGGTTTGTCGGATTGACACAAATGATACGACATTAGAAAGCTATGAAAAGTGCGCAACTTTTTCGTATAGAAACGTTTTTCTAATTCCTTACGGTTTAAAAACGATTTCGAATACGGTCAAATTTGTTTCTGAACGCGATTTTTTTGAAAAGTTTGTCAAAATATGGCAAATAATATACCGTTGGATAGCAATCGAAAATGCGAAACTTAGTTATGTTGAACGTTTTCTCTACTTCGCAACCGTTTAAGAGTAATTTAGAATATGGCATGACGGATCTTGCTATTTTCTTGTCCGAAAAACAGAGTAGTCGTACTGATATATGTGTATGTTTGTACTGAGCTATTTTTTGTAGAGTAATTTTGAATGGTTCCGAAAAGGGGTACTTGTACTGATGCTTGCATGGGTTTGTACTAAGCGTGTTTTCACTAACTAGACTTTGCTCTGTTTTTTGGGTAATATTTTTCTCATAAGTTTTTAACGGTTTACTATATCGTCGCCCCTGTACTTGTATGGTTTGTATCATCGAACTGAATTATATTTTATTCAAAAAGAAAACGTGTTTGTTTTGTTTTTTTTAACTTGACATTTTTTTTGACAACGTTGTTCTGAACTTCTCTCATTTTACGACTTGTACTGAGGTACTTACTAAGCGGGATTTTCATGGGGTTTCTTTTTTTGCTTGAACTTTACAATTTGAATTCCTGTCATTTCTTTTATTCCGAACGGACCACCGTTTTTAACTCTTACTGAGGTACTTACTACGCCCGAACTGGGGTGGCTGTCTCATGTCTCGGCGTGTTTTTTAACAAGAACAAGCAACCAAGTTTTTCAACGAATTTGAGAGAGAAGAAAGAAAGAGATCCACATGGGGTTGTAGCGAAGAGGGCGGCTCCCGCATCATTAGTCCGCTAGTGCAAGATGGGCAATAGCAGTAGGTCACAAAGAGGGCAGCTGTCTTCCTCGACATCATAGTACTGAGGGACGCGTCCTTGTTGAACTGCTAGAGATGGTGCCACCCGGCGGTGAGCAGAACCTCCCCACAAACCATGGCATATTTTAAGTTTTTATTCCGAATGGACCACCGTTTTTAACTCGTATTGGTCAATATTTTTTATTCAAACCATTTTTCCTTTCATCATCTCATAGAAATTGTTTCCACACATATAATACATGTATATAAATCATATTATCCATAGCACAAAAATCATCGGCCTATTCCTGTACAGAACTTTCAAGCACCCACATGAATACATGTACTTCCTGTACCATCTGTTTTGAACTTTGAAAGAAGCTATAACATCTATTTCCCAAATGTGTACAGAATTTTAAGTTTCCAAGCATATACCGTTTGTTCCTTTTTGTTGATGGGCACCTGCCCCTACTCCT
Source organism: Aegilops speltoides (assembly GCA_021437245.1). Lineage (NCBI taxonomy): Eukaryota > Viridiplantae > Streptophyta > Magnoliopsida > Poales > Poaceae > Aegilops > Aegilops speltoides. The sequence goes on along the minus strand of CM038147.1, from coordinate 170,411,992 downwards.
GTGGACTGACAGTGCCACGAAGTGGAGCTGAAGGAGAGGGGATCACGAGCGGCGGCTGGGTGCACCGGGATTTGGCCGCTTTAGGGGATCCCAGCTACCACCAAGTCATCCCCGAGGAGCTTGTAGAGGCAGGGAAGTTGGTCACCGGCTATCTGGTGCAAGTTTGGACTACCAGGTGCACCGGGATTTGGCCGCTTTAGAGAAACAAGAAGTCTGAACAAACATAAATTATATAGGTTACAGAAATTAGACAACTACTAGTACCGAATTCAGTAGCAAGAATGTTCAGACTGACGGTGTTATTATTTGTGTTTGTTTGTAAGCAAGGTTCTGGGGTTAAAAGAAACAAAAATGGAAGATTTTTTTATGTCGAGGCAGCAGGTCCGCCTTCTCAGTCGTGGCGCTCCCTCCACCTTCCTCCCCGCGCTCTGTCCGCCTTGCCCCCCATGCTCCGGCCGCTCCCTCCCACGCACGCCGGCCAACCGCATCCCTGCTTCCATCAGCTCCACCTCGACAGAGCAAAATTATCGCACAAAGTCAAACTTGCTGCTGTACCATCTTCACCAAGTTGAACTTGCGGTAGCCAAGGTATCCATAGTCGTTGGGAGCCGTCCAAGTCGAGCTATGACCGTAGTCCAAGTGGAACTGCGACCACAATCTTCACCCAGCGTTGCACCCATTGAGCACCCAGACAGTGAGAGCGCCATCTCATTTTTCTTTGAACTTTTGCTTTTGTGTTGCATGCTCGTTGATAGATTCCCTGCAGCGGCCAAATCCTGGTGCCGCTCGTGAACTCCGCCTCCATCAGCTCCACTTCGCCGGAGCAATCAGTTCAGAACTTTTTGAGCCACCATTTTTTTGCAAATAGTACCTCTTCCTATGCTTCTCTGCTTTTTCATCCCTGATTATGATTGAGCTTCCTGTGAGAGTGTCGTTGACGCACGAGAGGACTACCATCAGCGCTCAACTTGGACGGCTGCCAGCAACCGTTGTGGACGGGCCGGTGGTGGTGTGGCCCAACCAGAGGAGGTCGGTGGCTGTGCGACGCGTTGCCGGGATGACACATAAGAATTGAACTGAATGGATTTTAGATATTGAACTGAACCGAAAGAAGAAACTGGACATCACACACACATTTCTACATCAGGATTGATATAGTGTCCACATGAACTTACCTGAAGTTCAGAGATCAAGTGTAAGACATCATTTTGAAGAAGCGGCGCTGGTGGTCGGGAGATCAAGAAGAAGCACTGACTGGCTGCAAAAAATAAAAAGATAAGAACAAAGTGAAGCACCACGGTCTGCGTACAAGCAGATGGAAGAAAATTTCCAAGGAGTGGTGGCCGCCAGATACATCATTTTTCAGTTAAAACAATGTATCTCTGTAGATAGCAGGAACAGAAAATCTTTTAGATAACTCAATCATATAGAATGAAGCTATATGAGATGGAAGAGTAAAGCAACAGGAGAATGCAATGCGAGTTTGTAAGTCATGTAAAGAAAGAACAACTTGATTTTCCAAAAACCGTAGTATCCAACTAGTTCTCCACCTAAAGCTCAAACAGGCCCTGCATGCTCAGCTAATTAACCACACATGTGACTGTTCTTTTGCACTACACCATATTGCACATTCACATTGGCCATGTATAAATGATTTTCTTCTAGGAATAACATCAAAAACAACAGAAAACTTAGCTTGGGAGATGGAGGAACATGAACGGGTCTGCTTCTCACCGCCGCAGCTGCAGAACATATTGATTTTTCAGTAGAAGAAAAAGAATTGATCTATATGTGATCCATCACAAAACAAAGCATGCATGCATACATATATCACAAGTTCAGAACATCACAGCTCACAAGCACATCCTCTACGCTTTGGACCTTGCGAATTGCTATAGTCCCAACACTCTGCACGTGGCCATAGTGATGCCTCCGCTTCATGTCATACAAGATCCATGTGGCCGCGGACAAGATCGCTACAGCATTACCACCTCTATGCTTTTGAACTGATGTAATAAGATGACTAGAAGTTCGATATAAGGCCAAAGGACGACCAAATGGCACAATGTTAAAAGGCATAATTATTGGAGTCAAGCAACTAGGGAAAGATCCAAAGCCTCCACAACATCGACACCTGATTTGGGTACTGTTACGCCAGTTAAGCTAGGCCTTTCTTCTTCAGCAAAAGCCGCATAAGCACTTGCCTTTCTCACAGTCGCCAGGACAGATCATCTCAGACGCCTCTACTCCTGTTGCTTTTCCTTGTGCAAGAGGCTGTTGACGGATCACATAGTGATGCAGAAGGCCATGGTAGTGACACAAGCAGTGACGCGGGTCTCCGAACTGATGGTCGCGACGAACTCGGCCACCCTGAAGCCACGGGGTTGGACTGAGCATGGCACTAAAGTTGAGTAGAACATTTAGGAATTAGGATAAATAGGAAACAACAAACAGGTGGAAGAAACCATCAAGTGAAATGAGTTATAGAAGACAGTATGCATTATTCTCACTAAAAAACCTTCTGTTTGTGTGCAACTTCTCTACTTGCATACGTTTGGAGGGAGAAACACAGAAAATATAACCACATGGATCAACACATTTGGAGGGAGAAACTATAGACGTACATCACGGGGTAGCAACTAATATGAACTCCAGGCACAACACTTTTTTAACTTTTTTTGTATCTCGCAAACTGAAAATAATAAGAAAGCAAATTAGAACACAAAGTAAGAAGAAAGTAGAGCACCAGTGCTTGTGCGGCATGGATCCGTCAACCCTTTTGCCTCCTAGTTCCAGCCAGCATGAGCTAGCACCTCCTGGATCGAGCTGTAGTAGTGCAACACAACGCATCAGAGAGATAAAAAGGTGAGTAGCAGCATGTACAGGAAGGGGAGAAAGCTTAGCACACAAGCATCCACGGGCATACAGAGATGAAGGAACTTCTCTCCACTTGAGACTAAACTTATATAATTTTTATTGTTGAACTTTCAGATATCTTACAAGAATTGCATGGTTTTAGTGTTTTGCTTTTACCTCGTTGCTTCTCTGAACTTACAAAATAAACTTTGTTACATGCGATCATTAACATAACCACACACACATGTTGTGCTATAGAAATAGCATGGAAACACAAAGAAAACTGGACTTACGATTGGTAAGTAGATGTACTGAAAAGAATTCAAAACATGAACTAAAAACAATTGAAGCTCTTCAAAAGCATCCAGGAGAGATAACAAAAAACTAAAACGCACGGGCGACACAGTTACTAGAAACGGACCATAAGGACTAGAACCAAAACTATCAATATAAGTTGATGTTTTGTTGTAGGTTTTTGGGAATGAGAATACCTGTATTTTTTCGCAATTATATAAATGTTTTAAAATGTGTACTACTCCATAACAAATGTTTATACTGCACATGTCCGTAAATATTAGCTTTTTATTTGGCAACAAAGAAACATCAAAAAGGATATTTCATTTCTTGTAAGCATATCAACCAACAGCTTGATCGCAACAGGAATAGAACAAGTTCTTAGTTCTTACCATTGGGGACCTGCCCACTTGCGCGATCTGACGTCCACTCGTGCGAGTAGACCTGACGCACACACCATCGGGGACCTGCCCACGGTGCGAGATCGAACTGAACCCGCTCATGATGCCAAGGCCGACTGAACTTACGATCTCTCCAGATCTCAACTGATTGTGTTACAAATGTACACACAAATCCAAACGAGCTCATGTGAGTGCATATTAAAAAGATAATTGAGTTCATCTATATTAATCAGAGAAGTTCAAACAGAAACTTTTCTTGAAAAAATGTATTGTTTTTCCTATAACAACTGTAGTCATCTTGCCAACCATGTATATTTAACTGGTTAAAAAGATAATCAAGTTCATGTATATTAACCCGAGAAGTTCAAAAAGAAACTTTTAATAATAATTATATTCATCTTGCCACCCATTCAGTTTTTGCTGTAACAAAATTCAAACATTTAAAAAGTTTGTACTGTCGTTGGGAAGCCTCAGTTCTTTGACAAACACTCTCATGTTCTTTGACAGCTTTAACTTTGTCTGCACTTACCAGTTTCCCGATTTCGAACTTACAAAATTTTATACCCCAAACTTCTACAGGTTTATTTAATTTCTCAGGAACAAAAAACGAAGGAGTCTGGACTCAAGAATTATAGAAAAAACAAAACCATATGTGTGAACTTATCTAGAGGCTTTTGCTGAACGGAGGAGACGAGATGACGCAGGAGCAAAACCCGACTCCTTGAATATACAGTAGCTATGCCGTCAATACTTCTTTGAGTTCTTATTTCTGAACCTTCATAGTAGTAATACATGTACTGTGCGATACACAATTCTGTTGTTGAGCAAATGATCTAGGAACAAAAACACTCCTGCAGTGCACACACCAAATCATGATAAAAATAGAGGCAGCAAGAAGCAATCACCAGTATATTGAGATGTCCAACTACATGTACCATCTCAATATAGTATAAAATGAATCAATAGTAAGAAACAAGGTAGTAACAATCCTAACTCTGCATAGTCTCGGGATTTGTAGAAGTCTGAACATGGTATCATAGTTAATTAGTTACTGTGTAAGGAGGATGTGTTTACACACACCTATAATTCAGAATTGAACTGAACGACCCATTTTTCTTGTACTGAAGCTTGTTTTTTATAATTTGTATGAGTGGGTTATTAAACACATGCATCAACATTGAGGAACACTAGAAAAAAGGACACCGCTATACACGAACTACAGTGGACAGATCCAGAGGAGAAATCCTCAAGCAAAAATCAAGAGAGGTCGCAACCTCCATGGAAGATTCCAACGAATTTGCCATGGAAGGGCCTCCCACTCCCCTGATCTATCTCCTCCCACTCCCTGCACACAGAAATGCAGACCAGAGAGAGAGGATGAGAGGGAGATGACTGAGACGGATCGAGGGCGGACACGGGGTGGCCTGCACGCAGCTCTTCTCGCGACCAACAACAGAGTGTGATGTTGTACTGTCGAGGCAAAGTTCCTCGACACGGGGTGGCCGAATTTTTCTTACATACTAGACCACAACTTGAGCCTCCTGTTCTGGCCACGAGCCCACAAAAGATGACCCTTAGTTTATCTAGTAACTCATCATTAGTCTGCAAGAAGCTCACAAATTGTACTGTTTTTATATATGACATTTCTTTGAATTCCCATGGTAGTAATCCACGTTGTCTGTCTTTTTAACCAGAAAACTAAGCAAGATTGCTTGCTGAAGGCAACATTTTTTCATATAGTAAGACATATGAAAGATAATATTTAAAGGCTATTGGAGAAAGAATTAGCCAAACCAAAACAAAAATATATGTTACCAGAACTGAAAGCAATGGTTTTTCAAACTTTTAGGTGAGAGCATGGTGCTCTAATCCAATTGCATATATCTAAATCTCCATAAGCGACTTGAACTGATGCATAACAATATGAGTGCAGAATTCTTGTAAGCATAAGAAAATACATAGAGTGCACATATAATTTTTGAAGATTTCCTCGATGTTCAGCACATTAAAGTTGATGTACTCAAAAGAACGCAAAATTTGAACTGAAAGCAAGCAAAAGCTGAACTCTTATAGAGTTCAAGGACAAAAGAACCTCCACAACCAAATAACTGATTTCCTATTTTTTTTAACTTTAAAAGTTTTAATTTTAGAACCACCTCAATATATGTAGATGAACTTTTCATGACACAATTTTTGTAGTCGATTTTTTGCTCCGAACATAAAATTAGAACACACACCCAACGCACTATACACCCCCCTAACACGCTGAACTGATGGGGCTCTGAAATGTAGATGGCAAGGATGCACTCCGCCGCTCTGCTGTGAGGGAGGTTTTCATTATCATTGACATCCCTATCATACTAAGCAGGAGAGATGTTGGTCATCTGGTCTGACTCCGCGTTGAGCTGTGAGGCTTGGACTCTTTTTGGCACGTCACCTGATGTGAGAACTGCAATTGGAAAGGCTGAGCATCAAGTGGTAATTAAGGAAATGTTTTTTAGTATAGGCGCTAAACCAGAAAATGTGTTTCTATTTTTGTTTAACAAACTGATGTAATTTATTATACCGAACTGCTATTGCGGTGTACACATATATAACTGAATTATTACTGATTTCACTTTTTATATTGAACTGACGCACAAAAAATATTAGCAAAACTTGAACCTAACTTTGAGGAAGGTTCAGAACAAAAGATGATAAAATATAGCTCCAGTAGAATGGATTACTGTTATTCCAGAATGACCTGCTATAAAATGTGTCGATCGAACTTAGAGAAAATTCAGACTATTGTTTAGTTTTTATACTATGAACTAATATAACTTGGTAGATCGAACTTTCTACAGAATAATAACCACAAACAAAAGAACCATGTCACGCACCTCCTTTTTCATCCATTTTCTTTTTGCCACTTTTTGTGGTGCACTCAGATGCAAGGAATTTAGCAGCTGGGACGAGTGAGTTCTCTTCCAACGCACACAGAACGAGTCAACAACAGGCTGATAGCCTCCCAGCGAGAGGAGGAAGGCCGGTGGAGCGTTGTGTCGTGCATTTTTGCCAGCCGCCGCCTATGCTCTGTATGAAGGAGCCCTAACTATTGAGGACCCTAGCACAACACCACATCCACCCGCAGCACGACGCCCCCTCCGTTGTTGAACGAACTCATAAGGCGATGGTGAACGGTCTGGAGTGGTGGCGGTGAATGCCGTGGCACGAGCACTGGAGGCAGTCTACAGAATGACCTCCACCACCATTAAGCCACACAGCTGAACCATAACATGTTAAAAGGAAGAAAAACATGTTCAGATTCGTGGATGAAAAAGTGCATGTGACGTAAATTATAAGTATAGCCTGACCTCCGGCTCAAATATGCTTACAGATGTATTTTGATCAATTCCTTCAATAATCATGGTTGATACACCAGCAGATAGCTTCTGAGTGTTATCTGGAGGATCCATCTTCTCACCACCAAAGTATGCCTCAACAACAGTCATCTTAATAATGACAATGAAGAAAGTGGAAAGGAGTCAAGGCCCAAGCATATTTGAGAAATCATGAATCCTACCATGGAATTTCCATGTATTAAGACAAGGACAATACTAAAAAGAAATAGCTTTCCACCTGATTTAAAGTTAATGTTCCAGTCTTGTCACTGCCCATTGTCTCGCATGCAGAAAGTCTCCTAACCTGTTAACAGATGGTTGAGAATGCATGAGACCAGCTGTTACTACAAGTAACACGGCACAAGCAAGGAATAGCAGCATACCAGAGCTTTATCGCTCATCATTTTGTGCATCGAAAAGGCGAGCCTGACAAAAATATGTAGTGGTGCCACCTGTAGTGGTGTTTCTTCACCAGAGTCTTCAGATATGCTTGCCATCAACAAGCCCCATTCAGTGTTATTATTGCTGCTTTGTGTGGTGCCACCTCATGTCCTCATGCACGGGCACCACTGTTTTCCTTTTTTACTTCTTTTAATATATACATTGAACAACTACTACCAATAATATAATTTGTAGACTGTCAGCGTTTCTGCAAAGATGACAATTATTTATCTAACCAGAGAACTGAAGAATTTAGAAAATGTAAACTACTAACTAGATAAATACAAAAATTAGCAAAGGGGAACTAAAGAACTGCAGAATTTAGCAAATGAGGACTACTAACCAGATAACTTCAGTTTTTTACAGAAGAAGTGGTTGGGATCTCATGTTTGGCAGTGGGGAGCCGTGGCCGGAACATTGAGGAAGATGATCGGCTCGAGCGCGATGGAGTTGTGGAGGGCGCCAAGCATGTCGGTGGACTGACGTCGCCTCCATCTCTGGCTTTACCCATGGCGTCGCGCCAGATGGCGAAAGGGTGCCTGACGGCCGGGCCTCGCGTAAACTGATGCGCGCGCATCACCTGGCCGACCGAGATGAGGAGGTGGAGCCGCGCCGGCGGACGGGAGGTGGAGGCGCGCTAGAGAAGGGGAGGAGGTTGGGGCAGGGAGGATGAGGCCGGGCGGCGCTGCGCACAGGGAGGGAGGTGGCGGCGCGGTGGCGCCCAGGTGGAAGGGGCGGCGGCACGCTGGGCGGCCGGTGGCTGGGGCGGTGGCACACTGGGCGGCTGGGGCGGCGGCGCAGTGGTGAGGCCGGTGGTCGGTGCGGCCTATCCACTCGCTGCGGAGGAAGGAAGGTGGGAGAAGTGGTGGGACGCAGGGGAGGTTCAGTTCGATGGGCTCCATCGGCGGCCAGTCACTGCGCCGCGGGCTCCCTCGCTCCGGCTGACGCCGTCGCTCGCTCGCCCATGACGCTAGCCTCCGGCGGAAGAAGGCGCGTTGGGTCGGGGGATCCTAGTGTTGTGCGCGTGTATATATATATATATATAGACATGCTAAACTAAGCGTACGCGTATTACAGCTTAGCCTACGCTCCGGCGCGCGTATATATTTGCGTACGTGAGGCTATGGCCCTGCTGGATTCCCATTGTCATCCTCTTCAAGTAAAGTCATCTCCTCGCCCACGCGCGCTTTCCGCCCGAAATAGTCAGCGCCGCCTGCCCCGTTTCTCGGTGGAGGCGATTGCTCCGCCTTCAAACGACACAACTACCGTTCGTCCGTCCATCTGCCGCCCACATTAATGATACGCGGTTGCCGAGGCGGCTACTCCGGAGCCACACGTCCGTCCCTCCGCCGCCCACCATTGCTATATAAACTGCTACACCGGCCATAGCCGCAGTCATTCGTATCCGTTCCCTTTCTCCTGTCCACACCACTACTGCCCACCATGGCTTCCTCACGCTCCAGTGCTCTTTGGGATGGGCAGACGATGTACCACAAGGAGATGGCAGCCATTGTTGCCGACCGGCGGGCCGGCAGGCAGCCGGAGGACGACGACGTCCCAATGGAGAACATGGTAGTCGACGATCCGGCGCCAACCCCCTCCTCTGCGCCATCCTCGTCGGTGCATTGCACCATGACCATCGGCGAGGTCCGTGCCCACTATATGGACACGGTGTTGTAGATGCGTGAGGAGCAGTACCGAGAGGCGAATGCCGACGCCGCCTACAACCACCCTCTCCTCCAGGAGCACCTACAGGCGGAGGAGCAGATCGCCGTGGAGCGGGCGGATCAGGAGGCGCTGCTCACCTCGTACCGCTCCGCCCGCGAGGGCCGCCTTGAGCACTGGCGGTACCGCATGCAGGTGGCGGAGGCTGCGGCCGCCTACAAAGAGGGTGATGAAGCGGGCGAGGCACTGTTTGGCGAGACCGAGGACGAGCCAGAGGACAATGCCGGCGTCGAAGAGTGCCCGCTTTGCTGGCATCGACGAGGCCCTGCTCCGCCGAGGCCCCGCAGCGCCAACAACGAGGCAGAGGACACCGCCGGCTCCGCCGACGCCCCGCCCCACCAACAACAAGGCAGAGGACACCGCCGGCTCAGCCGAGGCCCCACCCTGCCGGCAACGAGGGGGAGGATTTCCACCGCTCAGCCGAGGCGCCGCCCGCCGGCAACGATACAGAGGACATCGCCGGCTCCGCCGAGTCCCCGCCCCGCTGCCAACGAGGCCGCGCCACATGGAAAATGAGGAAGAGTAGAACACGATAGGTCGCCGCCGCTCGGGTCCATGTAAGGACACCACTGCTACCCTCCGGTTGAAGCCATGGAGGGTTGACCATTGACGGCCGGTTAACTTCTTGGCGGCAACGTGGAGTCGGAGAACTGTGTGGAGAAGAACGCTGCTTCTACTTAACTGCTGGTGCAGTTGGCTGACTGACACGTGGGTCCAATAGGCCACATGTCAGTTACGCAACTGCACCTGCAGTTAAGTCACTAAAGCTTCTGTTCGGCTCAGCGGGACACAGGTGGGTAGCTTTGGTTAATTAATTATACCTCCAGCGCACCCCTTTTTAGTTGAAGAATGTATGAGATGTAATGAAATCTGACATGTTTGTATGTAATCCGACCGTGTATGAATTAATTTATTTCGATTAGTTCGAATTCCTGTATCACTTGCATTGGATGAACATGCAAAACAATACGTACTAGCATTATTCCCAGGATGATCACCTCGTTTGCAGCAGTTTCACATGTACTCCATCCGGTCCTTTCTAGTCTGCATACAAGTTTTGTCTGCAGTCAAAGTATCTCTACTTTGACCAATCTGATAGATAAAAGTATGCACTTTCAGAATGTGCGAAGTAAAAAGGAACCGAAGGAGTACAAAGAGTTTGAGCAGCTTTTAGCGTTTCTGTACATTGCAATCAAACACACAGGGCTGTCAATTCATAGAGAACATTCAAAACAATCGATGATTATGAATCTCAGCGATTCACATGTTAGAGGCAATATTTACTTCACAACTAAAGAATAAAGAAAAAATTGATCAACGCTGCTGACAGCAAAGGGCGTCCCATTCGAAAATATCAAACACATGTCTTCTTGCTAAAATCAATGAGTAAAGTTTGACAAGGTTGTCCCACTCCAAAATTTGAAATGCCTACGATTGTGGAACGGGCAGGGTTTGCCATCAGTTCGGACATTGACATGGCACCTCATGCTAAATAAACCAGTTGTTCTTTTTGTGCGGCTCCACCAAAATCAACCAAATTCGCGCGTAGCTTGTATAATTTCGCCCTTATATGTTGCAACGCCTTGAACTTATCGGCACCTCCTTTCTTGTGGTGGAAATGAATGTTTCAATGTATTCATGAACATTTTGTGCAGTTCCCATTGAAATCAAGCTGAGCACCCCTGTTTGCACAAATACAAAAAAGTGATTAGTATAAAGCAAATTGTACTATGAAATGACAGTTTAACAGGCACCTACATGGTCCATGTAGAGCACACTTTTAGAAAAATGGAACTCACCAGAAAGAATCCTAGAACAACATTGTACTCGCGCATCACAGGAAAAAATGGAGATTTGTCAGTCCTTCTGATCTGAAGTTAGTTTGGTCTTGTGGGGAGTAATGTAACCATCCTTCAACTGCTCCTTATGATGAGAAGATAGACAGGGCTTCTTCTTCCTGGCATAATCGGAACTAGTCACTTCACGTACTCCATATTCTTCTTCAGAGGAAGATGATCCTGTTGTGCAAAGACAAGAGGACAACTAAATGCTAGCATCTCTGTTTGCTCGAAAAAAAGGAATGGAAATATTTAAAACAACACAAATGAAGCACTTCTCAACGACAATACCACTTTTTCATGACAGTATCTAAACAGTAGAACAACACAAATAGAGATGACAAAGCTCAATCATATGGATGAGATCAGTGGGCGAGTACCAACCTTTGTCAGGGGGCTTATTTTGTAGAGCATATAGATGAAGCACTTCTCCGAAACCATCTGTTGCTATCTACTGTGGTCGCCATGCTTACTATATACTCCTCGATTAGTTTAATGTTTCCAACATCTTCTTGTGTCGTTCCACTAAAACATATGGTATCTTCAAAGAAGATCCCTGTTTGCACAAGTAAAGATAATTACGTATTACATTAAGAGTGGCATCAAATCAGTGGCAAAACAATTGCTCGTTCCAGCCATAGCAATAAATTAAGATGCAAAACTATATCATTACTTGTGTCATCACAGTTCCAGTGCTTCATTATAGCACCGGGAGTTGATTTTTGTTTTTCTTCCGCTTGTTCTTCCCCTTCATCACTTGGTTCAATAACAGACAAGCTTCGCCTTCAATGTAAGATTTGGCATGTCAATTAGGGAGCACAAGTATAGCACTAAACAATGACATTAATTTTCTAATGAAAGTGGCAAAATACAGGCAAATAGTTGTGAAATATCCTTATCTTACCTCAATGGGATATTACGGTGCACATAAAAATTGGAAGTCTTGTCTCCATTTGTGCGAAGTTTACTAAAATCAAGCAACATTACTTTACAAGTAGCACAACATATGAAAGCACACTGCAGAATCATGTGAAAGAAGGCTAGTACTGACCTCTCATGATGCGGAATTCAAACAACTCACAAGAAGAAGATCTGAACCAAATTTGCCAACACGAATAGGAAGTAAGATCTCCTCTTGTGCAGTTCCACTAAGATCAAGCAATTAAGCAACGTTGTCGGTGTGACATTTTGGTTGAACTGCACAAAACACTCTTAAAACAAAAGTGTTTTGTGCAGGGCAACAAAAGGTCACAATGGCAACAAGGTGAAGTAGATAACCTTGTTTACACAGAGGTGCAAAGGAAACAACTAGTGGTCGATAACGGTGGATGACACAGAAGCCAACAAAAAGAAGCATCTACCTTATCTAAATGGTAAAGAAAGCAAGACAGTAGCATTTCTCAAAAGGTGGCATTGATTAATATTAACATAGAGATTATATTAACAATAAAATTTGTTAAACATGTAATTTGCTTTTAACAGTGGCAATGCATCAATTTTCCAGCGGCATTATTAGAGGGTGTTTGTTTATAGGGACATTTTGGTGTAGGGACTAAAAAAACTCCGTGTCAGTTCCATCTAAAGAAAACAGGAGGGTCTTTTAGGGACTAAAAGTCGCATTTGGGGCTAAAGAAATAAGACCCGGAGGGAGTCTTTCTGGGACTTTTTCCAACAGTTGCCCCTGCCACGCATCGCACCTTGTCTCTATTAGGTCATTACTAGGGGTAACATGGTCTTTTAGCATGTCATTTAATAACCTCTAGTCCATGTTTAGTCCACGAACCAAGCGGTAGGGACTAGGAGTTTTAACCAAACAGGCCTTAGATTAACAACAGCTAAACAGTTTGCAGGGACGGTGGGCGACCAAGATCATGTGCATCTACCGATGTACTGTGGTCATGCACAGTGTGTTGCAATAAAGAACAAACAACCAAGGAGCATATTTGCGTTGGTCCCAGTTTTGTTATCTTTAGACACCTTTCCCTATGTGAGCGTAGCAAATCTAGTCCTGCTCAAACTCTACAGCCTTGTCTCCCAAAACAAAATATCAGTTCGTTACATATGTGCGTACTGTGTTTGTCATTGTTTTCCCTTTTCGACCAACGTAGGTGCTGGATAGCCAGTCTGTACTAGTACTTCCGCCCCTTCCTTTCTTCTTTGAACCATGTCCTAGATTTATGCGATACAACTTTCCCCACTACTTTCCCCCATTCCTTTCCTCTTTGAACCATGTCCTAGATTCATGCTATACAAATTTCCCCCTTCCTTTCCTCTTTGAACCACATCCTAGATTCATGATATACAACTTTTCCCACTACTTTCCCCCACTCCTTTCTTCTTTGAATCGCGTCCTAGATTCATGGTATACATGCAGCTAGAGCAATGCATGTGTAATAAGTAAATTATACCTTAAGGTTCTTGGGGCATGGTTCGGTGCGCGACGGGATGACGGGACGACGGCGAAGAAGAAGGGGTCGGAGGCCCTCCCGCGCCGCCGCTGGGTGAAAGTGAACAGTTGTGCTGGTAGTGGATTCCCTCCCTCGCCGACGGCGACAGCATCAAGCCTCCTTCCCTTCCCAGCGGACAGATCCTGCCAGCTCTTTGAGAAACAGTGAGGGGCGAGAGAGGCCAACGAATTCTTGTTTAGATCTGGAGAGGGCGAGAGAGTGTGAAGAGAGCAACTACAAGCACTGAGGCTCCAGCGTGTATATATATACTGGAGAGAGAGAGTGTGTGAAGCATGCAACCCTAGAAAACAAGCGCCGAGGCTGCAACTTATACGTGATGAGGTGATTATACGGTCACTACGAGATCATATAGCTCTGTATCCATCCATTTTGACCAGTCAAAGAATCCTCCTGGCACAAATTATGCTCAAGTGTAGTTATTGAACCCGAGACCTCAAGTTTGATGAGCGAACATGCTAACCAGCTACACAACCCTCCCGTTATGTTCAACGAGAGGAGATTAACCTTTTATACATTCCTGCATTCGTGTGACAAGCATGCTGTGTTTTTTTTGTGTGTGGGAGTCATCGGGACTTAAATAATAATCGTGTCATGTGGCTTTGGTGGTAAGACTATGCACAGTGGTGCAGAAATAATGCAGCCTTAGCCACCTTACCTCTCTCCACGTAGTACGTTGGGTCCCACCAGTCAGAGGGTGAAACAAACAAATTAATAAGAAAAATTAAAAGCGTCAGCGGTGTATCTCACCTCACACATCTCGCTACTGCTCGGGAACACTATCCAATTGATCCCTATGTTCGCTCACGTACTATTTTAAGTGAATCCCTATTATAACATGCACACAATTTTGGGCACTTGTATTCGACCTAAGTCAGTGTGCCATCGTATCTCGTACTTACTACTCCCTCCTTCTAGGTGTAATAAGTCATGTTAGAAGGTGCAGTGGGACCAAGGTGCGTGCGTGTTCATGTGTGTGTGTGTGTGTGTGTGTGTGTTTAACAGCATGGGTCTTTTAGTGAGAGCGGCAGATCGACCTACTCCCACAGAGAGATGGTGTGTAGTGTACGATTTTAGCCGCGAGAGTCGGTGAATCCTCTCTTTTCCGGGCGTGTCCGGTAGGGACAGACGGACAGCTGTCACGCCCGCTCCTGACCAGCCTGGCCACCCAAAGCCCCTCCATCGCCCGGGCGCGCTTCCCGCCTGAAACGGCCAGTGCCGCTCCAAAGAATCGATGCCGCATTCATGCCCGGGCAGAGCGGATGCAACCTCTCACTGGCGCAAGAGTGATGGTTGCTTCGTCCGTCCAACTTACTGTTGGGTCTATGTGATTTGACGGCTCATTGGTCTTTATTACTGAGGTGGTAGGACTGCTAGATGTCCCACACTTTCGGAGAAAGGAGGTACTACTAGATTACAATTTTCTCCATTCTTACAGCGGAGGAGTGCAAGAGCAGTGAAAACACGCAGGCTCGGTGATTACATGGCCCACCTCACACTATCACCATATTTTCTGGACACCGTGCGACATCTAACTCTTTACATAGTACTCCCTCAGTTCCTAAATACTATATGAGTCCCCGTGCGTTGCCGCGGAACAACTGTATATCTCTCTGCGTAAAATTATCGATTTCATAGAACTAAAAAAACTCTATAACCGCATGACAAATGTGGTAGCCAAACTAAAAAACCTCCCATCATCATTTAGATCATCCCACGTAAGGAAAAAAGATCAGCCAACTCCTATTGCATAATGGGATTATATATTTCTTTTTGACATGTTAATGGGACTTAAAAGCTCACTTACATGCATGCTACAGGTGCATGTTTGCGTGCAGACATGTTGATGTGATTTAAAACCCACTCACATGCATGGCACGATATTTCTGCATGCTTGCATGTGGCTCAGTGCGGAGCCTCTCAACGTCTGGATCAGACGGCTATTATGGACTGATTTAGTTCATCTAACGGCTACATTAATTTTGATGATGTGGCTCAAGGAGAGGATAGAGAATTCCTAGTAGCGGGGGCTAGCAATTACTAGTAGATAAGTCTTTGTAGAGATTCCACTAGGTGAACTACATACAGAACAAAATGAATGAATCTACACTTAAAATGCATCTATATACATCCGCATGTGGTTCATGGTGAAATCTCTACAAAGACTTATATTTAGGAATGGAGGAAGTACTAGTATAGTACATACTGTAATTTATCAGCAAGATAAATTTGTACAATGCCATGAAGCTTCCAACACATTACATGTATCTTATGTCCCAAGGTTGCCCGTTGCAACATTTCATCAAATACAAAGGAGACTAATATGCATGCTATTGCATCTCAATGATTGAAAAATCATAGCAAATATGTACTCCCTCCGTTCCAAAATAAGTGTCTCAACTTTATGCAAACTTTAGTACAAAGTTGTACTACTACTAAAGTTGACACTTATTTTGGAACAGAGGCAGCTAAAGAAAAAAACGATCCATGCAGTCCCTAGCCCTTGAACCGTGAATTCTAACCAGGCTTCAATTTGCTGTCAACGTTTGAGCTTCCTAAGAAATGAAGTTTGCAACCTTTTGACCATCAGATCATTTTGTGTAGTTTCACCAAAATCGAGATGAGCATCACTGTGGCAAAGAAATTGAAGAAGCGTGATTAGAATAAGATTACTGGGACTAGTTGATGAGACATAAACTCATCACAAATACAGTACGTAGAAGCCAGTAGAGGTATGTGCGGGGCAAATAAGTAGAGAAATATCCACATGGAGTGATGTGGGCAGCTAGAGCAGTGGTGCAAGACGGCTGTAAAGGGAGTTGTACCTAAGGGATGTCGGGATGTAGCTCAACCTTGAGGAGGGCGGCGGGAGGCGGCAACTGCCAATGTCGCAGCAGTGAGCAAGAGACTAAGGCAACCTCACCGGCTTTGTGAGAGAGAACAGCGGGGACCCTTGATCGGGACGTGCCGACAGTGGGTTTTCGCCGTCGGCAACGGCGACCGCATCTACACTAAGCATCCACCCCTTCCCCCGGCGGACGTGATCCGCCGGGATGTTAGAGATGTGGCCACAATGGTTTTGTGCGAGAGAGTGTGAAGAGAGCAACCCCGGCAAGCAACCATGTAGGCTGGCCCGTCCTGACTATGTATATAGTGGAGCGGTTTCCCTTTCTCTCCATATGAACCTATCATATTGCGTACGTGCCACTGAAGAAAAAAACTTTATTTATAAATGACGCGGCACGTACTACTCGTTCACCTATAACCTTGCGCTTGGCATCTTCAAAATATTAACCTTGCGATTGGCTCATCGCCTCTTCGGGAAGTCGAGCAATAATGGTAGTGCAGTATATATCGTTCTGGCTATATGAGACCGAATGAATTGCTGCACATCCACCACATGGGCGATGGTCGAGGGGCGAGGGAGGGTGCTACATACGGAGCAAAATGAGCGAATCTACACTCTAAAATACGTCTATATACATCAGTGTTTGGAGTATGTACTAGTAGTTCATACTGAAATATACTAAAGGACATATATATTCCAAACAATATGATATAATCTCTATAACTAAGGTAGTAGGGACGAGGAGTAAACGGAGGGAGTAGTAAATTTTTCTCCTCGTCCTACGAGCCACCGTGCGCATGGGCGAGGGAGCGGGCGTAAGGCGGACAGTACTAAGCAAGCTTCACCTCATCCTGCGAGCCACCGCGCCCGTGGGCGGGGGAGACAGCGTACTAAGCAAGCTTCTACTTGTTCTGCGAGTTGACGGGACACATCAAAAGTACTCCACTGTATAGAGCCTTTCTTCTAAGGTAGGCCCCACATGGTTTACCTCTTTTTTTAACATAACGCGTCAAGTCACAATTTGTTTGTTCACTCGTGGTAGACGATCGTCCCTCCACCAAGTGGACAACTAGTACACGTGCCAAATTACCACGTGGGCTGCCTTTTTTGTATAGCAATGAGCTCCACTGTGTACCGACGCGGGTGTGGTTGTGAAAGAGACGGGAGTACGTGCGCCGTGCATGCACCTCTTCTCTTCGTGCACGCCCCCCACCTATGTGGGTGTGTGTGAGAGATACAAACCGTGTTCGTGAGTGTTTTTTGTTTTGAGGTGGGGGTGTGGGGTTGGGGTGGGGGTTGATTTCTTGAATGTATTTGTGGGAATATGTGTCGATGGCATCTCAAACAAATTTTTGCATGCAATGTGTGTGAAATGGAGGCCTATCCATATCATATATAGAGGGTCGGGCAATCCACGTGAAGAGAGGGAGGGGTCATAGATATCGATAGAGTCAAAGAGAGGATCAAGTGGGTGGGTGCGAGATCGATGAACAGAGCCATCGAAATTGTGTGTGTGTGCAAGTCAAAGATATAGGGCGACTGACCTACCGAGACGTCAGAGGGCACGTGTCACGTTTGTGTGTGGCAGGGAGACATGACTAGAGCGCTCGATGTATCGGTGTGTGGGGGGGTGGGGGGGAGGGGTAGGCAGAGGCCTAACTATAGAGGTAGAACGACTCGTATATGTGTTGAGAAGGAGAGACCCAACTATGTCTTGAGGGAGATCGGTCGACATCCATACATAACTGAAGGACGGGAAATATGATGGGACAGAGAGAGGGAGAGAGGAGAGAGAGGGGGAGAGAGGGAGAGGGGTAGAGTGCTGGATGGGTGATGGAGTTGCTTCTCGATGATGGTGGGAGAGGCCTACTAGACAAACTGAGGGTGGAACTTCAATGTTATCAATAAGAGTGGGGATGTGTTTCTGTGTGTGCCTGTGCGTGATAGATCTGTCGGGACGCATCCATGGATTATGAAGGGGAATCATGTGTTTGGTAAGCAAACCTAACTAGATCGGTAGATCAATTGTTGTTTCTCGGAGGAAGGGAGAGACATAACTAATGAGGTAGATCGATCGATGCGTGGGTAAAAACGAGTTATGTGGACCTATCTAGCAATATGTATAGCGGGAGATCGGTCGGTGTACGTACATTTGTTAGAGGCAAATAAGGCCCAGTGAGATGGATAGACAGAGAGAATGGAGCTAGGAGGTGGTGCGAGAGGCCTAGCTACTAGGTAGTTAGGGGGGGAGTGTGGGGTTGTGAGATCGATGAAAAGAGGGATGAGAGTTGACACATGTGTGTGACTGTATGAGAGACACGAGGCAAGGACACATAAAGGAGGAGATTGAAGGTGTGTGTGTATGTTGTAGGCAGGCATCACTAGAGAGGTTTATCGATCGGTGTGTGTCGGAAAGGAGTTGTGGAGACTCCAGGAGAACGACCTAAAGTAAAAAAAATGAATGTGCCCGGTGGATAGAATGCCGAGGGAGGGGGAGGGCGAAGAGGGCGTGTCCATGCACAAGAGAAAGTTAATGGTAGCTACAAAGGTTAGAGGATTGTGTGGGTGTAAGAGACTAACAAAGATCATAATTTGATATGAAAGTGGATTCATATATTTGAATAGGAGATCATAGTGTTTTAAACATATGCATGCATGAATATAGCGGTAATACACGTGCTGTGCACATGTTATACCATAATGTGATAATCCATGGCGTTTGCAACTCACAATTAAATGTCGAACAATCTAAACCATACTATACATCAAACAATCTCAAATTTTATTTGAATTTGTGATAATGTGTGGCGTTTGTAGCTTACAACTAAATATCGAACAATCTAAACAATGCTATATATCGAACATTCTCACATTTTATTTGAATTTGTGGTAATGTGTGGTGTTCGCAACTCACATCTAAATACTTGTAGGCGTAGGGGGCGGGGCACCATACATAATGTCTTGTGGCTTAGGTGCGACAAGTGTTGGAGTGGAGGACAGGTATCTCTTTAAGTCCTGCAGCGCAGCCTCCGCTTCCGGAGTCCATTTCATTGGACCTACCTTTTTCAATATTTTGAAAAACGGCAGAGCGCGCTCAGCAGACCTAGAGATAAACCTGCTGAGAGCAGCCACGCAACCGGCAAGTCTTCGTACATCCTTGACGCGCTTTGGTGCTTCGATCTGCTCAATGGCCTTGATCTTGTCGGGATTGGCTTCAATTCCCCGCTGAGACACGAAGAACCCGAGAAGCTTGCCGGAGGGGACTCCAAACACACACTTCTCGGGGTTAAGTTTGAGGTTGATCTTGCACAGATTTGCAAAGGTTTCGTCTAAATCTTGAATCAGAGTTGCTTTGTCCTTGCTCTTGACCACTATGTCATCCATGTAGGCTTCTACATTTCTATGCATTTGTGGCTCAAAAGCGTCATGGACTACTCTTGCAAATGTTGAACTAGCATTCTTTAAACCGAAAGGCATCCGTACAAAACAGTATGTGCCACATGGAGTGATGAATGCGGTCTTCTCCTCATTCTCTTCTACCATGAAGATCTGATGGTATCCTGAGTATGCGTCAAGAAATGAAAGCAAGTCACATCCGGCCGTGGAGTCAACAATCTGGTCAATGCGCGGCAAGGGAAATGGGTCTTTGGGACAAGCTTTATTGACATCGGTAAAGTCGATACAAAGCCTCCATTTCCCGTTTGCCTTGCGCACGACTACAGGATTGGCCAACCACGTAGGATGGAGCACTCCTCTGACAAGGCCTACTGCTTCCAATTTCTTGATCTCTTCTGCGATGAATTCTTGGCGCTCCACTGCTTGTTTCCTGACTTTCTACTTGACAGGCCGCGCATGAGGACAAACGGCAAGATGGTGCTCGATTACTTTCCTGGGAACACCGGGGATGTCAGACGGTTGCCACGCAAACACGTCGACGTTACCCCAGAGCAAAACAGCGCGCTTTCCTATTTAGGGTCGAGAGTGGCACTGATCGTGAAGGTACCACCAGTGCCGTCCTCCTTGGCGGACACCTTCTTGGTCTCTGGTGGAGCTGCCATTGTCTTTTTACACTTGCCGATGGAGCTCGATGGTGCATCCTCGACGGTAGCGCAGCACTCCGAAGAGGTGCGCTTGCCGGAGTGGGCATCAAAACTCTTGCCGGACTTGGTCTTCTTCTTCCCCCCTGGAGCTTCAACGGCAAGTGACTTGCAATCTGTTGCGGCTGCTGCTTCCCGGTAGATCTTGTCAGTGTAGATAAGAGCATCCTTCTTGTCGCCAGGGACGGAGATGACACTTATCGGGCCTGGCATCTTCAGCATGTTGTATGCATAGTGAGAGGCTGCCATGAATTTGGCGAGTGCTAGACGGCCGAGTATCCCATTGTAAGGCAATGGAAAGTCTGCAACGTCAAAAGTGACCCTCTCAGTCCTGAAGTTCAACTCGCTGCCAAATGTTACTGGCAATGTGATCTTTCCCTTCGGCTTGCTTCTTCCCGGATTGATTCCTTGGAACGTGCCGGTCTCTTCGAGCTCACTGTCAGGGATCTGGAGTTTCTGGAGTACCGCGGAGGAGATCAGGTTCAAGCCGGCCCCGCCGTCAACCAGCATCTTAGTGACCTTGAGGTTGCGGATAGTTGGTAAAACCAACATCGCAAGCACCGATCGCAGATTATGCGATCGGGGTGGTCCTCAATATCAAAGATGATAGGCGTCTTTGGACCATTTCGAGGCTTGCGTGACTCGACGGGTGGTTCGCGCCGATTGACTTCCCGCACCCACTCCTTGCGTTGGCGGTGTGAAGTATGCAGAGAAGCACCACCGTCAATGCACAGGACCTCTGTGGCTTTCTGGAACTCCTGCTCATCGGCTTCGTCATCATCCATATCTTCATCGTCGTCATCATCTTCATCCTTGTCGCGGCCGCGGGGAGGCCTGTCTCCTTGCCGCTGCTTGGCCTTGCCGCGGCGTCCTCCTCGGCGGGCGTTTCTTGCCGGATCCTCCAAAGACCTTCTTGGGCCTTCTCCTTGTCGCGTCGTCAGATTCAGCCTTCGCTGCTCGACAAGCTGCTCGACCTTCTTGCAGCTCGAGGTCATGGCCCTTGGTGCGGTGGATCTTGCAAGATCGCTACTGTTGGTGCCGTCCCGCTTGTCGGCGACCGCCATAGCTCAGAGTTGGCGCTGCGGCAATCTCCTCGCCGAGCTACCAGCTTTGGCTTTCTTGGCGCCACCTCTCGCCGGACTGCTCAACGCCTAGCACATCTTTGCCTTTCTTCCTCCCGTTGTTCCGCGCGGTTTTTCTTTGCCGGGCAGCATCCTCGCCATCGATCCTCCCGCTTCAGATTCTCTCGGGGAGTTTCTCCTTCCTCAAAGACGTGCACACTTGTCGGCCAGGGCATATAGCTCGCTGACGTCTCTGATCTTGCACATCGCCATCTCCTCCCGCATCCTACGGTTTCGCACATTCTGATGGAACGCGCTGATGATCGCGGCAGGGTGGACATCTGGGATGTTGTGCTGTACACGGCTGAATCTCTGAAATGTACTTACGCAGGGACTCTCCTTCCTTCTAGGCGAGCAGATGAAGGTCGCTCTCTTGGCCATGAGGCTTGTGGCGGCCTGTAAAGGCGCCGACAAACCGATGGCATAGGTCTGCCCAGAGGATATGGAGTTGTCCGCAAGTGCATGAGCCAGATCGACATTGGGCTTGAGCACCGCCGAAGTAGTTGGCAAGGATCTTGTCGTCCCGCCCCCGGCAGCTTGCACCGTGATGGTGTAGATGCTGAGGAACTCCGACGGATGCGACTTGCCGTCATACTTCTCTGGTACGTCTGGCTTGAAATTCTTCGTGCTGGGCCACCGGACTTGCCGCAGCTCACGAGTGAACGCAGGGCAACCTAGCGCATATGGCAAGTCACCTGGTTCCCCTGGCGCATGCATGTCGACAGAGGGCCCAGCGCGCTGGTCCAATTGACGCCGCGCTTCTCTTTGGCGCTCGATGCGAGTACAAGCGTCTTCTTGCTGTCGTTCGTGAAGAACTTGGCGCTGATCGCGACGAGCTCGTGGATCTGATGATGCGGTGAAGTCACTGTCGAGGTGGACCCGGCGAGTCAGCGATCTTGGCCTTCGGGGCGGGGAGTGCACGGTGGTTGCACCCCCACCAGTTCTGTCACCATTGGCTTGTGTCTGGCAGTCCTGCCGCGGCTGTGATGTACTCGGCTGCCGTGGAGTGTCGCTGTCGGTGTCAAAACCGGCGGATCTCAGGTAGGGGGTCCCGAACTGTGCGTCTAGGCGGATGGTAACAGGAGACAAGGGACACAATGTTTTACCTGTGTTCGGCCCTCTCGATGGAGGTAAAACCCTCACGTCCTGCTTGATTAATATTTATGATATGGGTAGTACAAGAGTAGATCTACCACGAGATCAAGGAGGCTAAACCCTAGAAGCTAGCCTATGGTATGATTGTTGTGATGTATGTTGTCCTACGGACTAAAGCCCTCCGGTTTATATAGACACCGGAGAGGGCTAGGGTTTCACAGAGTCGGTTACAATGGTAGGAGATCTACATATCCGTATTGCCAAGCTTGCCTTCCACGCCAAGGAAAGTACCATCCGGACACGAGCCGAGTCTTCAATCTTGTATCCTCGCACTCTTGGAGTCCGCGGATAATGATAGTCCGCTGTCCGGACACCCCTAGTCCAGACTCCTCAAGAGTAGCCCCTGAACCAGTCTTCAATGACGATAAGTCCGGTAGCGCATAATGTTCGGCATTGCAAGGCGGGTTCCTCCTTGAATAATCCAGAGAAGATGATGAATACCAGGATAGTGTCCGCTCGCAAAAATAATTTCCACACTCCACCGTAGAGAGAATAAAACATATACACTAACTCAATCTGTTGACGTATTATGCGGCGCGACATCACACCGCTACCAAGCCTTGTTTGAATCGGTTTTTACTATTCCACCTCAAAGACGCTTAGCGGCGGTTTCCTTGGCACGCCTTGTCGAGCGGAGATCGTGTTCCCCTTATTCCGGATCCTCATCAATACGTGTGTGGGTAACCCAACCGTTCCCGTCGCCATGCCTCCTCTATCGAAGGGGAATCCCAAACGGTCACGGAGACGACCCTTGGTATTTCTTCCCCTTTATAAGAGGACCAAGGCCTGTCCTTGTTCTTCAATCTCGCATCGAATCCCTTCTCCGCTCCCAGTTCCAACACCCAGAGCTTTAGATTCGAGCGCTTCGGATCCTCAACCATGTCCGGCTTCGACCTCCAGGGCCGGTGGATGCCCTCCTCCGTCATGGAGGAGGACATATCGGTTGCGTGAGGCCAAGTACACGCCTACGAGGTTTCAAGACAGTTGCCTGCCCTAGGGCAGGCCGTGCCTCCCCGAGCCCGTGAATACGCTGTCTTCAGAATCCACCTCCGTCGGGTTTAGGCTTCCCGACGGATCCCTTCGTGAGAGGGCTCTGTTCTACTATGGGCTGGACTTTCACGACTTGGCTCCGGAGTCCATCCTCCATATCTCCACATTCATTATCGTCTGCGAAGCCTTCCTACGCGTCATTCCCCACTTCGCCTATGGTGAAGACCTTCAAGGTGGAGCCAAGATGATCGGGGCGTCAAGCGGAGTCTTGGCGGGGCGACCATAAGCAAAAGGTCGATGCCCGTGGCTCGAGGGTTCCTTCCAAGAGGAACTTGGACTGTGGCAGCAGGAGTGGTTCTATATCACCGCTCCAAGGGGCAGTAGGCAAAAGCCGCCGCCCTCATTCCGCCCGGGACCTCCACGCCAACTAATGTCGTGGGTCAACCAAGGGCTCAACTGGGGGCTGTCCGAGGACGTGCCCTCACTGCAGGGTCGGATTCGAGACCTCCAAGCGAGGGAGATCGACCTGATCAAGGTGATGCAGGTTATGCTAATCAGGCATCTTCCGCCCTGCAAACGCCGTCCTCTCCATCTATGGGAGTTTAATCCGGAGGGACCTCGTATTCTCCAACACTTTATGGGTGCGACACCCATGGAGATGTACAAGCTGTTCTTTGGACCGCAGGTGGCGTGTCCGGATTCAGCCGAGGACGCAGGCCTAAGCCGCGATCGCCCGGATACTCAGGTAAATAGCTCAGAGTCCGGACATTTATATGCCTTTCTAGAGTTCGCCCTCTGACCCTTTGTTCTTTACAGGAATGGGTGGCGCGATCAAGGCTGATAAGGTGTCCGGCCCCCCAGAGACCGTGACTTGGAGCCCGTGGCTGGTCGAATGTTGGAGGTTGCGCCCACGTAAGG
Organism: Aegilops speltoides; assembly: GCA_021437245.1. Taxonomy (NCBI): domain Eukaryota; kingdom Viridiplantae; phylum Streptophyta; class Magnoliopsida; order Poales; family Poaceae; genus Aegilops; species Aegilops speltoides. Next base: position 170,387,463 of record CM038147.1, on the reverse strand, counting down.
GGCGACGGGAAAATAGAGGAGCTAATATTTAGCCCAAAGGGGCGACTAAAGAGGAGGGAACCAAGAACCCCTCCCTTCAGAGGGGGAAGAGGACCGCCTCCGAAGATCCGGAGGCCCAAGCCCCTAAGCGTGAGAAGAAATCTTCCCCGGGGGGTCCGGCGCCCGGAAAGAATCCGGACGCACAATCATCACCAAAGGATCGGCCCTCCAGCGAGCCGTGAGTATAAAAGAGGGAATTTAATTAGTAAGGAGATACCTTCATTTGTGCTTCTGTGGGTAACCAAAATATTTATATTTGCAGTTCGGATCTGCAGCCTTCTCAGATGAGTTCATCTTCGGAGGACCTTCTTCCAGAGATGATGGAGAGCGATACGCCTCCGTCCGCAGCGCCGCCAAATGAGGCAAAGCGAGCCCGAAGTGTCGTCACGGAGGGTATCTCCGAGTTCGGAGGGGCCAGAGAGTTCGACACCTACTAGTGTCCGGCCGGGAGGACTGAAGAATCTGCTTGAGAGGGCACCCATTTCAGAAGATCATCGTGCGTTAATGCGCATGGTGATTGGAAGGATTTCGTCCGCCGAAAGCGGATTGCGTAATGCCGCCATGAGTTTTCTGGCGGGGTTTGAGGTATGCGAAAATGACGCACCCCTCTGACTTTTAACAGTTTTGCATATAAAATGCGCCAGATAGATAGTAGCCCCGAGACTCGAGAGGTTGTCGGAAACGACAACAGCATCGAGGATCAAATCTGATAATAAATTCCGTCGTTCCTATGCAGGTGGCGGATAGTCTGGGGGCTAGCCGGACTAGTGAGTTAGCCGAGTTAAATCGGCAACTTGACTTGGCAGATGCGGACATCACACTTGTCAACAGGCGACTTGACGAGTCGCAAGGTAAAAGAGTTCTCCGCAGTTGCTTTATTAAGGGGGTCGAAGCCCTCCTCTAATAAATTATATGCTGTTTGTACAGACGGTGCTGCTGCTGCGGAGAGCCTTCGGGCCGAACTTGCTCTAGCTAAGGAGCAAGCCCGAAGGAGTGACGCGGCTGCCTCGAGGGCGGCCGAGGAGTTGAAGGCGAAAAGGTCGCCTTGCCTGCTAGGTGGAGGTGGCCGAATTGGCCATGAAATTAAAGGATGCTACCGACCGCAATGAGGCTCTTGAAAAGGAGCGCTTATTGGAGCAGGAAGACCTGAAGAAGGCCACCGCCGAAGCCAAGGATGCCCACTCTGCAATGCGGGCTATGAAGGAGGAGCTGCGCCAGGCCGGAGAGATCGCGGCTGGCAAGCCTTTTCTGATGCGTCGCCGGTTTATGGATTCAAAGTATGCTCAATTTGAGCGGTCAGGAGTCCGGAGGATCCGTGATATGGACTTGGCTGCGAAAAGGGCCGATGCCGTTAAGCACTTCCGGAGCCGGGGATCACGAGACGGAAGAGTTATATTGGTCTCAATTCCACAGTCCGGATCGCCCACTTCCGTTGACGGACCGGTTGGCCAGATGGGCCGAGCTAAATAGATTGTCCGGACTAGCCATGACTGACATCGTGGCCCATGTCTGGCGAGAGAGGTCCAAGGCGACGAGCTACTTCGGCTTAATACAGCAATTCCTTGGGGCGGTGCCGCATATAAAGGAGATGAAGCGGTCGGCATGCATAGAGGGCGCGCGGATGGCTCTGGCCCGTGTGAAGGCGCATTGTCCGGAGATGGACGCCACCGCTGTTGCTGCCAGGTTCGATGAAAACCGCCCTCGCCGAGCACTATTTTGGGGAAGTTATGCATGGCGCCGTAATAGAGTCGTAGTGCTCAAGAATGTAACGCTCAATTGAACGCCTTAGCTTGTAAATCAATGATTATGGTATAACTGCTTTTATACTTGTGCGTCCAAGTAGTAAAACTTCTCTGGCGGCCGCCAGATACTTGTGTATAACTTGAAAGATGCAGTCTTCGGCTTCAGCCCCCTCGCACAAGGTGCTGGGGTGTTCACAAAAATAGCGCGTTTTCACACTTAATCCGACGTCTCGGTCCTGTGACAAGGAGGTGGTAGCGTAGCGAACGAGGCAATCCGGACTATAATGCTTTATCACTTTCACTTAGCCAGTGGAGCTCGAGGGTGGGGCTACGATATAGCCCCTAGTGGCCCCGCACATTTCCGAATTCGGGGTGCGTAAGTGCCTGACCGGGAAACGGTCCTTCGTCAAAGCGGAGAATTCTAAACATTCCAATAGTCGATCGAGTGGTTGACCGGTCTCGTCAGATCATGACAATCAATTTTCGCTTTCATCGAGGTGCTCGCCAAATTAACTGGGGCACAATCACAGAGTTCTCCGGTGCCGCGTTAGCCGATGATACGAACGTAAGGCAGCAAAACACGTGAGCCGGGCAAACCCAACATTTGACCAAAGACATGATTCGAGCTGATGCATATAATGCCTAACTCGAGACGCCAACACTCCCTAAGGTGTTCGGTCTTTATAATAATGGGCGAGAATGATGCCCTAAGCCCCTAGTGTCCGTGCGGGCATGGTCTTCGACGTGGCCGATGCCAAAGCGCCAGCTTCGCTTTGGTTATAGGAAGAAACCAAGGAGAATAACAACAAGAGACAGAAAAAGGTTTACGCAGGTCTTAATCAAAAGAATCCTCACAACGGGTCCCTCCGCACGCTCATGTGTCTCACGCTATACCGTTATCTGGGACGGGTATGCACGTTGTTCATCTGTAAAAAGAGAGGAACGTAGTTTTTAAAAACAATACATGCAAAAAATATGTAAAATGAGAAATATAAGTAATTAAAGCAGGGCTTGTATGAACCCGCGGTTGTTTGTGCGCGCAGCCCCCTGTGAAGGGGTATGCGGCTAGGGAGCCCTAGCCCGCTAAGGCCGGACTTCGTTTATCCGGGTCCGGGTCCGTAAGTGACCAAGATCGAAATGACGCCACGCGGACCGGCATCTTGAGTGTAAGAGACGCGTAATGCGGTATAGCGTTGAAGCGGACAAAAGCCTTTCGTCCCAAGAGTGCTTGATATTCACTTTCAAATGGGACGATGTGAAAAATTAATTTTTCTCGCCGAGAATTGTTCGGCAATCTGAACACGACTTCTAGTAGTATGGAGCCTGTGCACTTGGCGTAAGGGCCTGGTGTCACTCCTTTGAAGGTAGTGCGGCTGTGTCGGATTCTAGCAGGGTTTACCCTCATCCTACGGATTGTTTTTGAGTACAGCAAGTTTAGCTTGCTGCCTCCGTCCATTAGGACATGAGTAAATTGTAATCCGTCTATTATAGGATTCAATATCAGGGGAGTTCGTCCCGCATTTCGAACGCTTCTGGAATAGTCCAGGTGGTCGAAAGTGATTGGTTTTGATGTCCAATCTCTATTGTCTGCTGGGTTGGACCGTGCGAAGCTCTTTTTAGAAAGTGCCGCACTATTTTTCTGCATTATCACATGAAGTGAGTTTACTGCTTTAACCCTTTATGGGAAAGTCTTTTGTTTTCCGGTGCTCTACTGGTGGGGTTTATCTTCTTCGCTTGACGCGTCGAGCCCCTTGTGTTCGACATTTAGTCGGCCGGACTGTTTAAAAACCCAACAATCCCTGTGGGTGTGAATTGCAGGCCTTCCGGGGGTACTATGGATTTGACATATCCGACCGAAAATCTTCTTTAAGTTGGACAATTCGTCACTGTCATCCTTTAGAGGCTGTGTTTTATTATTGGGCCGCGAGCTTTTGAATCCGGCGTTGACTGCCGTGCTCTTTGGGCTTTTCTCTTTATTCTGGCGCTGCTCTTTTCTGCGCCGCGATTTTCCGTTTCCATCTCTTATCTCAGATGTACTTGGGTCGCTGGTGCTGCATCTTGCTAACCAGCTATCCTCTCCCGCACAGAAGCGGGTCATGAGGCTTGTTAGTGCGACATTGTCCTCGGTTTCTCTTGACCGACGTGCTCGGCGAGCCATTCGTCTCGGACATTGTGCTTGAAAGCCGCTAAGGCTTGGCGTCCGGACAATGACTATTTGGTTCTTTTGGTAAGGAACCTGTTCCGCACTTCCGCTGACTCTCTCGGCTGTTGAGTTATGTGACTTAGATCATCTCAAGGTCCGGAGGCCGGACATAAGTCCCTTGAAAATTTGCTCTAAACGCGTCCTCGAGCTCTTCCCAACTTCCAACAAGAGTTTTCGGGAGGCTCTTAAGCCAATGACGGGCTGGCCCTTTGAGCTTGAGGGTAGATATTTTATGGCATGGAGATCGCCTCCTCCGCCATATGTATATGTAGTATATAATCTTCTATCCGCACTCTGTGGTCCATGCTGCTCCATCGTAGGCCTCTATGTTGATGGGTTTAAATCCTGCTGGGAATTCATGGTCCAGCACCTCATCGGTGAAACATAGTGGGTGTGCGGCGCCCCTGTATTTGTGTGTGCCGCTATCATCAGACACTTGGCATATTGCCTTGCTTCTTGGGGCCTTCTCCTTTGGCCCGTAAATGGACCTGGCTGAGCCATCTATCCTTCCGAGTTCATTGGTGGATTTGTGAGTGGCGCCGCTTTCGTGATTTGGTCTGTCATCTGGCCGTCTATCCGACCAGGCAGCCCCTTTATCTTTGGACGGTGGAGGCTCTATGGCCTCTTCGTTGAATTCCGGTAGCAGCTTGCGCTTCGGGTAGCTCTTTGATTGGTGGCCATTGCCATACTTATCTGCGGTTTTGAGCACTTTGCTCCATCTCATTCTGAGTGTGTCTTCCGCTGTTTTGAGCCTCCGTTTTTCCTTCTTCAGGATTCTTGCGGCACTGACGAGTCTTTTCCGAAGGTTCTTGCTCTCCGGCGACATGTCCGGCATACGGTTGTCCGGACTGTTGTTTTCGCCGGGCTTGGATTGACTATCTGGTTCATCATGTTTGGACGGTTGCTTATTTGCATGTTCATCGGCCGATTGTGAGCCCTGCCGTATCGCGGGCTCTTTGGGGGCGTTGTTGTCGTCGAGGCGGGACTTAGGGCGGCGTCTACGCCGTCGTTTTGGTCGTTCATCGGCGGGGTTATCTTCTGCCGTGGCCCGTTGGTCCTCGTTATCGCTCCCCTTTGGGGTATCCACCATATATATGTCATGTGACGAGGTGGTCTGTCGTCTTTATATAAGCTCGTTTTTCTTCGCCTCGGCATCGCCTTCCATAGCGTCGATGTCTTGAGTCGTAGTCTAGCATGTCGGTTAGATCGCCGACAGTGGCTACAAAGTGGGTGGCGGTGGGATCTGAATTTCTTCGTCGCTCGAACCCCAACCATCCTCGCCATAGTCCGCCAGACTCTCCGATAACGAGATGCCTTAGTGAATTCAAGATATCACCAAAGGGCGAATCTCGAAAGATGTCCGTGGCGGTGAATTCCATAACCGCGCCTAACTGGATCGATTGGTAGGGCGCGGAGGTTCGAGTCCGCGAGGAGTCCGCGCCGGAATCACAAGTTTCGCAGGGACAAGGTTAGTGTTCGCTCCATCGCCGTGGATGTTGAAGCCCCAGGCAGCATCTATCCACCGCCCTCGATATAGGCGATCGGCTCCGCTAATGGCCGGCGGATCCGAATGCGCCACCGTGGCACCGCTCGGGCAGCGAGCTAGATCATGCCCGTCGTCACAAGGCGGGCGCGCTTGGTGGGCTCGGGTCCGTCAAGATCAAGTCTCCGCGACATCGGTCGTGAAGTTTAAGCTTCGAATCGACCTCGACGGCCAGGGCGTAGCTTCGATCTGCTCCAGATGGCCAAGAGAATTGGCCCGCAGCAGTGAAGCCGCCCGAATCGAAGATCTGTCTGGGAGAAAAGTCTCACCCAGACAGGGGTTGTTGGTTGAAGATGCCATCAAGCCTATTGGTGACGCACTGAGAGGAACTCTCAATGAAAGCACCAATGTCGGTGTCAAAACCGCGGATCTCGGGTAGGGGGTCCCGAACTGTGCATCTAGGCGGATGGTAACAGGAGACAAGGGACACAATGTTTTACCCAGTTCGGCCCTCTCGATGGAGGTAAAACCCTACGCCCCGCTTGATTAATATTGATGATATGGGTAGTACAAGAGTAGATCTACCATGAGATCAAGGAGGCTAAACCCTAGAAGCTAGCCTATGGTATGATTGTTGTGATGTATGTTGTCCTACGGACTAAAGCCCTCCGGTTTATATAGACACCGGAGAGGGCTAGGGTTACACAGAGTCGGTTACAATGGTAGGAGATCTACATATCCGTATTGCCAAGCTTGCCTTCCACGCCAAGGAAAGTACCATCCGGACACGAGCCGGAGTCTTCAATCTTGTATCTTCGTAGTCTTGGAGTCCGGCGGATAATGATAGTCCGGCTGTCCGGACACCCCCTAGTCCAGGACTCCCTCAGTCGCCGTTGGCGAAGCCGATGAGACTATGAATGGTGGCCCTCCATTCGTCCATCTTGTCCGCCGTTGGAGGGTAATCTAGGAGCAGTTGAGCTCGCGCCAACGCTTCTGCTGGAGTGGTGCGTGGCAGTGGTGAACGGTGAGAGGAGCGGGATATGCTCGGACTTCTAACTATGTTAGAAGGAGCAGTATCCCGTCCAGGCGACCGTGTCCCGCTCGTGCCAGCATGTTGGCGTGCATGCTGGTCTTGAGCCCCCCGAGATCCACCGGCTCGATCTTGGTCCAACGAACGTATGGTACCGCGAGTACCATGACGCTGTCGGTCCCGCGCCTCCTGAGATGGGCGCGGTGCATGTACGAACGCCGAGGTCTGCGCAGCCTTGTCCTTAGACCTGGCAGCATCGTGAGCTCCCTCGTCGACGCCCGTTGTTCCGCCGGCGTCTACCCCACCACCCGTTTGCTCCGGTGGTGGTGGGATCGACGTGGACGGAACAGCCGCTTTCGAAGCCTTCTTCTTCGGTAGCATGTCGATGAAGAAGATGAAGATCTAGCTCGTGTGAACGCCGGATCAGGTTCACACAACCTCGACGCCCCCTACCTGGCGCGCCAAAGATGTCGGGGAGGCTGACCCACGAGCACCTATGGGACCGGCGGACCGAGCCCCTTCCGGTTCGGCGGAGGTCGCACGAAGAGCAGATTGAGGCGAAGCACACGAGCCGTTTATCCAGCTTCGGAGCTCTCCGGAGAGGTAATACTCCTACTGCTGCTTGTCTGAGTGTATTGAGTTCTTGCTCGAGAGCGCTGAGTGCTACAGTACACACTAGCTGCTAACGAGACCGAGCGTGAGTGTTTTCGCCTTGAACCCCCTCTACGCTATGCGCATGGGCCTCCTTTTATATGCTCAAGGGGTCACCGACAGGTGGCAACGCAGACAAGGGCAAAAATGGAAAAGTGTTGCGGTTGGTACAACTACCTGTATAGTGTATCATACCTAACCCTGACGGCAGGGGGCAAAGGCATTAAATGCCCGTCTGCGTCGTCCAAACAGTGCAAACAGGGACCGTCAGGGACGCCACCGCTTGCCATGATGGCAATCTTGTCAGTGTCGCTCGCCACCGCGCACCGCTGGCTGCACAACCTCTTGCCACGCGCGCCTGGAAAGGTCCCAGGGCGACACGTTGGTGGATGCGCTGGAGCGTGGGTACAGAGTGGTAGCTTGCCGCGGCAAGCGCCTTGCCGCGGTCGTTGTCTTGTCGCGTCTGGAAGCTTGTCGCTCACCGGGTCTTGCCGGGACGCGTGGCGCGTTGCGGCAAGTTCCTTGAGATGCCTTCGTTGGCCTTCCCGGCAAGCTCCTCTTGCCGGGGCCTTGTCTTCTTAGCTTGAACACTTTGTTCTTGAATGGCTCCAAATGAACTACGGAGGACCTTGGCGGTCACCCGGCAAGCCTTGCCGCGGGGTGCTGCGACTGCCCGTGCACAAGTTCGGGATACTAGGGTACCCCTACTCTAGTACACCGACATAATGTGATAAACACATTATACATATGAGACATCATTTAGATTATCAAGATCTAGCTAGAGCTAGAAATGTAATGTGATTTGAAATCAACATAAAGTGGATTCAAAAAATCGAGTTCGAGTTCATATAGTACACATAGTACATATGTAACGCGAGACTAATCATGTGGTGTGCTGTGAAGATAATACACAAACGATGGTTTAACTTGACAATAATGATGATTGTAGATCTTAATTAAACAGAGAAACGAAGTCAAGTGCTTTGACTTCACAACAATCATCACTGTAGATCTTACTCAAATAGAGAATTGAATTCAAATTTAGTTCAGATTGAAGTGGTACTATATACGTTTGGAATGCACTAAAACGTTCATTTGAGTAGTAGGTTGCATGCATTATAGACGTAGCGAAATATTTTAATTGAACATAACATGAATTCAAAGTTTTGAATGACATTTGTAGTGCGCATTGATTTGGTACAATACACGTTAGGCTTATCTGGAAATTTCAACCCGCGCCTTGTTAGCCCGAAATATTTAAGATATATCTTTGTCTCATTGTGCTCCGACAACTCCCTCCATCTCAACCCGCGCCTTGTTAGCCTGAAATATTTAAGATATATTTTTGTCTCATTGTGCTCCGACAACTCCCTCCACGGTGGGTGCCAACTGTCGTGGTACTAAGACTGACAGTAGAATGGGGGGTAGGTATGGAGAGGCAAGATCCTTGCTATGGAGTAGTTGTATACACAAGGGATTTATGAGTTCAGGCCCTTCTCGGAGGAAGTAACAGCCCTACACCTCGGAGCCCGGAGGCGGTCGATTGGATTATAAGTGTATGAGTTACAGGGGTGTGAACCCTTCTTCCAGTGGAGGGGGTGGCTTATATAGTGTCTGCCAGGACCCCAGCCAGCCCACGCAGCGGAGGGTTTAAAGTACATTAAGGCCAGGCGTTACCTGTAACGCCTTACAAAAAGTGTCATCATGGCCATAAAGACTACTTAATTACAGACCGTTTGGATGCAGAGTGGCTCTTGATCTTCTAGTGGTCGAGTGAGTCTTCATGGTCGAGTGTCTTCGAGTCTGTCGAGTGTAATCCCTCTTGGTCGACTGGAAGGCAGCTTCCCATAGAGATGTCCCTGGGGAGGGTATCTTGGACAGGTTCATGACCCTACCCTAGGTACATGACTTCGTCAACAAGCACGTCCCTAAGCCATGGTTCCCCACTACCATCCCATCCGCCCACCCATTTGTACACCGAGGCTGCGAAAACCCGCGACGAAGCCCCACACCCTGCTCCGTCCGCCACCCAGCCGGAGCCTCTTCCCCGACGATGTCGTCCACAGCAACACCTTGACGTCCGTCCTCCACCGTACCAGATGAGGATCCGTCGTCGATATTGTTATCCCGCCAGTTCAGCCACCCCGTCCTCCACCTCCAAGGAGCTGCCCCGATGTTCCCCTCGTCTTTCGCACCACCTCCATTCCCACACCACCGTCTTCACCTGCACCACCAGAAGAGCATCATCATCACCGTTTCCTTGGATGAAGCTGCGGCCTAATCGGCGCCACCAAAGAGGTTGTACACTAATCGCCGCATTTTCTTCTTGATTTGATCTCACGGTGCTGCCGGCGCTCGGTCCCGAGCCGACACGGTGAGGCTCCATCCTCGGCGGCGTCGCCGGCCACTTCCTCCATGGTGTCACTCCCTCGGCGGCGACGTCCACATCAGTAGGAGCTGCTGCTGCTTTATCTCTCGCTCGCGCTGCTGCTCTGCTCTTGCTCTCGATCCCCTGCCTGGTCTGCTCTTGCTATTGCTCTTGTTCACGCTGCTGCTCTCGCTCTTGCTCTTGCTTGCGATGCTGCTCCGATTTAGCTACACTTCAGTCGTCCGAATCGACTTTTGGGTCAGTCGATTTTCAGGGGGTGGGGGGCTCGCCGGGGTGAGGGAAGAACCAGCCACAGCTGGGAGGGGGCTCACGGAGAGGTACCCCAGTATCTATCTTAGGGTTCAGGGTGGGGGCGGTGGTCGCCGGCGGTGGCGGGGCTGCTATTTGGCTGATGGTGGCTGGCGGCTCAGGGGGTGGAGGTTGAAGATGAACTGAAGGCCCTTGATTTCGTATCCAACGGCTGCAAAATCGAATGAACAAAGAAGAAAAAGTCAGTCGATCGACGTGTAGCCTCACCTTGCTAGTGCAGTCAGTTTCGACAGCAAAATTCAGTTTCGACAGCAAAATACAGTTTCGATAGTTAAGTTTAGTTTCGACAGTTAAATTCAGTTTCGACAGTTAAGTTCAGTGATGAGCGGCTGATGTATTTTACATGTAGCACTTTGTGGTTATGTATTTTACGTCATGTATTGGAGATGCTATTAGAATTCCATTCAGGTTAATGTTGTATCTCTTGTCCTGCTTCAGCCTCGGCATCGTACAACTCACCGGAGCTGCTCCAACGACGAAACCCTCCATCACAGCGGAGCAGTACCTCGGGCTCCATCTCTAGATGCCTAAAATCTTCTTCCCCTCCTCCGACAGCCAAGTCAGCCGGAGCATCCTCACCGGCCAACCCAATCATGCTGAGATCGACATGGTTTCTACAAAGAGGTTCTACACTTGTTGCATCTGTTCTTTACTCTACATGTTATATATATTGTCCACTGAGCACACGTAGTAACGGGAAATACGATTATTTTATCCTACTATATGACAAGCAGTGAGGTACCAGGCAACTTAGCTATCCGTGATGGACTCTCTTGAACGCCATCATTATTTATCTCTGCGCGTTTGAGCTGGCCCTGGGAGTTGAGCTAGTAGGGCAGTGGCCTCGGTCCAAAGTAATAGAAGTAGCACAAAAACATTTTTTAGTGTAGGCTTTTCCTGGCTCAAGCCTGCCTACTAGAATCGCCAGTGCTTGAAAGGAAAAGTGAATGAAAAACATAGGAATTGGAAAGTTTCCTATGGTACTACTATTCATGAATTTGGTTCAAAGGAATGGAGCAAAGGAAAACTATAGGATTTGTTCCTTTAGTGTCTCCTTGAAAGAAAAAACGTAGGAATTTTAATTTTCACTTATCCTCCTTTTCAAATTCCTATTCATGAAGCACAAGACTAAGAGATAGTAGCATAATAGCATTATAACCATACATTTTCTTGTGGTTTGACTTAATCTCACCATGCTAGTTTGCATCCTGTGATCTTCCAATTGTTGTGAATCAAACAGCCAGATTGGCAGAAATCCTGTGTTTTTAAATTCTATATTTTGCATGTGCATTCCTATCCTATTCCTGTCTATTTCCTATCCCTGCATTGTTGGAATCCTCCAATTCAAACGAGCCCTTACGGAATTACTTCTCTTACAGATAGTTGTCAAAGAAAACCTTGCGTGGTTTGTCCCGCTCCTGTTGCGCTGTCGTCCACCCCAGCGCAGCTGCTCCAACGAAAGAAGGGTCCAGCTCAGCAGGGACCTGGCCTCCAGACTGTCTTTTGCCGCCTCAGGTCTTCTTCCCCGCCGCCGGCAGCCATGAAAACTACATTACCATCATCAACCGAGCAGATGACCTCGAGGACTACATGGGTCCGCAAGAGAGGTCGCACTCTTTCATGTCTGCATACATTATGCATCGCTTAATATTACATGCTACTTTATCGTCCTTCTCATCGATTGGACTCTGAGTGAGCTCCAAACTAATGGTTAAACTTGAGTTTTTAAATGGTTATGGGGTACATATCAGGGCCGTAATCACTAGTATCTATCTACTATCTGGTTAATCTCTGGTGTCTACTATGAGTTTCATGTTGGGTGGGAAACAAACAGTAAAGAAGCCATTATCTGTATTTTTTAACTGAAGCCATTATCTTCCTGCTATTATTGGTTTTGGGTCTATCCACAGGTTGCTACCATCACTCTGGATTTCTGCATGCACTCCTTACATAATCTCACTATGTTTTATTCCTATGCATGATGCTTATTGTAAACAATGGAACCCGAACATGTAGAGCAAAAGAGACGAGCCTTGCGTGGCAATAAAATTTCATGCGACGCCGCCCATGGTAGGCGCAAAGGCAGCCCCTCCACGCATTTCGGATTGTAATCGAGAGGAAGATATCTGTTCTGAGGGGGATTCAGAAGGAGAAGACAACTCCTATTTACCCCCTGAGTTCTTCGCTCTAACTTGGCATGCTGATGTTGGTTATATCATGCATATGGTGCCTTGCATTTCTTACTTTATACATCAAATATGTCATCTTCTTATTTTAGAAATCCTTTGTGCGAATGTCATCTGTTTAGTTTATTCATCGTTTATGTGAATTATGCAACGCCATCTTCTTTAGCTAGGCATCATATATGTGAATTTTGCAATGCCATCCTGCTTAGCTAGTCATCTTATATGTAAATTATATCAGGCCATCCTTTTTTTTCGTTACATATTACATTTCTCAGCAATGTTAGTACATTCAACTTATCTTTGTGTGCATGAGCCATTTGACATAGTGATGGCAAATTCTGGAGTGAAAACAAGGTCTTCAGAGCAGACTATGCTATCTGGCGAAGCGCATATCTCGCTGGTTACGGATAGCTCCTCAGAGGAGGATTCAGAGACAGATGACCAGTCCTATTACCCCCCCGAGGTGTATGCTCTAACTTGGCAGGGTTATGTTGCTCATATCGTGTGTATGGTGTCTCACATTGCTATGTCATTTGATTAGGTTAGACATGCTTTGTGTGAATGCCACATGTTTAGTATCTAATTACCATATATGTGAATTATGCATTGCCATCTTGTTGCAAGATATTATATATGTGAATTATGCAATGCTATCTTGTTGCAAAGGCATTATATATGTGAATTATGCAATGCCATGTTGTTTAGCCAATCATCATGTATGTGAATTATATCATGCTATCATTATTTTGTATTACATGTTCCATTTGTTAACAACGTTTGTATATTCAACTACTCTTCCTGTGCATCAACTATAACACCCCAAAAAAATTTAACCATGATTTATCAATTAAAATTTTGCCAGGAAATTGAATTTTTATTTTCTGGATTATTCTTTTGATTTCAGAACCTTTCTCTTCTTTGATATTGTGGAGTTTTTGCCCAAGTGAAAACTTTCCAAAAATATTATTGGACATGTATACCCTCTCAAGAAAACATTTCTTTTACCAGTGGATTATTTATACAAGTATTTTCCCTGATCTATATTTCTCTTGGAAATGATTTTTCATAAGCTTTAGGGTCTCTTTTGCACTGCAACCATTTGATAAATGCATTTAAAATTTTCACCAAAACTTGGGGATGTCATGTGGTGTTCTTAAATCACTCTGATGCAAAATATCTTTTATTCATTGGAGATTTTAAGCTCTACCCCTAGTTTTCAGAACTGGTCCAGTTGGTAAAATTGCACTACAACCAATTTAAATATTTCTTTAAAACTTCCACCAAAATTAGGGGATGTTAGTAGGAGTATATTATTCAAATTTATGCAAAAACATGCTGGTGTTGTTTCAAAAATTTGAGCAAATCATCCTGTTTTACTCTCTCTTCCAGTTGGGTGTTTTCTACTACAACTCTATTTTATTTTGCTCTAGTGCCCATGATCTTTCTCCTGCTTATTAACCACCCTACAAAACCCTTAAGTTCAGGACAGTGGACCCATTGGAGTATTTTTGGTCCATGAAACTATGCCCTTTACTTTCTGTCGAGAATTCGTTTTCTCGAAAACTTGCACTATCAAGTTTCTGGTTTTGCCCAACTAATCTTGCCAACCTCTTCATCATCTAAAGAGACTAGGATCTAGGGATTTTGGCCACCCCAAGAGTTTCCTAGATGCCCTTAGCATTTTGTCAATCACCTTGTGTGCATGGCCAGCTTTGGCATGGTTTTTAGTTTGCACATTGGACTTACTTGCTTTGCCTAACCAGCATGTCCCATGGCTTTGCCCTAGCCTATAGCCCAACCCTGCTAAACCTCTTGTGGATTGGAGCCCCCAGGCATGCCTTGGCATTTTGCCGAACATGTAGCGTGCGTGCTATGGGCGTGCCCAGAGCGCACGTTTTGCATGTGCGCGCAGCCGAGCCGCCGCGTTTCACTGCCGCCTTCCCGAGCTTGTTCTGGTCCTTCCCCACTCACAGCCAGTGCGCCCCGACTCCTCCCTCGCCGCAGAGCTGCCCCTGGAGCTCCACAGCGCCGCCGTTAGGTTGGCCGTGGCCACTAGCGGCCGGCCACAGCAGGCTCCTGCCCTGGACGGCGCCGCCCAATCCATACGCGTGCGCCAGCTGCCCTCTGGAGCAGCCCGAGTGAGGGAGTCCTGGACTAGGGGGTGTCCGGACAGCCAGACTATCATCGTCCGCCGGACTCCAAGACTACGAAGATACAAGATCGAAGACTCCGTCCCGTGACCGGATGGGACTTTCCTTGGCGTGGAAGGCAAGCTTGGCGATACAGATATGAAGATCTCCTACCATTGTAACCGACTCTGTGTAACCCTAGCCCTCTCCATTGTCTATATAAACCGGAGGGCTTTAGTCCGTAGTACATAACCTCCATTACAACAATCATACCATAGGCTAGCTTCTAGGGTTTAGCCTCCTTGATCTCGTGGTAGATCCACTCTTGTAATACACATCATCAATATTAATCAAGCAGGACGTAGGGTTTTACCTCCATCAAGAGGGCCCAAACTTGGGTAAAACATCGTGTCCCTTGTCTCCGTTACCATCCGCCTAGACGCACAGCCGGGACCCCTACCGAGATCCGCCGGTTTTGACACCGACATTGGTGCTTTCATTGAGAGTTCCTCTGTGTCGTCACAAATAGGCCCGATGGCTTCTTCAATCAACAACAACGCCGTCCAGGGTGAGACTTTTCTCCCTGGACAGATCTTCATATTCGGCGGCTTCGCACTGCGGGCTAATTCACTTGGCCATCTGGAGCAGATCGAAGCTACGCCCGTGCCGTTAGGGTCGTTCGAAGCCTAAACTTCACGGCCGACATCCGCGGGACTTGATCTTCGACGGACTCGAGCCACAACCGAAAGCGTGCAGCGCTGTCATGATGGGCATGATTTAGCTCGCCACGGACAAAGCCTTGGTGGCGACACGAATCCGCTTCGGCCCTCAGTCCGGAGCCGATCGCCCAGATCAAGGACCGGTGGCTGGACACCGCCTCGGGGGCTGCAACTTCCACGGCGATGGAGCCGAACACTGACCTTGTCCCCTATAAAGCTCATGACTCCGAGGTGCCGGACTCCCTGCTGGACTGCGAACCTCCTGCGCCCCTGCCAATCGAATCCGATTGGGCACCGATCGTGGAGTTCACCGCTACGGACATCTTTCAGCACTCGCCCTTTGGCGACATCCTAAATTCGCTAAAGCATCTCTCGCTATCCAGAGAGCCCTGGCCGGATTATGGCCAGGATGGTTGGGATGCGGACGACGAAGAAATTCAAAGCCCACCCACCTCCCACTTTGTAGCCACTGTCGACGATCTAACCGACATACTAGACTATGACTCCGAAGACATCGACGGTATGGACGACGATGCCGGAGACGAAAAAGAACCAGCGCCATGTGGCACTTTGAAGACCACCTCGTCATATGACATATACATGGTGGACACCCCAAAAGATGGGGACGGCGAAGAAGTAGCGGAGGCAGATTCCTTAAAGAAACAGCCCAAGCGCCGACGTCAGCGGCGCCGCTCTAAATCCCGCCACAAAGAAGAATGGAGATTCCGCACAGAGATAATAACACCCTGCATAAAGGTGCGAAGACAACCCCTCCAAAGAAGATTCAGCGCAGAGGATGCGAAGCAAGCCCTCACGAGAGCGGCAGACGAAGAGGTCGAGGATGATAATTACATACCTCCCTCCGGAGACGAGGCAAGCCTCAACGACGACGAATTCGTCGTGCCAGAGGATCTCGTCGAACAAGAGCGTTTTAAACGCAAGCTTATCGCCATGGCAAATAGCCTCAAGAAAAAGCAGCAGCAGCTTCAAGCTGATCAATACCTGCTGGCCGATCGATGGACCGAGGTCCTCGCGGCCGAAGAGTACGAACTCGAACGTCCCTCCAAGAGCTACCCAAAACGCAAGTTGCTCCCCCGATTAGAGGAGGAAGCATACATACCTTCATCACCAGCGCATAGTACGGCCGACCGACCACCCCGTGGTCGCGACAGAGAGGCATCCAGGCCTTCCACCAAGATCGTACCCCGGCACCGCTCCAAAAGCGCGAAGCCAAGAGGGAACGCGCCGGACTTGCGAGATATATTGGAGGACAAAGCAAGGCAATCCAGATCCATCTATGGATCACGTGGGCGCCCCACGACCCACGACGAATACCGTCGCGCCGGATACAACAACTCCGGCCGGGCCGAACACAGCAGACAACGCTCCCTTGAGCTACGCCATGATATTTCTCAATACAGAGGCGTCGCACACCCGCTATGCTTCACTGACGAAGTAATGGATCATCAAATCCCTGAAGGGTTTAAACCCGTAAACATTGAATCCTACGATGGCACAACAGACCCCGCGGTTTGGATCGAAGATTATCTACTTCACATCCATATGGCCCGCGGCGACGATCTCCACGCCATCAAGTATCTCCCACTCAAGCTTAAAGGACCAGCTCGGCATTGGCTTAACAACTTGCCCGCAGAGACAATTGGGTGTTGGGAAGACCTGGAAGCCGCATTCCTCGACAACTTCCAGTGCACATATGTGCGACCACCAGACGCCGATGACCTAAGCCACATAATTCAGCAGCCAGACGAATTGGCCAGACAGTTCTGGACACGGTTCTTAACAAAGAAAAATCAAATCGTCGACTGTCCGGATGCGGAGGCCCTCGCAGTCTTCAAACATATCATCCGCGACGAGTGGCTAGCCCGGCACCTAGGACTGGAAAAGCCGAAATCCATGGCAGCCCTCACATCTCTAATGACCCGCTTCTGTGCGGGAGAGGATAGCTAGCTAGCTCATAGCAACAACCTCAGTAAAAATTCTGGCAGTCCGGATACCAAGGACAACAATGGCAGGTCGCGTCGAAGCAAAAACAAACGCCGTGTTAACGACGATGACAAGGAGGATACGGCAGTCAACGCTGGATTCCGAGGCTCTAAACCCGGTCAGCGGAAGAATCCATTTAAAAGAACAACTCCGGGTCCGTCCAATTTGGACCAAATACTTGACCGCTCATGCCATATACATGGCACCCCCGAAAAGCCAGCTAACCACACCAATAGACATTGTTGGGTATTCAAGTAGGCAGGCAAATTAATTGCCGAAAGCAGTGACAAGGGGCTGCATAGCGACGACGAGGAAGAGACCCGGCCGCCGAACAGTAGAGGACAGAAGGGTTTTCCCCCACAAGTGCGGACGGTGAACATGATATACGCAACCCATATACCCAAGAGGGAGCGGAAGCGTGCACTAAGGGATGTATATGCGATGGAGCCATTCGCCCCGAAGTTCAATCTCCTCTTGCCCGATCACTTTCGATCGAAGAGACCATCCGACCAGCATCCGCCATGGCGGATTCGCCGCATTGGTTTTAGACCCAATCGTCGACGGATTTCACCTCACGAGTCCCGATGGACGGCGGCAAGAGCTCTAACCTCGCTTTATCGGATACAAGGCGCAAGATGGGCATAGACCCTCAAGGATTAAACCTACAAAGACGACCTTTAAAGGCGCCATACCAGTGTTGAGGCCAATTGTACAGCTCACCACACTCGAAGTGGTCTTGGATCCCGGACAATTTCGGAGCGAGGAGTTAATCTTCAACATAGTCCCGCTCAGCAATGACTATCACGCTCGCTTTCGGACGAACCGCGTTTGCAAAGTTCAACGCGGTGCTGCATTACGCATACCTCAAGCTTAAGATGCCAGGCCCTCATGGAGACATCACGGTCAACGGAAATACAGAATGCTCCCTCCGAACGGAGGAACATACAGCGGCTCTCGCGGTAGAAGTACAGAGCAGCCTTCTAAGGAAATTTTTGAGTCCGGCCGTTAAACGGCCGGACACGGCCAAACGCGCCCGGAGCAACATCAACCAAGACCACCTGGCACATTCCGAGCACGCGTAGCAATGCGGCCCCAACCCCAGCCCTCGGATGATTGCAAGACCAACCCTCCACGTACATCATTACGCTCTGGAGATACCATGGGCCTAGGGGGAGGGGCACGACCACAATAGACCCAGAGTGCGGCTCGACCACACCAGGGGCTCACAAGTGTGTCGCTTTTTTTTCTATTTTCCTTCTTTGTATACACAGGACTCCATTCACGGAGGCTTCGTCGTGGCGAACCCGCCGAACTCATGATGCAACAGCCAGGGAGGGAAGAAGGCTGCGACGAACACTCAGGTGGTCTCCATTATGAGCATTAAATTCGATTATATACACCAGTCCGCAGCCCACCCCTGGAGGGGGACATGTTTATTTAGTCCAATCCCTTGCTTACCGCACTATTTGTATCCTTCCGCACTCATAGCAGAATTCCTTGAATAAATAATGCAGCATTTTTTGCCTGTTATTGCATTACTTTACACATATGTTCATTAATGACATCTTGCACCCGTATATTTTGGTACGACTGAATACACCAGGGGCTTATGTTCCCCGCATTATGGTGTGATAAGTCCGGACACTTTCACAAGTGCGGCACCCCGAACTTATAGCATTATATGCATCGGCTCCGAATCATGTCTTTGGTCAATAGTTGGGTTTGCCTGGCCCCACGCTTTGGTGCCTTACGCCCGCTCACGGCTAAGGTGGCACTGGGAGAACCATCGCGATTGCGCCTCAGCTTGAGCTGGGCAAGCGCCTCGATGGAGAAAGCTAAACTGACCGGCATGATAAGGCGAGAGACTGGTCGCTGTTGAGAGGTCTTTTCGGTCCCTAAAGACTTATGTCGCTCGAGCTAAGCACCGGATAATGTCCGATTTAAGGTGTGGATAGCGCCTCAATTCGGTCTTTCGAATACTAGGGGCTTCACCAAATTTAAAATTATAGAATTCTATGGCTAAGTGAGAGTGTTCAAGCATTATAAGTCCGGTTGCCTTGTTCGTTGTGTTGAGCGCCTCCTAGATGGACCCAAAATGGGAACAAGAGTGCTCAAGTTTATCCCAAACACCCCAAAGACTAGTGGCATGGGGGCTGAAGCCGACGACTTGCCATCTCTCGATTTTATAAACGGCCGCATGTAGGTAATATTTTAAATTAAACAAGCGTTGCTTAGCGATATGAACAAAGTTTTCAGTGCACGGGATAATACATAGCGAGTTTAGTCAATAATTACATCTCTGGGCACTCATCCGCAATATTATGGGCACCCTTCAGACAGTCTTATAGTACATTTCGGCGATGATACTCCTTGCTACGGGCGGCGGGTCAAGAAGAAGCCTCTCCACATCCAGCCTGCCCGGTGCACCTTTGCGCGGGCAAGGGCCCGATAAGCACCTTCAATACAGGTGGAGCGCTTGATGACCTCCACCTGTGGGCGCAGATCCACCACCGCCAGACGAGGCCGGTAGCTCCTGTGCATGGCCTCTCCAGCCACACACCGGACTATGAGGCCCTTCATGGCCTCCTCGGCTACCTTAGGAGTTCGACCAGCTGCTTCACTGGTCGCTAGGGGCACCGGATGGCCGGCCTCAGCAGATTAAGACCGAAGACCTTCTCCGCTGAGCTCCCTCCTCGCCACGGTAGAATGCGGCGAGATCGGACACACTCAAGCGGCGGATCTGCAAACGCCTCGAGAGCTCCGAATTCGTAAGTGTCGTAGTTTACATTAACATGCTTGCTTTGCATGAAAAATGCCTTACCCGCCGCTATTTTCTTCACATCCTCAACCTCTTGAAGGGCCTTATGGGCCTCGGCCTTGGCGGCTTTGGCACTTCGAGCCGAGGCAAGCTCGACTCGAAGTCTTTGAGTCGCGCCCCAAACTCTCATGCTTTTCCATGAGAGCCCGGAGCTCTTACCGACTTCGCCACCCGCGCCTCCTGCTTCTCGCTCTGCCCATTCCATGCCAGCATTGCATTCGGACATGACACAGCCTCCTTCGTGGTTGCCACTCGTTAGTGGCCCCCAGCAGTACCCACATTATCCTTGTTATTTTTATTGCAACCTAAATCCTTTTCTCAGAAGGTAAAATTTCCAAAGTGGTGTTACTCACCTTCTTTGTCCTCGAGCTGCTTCTTGCACGGCCGAGCTCTTGCTCGGACCGCCGAGATCCTGCTTCAATGCACCGACCTCCGCGCAATCAAGTCGGGAGAGGTCAGCAGCGTAGCCTCGCAAACCCATATTGATATAATTTTAGCAACCTCACAGATATCTTCTTTAGATCCTCATCCGCTTTTCTTTCCAACACCGAACCGAGCATCGAGGATACTTGTCTATGCGGTATTACATCACATAATTTTAACTTCTTACCTCAAAGCTCGTTAGAAGGCTGCTGCAGAAGCTTCGGTCGGCCCGCTCTTGGCGAAGCTGAACTTTCAATCACCGCACTCATGATAGTGCGGTGTTCTTCCTCGATGGAAGCGCCTTTGAGCACCTCCAACAAGTTGTCCGCGCCCGGTTGACGGGGCCGCCGGTGTCACGGTCTTGCCCTTCTTGCGAAGGGCGCTGCGGACTCGAACCACTACAGTTTCCGCGAGAGTCCGCGCAAAAGTCCGGAGGCTGCGTGGCGGCGCCCCGAGCCTCCTCCCGATGGGTCCTTCCGGGATCCCACTCGGCGCCCTCGGCGCGCGGGGTGGAGGCGGTCGGAATAGATTCCACATCCGGCGCAGCCAACGACCCGCTCGACGAAGCAGGGAGATCATCGTCGGCCGGACTGCAGGCAGTATGCGGCATTAGAAGGACACTATGTGACACAAAATAAATTGCAGATCATTCAGGATCCGGATACTTACGATCTCGCCGAGGCTGGCCCTTGAGGGCCACTCTTCATCGCCAACGCTGGTGTTGGCGGAGCTGTCCGGGAATAGTTCTTCCCTCTTGACCCTTCGGCCTCCCCTGTTGGGGAAGCCTTCCTCTTCCTCTCTCCCTCCTCTGGGAGAGAGTCTTCTTCCTCCTCCTCTTCTTCGGGGGAGGAGTCCGCCTCGGAGTCGTCGGAGACCTGAAAATGGGAACTCTTTCGAGTGCCTGTGCCCACCTTCTTGGCCTTCTTCTCCGGCACCACGTGCGGTGCCGTAACCAGCAGCCCCGCTAGACGGGCGTCCACTAGGTCTTCTGGCATGGGAGCCGGGCAGATGAGCTGCCCAGCCTTCTTCATCCATTCCTTTCAAAGTAAAAGGGAGATTGAAACCCGCTTAGGGTCGAACTATTAACAACAAGTGTCCCTTAAAGGGGTAGAATCACTTACCTCGTCAGCTGGGCGCTGCGAGTGAAATCCGCGATCTTCCGTCAGGATGCGGGGCTTGGCGCCTTAAACAGCACCTCCAGCGCCTTTCAGACATCGTGGTCAAGAGCCCGCTCAACGCCTGATGCTGTTCCGGATCGAACTCCCACAGATTGAATGCCCGTTCTTGGCATGGGAGAATCGGGTGGACGAGCATGACTTGGTCCACGTTAACCAGCCTGAGCTCTTGTTCACCAGCTTCTGGATACAGGCTTGGAGTCCCATCAGCTCCTTCAAATTACCCCACAGCAAGCCCTTCTCTTTCCAGGAGGTGAGCTGCGTGGGGATACCAGATCTGAACTCGGGGGCCGCCGCCCACGTAGGGTCGCGCGGCTCGGTGATATAGAACCACCTCGACTACCATTCCTTGACGGATTCCACGAAGGCCCCTTCGAACCAAAGGACGTTGGGCATCTTGCCCAACATGGCGCCTCCGCACTCCGCTTGAGTGCCCTTCACTACCTTCGGCCTTACATTGAAGGTCTTGAGCCACGAGCCGAAGTGGGGCTGGATGCAGAGGAAGGCCTCGCACACGACGATAAACGCCGAGATGTTGAGGATGAAGTTCGGCGCCAGATCATGGAAATCCAGGCCGTAGTAGAACATGAGCCCCCGGACAAAGGGGTGAAGTGGAAAGCCCAGTCCGCGGAGGAAGTGGGGGAGGAAAACGACCCTCTCATGGGGCCTAGGGGTGGGGATGAGCTGCGCCTCGTCAGGCAGCCGGTGCGCGACGTCGCCGGAAAGGTATGCGGCGCTGCGCAGCTTTGTGATGTGCTCCTCCTTAACGGTGGAGGCCAACCATTTACCTCCCACTCCGGACATGGTCGGAGAAGGTCGAGGCGAGATGCGCGAACTTGGGCGCTGGAGCTCGAGTGCGCGGAGATGGATAAGCAAAGGAGGAAGAAGGCGTAGGTGAAAAGGTGAATCCTTATCCCTTATATATAGGCGGACAAAGACTATGCGTCCCCACTAGCCTGGTAAAACTCGCTTATCTCCCTAGCGCCACCATCAATGGTGCGGTTGGGTTACCCACGTCTGTATTAATGAGAATCACGGAATAAGGGGAACACGATCTCTGCTTCGACAAGACGTGCTAAGGAAACCGCTTCGCTAAACGCTACCGAGGTGGTATAATAAAAACGATTCAAGTAAAGGCTTGGTAGTGGTGTGACGTCATGCCGCAAAATACGCCGCAGATTGAACTTGTGTATATATTATTCTCTACGTGTAGCGTGGAATTTATTTTGCGTAGCCGACACTATCCCGGTGTTCACAATCTTCTCTGGATTATTCAAAAGAGGAACCCGCCTTGCAATGCTGAACATTATGCGCGCCGGACTCATCGTCATTGAAGCCAGGTTCAGGGGCTACCGAGGAGTCTCGACTAGGGGTGTCCGGACAGCCGGACTATCATCGTCCGCCGGACTCCAAGACTACGAAGATACAAGATCGAAGACTCCGTCCCGTGTCCGGATGGGACTTTCCTTGGCGTGAAGGCAAGCTTGGCGATACGGATATGAAGATATCCTACCATTGTAACCGACTCTGTGTAACCCTATCCCTCTCCGGTGTCTATATAAACCAGAGGGCTTTAGTCTGTAGGACATAACCTCCATTACAACAATCATACCATAGGCTAGCTTCTAGGGTTTAGCCTCCTTGATCTCGTGGTAGATCCACTCTTGTAATACTCATCATCAATATTAATCAAGCAGGACGTAGGGTTTTACCTCCTTCAAGAGGGCTCGAACCTGGGTAAAACATCGTGTCCCTTGTCTCCTGTTACCATCCGCCTAGACGCACAGTTCGGGACCCCCTACCCGAGATCCGCCGGTTTTGACACCAACACCGAGCTTATCCAAGAACGCGTCCGCTAGCGCCCGTTGCCGCCACGCACCCCCTGCTGCAACAGAACGGCGGTTCGCCAACGTTCTTATCCACGGCCGTGGAACCGACCTAGTTACACTATAGGTGGAGGCCCCCCGAGCTCATCCAGACACCCAGGCAACCTCAGGCCATCCCTTTAGAGCCCCCACGGCCAGCAATCGACGGAGGAAGCCTTTCTTCCTCGACTCCGATTAGTTTGGCCGTCGCCATGCTCCGGCTCCGTTCGTCGCGAGCAGGCACCCCCCATACTTCCAGCACCACCGTTCAACTCCCCATGGCCTTGCGGAGCCGCCCAACCTCTCAAACACGATTGGGAACCACCATAGCCCGAACCCCCAAATCCTCCCGAAGGCACCTCCGCCGCGGAGCTCGCCGCCGGTGACTCCCTGAAAGCACATTTGCTCCTCGGGTGGTTTTGGTAATTAATGACAACATACTTTGTGGTTGGACTAATGCTTTTATCAAGTATGTTTCAGGAAATTCAATCACATTGGCATGGCAAAAGGACTGAAGAGGTGGACCCCCCAAAATGCTAAGGCAAGCATTGGCAAAAGCTCAAGACTCCATTTTTGGTTTAGTGATCCAAGATCACATTGAGTCCATAGGAAAAGCCAATACTATTAAAAGGGGATGAGGTTATGATGATGATCCGTTTGCTCAAGTGCTTAGTGATACATCTCCTAAACTATCAAGCAACTTTCACTACCATATACACTCATAAGTAGTCTCGGTCCCACCGATATTCCAAACTCACCACACCGAGATGAACCACCTCAGCCATAAGCCAAACCCTAGCAAACTCGAATTTTCCGATTCAACTCGGTCTCACCGAAACATGAGTCGCCAAGCTTCAGAATCCTTCACATCAAATCGGTGTCACCGAGATGATGAAGTCGGTCCCACCGAAATTGGCATGCTCTTGTCATTGCACGAATCGGACTCACCGAGATTGTATTTTCGGTCCCACCGAAAATCCTAACGTTCACATTATTTGAACTATCGGTCTCATCGAGTTGTCAACTTCGGTCCCACCGAGATTGCTCAAATGTGTGTAACGGTTGGATTTTGTGTGGAGGCTATTTATACCCCTCCACCCTCTCTTCATTCGTGGAGAGAGCCATCAGAAAGAACTACCACTCCTACCTCACAGTTCTAAGAAGAGAACTACCTACCCTTGTGTTGAGATCAAGTTGCTCCACTCCCACCATATGAAGCTTGATCTCTAGCCTTCCCAAGTTGCTTTCCACTCAATCCTTTCTTCCACCACAGCCAAATCAGTGAGGAGAGTTGAGTGTTGGGGAGATTATCATTTGAAGCACAAGAGCAAGGAGTTCATCATCATCTACAACATATATTACCTTTTGGAGGGTGGTGCCTCCTAGATTGGTTAGGTGTCGCTTGGGAGCCTCCGTCGAGATGTGGAGTTGAACCAAGAAGTTTGTAAGGGCAAGGAGATCGCCTACTTCGTGAAGATCTACCCCGAGTAAGGCTAGCCCTCCGTGGGCGTGGCCATGATGGAATAGACAAGGTTGCTTCTTCGTGGACCCTTCGTGGGTGGAGCCTCCGTGGACTCTCGCAGCCGCTACCCTCCATGGGTTGAAGTCTCCATCAACGTGGAAGTACGATAGCACCACCTATCGGAACCACGAGAAAAATCACCACGTCTCCAAATTGCGTTTGATCTTCTCCACTTCTCTTTACTACTTGTGCAATTTACTTTCCGCTGCCCATACTCTAGAATTGCATGTGTAGTGTGCTACTTGACTTGTGTGTGTTATGCAAAATCTGCCAAAATCTGTCCTTGATAAAAGACTGAATTTTTATCTTGTCGAGTAGTCTAATCACCCCCCCTCTAGACACTCTCACCTTCTTTGATCCTACAATTGGTATCAGAGCTTTGGTCTCCATTGCTTTGATTTACACACCATTGGAGGAAGATGGACGGTTCACGTTTGGGAGTGTTAGCCATAGAGTGCCTATTCTTAATGGAGTGTCCTATAACTCGTGGAGGATTGAAATGCTTATTATCTTTAAGACATACAATTTGCTCAAATATGTTGAGACCCCCTTTGTGCCTCCATTTGACCCCTTGCACCCTACCATGGATGAAGAGCTTGATTTGCTTCGTAACCTTAGAACTGTAAATCTTATCATTAGAGGGTTACCCGATAACTTGCTTAAGCTCGTTACAAACTTTGAGTGCGCCTATGCTATGTGGAAGTTCTTGGAAGAACTTTATCCGGACTACTCTTTGAGAGGTCTTGATGAAATTCTATACAAAACTATTGAATTTGATATGATGCGCCCCAATGATCCCAACTTTGATAAATGCTTCTTTGAGCTTCGTGATCTTATGAAAAAGAAGGGTGATCCCGGTCTTATCAATGTTCTAATTAGAAATGCTCTTGTATTGCATTCCGATGATTATTGTCACATTGACAAAACTAATGCTAGTAGTTATCAAATTGACCTAGGTGTTGATGATGAACAATCTATGGGTCAATATGATGATGAGCATGAGCATGATGATGATTACTCCGATTCGGACACCGAGCTAGACAAGATCATGAAGAGTCTCAATCTTATGGCAAATCTGAGAGACTACATATCCGGCGAAAAGAGTGGATTCTTGATAGTGGATGCACCGACCACATGACCGGAGACAAAGACATGTTTCGAGAGCTTGCAAAGAACGATGGTCCACGCAAGTATGTGACTTTTGGAGACAACTCCAAGGGTAAGGTACTTGGCCTTGGTAAGGTGGCCATATCTCATGATAGCTCTATTCAAAATGTCATGCTTGTAGAATCTCTTGGATACAATTTACTTTCCGTGTCTAGATTAGCTGACTTTGGATTCAATGTGCTATTCACCGAAGTAGATTGCCAAGTCTTTCGTCGTGACAATCATAACATGGCATTTACCGGTATCCGTAGAGGTGATCTATATATTGTTGATTTTACTAAGAAAGCCCAACCTAGAGCTTGCTTCATTGCTAAATCCTCTAAAGGTTGGTTATGGCATAGAAGGCTTGGACATGTTGGTATGCGTAATTTAGACAAGCAGATCAAAGGTGATCATATTCTTGGTGTTAAAGATGTTTTCTTTGATAAAGATAGACTTTGTAGTGCTTGTCAGGCAGGAAAACAAGTAGGTGGAAGTCATCCCGTGAAGAACATCATGACCACAAGGAGACCGCTTGAGCTTCTTCATATGGATCTCTTCGGTCCCAATGCTTACAAAAGCCTTGGTGGTAACTCCTTTGGTCTAGTTATAGTTGATGATTATTCCAGATTTACGTGGGTATTTTTCCTTGATGACAAATCGCAGTTCGAAAATCTTCAAAACCTTCGCCAAAAGGCCCAAAATCAATTTGAGGTGAAGATCAAGAAAGTTCGAGTGACAATGGAACGGAGTTCAAGAACGCCAATGTAGACTCTTTTCTCGATGAGGAAGGGATTCTACATGAGTTCTCGGCTACGTACACTCCTCAACAAAATGGAGTTGTTGAGAGGAAGAACCGAACGCTCATAGAGATGGCTAGAACGATGCTTGATGAATACAAGACACGAAGCATTTTGGGGAAGCGGTCGAGACAGCTTGTCATGCTATCAACAGCTTTATCTTCATAAGCTCCTTGGCAAAACATCATACGAGCTCCTCACCGTAACAAACCCCAAGTGGGATACTTTCGTGTCTTTGGTTGAAATGCTATATCCTTGATAAGCATCGTCGGTCTAAATTTGCTCCTAAAACTCATGAAGGCTTTTTTCTGGTTATGGATCAAACTCCCACACCTACCGTGTCTACAATAATTTCACCCAAAGGTTGAAGAGATGGTAGACGGAAGTTTGATGAATCTAATGGCTCGCAAGTAGAGCAAATGCCTATTGATGTAGGAGACAAGGACCCATCGGAAGCCATCCAAGATTTATCTATTGGAAAGATCCGTCCCATGGAAGTGAAGGAGAGTACCTCATCTACATATGTGGATCCCCCTACCTCACGGCAAGATGAACCTCAAGGCAACATGGAGGCCTCCACAAGTGGAACTCACCAAGATGAGGAAGTGCAACAAGAAGATCCACCACAACCTCCTTCTCCACCGCCTCAAGACAACACCAACAACAATGAAGAAGAAGAAGAGGAAGATGAAGATGATGAGGAAGCTCAGCCACAACCTCAACAAAAGCTATCCCGAGTCCGAGCAAGAGTCAAGAAAAATCATCCCGTGGAACAAATGATCAATGACATCAACTCCGGGAGAATTACTCGCTCTAAAACTCGCTTAGCTAACTTTTGTGAGCATTACTCATTTATCTCTAGTATTTAACCTATGAAGGTAGAAGAAGCACTTGAAGACCCGGATTGGGTGAACGGTATGCACGAAGAGCTACACAACTTCGAGAGGAACAAGGTATGGACTTTGGTAGAGAAGCCCAAGAATGATCAAAACGTCATTGGAACCAAATGGGTGTTTCGGAACAAGCAAGATGAAGATGGACAAGTCATCCGCAACAAGGCTCGTCTCGTAGCTCAAGGTTACACACAAGTCGAAGGTATGGACTATGGTGAGACCTATGCCCCCGTTGCTAGACTTGAGTCCATTCGCATTCTTCTTGCTTATGCCAATCAACATGATATTACTCTCTATCAAATGGATATCAAAAGTGCTTTCCTAAATGGTGAAATAGAGGAGGAAGTATTTGTGAAACAACCCTCCGGATTTGTGAATCCCAAAAAGCCTAATCATGTTTACAAGTTGCACAAAGCTCTTTATGGTCTTAAACAAGCTCCTAGAGCTTGGTACAAATGCTTGACTAGCTTTCTTCTTGAAAAAGGCTTTGAGATGGGAAAAATAGACTCAACGCTGTTCACGAAAAGGGTTGATGGTGAACTATTTGTGTGCCAAATATATGTTGATGATATTATCTTTGGTTCAACTAACCCTCATTTTAGCGAGAAGTTTGGAGAGCTCATGTCGGAGAAGTATGAGATGTCCATGATGAGTGAACTCAAATTCTTCCTTGGGTTGCAAATCAAGCAATCTAAGGAGGGTACCTTTGTCTCACAAACAAAGTACACCAAGGATCTCTTCAAGAAGTTCAACATGCAAGAAAGCAAGGTATGAGAACCCCATGCCTACAAGTGGACATAATGACTTGACAAAAGATGGAGAACCCGTTGATCAAAAGGTTTACCGATCTATGATTGGTTCTCTACTATATCTTTGTGCTTCTCGTCCTGACATAATGTTGAGTGTATGCATGTGTGCTCGATATCAAGCTTCCCCTAAAGAATGTCATCTTAAAGCTGTTAAAAGGATTGTGAGATATTTGATACACACACCAAACTTTGGCATTTGGTATCCTAAGAGGGCCTCTTTCGACCTTGTTGGCTATTCCGACTCGGACTATGCCGGTGACAGGGTTGATAGAAAGTCAACTTCGGGTACGTGTCAATTCCTTGGTCGATCCCTTGTATCTTGGTCCTCCAAGAAACAAAATTCGGTATCATTATCCACTGCCGAAGCGGAATATATTGCTGCTGGTTCGTGTTGTGCTCAATTGCTATGGATGACACAAACGCTTAAGGATTATGGGATACATGTGAGACATGTTCCATTGCTTTGTGACAATGAGAGTGCGATTAAAATTGGACACAATCCCGTGCAACACTCTCGAATGAAACATATTGAAGTTCGTCACCATTTCATTCGTGATCACATTGCCAAGGGTGACATCAATCTTAAGCATGTTCGTACTGACAAACAACTCGCTGATATCTTTACAAAACCTCTTGATGAGAAGGTGTTTTGTCGCTTGAGGAGTGAGTTGAACATCATTGATGCTTCAAACTTGAAGTGAAAACTCCATTGATGCATGCAAGGCATGAGCCCACTTGATTAATCCTTGATATTTCTCTTATGATGATGATCATATGTCTTGGACACATTTGCCTCCTTGTATTGCATCTAACTCCTTGCAGGTACTTGGATGATCTACATTCCACAAGATTACCACACACTCAAATCATGAGTAATCTTGACATTGACCAAGTATCTAGCCCTTTGGGATGTTGAGTTCAAGGAACAAAATTCCACATATCCTTTTTGACATCTTATACATCTAGTATTTCACTCTTGTCATCTTGGATATCCTTGAGTATTTCCTTGCTTGCCTAACCCATGTAGGAAGATGAACTACACAAGTGGAAATGGCGCCCAACTTCACATTCAATGAGCACCTACATCAAGTTTACCTACATGAACAAAGTAACAACAAGCCCAAGGTATGTTCTTCACATCTTTAAGGAGCTTTGCTCAAAGTCATGAGTACAAGCAGCTTCATAAGATGTGATCACATCGAATGCTTAATCGAAAAATGGCAACCCCATTTTGAGCTTAAATGATGAGTATGACCTATGATCAAATGTTCTCATTTGACTCCTAAGTCAATATACTCAAACATAGGTGACCTTGTCGCCAATTCCCTATCTAGATGAAGTACATTTGTTTTGGAGTCTTTCTATTTTCTCTTATGTTCTCTCATTGAGTTTTCATTTAAAAAAAACCTTCATCTAGGAATCTTTTTCATTTCTATTCTTCTGTCTTTGTGAATATCCTTCGGCTCGATCAATTCCTCAAAATCATTCACAAATTC
Organism: Aegilops speltoides; assembly: GCA_021437245.1. NCBI lineage: Eukaryota > Viridiplantae > Streptophyta > Magnoliopsida > Poales > Poaceae > Aegilops > Aegilops speltoides. Next base: position 170,357,632 of record CM038147.1, on the reverse strand, counting down.
ATTGCAAATCCTTTGAAACATTCCTCGCAAAGTGAGCTGAATTATTTCAGTATTTCCTTGAAATTAAACTCAAGGCCACCGATTTAAATATTTCGGTCTAACCGAAAAGGATCTACCCTAAGTCCCTGACTTTCGGACCCACCGATCCATCTTAATTCGGTGTCACCGATTTATTTCTTCCAGGATATCATCTTCTGCAGCTCCACTCAATGATTCTCTATGCATGTTCCTTTTTGCCCCATTGTGATTCTTAAGGATCCCACTTCTTTCTTTCCATCTTCCCTGACCTTCCTAGTTTGCTGTCCTTTTCGGCACTTGATGTCAAAGGGGGAGAAGACTTAGGGGGAGAAGAGAAGATTTAGGGGGAGAAGAAGAGCAATCTTACCTTAAGGGGGAGAGAATCACATCAAAGCTTTGCCGTGTTTTTCCTTAAAAGAGAATTTCTTGCCGTGTTTCACATTGGATATTACATTTGGCATCATTCTTTTGATTTTGCTCTTTCCATCAAACCCCTTGATCTGAGAGAACTCAAAGGGAGAGGAATCTTCACAATTGATATCTTATGGAAAGCAAAATCTCTCAGAGTTCATTGAAAATCTTTTAGTTTCGAGACATGTTTGTCGATTCAAGCTTGTGCTCAATATGAGACACTCTTTATACATGTCATCCTGGCTTGGTACTCTTGATGTTCTTGCAGTTGGTTGAAGAAATACTCTTGTGTTATCTAACCTTGTTTTCCCAAGTTTATCTCTTGGTACAATGCCAAGGAACCTCAAGGTAAGTATATGCACTTTGCGAATGTGCATGATGGTGACTTGCTTGTGAATACTTGTTTGCAAGAAATCACCATGCACATATGCATTATCACTCACTTCTTTTCATTTGCTCGATGCATATAGCCAAGCTGCATGTAGCACATCTTGCTTTTCTCTCTTGTGTGCTTGTGGTAGTCCAAAACCATAATTTATGAAAATCTTGCACACTTGTAGGGGAGCCTGTACTACATGTTTGTCAAAGCTTTGTGATAATTCTGTCTTTCTTTCAATAAGCTTTGATGTCTTGTTTAGTGTGTTTCCATCAATTACCAAAAAGGGGGAGATTGAAAGCACATTTGCTCCTCGGGTGGTTTTGGTAATTAATGACAACATACTTTGTGGTTGGACTAATGCTTTTATCAAGTATGTTTCAGAAATTCAATCACATTGGCATGGCAAAAGGACTCAAGAGGTGGACCCCCAAAATGCTAAGGCAAGCATTGGCAAAAGCTCAAGACTCCATTTTTGGTTTAGTGATCCAAGATCACATTGAGTCCATAGGAAAAGCCAATACTATTAAAGGGGATGAGGTTATGATGATGATCTGTTGCTCAAGTGCCTAGTGATACATCTCCTAAACTATCAAGAACTTTCACCGCCATATACACTCATAAGTAGTCTCGGTCCCACCGATATTCCAAACTCAGTCACACCAAGATGAACCACCTCAGCCATAAGCCAAACCCTAGCAAACTCGGATTTTTCGATTCTGAACTCGGTCTCACCGAAACATGAGTCACCAAGCTTCTGTAACCTTCTGTCATCAAATCGGTGTCACCGAGATGATGAAGTCGGTCCCACCGAAATTGGCATGCTCTTATCATTGCACGAATCGGACTCACCGAGATTGTATTTTCGGTCCCACCGAAAATCCCAACGTTCACATTATTTGAACTATCGGTCTCACCGAGTTGTCAACTTCGGTCCCACCGAGATTGCTCAAATGTGTGTAACGGTTGGATTTTGTGTGGAGGCTATTTATACCCTCCACCCCTCTTCATTCGTGGAGAGAGACATCGAAAGAACTACCACTCCTACCTTACATTTCGAGAAGAGAACTACCTACCCTTGTGTTGAGATCAAGTTGCTCCACTCCCACCATATGAAGCTTGATCTCTAGCCTTCCCAAGTTGCTTTCCACTCAATCCTTTCTTCCACCACAGCCAAATCAGTGAGGAGAGTTGAGTGTTGGGGAGATTATCATTTGAAGCACAAGAGCAAGGAGTTCATCATCATCTACAACATCTATTACCTTTTGGAGGGTGGTGCCTCCTAGATTGGTTAGGTGTCGCTTGGGAGCCTCCGTCGAGATGTGGAGTTGAACCAAGAAGTTTGTAAGGGCAAGGAGATCGCCTACTTCGTGAAGATCTACCCCGAGGAAGGCTAGCCTCCATGGGCGAGAGCCATGATGGAATAGACAAGGTTGCTTCTTCGTGGACCCTTCGTGGGTGGAGCCTCCGTGGACTCTCGCAGTTACCCTCCGTGGGTTGAAGTCTCCATCAACGTGGAAGTACGATAGCACCACCTATCGGAACCACGAGAAAAATCACCGCGTCTCCAAATTGCGTTTGATCTTCTCCACTTCTCTTTACTACTTGTGCAATTTACTTTCCGCTGCCCATACTCTAGAATTGCATGTGTAGTGTGCTACTTGACTTGTGTGTGTTATGCAAAATCTGACAAAATCTGTCCTTGATAAAAGACTGAATTTTTATCTTGTCGAGTAGTCTAATCACCCCCCCTCTAGACACTCTCACCTTCTTCGATCCTACACTCCCTTTGTCCCCGCCAGCCTGTCGACCACCGGGAGGACCGCCCAAGACTGGCAGATCCATCCCCGCCCTCAGAACCCCGCGGGGAACCGCCGTTCGTCGACGGCGATCGCCGGAGTCCCACCTCCGCTTGGGCAGAGGAGAAAGGAGGGATGGGCAACTGGTCAAACCTGATCAGTGGGACCCATGGACCCACTGTCAGTGACCCTGAGTCGGTCCATGCTAGCGTAAGTGGAGGCGTAAAACCAAAGTACGTCTCCTACTTGTTCTTTTATTCGAAGCGTTTTTTTCTTTTTCTGTTTTATTTAAAAACAGAAATTTGACTGGACATATCTTTTAAAATAAAACTCCAAATGAGTTGATTCTTTTTCCTACCTCTCTCAAATTTCACCTAGTTTATTTTAAGGTTTATTTCAAAAATAATTAGGAAAACTTTTTGTACTGTTTTTTTAAAAGTTTGTGTTAATTTGAATATTTTCAAAAATAGGATTTTTAAGAAGAAGGCAACTTTCAAAAGTTTTGGAATGCACCCTGCCTCTCCACAACTTGAAGGCAAGCATTTGAACCCTGGCATAATATTGTCGTGTGTTGTTTGATACGTTTACAACACCCCTTGTCTCTGAGTTTTCCTTATTTTATGTGATGATATGAACATACTCATAAGTGCATATTGATGATTCCGTGTTATTGGAATTTGATATGTTGTGATAGCAATCACCCTCGTATGCCTTTCATGCCTATCGGAAGAAATCCGGGAAAGCCGCTGTCTTGGGTAGACACGAGCTTGTTTCCGGTCTTCGTTGAGACGGTTGTGTCTGGTATGGCATAGTAAGGTATGATGAGTGGTGATTCTGTCTGTTGGTTGAAATATATTTGTTATGCTAATCATGCAGGGAATACATGAACCCTCCAGAGTCGACCGTAGATCGAGTCTTGTTCCAGTAACCCCATACTTGTTTCGTACTACCACCTGTCCCTGCCATAGGTAGGGTACCGTTCAGTAAGTTGTCAACCCCTTTCTAGCACACACCGTACAGAGAGGCCATGGTGGAAGATACCGGCTGCATCCGGTAGGCATGCGACCTGGTCCGGGGGCATGTGTGTTTCCGGTTGTAGCCGAGGGGGTAGCTCCCCTAGTTTGCACACGTTATAAATTTTGTGATCCCATGCTACTCGAGGTTGTAGCCTCCCCACTTAGAGTTTTGCTTAAGGAGTGTCGTGGGTGATTCCAGACACCGATAAGTCAGGCTAGTGTGTGCGGTTAGGTGTGTTTTCAATTAAAAGACCGTAGACGGAATAAGTCCCGATGGACTAAAGGAATCCGTTACCCGTGGGTAAAGAGTACACCCTCTGCAGAGATTATATCTATTCGAATAGCCGTGTCCATGGTTAAGGACTACAGTCTGGGTTGGGTCAAGTGTCGGTCTTAGTGTCGGTCTTCGAAGGAAAAACTGCTAAAACAGAAGATGGATCATGGCTTGTGACTCATGATGATTATGGTTATTATTATTATGGACTAACCCTTTATATTATTTGAATTATTGAGTATCCCTGGGACGGTTCTACCTCCTGGATATTCACTGTGAATATTCTCTTATAAGCCCTTTATGTGGTGTCGCTCAGACGCCCGACTGTGGCCTGCTTGTCATTTAAATTACTTATAAGCCCTTTATGTGGTGTCGCACAGATGCCCGACTGTGGCATGTTTGTTATTGATTTACTTTATAAGCCCTTTATGTGGTGTCGCACAGACGCCCGACTGTGGCATGTTTGTTATTTATTTACTTTATAAGCCCTTTATGTGGTGTCGCACAGATGCCCGACTGTGGCATGTTTGTTATTGATTTACTTTATAAGCCCTTTATGTGGTGTCGCACAGACGCCCGACTGTGGCATGTTTGTTATTTATTTACTTTATAAGCCCTTTATGTGGTGTCGCTTAGACACCCGACTGAGGCATGCTTTATATCATTATCCTTTCGAGGCGTCGCTTCACACACCCAAACGGTGCATTTTATTTCTACTCCATTATTGCATATTCATGTTGTATATAAATAACCTGCGTGCATGCATCAAGGATTTTATTTTGTGACTGACGTTGTGATCATAGAATATTTTAGAGCATGATTATCATTTGTATATTATACTTGTGTTCATAATGTTTGCGAGTACATTCAAAAGTACTCACTGTCTTGTCCCTGGCTATTGTCTTGGCCAGATTTCTTGCATGGAGAGGAGCGTTGTGATGACAGCCCTGGAACCTATGCACTGGTGATAGCAGTCTCGCGACGATAGGAGTTATCCAGGTCAGCTGTTCCTATGGGAAATGGAGTTCCACAGACGCTGATGAACCACAAACCGCTTCCGCCATCAACCTTTAGAAACCTTGTGTTGTACTCATAGGCCAGAATGGTCTTGTACTACATATTATGTACTTTGCTTGGAATTTCTATATCAAGTTTGTGCCTCATCAGCTAACAGTAATCCTGGGGCTGGTGAGCACAAGGGCCATTTTCCGCGAAATTAATATCCCAAAAATACGGTCCTGACAACCTTGGTTTCAGAGCCAGGCTGACCCATTCGCTAATCCTATCTTAGCCAGGTGGAAAAACCGAGGTTAACCAACCCACCAGACCTTAAACTAACCCCAGCCAAGCTTCTCGTGTAAGATAGCCACACAATGACCCCGACACCTTTTAGCAGTCGGTGCCCAACCTATCAGCCTAGCCTGTCGATCACGCGCCAGTGACCGACACCTAAATTGTCTCATTCGCAAGTGTGCGAAGGAAGACTCTGTCCCCTTTTTCTATAAAAAGGGCACGCTAGCCTCAACACAGCACAACACAACCTCTTCCCCAAACCGAGCTATATTACATGGCCCTATTGTGCACAATGAGACCACAACAACCAACCAACCAACCGTGCTAGCAAACCTCACCCGCCGTGCCTTTGCATTAGAAGAGCCCCCAGAATATGTTGTGTACCAAGGGCCCCTGAGCGGTGAGAGCCGTCAATTTTTGCCCACTGTGCACGTCTATGGTAGGGGTCTATCGCCAGAGCGCCCCTACAGGTTCACCGGAAGGACAACTTCCTTTGAGCCACAAGCCATCCAACTAGCTTCTCGCGAGGCTATAGTTCAACTCCGGCACTTGTCGCCCAGAGTTAACTGTCGCTTGTTCCACTACTACCCCAGCCGTGACGGGTATGGCAGGCCACCCCAGGTTGCCAACGGATATCACGAGACGAATCCTGCGTTGTTGCATCTAGTGCGCTATGTAAGTGCACTAGAGGAACTGTTCGATCGAATCACCCTTGATCTGATCGCAGCTCGTGGAGAACTGGTTCGCCGAGTCCCGGCAAGAGGAGAAGATGAGCCCGACGCCGACAACCCAGTCGTGTTGTTCGGACAACCGATCGAGTCCTTCAGGACTGCCCAAGCCATCAACAAAAATACTTTGGTGTCCCCAGAAGTGCTTCGTCGCCTTTTTGGAACACACTCCAACGGGACTGTGGCCAACAATCCCCGGGATGGTCATCATCGCTACCCCGACCCTGCAGCCCCTTAACCCCCTCCAGCTAATCCTGATGGTGAAACCCGTGGAGAAGCCTCGACGTCCACAAGGCACGCCCGCTTAGATATAAACGAGGTAGAGTAAGTCACTCGAGTCACTACAAAAAAAAATACACTTCCGTGATGATACGTGTTTGTCACAGTAGGTCGCATTTTTTGTCATGCATGTACAGCCATGACAAATTTATGACAGAATCAAGATAGTCATACCTGTGTTGTCGTAGAAGTGTTCCATGACATTACCAAAATTATCATCACGGAAGTGTCCACTTCCATGACGATAAATCGCGCGTCACAGAAGTGCTTTCGTCAAGGGTGACCGACACGTGGCATCCACCATAACGGAATGTCGTTAAGCTATCGGGTCGGGTTTTGGATCCGATAACCCGTTAACAGCCCCGACCAATGGGGATTTTCCACGTGTAAAATCATCAATGGCTGGAGGAGACACCTGTCGGCTCACCGTTGGGACAGATGTCATCCACTCATTGGACAGAAGGCGCCTATGATACGTGGACACGTGGCATGGCCCAACAGAGGCCCATTCCTGTGAAAAGGCCGGCCCATTTGACTTGGTCAAAAGGTGGCGGGCCGGCCCATGTAAAGGCTGTTAACGGCCTGTTCGCATATAGCCCATTTACAGCCCGCTAACCCAAGACCCGTTATGCCCTATCCGAATTAGGCCCAGTAGCGTCATCTGGGCCACCCAATATGATTCCAGCCCGTTTCCGCTTCTGGCCCATGTATGGCCCATGACATCATTGGCCCATATGAGGCCCTATGTAACTCTTGGCCTATTAACGGCCCGTGGTGAAACTGGCCCGTAATGAACAGTATATTATTTTACACCCATTAACGGCCCGGTGGTGGCGCCCGTAATGAACAAAGGTATCACTTTATACCCATTAAGGGCCCGTTATTCCGTTGGGCCGTTTCCAGCCCATCTTATCTTTCGACCTTCTCAGAGCCCATTTATTCTTGGGCTCATTTCCAGCATTCGTTTACTTACGGCCTGTTACTATAATTTTCTGCTTATGGGCCAAATTCAGCCCGTGGTTACAGTCGGCCCATTTGTGGTCCGTTAACACGTTGAGCCGTTTTCATAGCGTCATGAAATGCGGCCTATTAGCGATGGCCCGTTATGGTCGGCCCATAAAAGGATAACTCCAACTCTAGCCCGTTTAGGGCCATAATGCGGGCTGTTATTGGCCCCAGTTTGGCCAATCGATCACTGCCTGTATAAGGCCCATTGATGATACGGCCCGTAGAAGGCACATTGTTTCTGCGGCCCGTAGAAGGCCCATTGTTTCTATGGCCCGTGGAAGGCCCACTATTTATACGGCCCGTGGAAGGCCCACTGTTTCTACGGCCCGTAGGTGCAGTGTCACTACAGTAAATATTAGCCCATGGTTATTGTGGCCTAGTTTTAAAAAATAGGTTGTTGCAGCCACTAGCAAACCGCAGAAAAAGAACTGCACTGACTACAAGCAAACAAATAAACAAGACAACAAGGAAATAAATAAGCAAGCAACTTACACTAGGCTATCACGGCTATTACACATATTACATCCACTAGGCATCAAAGTTCGCCACCAGTGCAAATATAGGGAACACAACAGCATATAAACATTGCAGCAAAACAAGTCCAGAACTGAAACCACTTCAGAAGAGCTCAAGAAACAATATCTTGGGTACCCATAATGCTGGCAAGATGCTTAGCAAGCTTATTAACTTTCTCTTGTTTGGCGCTTAAGTCCTCCAAATACCATCTTGTTGCACGAAAAGTATGCATCTGAATTTTGCGGGGACTTCCTCAGTCCTTCGGCTTCCTGTCGCATAACATCTCGATCGATGTCTTTCAACTTGAAGTTGAGACTCAAGAAGTTTAACTGATTCAGGCAATGAGTTCAAGAGCTGGTGCTAGCGATGGTAGCCAATAACTCGAACACTACATCAAGACAGACTTTGGGGTTGTCTCGGTGTCCTCATATAGTTTTTATCAGCTTTCTTGGAGACCAACAGGATGTCTCACTATCTTGAACCTTATCTCATTACTTCCTTTACCATTGCATAATAGGGTACTCTTCTCCAATATTTTATCCGCGTTCTAAAAGGAAACAAACAAACACATCTCAGGTTTACAATGTAGTATATGAAACTCATTTTGGTAAACCAGTTCAGTAGTAAGGTGGACAGGATAACAGCATGAAACAAACATATATCTATGTAGTATGGTCATTGTATGGTCTATATCATTCTAGTTTATGTTGCCAAATCAAGATAGATACAGTTTGAATCATATCTATTTAAGACAAAGCAGCATAGACAGAATATAAGTGTGGGAAACTACACAACAAAAACAACACTTGTAATGTGCATGGCATGAGAACATAACTGTTTATTCAATTGAAACTGAAATCAACATAGAGCAAGTTACAACAGCAAACAGCAACACGTTGAAGAAACGGGTTTAAAACATTCCTGTTGCGCCATTGGAGTTTCAATTGCATCCTTCAAATTTGAAATTGGTTGGTATCAGTAAATACAGTGATGCAAGAGCAAAGTAGTATGAACCATAGCTACGGAACCTGACCTGAGAACAATTCTTCTTCCGCTTTAAGCGTTGACTTCGGGTTCGGAGTGGTGGTCCTCGTGATTTGGGCACTTCAGTTGCCTTACTAACTGCTCGTGTTTGGGTGCTCTGTGGTGGAGACGGTGTTGTGTCAACGGGAACTTGGTGTCTATCTGCTGGGGTTGGGGTTAGAAGGGGTGTAGCTGGTTCTCTGTCCAACTGGGTAGGGGTACAATCTGCATGAGTGTGGGTTATGTGTGGTGAGGCTGATTCTTGGGCAAGTACAACCGTGGTTCTATCTGCATCGACAGGTAGCACGATCTTTTCTGAAGACCGTGTTTTTACTCCCACAGATACAACCATCACTCCCTCCAATTGAAATGGCTGATAACCAAGAAAAGTAATTGAATGTACAGACATTGTAAGATAGACAGGTGCAATGGATAGTAGGGAAGAAAACAGGGCATGAAATAATTCACATTTATGTTGTCTAAGCAAATAGAATTGCAGGACATAATTTCACATATATGATGGCTAATTAAACAGGATAGCATGACATAGTTTCACATGTATGATGGCTAACTAAACAGGATAGAATGACATACTTCAAAATATGATGACTATGTAAACAGGATGACATGATATAACTATACGATGTGTCTATTAAAGTGGTTGGCATGCCATAAATCACAAACATGCCGTCGATGGAAACATGATGGCATGATATAATTCACGGATAGAATGACATAATTTAAAATATGATGACTATGTAAACAGGATCGAGATGATATAACTATATTATGTCTTTAGAAAATGGGTTGGCATGCCATAATTCAGATACATGTTGTCTATGTAAACATCATGGCATGACATAATTCAAATATATGATTTATATACTAAGGAAGTGAGCAGAGGGCAATTGCATATATGATGTGTCAACTAAGGAGATGGCATTCAATATTGTGTATATGATGTAAAAATAAGCATTGCAATACAACATATGCATTATATGAGTAATATAACCCTGCCAAGTTTGAGCATACAACTCGGGGGATAATAGGATCTGGTCATCGCCTCTGAATCCTCCTCTCAAGAGCTATCTCAGAATCAGAAGATATCTGCTTCAGCAGGTAGCATTGTCTGCTCTGAAGACATTGTTTTCACTCCAGATTTCTCCATCACCAATTCAATTGGTTGATGCACAGGAAGAGCAGTTGAATATACAAACATTGTCGACAAAAGCAATGAGAAATACAAATAAAGGACGACATGATATAATTCACATATATGACGCTTGCCTAAACATCATGGCATTGCATAATTCACATACATAATGCCTTGCAACAAGATAACATTGCATAATTCACATATATAATGTCTTTCAACAAGATGGCATTGCATAATTCACATATATGGTAATTAGACACTAAATAGGTGGCATTCACACAAAGCATGTCTAAACTAAGCAAATGACATAGCAATGCAAGATACCATACGCACGATATGACTAACATAACCCTGCCAAGTTAGGGCATGCACCTCGTGGGGAAATATGATCGGTCATCTGTCTCTAATCCTCCTCCGAGGAGCTATCGGTAACCAACAAGACATGCGCTTCGATAGCATTGTCTGCTCTCAAGACCTTGTTTCACTCCAAATTTTTCCATGACCGTCGTAATGGCTGATGCACAGAAGAGTAATTGAATGTACTAAAATTGTTGACAAATTTAACACATAATAAAAAATGATGGCATGACATAATTCACATATAAGATGACTGGCTAACCAGGGTGGCATTGCAAAAATTCACATATATGATGCCTGGCTAGACAAGATGGCATTGCATGATTCACATATACAATAAAGAAACAAAACAGATGGCATTGACACAAAGCATGTCTAAACTAAGCAGATGACATCTTTAATGTATACAGTAAGCAATGCAAGGCACCATATGCATGATAGTACCAACATCAGCATGCCAAGTTAGAGCGAAGACCGCATGGGGTAAATAGGAGTGGTCTTCTCCTTCTGAATCCCCCTCAGAACAGTTATGTTCCTCTGGATTACGATCCAAAATGGGTGGAGGGGGGGCTGCCTTTGTGCCCACCATGGAATGACGTCTGCATGAAATTTTATTGCCATGCAAGGCTTGTCTCTTTTGCTCTATATGATCAGTTCCATTGTGTACAATAACTGGCATGCATACGAATAAAACATAGTGAGATTATGTAAGGAGTGCATGTACAAATCCAGAGTGATGGTAGCAAACTGTGGATAGTCCCAAAACCAATGATAATAGGCAGATAATAGCTTTAGTTAAAAAATACAGATAATGGCTCCTTTAATATTTGTTTGCACCCAACATGAAACTCATAGTAGACACCGGAGATTAACCAGATAGTAGACAGATAGTACTGATTTCTGCCCCAATATGTACCCCACAACCATTTAAAAACTCAAGTTTCAGCATTAGTTTGGACCTGACTCTGAGTCTAATAGGTGAACATAATGATAATGTAGCATGTCATCATATTAAGTGATGCATAACGTAAGCAGACACGGAGAGTGCAACCTCTCTTGCGGACCCGTGTAGTCCTCAAGGTCATCTGCTCAGTTGATGATGGTAATGCAGGTTATCGCCTGCCAAGGGGAAGAAGATCTGAGGTGGCGAAAGATAGTCTGGAGAGCGGATCCCTACTGTGGTGAACCCTTCCGTCATTGGAGCAGCTGAGCTGGGGTGGAACACAGTGCCGCAGGGGCAGGACAAACCACACAAGGTTTTCTTTGACACATATCTATAACAGAAGTAATTGAGTAAGGGCTTGTTTGAATTTGAGGATTCTAACAATGCAGGGATAGGAAATAGACAGGAATAGGATAGGAATGCACGTGCAAAATAGAGAATTTAAAAACACAGGATTTCTGCCAATCTGGGTGTTTGATTCATAACAATTGGAAGATCACAGGATGCAAAAAAGCATGGTGAGATTAAGTCAAACCACAAGAAAATGTACGGTTATAATGCCATTATGCGACTATCTCTTAGTCTTGTGCTTGATGAATAGGAATATGAAAAGGAGGAGAAGTGGAAACTAGAATTCCTACGGTTTTTCTTTCAAGGAGACACTAAAGGAACAAATCCTACAGTTTTCCTTTGCTCCATTCCTTTGCACCAAATTCATGAAAAGTAGTACCATAGGAAACTTTCCAATTCCTATGTTTTTCATTCACTTTTCCTTTCAAGCATCAAGATTCTAGTAGGCAGGCTTGAGCAAGGAAAATCCTACACTAAAAAATGTTTTTGTGCTACTTCTATTACTTTGGACCCGAGCCACTTTGCCATACTAGCTCAACTCCTGTGCCCATCGACAAATGCACAGCTCAAACGCGCAGAGATAAATAATGATGACGTTCAAGAGAGTCCATCACGGATAGCTAAGTTGCCTGGTACCTCACTGCTTGTCATATAGTAGGATAAAATAATCATAGTTCCCATTACTACGAGTGCTCAGTGGACAATATATATAAAATGTAGAGTAAAAAAGAGATGCAACAAGTGTACAACCTCTTTGGCGAAGCCATGTCGATCTCAGCGTGATTGGGTTGGCCGGTGAGGATGCTCCGGCTGACTTTGCTGTCGGAGGAGGGGAAGAAGTTCTTAGGCGTCTGGAGATGGAGCCCGAGGTACTGCTCCGCTGTGATGGAGGGTTTCTTCCTTGGAGCAGCTCCGGTGAGTTGTACGACGCCAAGGCTGAAGCAGGACAAGAGAGACAACGAACAACGTTAACCTGAGTGGAATTCTAATAGCATCTCCAATACATGACGTAAAATAGATAACCACAAAGTTCTAGATGTAAATTACATCAGCCGCTCATCTCTGAACTTAACTATCGAAACTGAACTTAACTGTCGAAATTGAACCTAACTGTCGAAACTGAATTTTGCTGTCGAAACTGAACGCACTAGCAAGGTGAGGCTACACGTCAGTTGATTTTGCAGCCGTTGGATACGAAATCAAGGGCCTGCGGTTCATCTTCAACCTCGACCCCCCCTGAGCCGCCAGCCACCACCGCCAAACAAGAGCCCCCGCCGCCACCAAGGCCGACGGCGCCGCCGCCTCGCCCGCCCAAAAACACTCCCCACCACCGGTCAGCCGCAGCCCCGGCCATCCCTCTAGGCCCCCCCGTGCCGAGCTTTTTCTCCGGCGATCCCCACGCCACCACCCCGCCACCACCGGCGACCACCGCCCCCATCCTGAACCTTAAGATAGATAGTGGGGTATCTCTCTGGCGAGCCCCCCTCCCCACTGCAGCTGGTTCTTCCTTCACCCCGGTGAGCCCACCACTTGGAAATCGACTGACCCAAAAATTGATTCAGTCGACTGAAGTGTAGCCAAATCGGAGCAGCATCGCAAGCAAGAGCAAGAGCGAGAGCAGCAGCGCGAGCAAGAGCAATAACAAGAGCAGACCAGGCAGGGGACCGAGAGGAAGAGCAGAGCAGCAGTGCGAGCGAGAGCTAAAGCAGCAGCAGCTCCTACTGATGTGGACATCGCCGCCGAGGGAGCGACGCCCTGGAGGAAGTGGCCGGCGACGCCACCGTGGATGGAGCCGCGCCGTGTCGGCTCGGGACCGAGCGCCGGCAGCACCGTGAGATCGAATCAAGAAGAAAATGCGGCGATTAGTGTACAACCTCTTTGGTGGCGCTGATTAGGCCGCAGCTTCATCCGAGGAAACGGTGATGATGATGCTCTTCCGGTGGTGCAGGTGAAGACAGCGGTGTGGGAATGGAGGTGGCGCGGAAGACGAGGGGAACGTCAGGGCAGCTCCTTGGAGGTGGAGGACGGGGTGGCTGAACCGGCGGGACGATGAGATCGACGACGGATCCTCATCCGATACGATGGATGAGGGACGTCGAGGTGTTGCTGTGGACGACATCGTCGAGGAAGAAGCTCCGGCTGGGTGGCGGACGGAGCAGGGTGTGGGGTTTCGTTGCGGGTTTTCGCAACCTCGGTGTACGAATGGGTGGGCGGATGGGATGGCAGTGGGGAACCATGGCTTAGAAACGCGCTTGTCCAAAATGTGGGGTAAGTTACGAAAGTACCCCCACTGATTTGAGGCGGTTCTTTCGGTTCAGGGGTACCACAGGCATTTTGCGTGTCCAGATTTCACAGGAGGTGGGAGTTTTCGCGCGCGTTGTAATTTTGGAATAGCAAGGCGCGGGTTGAGATGGAGGGAGTTGTCGGAGCACAACGATACAAAGATATATCTTAAATATTTCGGGCTAACAAGGCGCGGGTTGAAGAGGCGGGAGTTTCGCAGCACGATAGACAGAGACGCTAGCTTCAATTTTCGGCATAACAAGGTGCGGCTTGAAATTTCAGAATAACAAGCTTAACGTGTACCAAAAAAAAAAAGAAAATTTGCACCTCAACACGCACAACACACACACACAAACACCATTTAGACTAGAGTAAGGTACACGTGCATTGCACGCATGAGATTTGGCAACCAAATTATATATGAATAAATACCACATTATAGCATGCAAGCTTTGAATCATATATGCATGATGTAGACGTTCGTTTAATTCTTATAGTTCATTTAATTCAAAATCATCTAGTTTTTATAAGAAAGCTAATCTATTTTAAGATTCATGGAATTGTGCGTTGTAAGACATAAAGTAAAAACAAATAATGGAAAATCATGTAGAAAAACATTTGGGAAATTATGATACGGAACATTCTAGAACAAATAAGAAGTGCTTGTGTTTTGATATTTGTGCATTATGCTTAAGTTCAACCATGGAATCTTCTAGATTATACATGTGGCGAAATCTGGTGGAATCTCGATGATATCCAACGGCCGATAGTGATCAAATTTGCCATCTTTGGACCTTCGGATTCGCCTGATCCAATGACCATCTTTCAAAGTTAAAGTTGCCCGCTCACAATATAATAAAATATATAATATAATATATATAGGGGTATAGATATAGATATGCGATGCGAAAGCCGCCCATCATCTCCAATTACATGCACGGAGGCGACATGGGCAAATGATGTCTGCCATCGGTATCTCAAATTCAAATCAGTCTGACCTTGTTCAATGTGTATACATTACAACATGCTCATTATCCAAAGCACACCGCGCAGATCTCCGTTATATTCATGCATGCATGGGTTTCAAACATCAGGATCACTTATTCAATATTTGAATTCAACTTTACATTGATTATGACCTCACCTATTCTTTTACACCCACACAGTAGTCTTCTCTTTATAATTGTACCACTAACTTCCTCTCGTGCATGCATGCACACACACTACCAGTCGGCATTATCTATCGCATGCATGCAATGTTTTTCTTCAGGTCGGTCTCCCATGAAGGCACACACCCACACACATCCCCCTCTCCCTCATACTGGGCATTCTTTATCTCTCACGTGTGCATGCGCAACGATTGATGTTCCTTTATGTATGTGTGTATATATCTAGGTCTTTCATAGTTTTCCACACAAACCGATCAATTGATATATCCAGTGAGGTCTCACCCTCTTTCCCACATCCACATCGATCAATCTATACCTCTCCCACGTCCACATCGATCAATCTATACCTCTCTATATAGGGTTAACATAAATAGCCAATACACCCACATTAATTATATATCCAACGTCCCCCTCTCATCATCCATGCCTTCCACTTCATCTCTCAGATGCGTGCACAATGGTGAAGATAGGGGGCAGTAAGGGCCCTGCCCCACCCCCCTAACATCACTATATATCGAGGCTAATATGAATGTGATCATTAGACAATTGCTGCTAAAAAAGGTTTAATTTCATGAATTGACCCTCCTCATAAAGGATTAGCAATGCTTGGCCCCCTAGCTCATTTATTTTTCATGCCTCCGCCACTGCGTGCAATAGCTCACGTGTTCGCCCCCTCTCTCTAAATATCGATCTCGCACTTGTGCATTCCTTCATAGTCTCCCTCCACTCGGCCCCTCGCACCATCTTCTAGCCCCCCACCGGAGTTTGCCACATGTACAATCTAGCAGACTCCATGGTTGAACTTAAGCATAAGGCACAAACCTCAAAACAATAGTGGTTCTCTTTTGTTCTAGAATCTTCCGTATCATAACTGCCCAAACTTTTTTTCTAGTTAAATTGCCATTATTTGTTTTTATTTATGCTTTACAACGCACAATTCCATGAATCATAAAATAGATTAAGGGCTTCTTTGATTCAAAGGATTCTCAAAGGAACTTTGGAGGATCCTAATCATTAGGAATTTTTCCTATCTTGGTTGTTTGATTCGTAGGATTGTAAACCATAGGAATTTTTCCATATGATTCATTTGCACTAGATTTCATAGGAAACATCCCATGCACTCAAACCTCTTTGAAAGAATTCTGCGTTTTTTCTATGCACAATCGAACACTCGTACAATTCTGTAGGATTCAATACGACATTCCACTATAATCCCATGTTTTTCCTATTCACACGTTCTTAGCTTTTTTATAAAAACTAATTTGATTTTTAATGAGATGAACTATAAGAATTAAACGAAGGGCTACATCACGCATATATGACTAAGAGCCTACTTGCTATAGTGTGGTATTTATTCATAACTTGGTTGCGAAATCTGATGCGTGCAATGCACGTGTAAATTACTAGTACTTCGAGTATGTGCAAAACATGTAAATTAGAATACCAATGGCACGCTACACAGTGTCTCTCTTATAGTTCATGAAGCCAGGTGGCACATGTGGAGGCGTTGTCGCGACATCCTTGCGTGGATTGATCACAGTGGCGTGCTGCTGGTTCCAGAAGAATGTACTCGTCCTCCCTGAGCCATACTGGCGGTACATGCACTAAGCGAAGATGTGAACGCACGCCACGCACGCACTCATTCCCTTGCATGCACACGCGGGTACACAGGCAGACGCAATTTTGTACCAAGATCCACCCCATGTGATAATTTGATGCGTGTAAAGTTGTTCACTTCATTGATGGTCAATTAATACAGCGCATGCAAATTGAGTGGACGTGAGGGCGGAAGAAAGACATTATTACTCCACTGCGCACATGCGAGTAGTTAAATCGTGGGTTGCTAGTAGTACTTCCATTGGTCTCCTTCGTATTTTGTGCCAATTTTTGACAGTAAGACTAGCCACAATGCATAGTAACATGCACTAGTAACATACACAAATCCCTAGACTATGTTACTAGCTTCATAGTGGGTAGTAACATAAGTGTGATAACATGCAAAGCTTCATTTATTAGGTTATAGAGTCATATTGCATTGGGACATGTGATGTTATAGTAACTAGCTAAGCTACTGTAACTACCTCTCTCCTCATTAACTCATTGCCACATAAGCAAATTTGCTGAGTTGGACTCGATGTTACTGTTGAAGTTACTCCCACTATGGCTAGTCTAACAAAATATTTACGCATTTGAGCAGTGTAGTCTACTTGAAATTTATGTTCCACTAAACTCATCGGGAGCCGTTTCGGGCCTCGAAACCAAAACCATCAATTAATCTTTACCTTGTTCCATCACATTTGAAAGCCTGCTCACACCTACTAGTACTACGTACCAAACCTGAACTTGTTCCCACTATGCAGGTATTAGTACTACTAGTGCGAGTACTTAGGTTATAAAAAGGGGAACTACCTAACCGAAAATTACTCTACCTTTCCTCCTCATAAGTGCTTCTTCTTCATCCGTCGTTGCCATGGCCGGTGAGCAGAGCTCTAGGTCGAGAACTACTCGTAACAAGGGAGCGGCAACCAAGGCTGCGGAAAAAAAGAGAGGGCTCGCCGCCACGCAGAGACCTCGAAAGATCTCTCACAGGCAGCCGATGGCGCCCAGGAGCGCCCTAGCCGCGGAGGCGAACATGCCGAGCCGGTGGAGCTGGAGTCGTTATCCATCGACGGCATACCCGATCAGCTCAATAAGCACCTCAATAAGCAGAAGGAGTTCATCCAAGGCTTGACGGAGTTGCTGAAGGAGAGCCTCGACGACATGCCCACTGATCTCAATCAGCAGGGGGAGTTGACCGCCGGCTTGGTGATGCTGCTGAAGAAGAGCATTGCCTCAGAGAAGAAGGCGACCGGCGAAATCCTGCGACTTCAGGAGGACAAGGCGAAGCTCTGCCACGAGATTGACCTGTTGAAGGACAAGAACGCCGGCTGGAAGAAGCTGCATGAGAATAGTAGTTCCTCGATGAAGATGCTGCAGGCCCTCGTCATGGAACAGAAGGAGGAGTTGGCGAAGCTCCGCATCAAGCACCCGCTTGCTGTCAAGGTACGTAATGCGGCCGTGGAACAGATGATGAAGGCTCGCCTTGAGAAATCCTGCGTCATGGACAGAATGAAGAAGATGGCGGAGGAGACGCGCAAGGAGATGGAGGTCGTGGAGGCGATGAAGAAGCAGTTACGACTCCGCGGCGAATTAGATCATTTGGCATGATAATCTTCCTTCTTCTTTTGCTGTTGTGTTTCATCTTTTGCTTCGGGTGTTTCGCCGCACGTGTCATGTTCTCTGTGAGGCATGAATAGAACAATGGTTTTTGTTTTTTGTGGGAATGAAAAGAACAATGCTAACAATGAGATGACTAGCAAATTAGATCATTTTTATCACCATATGGCACTGGGCTGCCGTGTTTCGTGCTCCTCCGTCGCAATACTACTCCAGTGGAAAACTTAAGTATACCGC
This sequence comes from Aegilops speltoides, assembly GCA_021437245.1. Classification (NCBI taxonomy): domain Eukaryota; kingdom Viridiplantae; phylum Streptophyta; class Magnoliopsida; order Poales; family Poaceae; genus Aegilops; species Aegilops speltoides. The sequence continues at coordinate 170,339,179 of CM038147.1, read as the reverse complement.
ATGGTTCTTTGCTCCTCCTCGATCAGGTCATCGGCGCATTTATACAAACAATCAAATCACAAGGCCCCGACTTCCAGCAGTAATGAGTCGTCAAATCACAAAGGCCCTCGCCTCTCGTGAAACCGACCAAGCTAGACTGCCCCGCCCTCTAGCCTTTTAAAAATGTATACTTTTGTACAGCAGTAGTATTGATGGATTGCGCCATGGAGCAAAACTTGAAATTAAAAAAGGTGGTACACATAGAGAGCACTAAATCGCCAAATTATGCATATAGTACTTTTAAAAGGCTAGTCACAATAATGGTGTCCAAAGACAACCCACCCTCAAATAAAACTAAGCACCACTGGAATTCTTTGACAAAACTAAGCACCATGAAATTCTTTGACAACTAAAATGCTGGCTATATAATGTTGGTCATATATATTGTACGTATATAATGTGAATAAACGAGTGGTAGTACTATGCCAACTAAAAGATGAAATGTAAGAAATACTAGCATGTACTTAATTACTGAAGAGTTAAAGTAACAAGAAGAAACATAACATAGTTCTGCTGGGGGCTCAGCACAACAAACCCCTCAAATTAAATTAAACACAGCTAAAATTAAACTTTGCAACTATTCCGGTAGACACTGCATTAGAACCACCATGAGCAACGACACTGCCACCTTACTCGGAGTCCTCGTCCACGTCCTCGACTTCGCCCTTGTCCCTCTTCCTCTTGGCCGATACTTCTTTGCTTGAACCGCCAACTTGGCTGTTGCTCTTCATCCAACCCTTGTAGATATTGAAACAAAGGTAGCCATCCATTGAAGTGTACTAGATGTGGTCAATATCTAGCACATTCCGCTGCCGTGCATGAAGATGAAACGTGTATGGATGTTTCTCCAGTTAACCGTACGAAGGATGAACCATGGCTCCTACCAGGGTCAGCACTGAAGGCTGACGACAAGACACTAGCCGATTCTTTTGGAGGTCGAAGGTGTTGCCTACAATGAGGCCTATCCGACACAGGACTTCTTTGTCATTATCAAAGTCTACAGTAATGAATTTGATTAGGTTGCTCTCGAGGAAGTCCTTAAAATCCTGGCACTCAACGTCGGCATGGGATATGTGGTAGACCAAGCAAACGTTATGTACGCAAACCTGGATCACGGTGGGCTTCTTCCTCTCTTCGTCCTTTAGATCCTTATCTCGTCCCACGACTGTGGTGTACTCAACATCTAGCCCGGCGACCCACTCATCATGTGAGTCTTCGAACATGCGTCTGAAGCGAGAAAGACATCCTTTCACCGTCGCGGAAGAACGGGTGTAGATGATGTCGAACTCATCGCCGGTGATGGTTCTAACCTTGTACTCACCGCCGATCGGGGAGATTTGGGATGCCATGGATTTGGCAGGAGGGTTTGGATTAGTGGAACTGCCATAATGTGAATGGACGAGACGACTAGGAGTGAACCGCCATAGTATTAAAGGACGTGCGGGGACGAGTAGGAAAGAACTGCCAGCGTGCGAACGGCAGGGTAGTGGCTTTCCATTCTCCCATGATACGGGCTTCCGAGAGCCCTTTGATCGGAGATCGAACGGTTGCATGGCGTGATTCTAGACCAATGGGTGAATATCCTATCCTGGAGGGTTATTCTGCAAATTTTCAGCAACTTAGCATGCGACTGTTTGATCTCAGATCCAAGGGCTGTCAGCAGCCCGTATCATGGTCATGCCTAGCACGACCGTCGCGTCGCTTGCGCGGTCACGCCCTTGGAGATTTAACACGGTGCGTTAGGCTATCTAATGTTGGCATGTCATACATAGTCATCACTTAGTCACTCATACTACAACAAGGTTGGCTATAAGGTTAGCTATAAGTGTATTTTTTTACTCCTCTCTATCTCTTTCTTCGTACTCCCTCCGTCCCATAATATAAGAACGTTTTTGACACTAGTGTAGTGCCAAAAACGTTCTTATATTATGGGACACAGGCAGTACTAGTATTTATTGCATCTGCCAAGGAGTGACCTCTTCCAATGATATGGTGTTGCTAAGTTTGCTTCACTTAATTAGCTATAGACTCAAAATTGTCTTTTCACCTAGGTACACGCGCTTAGCACCGTTTCTTCCTTGGGTCACCAAACTAGTCTCTCTCTTCTTGATTAACTTGCCACATCAGACTTTATGCCTATGTGGCAAGCTTAAGCACATGTAGGAGCAAGTAAGGTGCCCGTCCGTTGCACGGAAGAGTGAAATGCATTGATCGGGGTGTTGTTTATTTTCACAAAGGATGTGGGGGTCATCTCATGTGCAACCGGGTCGACGTGTCAAGCACAAAATAACAGTGCAGAATAGCAGGGGGGACGCACCCCACTCATACCGACCCAGTGTTAGTAATGAGCAATGAGACATCAAATCACAATGCCGCACCTTCCTAGACGGACAAAGCAACCATTATTTCACACTTCGGTTCGACATCATCTCAAACCACGTACTAGTATTGCTTCTGCCTCAAGAGGGACACACGCATCACCTTGGTACATCATGACATGTCGGACCGCATGACATGCCATGCTCCCCCGCCGATCGCTGGGTAAAATCACCTCATTTTTACTATACTTCCTCCGGATCGGTTTACTACATGGCATTCACGTCGTTCTAGGTTGAGAATTTAACTGGCTATATATATATGATGAACAATATGCTAGCCTTTTAAAAAATGTATACTTTTGTACAGTAGTACTCCACTATCGATGGATTGCGCCATGGAGCAAAAATTGAAATTTTAAAAAAGGTGGTACATATAGAGAGCGCTTGTCACCAAATTATGCATATAGTACTATTCAAAAAGCTAGTACGTGCTTAATTGGGGTGCTAAATTCTATTAAAGAAATACTAGTACTAGTATGTACATACTGAAGAGTTAAAGTAACAAGAATAAACATAACATAGTTCTGCTGGGGGCTCAGCACAACACACCCCTCAAATTAAACCAAGCACACCTGAAATTAAACTATGCAACTAATCCAGTAGACACTGCATTAGAAGTTTAGAACCGCCATGAGCAACGACACTGCCACCTTACTCGGAGTCCTCGTCCACGTCCTCGACTTCGTCCTTGTCCCTCTTCCTCTTGGCCGATACTTCTTTGCTTGAACCGCTAACTTGGTTGTTGCTCTTCATCCAACCCTTGTAGATATTGAAACAAAGGTAGCCATCCATTGCAGCGTACTGGATGTGGTCTATATCTAGCACATTCCGCTGCCATGCATGACGATGAAACGTGTAATGAGGTTTCTCTAGTTTGCGGTACGAAGGATGAACCATGGCTCCTGCCAAGGTCAGCATTGAGGGCTGACGAGAGGGTACCATCCAATTCTTCTGGAGGTCGAAGGGGTTGCCTACAACGAGGCCTATCTAACGCAGGACTTCTTTGTCGTTCTTAAAGTCTATAGTAACAAATTTGACTGTTTTGTCCTCGAGGAAGTTCTTAAAATCCTGGCACTCAACGTCGGCATGGCATATGTGGTAGACCAAGCAAACGTTATGTACGCAAACCTGGATCACAGAGGGCTTCTTCCTCTCTTCGTCCTTTAGATCCTTCTCTCATCCCAGGACTGTGGTGTACTCAACATCTAGCCCAGCGACCCACTCATCATGTGAGTTTTCGAACATGCGTCTGAAGCGAGAAAGGCATCCTTTCACCATCGTGGAAGTACGGGTGTAGATGACGTCGAACTCATCGCCGGTGATGGTTCTAACCTTGTACTCACCGCCGATCGGGGAGATTTGGGACGCCATGGATTTGGGAGGAGGGTTAGGATTAGTGGAACTGCCGTAATGTGAATGGACGGGACGACTAGGAGCGAACCGCCGTAGTATTAAAGGACATGCGGGAAAGAGTAGGAGCGAACTGCCAGCGTGCGAACGGCAGGGTAGTGGCTTTCCATTCTCCCATGATATGGGCTTCTGAGAGCCCTTGGATCTGAGATCGAATGGTTGCATGGCTTGATTCTAGACCTATGGGTGAATATCCTATCCTGGAGGGTTATTCTTAAAATTTTCAGCAACTTACCATGCGACCGTTTGATCTCAGATCCAAGTGCTGCCAGCAGCCCGTATCATGGTCGCGCCTACCTCGACCATCGCGTCGCTCGCGTGGTCACGCCCTTGGAGATTTAACATGGTGCGTTAGGCTATCTGATGTTGGCATGTCATACATAGTCATCACTTAGTCACTCATACTACAACAAGGTTGGCTATAAGGTTGGCTATAATTGTTTTTTACTCCTCTCTATCTCTTTCTTCGTACTCCCTCCGTCCCATAATATAAGAACGTTTTTGACACTAGCTAGTGTAGTGTCAAAAATGTTCTTATATAATGGGACACAGGGAGTACTAGTATTTATTGCATTTGCCAAGGAGTGACCTCTACCAATGAAATGGTGTTGCTAAGTTTGCTTCATTTAATTTGCTATAGACTCAAAATTTTATTTTCACCTAGGTACACGCGCTTAGCACCATCTCTTCCTTTGGTCACCAAACTAGTCTCTCTCTTCTTGATTAACTTGCCACATCAGACTTTATGCCTATGTGGCAAGCTTAAGCACCTGTAGGAGCAAGTAAGTACAATACCATCTTATGCTGTGCACCATGACCAAGGAGGAGGAGAAAACGGGAAATGTTCACGTTTATTTGCTAATTAATAGTATTGCATGCAATGAACTAACCACTGCATGTCGTGTTTGATAGTCTCAAGTCATTAAAAGCATGCACACCCTTTATCTCTTATTGGTTGATATGTCAAGAAACAAGAAATGAGGTAGAAATTAATGCACCGCGCCTAAGTGTTTTGGGATTATTTGATTTTCGTAAGATGACTTACATACCTAGATGGAGGGTGCGCTTTACATGGCATTTTTGCATATGTGGAGGAAAGAGAGGCAAGGAAAAAGTGGAGAAGTGGGCTCTCATGCAAGAGCCAGCCTCTACTACTACATGGTGGAGCATTGGGAGAGGCACCTGTATGGAGGTGGTCAGGAATCGGGAGACTCACTTCGGTCGTAGCGCCAGAGTTAAAATGATAATGGCAAGTCAAATTAGGGGGCCCCACCTGTCCAGCAGTAACTCGCTGTCAAATCACACAGCCCTACGTTTGCAGCAGCCTACTCCCTCGTCTTCTCGCGTCTCTGTCGAACCGACTAGGCGGAACTGTCCCGCCGCCTACCGGGCAGGAAAAGCCCCGCCCTCGACTTTTAAATAGTATACAGTATACTAATTTTGTATCCATGGATTGCACCCGCGCCATGGAGCAAAGCTTCTAGAAAACGGTGGTACACATGTACGGAGTATACAGCACGCACGTCGCGTTCGCGTTGCACCACAGACGGTCGGTCGGTCCAGTCGGTCAGGCACGCTGCTCTCCGAATGGAACGCGCCTCATATTGCGTTCGCACACACATGTGGGACGACAATTGAGAACCGACCATAGGCACACCCCCCGGCCCCGCAAGTCGGGTGACTTAATAGAAGAGGGAGACGAGCGATAGTACTAGAGAAGTGTTGTACTACGTTGGTGCCTGGACGATCCCTGCAAGACACGGAAGATCAGTTCGTCCATGCATGTGACTAGACTCCAGCAGACATGCCTGGATTGGCTATCGTCTACATATCATGCATGCTGTGTTGTACATGGCTGTAGTTGTGGTGAGAAATCTAAAAAAAGGTTTCTTGTCATCTCGCAAAATTATGTGTCATGTGCTTCGGATCACAGGGAGGGTTAAACAGCGATAACTGAGTTGGGCTAGTCATTGGGGGCACATGCACGAACAGTGACTACTCGGCTGCCATCAAGGTCAAGCCGGGTATGTTAATTAGGACATCTATCGACGGACCCCTTTTCTACGAGTTTATCTTTAATTTGAGCTTTGTTCCTCATCTAGTTTGTCCGTCGGGATTCATGTTGTCTCCTTTGGGCAGTGAGGTTATGATTTCTTGTCATGTGGCATTTTTTCGAGTTATATGTTATAATCCGGCGCTTCAGATCAAAATGATGACAACTGCGCCTCCGGGCCACATGCATGAAGACTTCTCGACAGCCATTGACGAGGTCAAGCCGGCTCCAGTAGACAAAAGAAAACTAAGTACTACTCCACTATATAGGAAGGAGCCTCCGCGCTTGCTTGCTAGTGTTGCTCTCTTCACACCGTCTCGGCCTCTCCAGATCTAAACACGAAAGCGGTGGCCACACTCTCTCTCTCTTTCTGCTCACCGCTGGTCACAGATCCAGCCGGATCCTCTCCGCCGGGGAAGGTGAGAAGGTGAAACGTTCACGCGATCGTCCTCGGCGACGGCTCTTACCCACTGCTGGGCGCATCTCGATCAGCCTGCCTTGCCGTTCTCTTCGAAGCACCGCTGGCGAGGGAGGGCCTCCGACCCCTTCTTCCTCGCCGCCATAGTGTGGGCAGATCCGGCCTCCCGCCGCCCACCTAGCGACATCCCGGCGACCATCAGGTATAACTTCCTTTGAAACCGGCCATGCTCTACTTCCCGAGCTCCTGACATCGCTGCATTTGTAACTTTTACTATTTCTCAGGCCCCCTCGTAGATAGGATCGATCGGCTGTTCAAAAACCACCTAATTTTTTTATGTTGAAGAGGTAAAACTAGTTCATGCACTCGAATCTAGTACTACTTGTTTCAATCAAGGAAGAAAGGGGTTGGGGGGTGGGGAGGATTTGTTACCTGAATCTAGGACTTGGTCGAAAGAGGAAATAATGGGGGCGAAAAGTAGCAGAGGCTGGCTATCCAACTGGTCTCTAGGTCTAATAGGGAAATAAAGGGAAACACAGTACAAACTCAATATAAACCCGATCTATTGGTTGAAAAAGGAAAGAAAGTGGGGACTGGGGGACAAGTCAACAGAGTAAGTCCAGCACTAGATTTGCTAGCCTCACACAGTATAAGGTGGCTATACCGAACAAAAATGGGACCAACCCAGATATCCTGTTCTGATGTTTGTTGTCCCGAGCCACTCTTATGTAATGCCACTGGTAAAATGTAGCAGTCACACTATTAAAAGTAAGGACACGTTAAACCAATGTTGTTTTCAATGTAATGCCTCCAGTAATATGAATCAATGGCACTTCTTTACATGTCCTGCTAAAATTTCCCATTAAGATAAGTTGGTTCTTTTTGCTAGAAATGCAACTGTCCTGGTCCGCCTACTCTCCCGTGCCCAAAGTAATGTCGTATTTAATGGTTGTCATAGTTAATCCTGATGCCCACACTAATATCTAGCAATGCCACTACTTTTGAAATTGCTACTGTCCTTGTAGGTTTGCCATTTAGATAAGGAACATGCTTCTTTTCATTTGATGCATGTTTCATCACTTGTTACTTGTTAGTCACCCTCCTTTCCACCTTTTTTGTGCAAACAGAGATATACATTTCACACTCAATCTTAGTTGAACTGCACAAATGATATCCAAATTATAGTTGAGCATTCCAGGAGCTTCACAACCATCCTTGATGTTGCTCAATATTATTGCAACTAATGAAGAAGAAGCTCTGTGGGTTTCGTTTTCTAATGGAAATGGAACCGGGGCTGGAGTCCTTTTCTTAATTTTTTTTTGAAGAAGAAGCTACTAGCTCACGGGACATTGCTTCATTTTAGGTGAACTGCACCAAAAGGTCCCATGAATTAAATCATCCATGTTGGTGACTGAAAGAGCCAGCTTCAGCATCCCAGTCTAAGCACCCCCATCCTCCATCCTTGGGACGCACGGTACACCTCGTTTGCCACCTGCTCGACCCTAGTGTAACTGATAAAATGAAGTAATAATACAGTTAAAATAGAGCGAGTGTCATCTCTATCATTTCGTTTCCAATGTAGATAAAGAAAGTGCTTCTCTTTGTTAAAGTATGTTTCATCAACTAGTCCCATTGTTAATGTTTAATCGTTTCTGCAAACTGGGGTGCTTAATTTTAGTTGATATGTACAAAAATAGAGATTTGAATGTCTCAAGGCGCCTCCTTGTACTATCGCTGTACAATCGATGTTCATCATCGGCGTAAGGTGTATCTGGGAGACTTGGGACGATGTCCAAGATGAGGCGTGCCAGATGAGGCGTCGCAGGCCCATCTCGCCTCGTGGCATGGCATACTATGATACTATCGCAATATTTTCTTCTATTTATTTTGTGTGTTTCATCAACTAGTGCCACTATAATGTAATCACACTTTTTCATTATCTGTGCAAACAGGGTTATTTAGCTGCATTTTGGTGGAACTGCACAAATGTACGTATGGAAACGGCATATATGCAGAGTGCGAGGTGTGCCAAGTAAAAATTACCGACACCAACCATGCTGCATGCACGCATTGGCATCCACCACAACCAGTGGGTTGTGTGGCGCTCTTTGTGGACGGATCTTTCTCGACAGCAAATCCTCTAACCAAATACTAGTAGCTTATATTGGCAGTTTTCTAGGGAGTACTCTTTTCTGAAAGAAGCACCAATCTATTTTTCTTTATTTGTACACTGTGTCACAACTTTGACCCAAAGATCCAGAGCTATTTTAGGGTGATTGGCGTAGTACTCGGAGACTGATTGTAAGCATGATTTTCATTAGCTGTCACACTGATTGTAAGCATGAGCAGGTGGAATATTAGGTTAGTGCGAAGCTTACCTTAAACCCTACCGCCGCCGTTGAAACGAGGCGAGCGTCGAGGGAACCGTGGAGAACGTCGGGGAAGTGACATCACGCCATCCGGCCTCCTCTTGCGGTGGGAGAACGAATACTCCTGTGGCTCCCGCTGGCTCTGCACCCTCACGAACAGCACACCATACTCGATCGATTCGTTATCCTCTAGGTGCTCGACCTTCGACCTGTACGCCCACCACCTCCGCCTGACTGTCGCCTCGGGCAAATCTGTCTGCTCCATTGCCCATAGGAGATACTCAATGAACTCGGAGGACTGCGGCGTGACTGCCGCCGAGGAGTACATTTACATCGCCGCCCTCATCGTCGCCGTCTCGCTCTTTCGCATACATTGCCACATGGCCCGCACCGTCCTCAAAATCTCCCACTCATTGTCAAACCAACTAAGGATCTCCTTCAACCTGGCTAACTTTGCCTGGTCGCCGTCGGCGATCTGCCTAATTCACTGCTGCATCCTCTCCATAGATGTCGTTTTGAGTGGTCCGGTGCTAGCTTTGGAAGATGGGAGGAGAGACGGTGGTCTTGCAATAGAGAAGAGGGAGAGGAGAGGAGGTGGTTTCAGAATGGAGATGATGGAGAGGGGAGGAGGTGATTTTGCAATGGAGAGAAGATCATAAGAGAGAGAGGCGATACGGTGCTTTTGGAATGGAGATGATGGAGAGGAGAGGAGGTGGTTTTGGAATGGAGATGATGGAGAGGAGAGGAGGTGGTTTTGCAATGAAGAAGATCAGAAGAGGGAGAGGCGGGACGGTGGTTTTGGAATGGAGATGATGGAGAGGAGAGGAGGTGGTTTTGCAATGGAGAAGAGGGAGAGGAGAGTGCGGCAGCGATTTAGGATTGGGCGAGAGGACCGGCAAGCTGTGACTGGATCAAAATCAAAATCAATTTACCCTTCAGTTAAGAAAGCGACCCCACATTAACTAGTCTCCCTTTTATTCTGGGTCATAATTGACCATGATTTTTGCACATAAAATATATGTTGTACGTTGCAAAAATAATATAATTTGAAAGTACATTTAGATACGAACCAAACGATACAATTTTTGGTGACATGCATTCACATTTTGCTTGTCACATACAGTACGTGGTCAAACTTTGACCCAAAATACGCAAAACAACAAAAAAATACTTCCAAGACCAGCGCCGCTCTTCCGCTCTTCTCCTGTTCCAATCTAAATCCACCGCCGCTCCTCTCCTATTCCAATCTAAATCCAGCGCCGCTCCTCTCCTCTTCCATTTCAAAACCACCGCCCCTCCTCTCCTGTTCCAGTCCAAAACCAGCGTCGCTCCTCTCCCGTTCTAATCCAAAACCAGCACCGCTCCTCTCCTCTTCCATTCAAAAACCACCGTCGGCGAGTGAAGGTGCTGTGGAGAAGTAGATCGATGGAGGAGTACAACCGATACGTGAGGATCACAAACGGCGACCCTGTGAAGCAAGCTAGGATGTTGGAGATACAGTCTTGGTTTGACAACAAGGACCAACTAGCGGCGATGGCGACATCCATGGCCAAATATCTGCAATAGAGCGAAAAGGCGGCGATACTCCCGGAGGGAGTCACGCCGGAGTACATAGAGCTGCTCCTCTGGGCCATGGAGCAAACAGATTCACTGAATCCGACCGTGAGGGAGCAGTGGTGGGAGTATCGATCCCATATGGCGCATCCACCGGAGATTGAAGGATCGAGCATCTACAGGGTGCCGTTTGTGAGGGTGTCCTGCCAGAGCGAGCCGGTGGAGTCTTCGTCGACCGAACCCAACTGCAAGAGGAGAAAAGAAGTTGGCCCGACGACGCTTCCCCGCCATCGTCTCCCTCGCCGTTCACATCGTCTCACGGGGCGGCTGTCTGCCGCCGAGGAATAGGAGGGCACTGCCCCCCAGCCCAATAGTCGGGCAGGTTGTGAATTGTCAGGAGGAGCTTAGGGTTGTCAGTATTTGCAGGTTGTGAATTGTGTTTTGTGTTGTGTATTTTGAGAGTACTTTCAGATATGAATGTCGTTTGAATTTCAGATTTGCAGTATTGAGCATATGAAGAATTTTATGAATTCCAAAGATCTTTTTTTAGCACTTAAAAATGTAGTTTCATAGGAGTATTAAAGTGCAGATGAGAAGAAACTGCAAGTTTCAGTTTCAGATAAGAAACTGTAAGTTCAGTTTCAGATAAGAAACTGTAACTTTCAGAGGCAGAGCATTTATATTAACACGGCCTTTTCAAACAGGGTTAACATCATGTTCGAAGTTTTATTCGTGGTCGAAAATGGAACTACCAACCAGTTAACATCATGCTGATCAACATTCATGCATAGCACATCTTCATATGATGCACAGTCAAAATGCCCACACAGTGTTGAGTGTGCGAAACAAAGAGAAAATGAGGGACGGAGTTTTGGCAAGTGTCGGACGTGGTTTTGGTCTGCCCCGTCTAGGCTTTCATTTTTAACATGCGCAGCCCACGACCTCGGATGGGAGGGCCTGTTTGTATTTTCTTAGGGCCGTCATGTATCGACCGGCCTATGGACCTCCCATCCGAGGTTTTATTTTTGGCAACCCAATTTATGTATTTTTTTTGAAGAAATTGCAGCGGTCTGTTCTATTTTTCGATATAAGAATAGGAACGCCAGGTACAACTTATGTTTCCCTTTTAACTACATTATATATATTTAAATTATTTTATATGTTATTATATATTATTTTTATTGGCATCATATATTTAACAGATACTTATATATGTAAGAAAACAATATCCCACATCTTATTAACTTATAAAAATAATTTCTTAACAAATAAAATCCTGGATTGTTTTGGCACGAAAATCCTAGTGATTGTGTACAAAAGCTTGTTAAGATTTAAGGACGAATGTAATAATATCACTTATTATTTAAATATATTTATAACAAAATGCTCAGCCCTTTTTTATTTTTTGATAACATTGCTGGCCCAACCCAACATTATAATTAGAATCAGCCCAGCAAAATTGTGTATCTAGATAAAGTGCAAATGGCTTGAAATTTTTTAGGAAATAAAATAAATGGGCCGCACGAAAGCTACATTAGTTGTTCACCTAGCCCAGCTAATGGCTGTAATTCAAAAAAAGATCAAATTGACTGTAAATTCTACCGCGCAAAAAAAAGACTGTAAATTTTGAAAAAATGGGTTGAATACGTGCCACATTTTTGGAGTCTGAAATGTGGGCCAATACGTCGAAGCCAATGCAAGTCATTGTAAATTTAGTCAACAAATGATTCTGACATGTTAGCCATTGGATTTACATCCAACGGCTGGCATCCATCTTCAATCTCTCGTCTTCTTCCTCCAGCGCCGCCGGGACCACCTCCCGCCTCCTGCTGCTAGCAGCTCTGCTTAGCACGCTTCGCTATGAAGCGCTACTCCACCGTTGGCCAGGCCATCCCTCCAGCCCTCCACACCTCCTGTTCTTCTCCACCGACTGTCGAACCACACCACACTAGAACCAGTTAACCCTTGTACACCTCTCCGTCTGCGACTCTACTCCCGCGTCTTCCCATCTCCGGCTCGTTGCTGTCTGGGGCCTCGCCGTCGTGATGCGCTCGGCGCGGCGTGGTCAACGTGGTCAACGAACGACACCATCGGAAGTAGGTTGTGCGTGGAGAGGCTGACAGCTGGGTCGATGGCCACACACAAGGAAATGCCTCCTTATTACGCACAAAATAATGATTCCTCCACCTAACATCGTGGACCCACCGGAAGGGCCTCTGTATTTTGCGTAAAAACGTGCCCCCCGCTGACTTGTCGGACCCACCCGCTATCTTCGCATGCAAGGAAGTGCCTCTTATTATGCACGAAAAAAATGAATACTCCCCCTGCCAGGTGGAACCCAACATACTGGGAGGCTGACTTGTCGGCCTACCAAGTTGACGGGGACAGAGGGCTTTGTCAACTTAGTCAATATGAACGATTCTAGCTCCTGTTACCGTATGATGGTCATCCAACAGTTGTAGTGCTTCTAGAACCTCTGGTCTTCTTGCTCCAGCCGCCCAAACCAGCGCCAGTCGTGCCGCGTGCTCCTGCCTCCCGTGGCCGGCTGTGATGCCGCGGAGGGCTCACCACCCCCTACTACTCCCACCGCTAGCCAGGCCATCCCTCTACTTACCCACACCCCCTGTTAATCTATGGCAACAACAGCTTCACACCGCAGCCGAACCAGTGAACCCTCGTACTCCTCTTCGCGTGGGCATCCACTGCTGCATCTTCCCCGGCTCCGAGTTGTCCCCTTCCTAGGCCTCGCCGTCGTCCACCGCCGTGGTGCTCTCGGCGCGGCGTGATCAACGTGGTCAAGGAACGACTTCCATCAGACGTGGACTGTACGTGGAGAGGCTGACAACTGGGTCCACGGTCGGAGCAAGGAAGTGCCTCCTTATTACGCGCAAAATAATTATTCCTCCACCTGACAGCGGGGACCCACCGGACGGGCCACCGTATTTCGTGAAAAAAACGTTTCCCCCCTGACTGCTGGGGCCCACCAGCTACACCTTCGCACGCAAGGAAGTGCGTCTGGGCAAAAAAAAAAAACGATTCGCCCCCCTGACCGATGGGACCCACCAGCTACATCTTCGCACGCAAGGAAATGCGTCCGAGCAAAAAAAAATGATTCGTGTCACGACCGGTTTTTCAATAAAAATATTTATTGAAAGACCGATCTTTTGATGACCGATCTTTTGATGTACAATAAGCCAGTAGCATTAATATATTACAGGAGGTTGAGCTGAAGTCGCTCAACAATTATTACAAGCGCGCCAATAATTATACATATGGCGGATATGGCACAATGGTGGGGCGGCAATACTACTGACTCGAGATAAAAGGGGTTGGGTGGAGTAACACAGTGGAGTGGGTAGCAATACTACTACACTGGTGGCTCATCGAGCGTCGAGGAGAGGCTCGATGAATTTTATTTAGGTAGCGGAAGCGTTTATAACAGTGACCAAAACCAGGGTCGCACAAGACTGACTGGGAGTCCTCTAAGCGTCGGACTCGCTATCGAACTCCTCATCCATGAGATCGCCTTCGTCAGCATCTGGCCAAATCAACAAGCCAGGTGAGTACTTTGAATGTACTCGCAAGACAGTTCGGACAAGTGATATAACAAATGCATGCATGAATGCGTCATGAGTATTTTAACAAGGGCACATTTAATTCATAAAGACAAGTCAGGTAAAATGAGAGTCGGCGGTAGTCCGCTCGAAAACCCAAAGAAATAATCGTAAACCCAATCGGGTGACTGAAGCGACGCCTCGAAAGGAAGAAAAATAATTAAAACACGCCGCAGTCGGGCGTCTAGGCGACACCACATAAAGGGCTTAGAGCAAAATAGATAGTAACAATGCCGCAGTCGGACGTCTGAGCGACGTCACAGAAAGGGCTTATAGCAACATAAATAATAACAATGCCGCAGTCGGACGTCTGAGCGACGTCACAGAAAGGGCTTATAACAAAATAAATAATAACAATGCCGCAGTCGGACGTCTGAGCAACGTCACATAAAGGGCTTATAACAAAATAAATAATAATAACCATGCCGCAGTCGGATGTCTAAGCGACGTCACATAAAGGTCTTATAGCAAAATAAATAATAACAATGCCGCGGTCGGACGTCTGAGCGACGTCACATAAAGGGCTTATAACAAAATAAATAATAATAACCATGCCGCAGTCGGACGTCTGAGCGACGTCACATAAAGGGCTTATAACAGAATAAATAATAACAATGCCGCAGTCGGACGTCTGAGCGACGTCACATAAAGGGCTTATAGTTCATTGTCCTAACGTGTGAGGGTTAATGTACACAGAAAAATATTCCACACAAGATGGTTATAGGTTAGTCCTTCACAAGAACAACATTAACCAAACTTCACACTCCTTTAACTTACCGGGGTTCTTGCCACCAAGACTGACAATTGACAAGATAAAGAGGACCCGGAACAGGGTCATGGATAGGATGTTGTAATGGGGAGTTGACTCTGCAGAGTTTGTACTAAAATACCCACACCCAACGGATTTCCGTAGTCACGAGGGACTAGTTCCGTTTATGGTATTTCGGAAGAAACACAACTTAACCAGTAGACACCCATCCCACTTCACGTTGCTAGGAATCACCCTTGACAGCGTTCAAGAAAAACTTTGAGACGGGGAGATCACACTCTCGAATAGCATGGGATCAAATTTATATACGCGCGCTCTAAGGGGTGCCCCCCTCTCGGTCCCAACCGGAAACACCCATGCCCCCTGACCGATGAAAGGCTTTAATCCAGGCCATGGAACCTTCATCCCGCCTCTCCATTTGGTGTGTACCGAAGTGGTTTACATCTTACTAAGCCATATCCCTTGCGGGAAACATGTGGCAGTACGGAAAGGGAAATGAACGGGAGTTGATACCGGAGTCAACAAACATAGTGGCATAAGACTATCATGCTACAACACTATCATCTTAGCCATCTTCATGCCACCACGTGGCCATGCAACCTCATTTCCATGAACTCATGGATTTCCTAAACTCACTTGTCTCAGCTTTTCATGAAACAAAATATATCGGGATGCTTATGAACATGACACGAAACTATTCAATGCAAACATGCCAAGACACTCATCATATCAAAAGTTCGAACATGCTTGCCTGGCTCGGAGTAGTCGGGGCCTAGTTCGGCGAAGTTCGCGTCTCCGTCACCACCTTCGGTATCTACGGTACACAAAAATACACGCGCTATCGTAAATACCATGGGGTACAGAAAGTTGATCCAAATATTTTTCAAATAAACATGATAAAAAACTAGACAAAAATTTGAAGAGGACAGAAAAAGAATCACTCAAAAATTCCTTTCTGTTAAAAAGTTATAAAGGTTTCAACCCAAGGACCTATCTGTGATGAAACAGAAAGTTTCCAGGGGCTCACTTATAAAAACAGAAAACGACCCGATTGAAAATACGCCGGCCCAGAGGGAAAGCGTACTCTGGCGAAGACGCCTTCAAAAAGCAGTTCGTTTAGAAAAGCGAGAGGCTGATGGGTGGGCTCCACATCAGGTTTGAAAATCAAAACAGGCGACGGCCCGAGGGTGCGGTGGTCGCGGGCGCGATCCACGGCGGCGGGGATCGTGGAGTACCTCTGTGTTCAGGCACCATTCAGCGTCGAGGAGGTGGAAGTGGTCGCCGGCCAATCTTGTGTCGACGGCGGCCCTTGCTCAGCGTAGACGGCGGTTCGGACGAGATGGAGCTCGCCGAGAGGGCTGCAAGGTTCAAATTGACGAGGGGTTAGGGTGCTAGGTGTGGAAGAGGGCTGCAGACGGGGTTTGGTCACGGAGGCGGCCTCACCGGAGTGAATCAAGGTGGAGGCCGGCGGAACAGGCGGCGGAGTTGGGGAGAGACCTCCTCGAGGTCCTCTGGTGGCACAGTGGGGTGTCTTGGTGTGGTGCGAGATGGTGTGTGCTCGAGGGCGATCTCGGGAGCCCTTTTTATAGGCGTTCCGAGGCGGTGGCCGAGAACGGAGTTCTCCAACGAAGCTTACGGTGGCGCAGGGCATCGGTCGGGGAGTTTTAGGAGCTGATCGCCGTCATGGAGGTTCACGGGTTCCGTTTAGGCGTTAAACGGGCCGGGGCTCGAAGCTTAGGCTGGGCTCGACGGTACGGGGCGGCGCGGGCCCGTCGGCGGTAGAGAGCGCGCTCTGTGCATGCCGCGCCACGGCGACGGTGCCACATGCGTGCGCTGGCAAGAATATGGCCACGCTGAGCCACCAGAAGGTTTGGCGGCGCCCGAGCGGCGTTCTTGCGCCGTTCTGCTTTCGCTGTTGGCGCTCACGGTGATTCGCCCGCAAGAAGACACGCCCTTGAGCGGGCAAAATGCCACCGATGCGAGAAGCGCCAGCGTGTGTGAGGCTCCGGACAATCAAGTTAGGCCGTGAGCAACGTGCCAAGTGCACTATGAGCATGTGACTGCATCACTGACGAAGATCGACACTGAAATCTGAACTTAACTGAATTTCTGAAAGTGCAAGGAAAACAGTGCATGCAAGGTGTTCGACAGAATGATCTAGGCATGTAGGGATTTTTCCTTGAGCTGATTTTTGGTGGAGTGATCTCTCATTGCAACTAGAGGTTGCCTGAATTTTCATAGAATTTTTGGAGAAGTGTAGGTATGAATTTCACCAAATTTGGCAAATCTGGTCCAAACTTACAGTGAGTGAAATTTGAATTATTTGAAAAGAGTAAGAGTGGATCAAGATGGTTCTGGGTTGTGGGTACAAAGGACTATCCAGGGGAGTTGAGTTGAGGTTAAAAATCCAAAGCATTAGGGTACTTGCTTTGCAAATCACTTAGGCTCAAAAGAAATAGGCAGAATTATTTGGACAGAGAAAATAATTGAAATAAAATCCAAAAATGGATTTTATTGGTTGGGACAGAATGTTTGGGTTGTTCCAAAGGTTTTGAGGAGAGTTTTACCATAAGGAGCTTGGCAAAACAAGGATGAATAAAAATCAAATGAAAACCCAAAACCAAAAGGTTTCTTTTTTTTTGAAAACAAAACCCACAAATTTTTTTGGAGTGTCACAGTTACCCCCTTAGGAAAAATCTCGTCCCCGAGATTTCAGCTGATCCTTAAACAGGTGTGGGTGCTCTGTCCGAAGAAAATCCTCTCTTTCCCAAGTGGCTTCATTCTCGGTGTGATTGCTCCAATGAACTCTGAAAAACTTGATGGTTTTCTGTCTGGTTCTCCTTTCAGATTCTTCCAATATTTTCACTGGGTGTTCCCGATAGGTGAGGTCTGGTTGTACGTCGGTGTTCTCATGGGATACTTGCTTCTCTGGGTTGCTCACACACTTTCTTAATTGGGAGGCGTGGAACACGTCGTGGATGTCGGACAATTCTTGAGCAAGTCTAAGCGGTAGGCTACCGTGCCTCTTCGTGCCACTATGCGAGAATGGTCCAATGAATCTTGGTGCTAACTTCCCTTAATCTTAAACCGTTGTAGTCCCTCATAGGAGATACTCGTGGTACAAACTCACGGGTTCAAAATTCACTTCACGATGTTTCGATCGTAATAACTTTTACATCGGCTTTGAGCCGTCTTAAGTCGGTCCTGATTAGCTTGACCTTTTCCTCGGCTTCCTTGAGCATGTCCGGGCGAAGATCGCTGTCTCCGGTCTCGACCAATTTAGTGGGTCTGCATCTTCGCTGTACAAGGCTTCAAAGGGTGCCATTTGCGAGCTGGTGCAGTAGCTGTTGTTGTATGCAAACTCGGCGTCGGTAGGCTTTCCTCCCAAGCGGCTCCATAAGTGAGGACACATGCCCTCGACATGTCTTCCAAAATTTGATTTATCTTTCAGTTTTCCATCGATTCGTGGATGGTATCACGATCTTGAAAGCTAGTTGGGTCCCCAGGGCATGTTGCAGGTGATCCCAAAATTGGGTGCCTCTGTCAGATATTATGGTCTTCGGAACTCCATGTAGAGAGACAATACGGGAAAGATAAAGCCTGGCGAGCTTCTGAGTGGTGTGAGTTGTTTTTACGGGAATGAAGTGCACTACTTTAGTCAATCTATCCGTGATGACCCATATGGCATCATGCCCATGTCGTGACCTCGGTAGCCCAACAATGAAATCCATTTCGATCTCGTCCCATTTCCACTCGGGTATCTTATTCGGTTGCAAAAGTCCGGCCGGTTTCTGGTGCTCGGCCTTTATGCGCTGACATGAGTCACAACACGCAATAAACGTGGCTATGTCCCTCTTTATACCATGCCACCAAAATGTTTCCTGAAGGTCTTTGTACATTTTTGTTCCTCCAGGGTGAATTGAATACGGGGCGGTGTGGCCTTCAGCTAAGATCTGCTTTGTTTAAGGTCATGAATATTTGTGCATAAAGTCTATTCTCGTACCACAATATTCCTCGCTCATCGACAATGAATCTCGGGCCTTGCCCAATTTCATCTTCCGTTTTATGCCTTTAATCTTTGGGGTGACCACGCTGAGCCTCTTTAATTTTTTTCTATCAGGGTAGGTTGTATCTCTAAGTTTGACACACTGCCTTCGGTGACCATTATTAAGTTGAGCTTAGCAAATTCCTGCCGAAACTCAGGTCTCAAGTTTGTCATGCTGTCGTTGTCTGGACTGGGGTTCCGACTCAGAGCATCTGCTACAACATTTGCCTTGCCTTGGTGGTAGTGGATCCCAACATCATAATCCTTTACCAATTCCAACCAGCGTCGTTGCCGTAAATTGAATTCTGGTTGGGTGAAAATATACTTGAGGCTCTTAAGGTCCGTGTATATTTCACAACGATTTCCAAGTAAGAAATGTCTCCATTCCTTGAGTGCATGGATAACTGCAGCTAACTCTAGGTCATGAGGAGGATAATTTTCCTCATGCTGCGAAGCTGTCTGAAACATAGCGACAACCTTGCCTTCTGCATTATCGCACCCGAGGCCCTTCGAGATCGTCACAATATGTCGGTGTACTAAAGTAGGGGGTACCTTAGTACCCCGAACTTGTCTGCAGGCGATCCTTGACACCAGCGAGGCTTGCCGGGCGCCCGGCAAGGCCCTCCACCACTCTTTGCACTGCCATTCAAGAACAAAGTACTAGCCAGGAACACGAAGGCCCCGGCAAGAGGAGCTTGCCGGGAGGGCTAACCAGGGCATCACCGAAAAACTTGCATGGCGCCCGCGCCCGGCAAACCCGTGGCAACAAGCTTGCGGCACAACAAAAGGATGCGACAAGGAACTTGCAGCAGCAAGGCTGCCACCCAACTCCAGCACACCCGGTGGCGCGTCATCACGAGCCATCCCAAGGGCGCGTGGCGAGACACTACGCAACCATGCGGGCGGGTGGCAAACGGAGTCGACAGGCGCCATCGTGGCAACCGGAGACTCACTTAACGGTCCTCCTCCTGCCTTTGTTAGGCGACCAGACGGGCATTTAATGCCCTTGTCCCCTGCCGTCGAGTTAGGTAGGGACACTTGTTGTGCTGCTCGCTGCACCAACCTGCGCTTTACATTTCTACCCCTCTTCCTATGCTGCCACCAGGTACCCCTTGGACTATAAAAGGAGGCCCATGCATGCGTAGAAGGGTTTCGATCCATTCGACACCCACACCACCTTCTTTCACGCCGCTCGCCGAGCTAGATCAAATAAGAACACAGCAGCGGTAGGGGTGTTAGCTCTCGGAGAAACACCGAAGCTGGGTAAAGATTGCCCGTCTCCCCACGCGCGACCGACCTCGATCTGCTCTGCGCACGACCCCCGCTCCCTTGCCGAACCAGAAGGGGCCCCCAAGTGCCCCATAGGTGCTCGAGGCCACGGAGATACCAGCCCCGACATCTTTGGCGCGCCAGGTAGGGGGCGTCGAGGTCGTGAGCATCTGATCCGGTCTCCACGCGCACTACGTCAGCGTCATCGTCAACATGCCACGAAGAAGAAGCCTTGGAGGTGGCGCCGTCTACATCGATTCCACCACCACCGCCGGAGCAAGCAGGCGGTGAAGTGGACGCCGGCGGAGGAGCGGGTGCCGCCGGTGGGTCTCGTGTCATCACCAGATCCAAGAACAAGGCCCCGCAAGCATCGGCGACGGTGCAGACGCCGCGCCCTTCCCAAGAGGTACAAGGTCAACCACGCCCCGGTGCTCCTAGCACCGTGCTCGCATTGGAGCAAGGCTAAGCTGGTGGGTCGCGAGACGCTCGAGGTCAGCATGCACGCCCGCATGCTGGCGCGAGTGAGGTGCGGTCGCCTGGACGGGGTATTGCTCCTCCCAACCCGGTTGGGAGTCCGAGCACATCTCGCTCCTCGCGCCGCTCGTCGCCGCCGCCGTCCAAGACAGCCGAGGAAGCGCTGGCCCGAGCCCAGCTGCTTCTAGACTTCCCTCCAGTGCCACACAAGATCGACGACTGGAGGATGGCCATACACAGCCTCATCGGCCGCCAGCGGCGACAAGCCCAGCGACCCGAACGCGTCGAGGCCCGACAAGACGCCCGCGCGGGGCGGCGCCGACAGGACGGCCCAGGGTGCCGCTTCCGTCGCTCCCAGCCCCAAAGCCAAGATCGCCAGCCGCCGGACCAACCTTGACGCCCGACTCCACCGCGTCGTCGGACCCGCGAACTCACCGTGATCAGCGCCATGTTCTCCAAGAACAACAACATCGAAGACGCTTCGCTTTTCGCGATCGAGCGCCCGAGAGAAGCGGCGTCAATCGACCAGCGCGCGGACCAGCTGCCGACAAGCCGCACCGGAGAGCCAGCGACTTGCGTCTGTGGCAGGTTGCCCTGCGTTCACCGCGAGCTGCGGCAAGTCGATGGGCCCAAAACTAAAAACTTCAAGCGGATGTGCGAGAAATGCGACGGCAGGATACACCGTCGGAGTTCCTCGGCATCAACACCATCGCGGTGCAGCGCCTGCGGGCGCGACGAAGATCCTCGCCAACTACTTCCCGCTGGTACTCAAGCCCAACGTCGGATCTTGGCTCATCCACTTGCCGGACGGCTCCATCTCTTCATGGGCGGACTGTGTCATCGGTTTGTCGGTGCCTTCACGGGCGGCCACAAGCCTCATGGCCAGAGAGTGACCTCCACTTGCTCGTCGAAGGAGAGCCTGCGCAAGTATATACAAAAATTCAGCCAGTGCAATGCAACATCGAGCGTCCACCACGCCGCGGTTATCGGCGCGTTTCATCGAAACGTCGCGTAACCGCGGGATGAGGGAGGAGATGGCGATGATCAAGATCGAAGATGTCAGCGAAGCTCTACTCTCGCCGACAAGTGTGCCTGGGCCGAGGAGGGAGGAAAATCCTCGGAGAGGTTCTTTGGAGCGAAGGATCGGCAGTGAAGATGCCGCCCGGCAAGGAAGAACGGGAGGCGGAACAATAGGAAGAGGAAAGCTAAGGATGTGCTAGCTGTTGAGCATTCCGGCAACGGAGGCTCCGACAAAGGCCAAGACCGATGACTCGGCGAGGTTTTATGGCGGCCGCCGACAAGCAGGATAGCTCCGGCAAGCGTTATTGCAAGATCCACCACACCAAAGGCCATGACCTCCAAACCTGCAAAAAGTAGAGCAGATGGCGGAGCTGCAGAAAGCTGAATCTGGCGCCCGCGATAAGGAAGAGCCGGGAGGTGGCGGAGGATCCGGCAAGAAGCTTCCCGCTTGGGGAGGAACATGACAAGGCCAAGGCGCGGCAAGGAGGCAGAGCCTCCCGTGGCGCGACAAGGACGAGGATGAAGATGAAGATGATGAGATGGAGGAAGATGAGGCCGAGGATCAAGAGTTTGAAGGCAACAGAAGTATTATCGTCGGCGGCTCCTCCTGCACACCTCGCACCGCCAACTCAAGCAGTGGGTGTGAGAAGTGAATGCGTGGAGCCGTCCATCGAGCGGGCAGGCCTCTGAAGTGGTCCAAAGCCGCCCATCGTCTTCGGCGTTGAGGATCACCGATCGCATCACTGCGGTCGGTGCTTGCCGCTGTTGGTCTCGCCAACAATCCATAACCTCAAGGTCACAAAGGTGTTGGTTGTGGCGGGGCGGCCTGAACTTGATTTCCTCCGCGGTGCTCAAGCTCCGGATCCCGACAATGAGCTTGAAGAGCGGCACCTTTCAAGGAATAAATCCGGGAAGGAGCCAGCCTAAGGGAAGATCACATTGCCGGTGGCGTTCGCAGCGAGCTGAACCGGGGATCGAGAGGGTCACATTCGGCGTGGCTGATATCCCTTTACCCTACAATGGGATACTCGGCCGACTCGCACTCGCCAAGTTCATGGCGGCCTCTCACCACGCGTACAATGTGCTCAAAATGCCTGGTCCGATGAGTGTCATTTCTATCCAAGGCGACAAGAAGGATGCGCTCATCTGTGCCGACAAGATCTACCGGGAAGCGGCTGCTACGGCAGAGCGCGAGCCACTTGCCGCTGAAGCTCCCCGAGGGAAGAAGAAGACCAAGTCCGGCGAGGACAGCTCGAATGCGCCTCCGCAAAGCATCTCCCGGGCGCTGCGCTGCCATCGAGGCCGCGCCGCCGAGCTCCACCGGCGAAGCGCGCGAAGGCGAACAGACCAGCCAAAGACTAGGCCCGCAAGGGCGGCTCTGATGCGCCTCCAGGCGCGCATCTCCCGGGCCTTGTATATGCCGTCGAGGACGCGCCATCGAGCTCCGCCGGCCGGTCCACCGGCGATGGGGCAAAAAAGTTGCCAAGCTTGAACTTTTGAGCTATACTCACGAAAATCCATACCTTGTATGCGTAACTGGTAGCGGAAGGGTCGAATCGTGGTTAGGTTGCGCCCGTCGATTAAATCTTGAGTCCGCTCGATGATAAAAAGCACGCGCAACCAGCCCGACAAGTTCTTCTGCGGAGGCTACACCGCCAGCGAGCGGCGATGCCTGCGCTCAACAAGCGTGTTTCTTGCCGGTGGGCTCCCAGCGTGGGGCGAGAACATACAAGGGGGAAGGATCGGGGAAGAAGTACGGCCTCGACGGATCGTTGGAGATAGAAAAGCTAAGTCGTCCGAGCTTTTGTACAGAACACTCCTTATTTCCATGCTTTTTTTATGTTATGCTCCTCGCGCGTTCGTCCTTTATGCGCAATACCTGTCTTGAGAGGAGCCAACTCGTCAGTTAAGTTCGTCCTTGCTTTGTTTCGAGTCAGCGCAACAATACAAGTGCACTTTGAATCGCCCGAGAAGGTTACTTGCCGAACAACACGCCCGGTAGTCTGCTGATGTCCGTGCTCGATAAGTGTGTTAGCGCCGGCAAGTTCCCTAGAAGCGTAGGGTAAAAACGCACAAAGGATATAACGAAGTAAAGGGCGTAACATGGCAGGCCTTGCCGTGAGGCACCCTTCGTATGAGAAACTTGTGCGCGGAGGAACTAACTCATGGCTGAGTTGCGTCCTTGATTTGTTTCCGAGTCCGCTCAACAACTCAAGTGCACTACAACTGGCCTGAGAAGGTTTCTTGCCGGAAACAACACCGCCAGCGGGCTGCTGATGTCCCGTACTCAGCAAGCGTGTTAGCACCGACAAGTTCCCTAGCAGCGTAGAGTATGAACATACGAAGGGCAAAGCATGGCATCGTTTTGCAAAATCGCACATAAAATGAAATATAGATAAAGAACTTATTACAGTACTGTCTCAGCTGTTTTCATGGCTGTAATTACAGTAACAAGGAGAAGCCAGGAGGGCGCACCGGCCCCGGCGAGCCAGCTTCGCTGGGGGCTGCAAATGCCAAAGTCCCTTCGCGACGGGCCAGGGCCCCCGGCGGCCGCAGCATCGGCGACTAACGCAAAAGAAAGCACGCTAGCACCTGGGTCTTGGCGGAGCCAGAGTTGCCAGAGGCTGCGAAGGCCAAGGTTCCTCCCCGACAAGCTAATGTCGCCGGGGGGCTGTGGAGTCAGATAAGTTTTTCATCCCTCGTCATGCATCCTCTTATGGACCGGGGAAGGCGGGGCTGCGTCCTTGAACGAGCGTGTCTTGTAAAACCCATGCGCGGAGGAGCTGAGTCGTGGCCCAGTTGCGCCCTTGGTTTGTTTCCGAGTCCGCTCAACAAACACAAGTGCGCTGCAACTGGCCCGGCAAGGTCGCTTGCCGGAAGCAACACCGCCAGCGGGCTGCTGATGTCCCGCACTCAGCAAGTGTGTTCGCTCCGGCAAGTCCCCTAGAAGCGTAAGATGGGAGCATACAAGGCACGAAATCAAGTAAAGGACTTGGTCCGGCAAGCGTTCCCCTCTTTTCATTAAAAACATCCTAGTTTAGTACAAGTCCATGGAGGATGAAAAACATGATAGAGAGGATTACAGATTTTAAATACAACTCAGGCCCAAGGGCTTACAAATTGGAAGATAAGATGCCCGTAATCCCTCTCCTGTTTCTCTGTTAGGAGGTAGGTCAAGGAGGCCCGGCAAGAGAAGCTTGCGGGAAGAGGCAAAAGGGCGCCTAGGAGGCTACAGGCGCGAAGACACTGAAGAGAACTTCCGGGGGCGGCCAGGAGCTTGGCGGAGGCGGAGGCGCCGGGCGAGCTTGAAGGCGAGGTGGTGGAGCGTCGGCCTGCGTCGAGGCTCCTCACCCTCGTACTCGACTTGCGGCCTTGCCGCCACCCTCTTCCTCTTCCGCAGCCTCCCTCGCCCGGCCGCCCAAGGAGGCGGCCCCGGGAGTTGAGAGGCAGCGACCGGATGATGGGGTCGCCCGGTGGCCTTGAGCAGCGTCCGGCGCCTAGTCGGACCCACCATCCTCGTCGTCGTCGCTCGCTCCCCTCCTCGTCCTCTCGCTCGAGGAGGGACCTTCGCTTCTCGGAGGAGCTGTCCACACGCATCTCGCCCGGGTGCGGAGTCCACGAAGACCTTGGCGGCGAGAAGGTCGCCCTCCATTAACAAAATGGAGGGTAAACCCGCCGTCAAGCTGTGGATCGCGCGTCGTCTTCCACCCTCGATCGAAGTACATCACGCCGGGGGCTGGAGATCGACACTCACTCCAAAGTGCCGCTGATCCGCAGCCCCTCATGCGCAACTCCATCACCTCGGCGGATCCGGTTCCATCGCTCATGAACGGGCCGGCAGCCGAGCGGCGATGAGTGCTTGGCGCAGCTTGATGAAGAACTCCGAGGATCGTCTCGGTGTGGACCGCCTCGAGGAAAGGAGCCGTCGGCGGGGACGGGGGAGGCGCATCGCCCCGGCCGCCTCTCCCCCGAGAGCCTCGACCACGTCCTCGGCCCCGTCCACGGCCTCGCCCCCTCCCTCTCCCCCTCGTGGCCGGCTCCGCCTCCATGGGTCTGAGGTGAGGGAGGCGCGCTACTGGGGCGACCCTCGCTGCCACGGTTGAAGGACCAGGATTTCCTCCCTCCATGGCAGATGGGAGGAGGAGAAAAGGAAGTTGAAGACGAAGGGAGAAGAGGAAGTGCGAGACTATTGTGCTCCCCTTCCACCCCTTTTTAAAGGGCGAGGTGGGGCTCGGCCGCCCTTGTGTCGGAAGCGAGGAGGAGGCAGGCGCGGGCCGACTCGCCATCTCCGCCCGTGGCTCGGTCTCCCACCTTCGCCCCACGACCCCCGCATGGGAGCAGCGTGGCGAAAAAAGGCGGAGCCAGGCGGCGGGTGAAGTGACCTCGCCTGCACCATGATCACGAGGATGGATGCCTTAAAGACCGCCTGCGCCGCCCACGTCTCCCACGCGCCCGCAATCGGCAGCGTCTTGAATTCTTGGGAAGCGCGGTGAAGCATGAGCCCGTTCTGTGCGGACCAGACCCGCATGCCCGTGCCTGTTTTGGGCTGGCCCAACAACGCTTCGGCACCGTGTATGGCCCAGGCCGGGGCTCTGTGCGTGTACTAAAGTGGGGGTACCTTAGTACCCCGAACTTGTCTGCAGCGATCGCAGCACCAGCGGCGGGCTTGCGGGTGCCGGCAAACCCTCCACCACTCTTTTGCACTGCCATTCAAGCACAAAGTACTAGCCAGGAACACAAAGGCCCCGTCAAGAGGAGCTTGCCGGGAGGGCTAACCAGGGCATCACCAGAAAACTTGCCGCGGCGCCCCGCGCGCCCCGGCAAGGCCCAGCGGTCGGCAAGCTTGCCGGCACAACAAAAGGACTGCGGCAAGGCACTTGCCGTGGCAAGGCTGCCACCCAACTCCAGCACACCCAGTGACGCGTCATCACCAGGCCATCCCAAGGGCACGTGGCGAGACACTACGCAACCATGCGGAGCGAGGAGGCAAAAGGTGGCAGGCGCCATCGTGGCAACGGAGGCTCATAGCGGTCCTCCTCCTGCACTGTTAGGGGCGGCCGACGGGCATTTAATGCCCTTGTCCCTACCGTCGAGTTAGGTAGGGACACTGCAGTGCCTGAACCAACCTGCGCTTTTATATTTCTACCCCTCTTCCCTCGCTGCCACACAGCGGGTACCCCTTCGGACTATAAAAGGGAGGCCCATGCGCACGTAGAAGGGGTTCGATCCATCGACACCCACAACACCACCTTACAGCTACTTGCGCTCGAGCTAGATCAAATAAGAACACAGAGCGCGTAGGGGTGTTATCTCTCCGGAGAGCCCCGAAGCTGGGTAAAGATTGCCCGTCTCCCCACGCGCGCCCGACCTCGATCTGCTCTGCGCACGACCCCCGCTCCCTTGCCGAACCAGAAGGGGCCCCCAAGTGCCCCATAGGTTCTCGAGGCCATGGAGATACCAGCCCCGACACAATATACCTCAAAATTCTTGTGTAAGTCTGGCATAGTTAATACTGGTGCTGTCGTTAGTTTCCTCTTTAGTTCTTGGAAACTCTTCTCACAAGCTTCCGTCCATTCAAACTTCTTGTCCTTCTTAAGAAGTTGTGTCATTGGCTTTGCTATCGTGGAAAATCCTTCAATGAATCTTCGGTAGTACCCTGCCATTCCTAGAAAACTTCGTACGTCCGTTACGCTGGCTAGTGTTTTCCAGCCAAGTACGGCCGTGACTTTTTCTGGGTCTACGGCAATACCTTCTTGGGTTAATACATGGCCTAGAAAACCTACTTGCCTTAGCCAAAATTCACATTTGCTGAATTTGGCGTATAACTAATGCTTTCTGAGTTCTCCTAGCACAATTCGGAGATGTTCAACATGCTCTTCGGGTGTCTTGGAGTATATCAGAATGTCGTCGATGAATACCACAACAAACTTGTCCATGTACTTCATAAATACTTTGTTCATGAGGTGAACAAAATATGCGGGGGCATTTGTTAGCCCAAATGGCATTACTGTGAACTCATATAGTCCATATCTAGAGGTGAAGGCTGTCTTGGGAATATCTTCTGTCCGTACTTTTAATTGGTGGTACCCTGACCTCAAGTCAATTTTTGAGAATACCTTGGCCTGAGCGAGCTGATCAAATAAATCATTTATTCGTGGCATTGGATACTTGTTCTTGATTTTGACCATGTTAAGTGCTCGATAATCGATACACAATCTTAGTGTGCCATCCATCTTTTTGGCAAATAATATTGGTGAACCCCATGGTGAGGAGCTGGCTCGTATATACCCTTTGTCCAATAATTCCTTTATTTGTTTCTTCAATTCTACCAATTCGGATGGTGCCATTCTGTATGGTTTCTTGTATATGGGAGCGGTTCCTGGTGCTAGCTCAATGCTGAATTCTATTTCTCGGTCTGGTGGCATACCTGGCAGCTCTTCAGGGAATACGTCTGGAAATTCACATACCACTAGAACCTTGCTTAATTCAGAAATATCCACCTTATTTAATCTCGGTTGCCGGGATATTTTCCTCTCTTTGGACGAAACTTTTATTGTCTTCCCATCGTGATGGGTGAGGATCACGGTCCTGTTGAAGCAGTCAATAAAGCCTTTGTTGGTGGTTAACCAATCCATCCCTAAGATGACGTCCAGC
Source organism: Aegilops speltoides (assembly GCA_021437245.1). Classification (NCBI taxonomy): domain Eukaryota; kingdom Viridiplantae; phylum Streptophyta; class Magnoliopsida; order Poales; family Poaceae; genus Aegilops; species Aegilops speltoides. The sequence goes on along the minus strand of CM038147.1, from coordinate 170,311,113 downwards.
CCTTTATTTTCTAATACGATAAGGTTGGCGTGAAATTCCAATCCTTCCAACTCAATTGTCACACCTTGGCAGTAACTCTGGGTGACTTGCTTAATCCCAGGGGACTTGACGGTCATTGATTTTTCCAAGGGAAGGATCGAAAAATTATTTTGCAAAGCAAAACCTTTCGAAACGAACGAGTGAGAAGCTCCAGAATCAAACAAAACCATGGCAGGTATTGTGTTGACAGGAAATGTACCGAGTACGATATCTGGGGCATTCTGTGCTTCCTCTCTGGTCACGTGGTTCAGGTGACCCTTCCTGTGATTGTTGTTGGGGTTGAAATTGTTGCGCTTGGGCGCTGAATTATTGCCACCGTTGTTTGGCTTCGGGGTCGAGTTCCTTGGCTTGGGGCACTGTTTGGCATAGTGCCCTTCTTCACCACAAGCGTAGCAGGTTCTGCTTGGGTGATATGTGAACTCTTTATCTCTGGCATGGAAATTCTGGACTGGTCGTGAGACATTTGTCGGGGTTTTGTGTGCATCACCTTTCTGAAAATCCGCCTTGCTTCGGGGATTGCGAGCATGATTTTTCTGGTCCTTTTTAAACTGCGAGAATCTTCGAGCTCGCCTCTCATTTTCAAGGTAATGGCCTTATCCACTAGTGTCTTGAAATCTGGAAAAGTGTATACGACCGGTTGGCATTTAAGCGCAGCGCCGGGCAGTCAAAATTTCTCCATCTTCTTACTTTCAGTCATACTCTCCTCATTGGCGTGGCGAGATAACGATGTAAATTGTCCGTTGTATTACGACCTTTGTCATGGTCCTTTGCTTGAGATCATCGAATTCTCTCTTCTTGATTTTCATAAGGCTTTTAGGAATATCGCCCCACCTAAAACCTTCCTTAAAATCGTCCCAAGTTATATTGTTCTCGTTGGGGTGCATGTGTAGGAAATTCTCCCACCATGATCATTTGCTCTGTCGGATAGTGGGGTGCATATAGCACTTTTTCCTGGTCGAACACTTGGCAATAATTAATTTTCTCTCCATGTCTCGAAGCCAGTCTTCGGCCTCAAGAGAATTGTCAGTATGAGAAAATGTTTGGGGACGCATCTTCTATAGCTCAGACAACTTGGATTGCTGCTGAAATTGTCCGAGGCAATTTCCCATAGTGATGACATGGTTCATTAATTCCTCATGCCGTTCTTGACTCTTGCTCATAAAAGCGGCACATTTGTGAAAGTGCCGATTCAACGCCTGTTGGCTCATTGTCCTGTGTTGCTGTGTTGTGCATCATAATTTTCCTCTGGCGGAGTTGGCATGGGCGCGTCCAAGGGCGAGGCATTTTTCACTCTAGGGATACATTTTGCAAAACTCATAAGAAAGGAAACTGAGTCATAAAAATAAATGCACAGGACAAACAAAACCAAAAGGACACTCCAGGATATTTTTTGAAATAAAACATCATTTGCGTCTGGAGAAGGACTGCTCATACATATCTTACATGCATGTGGTAATTATACAATACATCACTCGGGATATGCGTACATATTTCGACATGTTATTTAGGCTAGTGCACTTCTCCGGCTCCTACATGATGCATAAACAGGCTACTACTCACAACCTATGTACATATCATACAAGTCGGTACATCGCATGGCGGTCGCGCTTAGTCGGAGAAATGTTGAGGACCTCCTTTGCCTGCCAAGGTGAGATCACGATGAGGTGGGGACTCGACTTCCTCCTCGCTAATAAACTCAGACGGGTAGTGCTCTGCTGAGCAGGTGCCCTACATGGAGCAACACATACAGAGGTGGGCGCGATGGGTGGCGCTTGAGCGAAGCTGGAGTGGGTGCTATGGCTTGGTTGAATTCCTCGGTGGAAGGCGGCGAGGAATGGCGCAGTGGTCGGTGCATAATATCTTGAGGGCGAGGCGAACATCGGTGGTGGTGCGGTGTCTGAAGCTCCCTCTGTTGGCGGCACAGCCATGGACCGAGTCCATGCGGGCAGCCACGAGTCGCCCACCAGTGTCGAAGGCTGCCTCGAGCTCGGAGATATCGGCGAGCATCTCTAAAGCCTCATCTCGCCCTCCTCCAGGGGCATGAGTATGGCAGTGACAAAGCGTATGTACGTGGCATGGAAGGTAGCGGTAACAGCGAGTCTTCATCGATGGAAGGTCTTCCACAGGGCGAGCTATCGCCTCACGGGCTGCCATCTGCATAGCATGCCTCTCGATGAGGCATGGCTCTCCCCAAATGCGGAGGCGACTTAGCTCAAGGCGCCCTCCCTTGAATTGCACCGCAGCTTTGGTGCATGGTCGGACCGTCGTTGACCTTGTGCTGATAGAGTGAGAAGGCAGGGCGCATGGATGGCCCCATCGCCACCTGAGCGATGAAGGTGAGAAGCAGCGAACCCATCGGGCTCGTTGGCGAACACCTAAGACTTCGCGATTGTTGTCGGCCATCTACAAAAGTAGGCAAAAATTCTGGGTGGTCAGGTCATAAATTTATGCCGACTGTCAGAAAATGACTACATTTGCAAAAATAATAAATAGCTCTAATATTTGCTAATATCCGATTAGCGATCGCACCTAGTGGCTTCCTACAGTCAGCCTGGCTCTGGTACCAAGCTTGTCACGACCGGTTTTTCAATAAAAATATTTATTGAAAGACCGATCTTTTTATGTCCAGTGTGAGGAAAATCCTCCTTATTGGTAGACAAAACTTTGATACAATAAGCCAGTAGCATTAATATATTACAGGAGGTTGAGCTGAAGTCGCTCAACAATTATTACAAGCGCGCCAATAATTATACATATGGCGGATATGGCACAATGGTGGGGTGGCAATACTACTGACTCGAGATAAAAGGGGTTGGGTGGAGTAACACAGTGGAGTGGGTAGCAATACTACTACACTGGTGGCTCATCGAGCGTCGAGGTGAGGCTCGATGAATTTTATTTAGGTAGTGGAAGCGGTTATAACAGTGACCAAAACCAGGGTCGCACAAGACTGACTGGGACTCCTCTAAGCGTCGGACTCGCTATCGAACTCCTCATCCATGAGATCGCCTTCGTCAGCATCTGGCCAAATCAACAAGCCAGGTGAGTACTTTGAATGTACTCGCAAGATAGTTCGGACAAGTGATATAACAAATGCATGCATGAATGCGTCATGAGTATTTTAACAAGGGCACATTTAATTCATAAAGACAAGTCAGGTAAAATAGGAGTCGGCGGTAGTCCGCTCGAAAACCCAAAGAAATAATCATAAACCCAATCGGGCGTCTGAAGCGACGCCTCGAAAGGAAGAAAAATAATTAAAACACGCCCGCGATCGAGGCGTCTAAGCGACACCACATAAAGGGCTTAGAAAAATAGATAGTAACAATGCAGCGATCGGACGTCTGGCGGCGTCACGAAAGGGCTTATAGCAACATAAATAATAACAATGCAGATCGGACGTCGAGCGGCGTCACGAAAGGGCTTATAACAAAATAAATAATAACAATGCGCGATCGGACGTCGGCGACATCACATAAAGGGCTTATAACAAAATAAATAATAATAACCATGCATAGTCGGACGTCTGGCGGCGTCACATAAAGGGCTTATAACAAAATAAATAATAACAATGCATGATCGGACGTCGGCGGCGTCACATAAAGGGCTTATAGTTCATTGTCATAGCGTGTGAGGGTTAATGTACACAGAAAAATATTCCACACAAGATGGTTAACGGTTAGTCCTTCACAAGAACAACATTAACCAAACTTCACACTCCTTTAGCTTACCGGGGTTCTTGCCACCAAGACTGACAATTGACAAGATAAAGAGGACCCGGAACAAGGTCATGGATAGGATGTTGTAATGGGGAGTTGACTCTGCAGAGTTTGTACTAAAATACCCACACCCAACGGATTTCCGTAGTCACGAGGGACTATGTCGGCGCGGGGGATGGTCGCGTCGGCACCTATGGGGCCGGGGCCCCTTCGTGTGTTCGGTAGGAGGGCGGAGGCTGCGCGGAGAGCAGATCGAGGCGATGCACGCGGGGGATTTTTACCCAGCTTCGGGCCGCGATCGTCGCGTAAAACCCTACTGCTGCATTGTGTTGTATTATGCTTTTGGGAGTCTCGCGAGAGTAGCGAATGGTTGGAACCCCATACGCGAGAGTAGCGAATGATCGGAACCCCCTCTACGTTGTGCATGGGCCTCCTTTTATAGGGCAAGGGTCACCGGCAGGTGTCAGCGTGAGTAGAGGGTAAAACGTAAAAGAGGTGGTAGTTGGAGCAGTCTTGGGAACAGTGCAGCTCGGTGCTTTCTACCTACTTTTGAGAGAGGGGACAAGGGCATTAAATGCCCGTCGCCGTCGCCCAAAAGCTCCGCCATTCGTCTTCTTCGCCCCGCGGCGAAGCCACCACCGTGGAGTGCCACCGCATTCTTCATGCAGCCTGCCACCCGCCACGCGTCTCTGGAGAAATTTGGAGGCGCTGCGTGGCGAATGAGCTGGGGTGCGGGCACGTAGCATAGCTCTTCCGGCAAGCACCTTGCCGGGCCTTGATCTTGCGGACCGGGGCTTGCCGGACTCTGTGACTTCCGCCCCGGGTCCTCGCCAAGCGCCTGCGCAGGCGCCGAGGCGTATCTTCTGTGATGTGGTTTCTGGTCCTCCCGGCAGGCTCCTCTCATGGGGATCTGTAGGAGTAATGTAGCCACGAGCACAGGAATGGCCTTCCGGCAAGCTCCTCTTGCGGGATCTCGAGTTTTGGTCTTGCACACTTTGTTCTTGAATGGCTTGGTGTGGAGCGGAGATGATCTCCGGCAAGCATCTGATGGATCTAGCTGTGGGGAGCTGCGGCTACCCGTGCACAAGTTGGGGTACTGAGGTACCCCTACCTTAGCTCACCGACAGAGCCCCGGGCTGGGCCATACAGTGCCGGCTGTTGGGCCAGGCCCAAAACAATCTGCAGGCACACAAGCCCATGGCCCGTCGAATCTGCTGCTGCATCTGTCGCCTCCCCTCCCATAGCAGCCTTGCGTCGATTCGGCGTCGTGGGAGGCGTGGGCGGCGCATGCAGCCTTTAAGGCGCCCACCCGTGATCGTGGCGCAGGCGGGTCGCTTCACCCGTCGCTCGGCTCCGCTTTTTACGCTGCCCCTCATGCATGGGGGTCGTGGGCGGCAAAGGTGGGAAACCGAGCCGTCCGCAGGCGGAGAGGCGAGTCGGCCCGCTCCTCTGGCCTTCTCGCTTCTGATTGGCGGCGGGGCGGTTGAGCCCCACCCGCCCTTTAAATAGGGCGAAGGGGTGCCCAACAGCCGTACTCATCCACTTCTTCTTTTGCCTTCGTCTTACATTCTTCTTGCCGTCATGGAAGGAGAATCCAGGTTCCTCGGCGGTGGCGGCGCTGGTCGCTTCTAGGCAGCGCACCGCTCCCCATCCTGCTCCCGTGGCGGTGGAGCCGCCACAGAGGGAGAGGGAGGGGCGTGGCCGTGATCGAGGCCGGCGTGGCAGGCGGTCGAGGGAGAGGCGGTCGCGGTGAGCCCTCCCGTCTCCCCGGCGTCTCGACCACGGCGCGGTCCACACCGGAGATGACCCCAGGAGTTCTTCATCAAGCTTGCGCCCGGCGCCTCGTCGTCGCCTTCGGTTGCGGCCCGTTCGCGGGCGCAATGGGGCGGATCCGCCCGGCGTGATGGAGCTACGCATGAGGGCTGCGGGATCAGCGGCACTTTCGGGTGAGTGTCGTGTCCCCAGCCCGGCGTGATGTTCTTCGACCGAGGTGGAAGACATTCGCCGGATCCATAGCAGCGGCGGGTTCACCCTCCATTTCAAGTTATTGGATGGTGACCTCCTCGCCGTCAAGGTCTTGGCGACTATGGAACCGGGTGCGCTGCTGTGTGGACAGCTCCTCGGATAGCGAAGGCCCCTCCTCGGCGAGAGTGACGAGGAGGGAGCGGCTGGCGACGACGAGGGGATGGCGGGCCCGACTAGGCGTCGGACACCGCTGCCTCGCGCGCCACCGGCAACCTCTTCTTCAGGTTGCGGGCTCCTGAACTCCCGGGGCCGTCTTCTTGGCGGCGGGCGTGGGGCGCTGCGGAAGAGGAAGAGGGGAGGCGGCAAAGGCCGTTCGTCGCAGCACGAGGCGAGTAGCCTTCGACAGCGTCTTGGACGTCCCACTACCCGTCTTCAAGCTCTGCCTCCCACGCCTCCGACTCCGCCAAGCTCTGGCGGCCCCGGGTGTTCTCTTAGGGTCTTCTGGCGCCCGTGGCTCTTGGCAGCTTCAGGGCTTGCCGCTGGTTCTTGGGCATCGTTCCCCATGCCCGTCACCTTCTGCAGCCCACAGGGCACAGCGGCGTCTCCGCCACGCCCTCCTTGTCGCTCCTTCGCCCTTCCCGACAAGCTCTTCTTGCGGGTCTTCTCTCCCGGCAAGCCTATCTTGCAGGGGCTCCTTGACCTACCTCTGAACTCTGAGCAGAGAAACAGGAGAGGATCACGGGCACCTTATCTTTTCATATTGTAAGCCCTCGGGCATTAGCTGCACTTAGAACTTGTAATCCTCTCTATCATGTTTTCATCCTCCATGGACTTGTACTAAATTGGATGTTTTTAATGAAAAGAAAGGGAAGCTTGCGGACTGAATCTTTTACTTAATTACATGTCTTGTATGTTCCCTCGCTTTGGGGTGCTTGCAGGCGAACATGCAGCGCCGAGTCTTGGGACAGCCAGCTGGCGGTGTTGCTCCCGGCAAGCAACCTTGCCGGGCCGATTCTGACGCTTAACTCGCTGGCGGACTCGAAAGCAAGATAAGGTGCAGCAGCACACTTGTGTTTGTGGAAGCGGACTCGGACACAAAACAAGCACGCATAAGCGGGGCCACGACTCAGCTCCTCCACGTATGGGTTTTACAAGACACGCTTGTTCAAAGACGCATCCGCAGCTCCCGGTCCATGAAAGGATGCATGACGAGGGATGAAAAACTTATCTGAAATAGCAGCCCCAGCAACTCTAGCTTGCGGAGGCGAATCTTGGCGTTCGCGGCCCAGTGAGGCCGGCTTCTTGAGGAAGAGCCTGCACTCGCAGCCTCCGGCGACCGGGCTTGCGGATCTTAGTCGTTAGGCGTGGTCTTTGGTTCTCCTTGTTGCTGCAATTTTAGCCATGAAAATAGCTGAGGTAGATATCGATCGCTCAATGCACATGTATGTATATATAAATCTTGGCTAAGCGAGGCGATGCGGGCTTTGTCCTTCGTATGTTTGTACTCTCGCTCTTGGGGAGCTTGCGGGCGGACACGCTTGCAGCGGGACAGCCCGCTGGTGGCGTCGCTTCCGGCAAGCCACCTTGTCGGGCCATTCTGACGCTTAACTTGCTGGCGTGGCTCGGAAGCAAGATAAAGTGCTGCATCACACTTGTGTTTGTTGGCGGACTCGGAAACAAACCAAGCACGAATCGGGCCACGACTTGGCTCCTCTTGCGCTCAAGCCTCCCATACCAAGGGCATCTCACGGCAAGGCTTGCGGCGTTACACCCTCTACCCAGCATCCTTTGTGCACTTTAGCCTTGCGCCGAGGAACTTGCCGCGCTTAACGCGCTTGCTGAGTCTGGGACACCAGCAGCCCGGCTGGTGGCGTCGCTTCCGACAAGCAACCTCGCCGTGTCTGGTTCGCGGCAACAACTTCTGAGCGGACTCGAGCGAAGCGAGGTGCGAAGCTGGTCGCCGCTTCGCTCTTTTACTCGTTGAGTGTGTTGAAGCGAAGTAAGGGTGCGGCTATCCACAGCGAGCTCCTCGGCGTGCAGGTTTGGGCACAAGCGATGAATGCGAGAGGATATAACGAAAAACAACACTTGGAGTAAGCGCCCTGCGAAGGCGCAAGCGACTTAGCTTTTCTTTTCCTTGTTTCCTCGCACCCACTGGAGGTGCCCAATGGTGCGTTCCTGATGGCAGCGCAGCACTCCGGGGAGGTACATTTGCCGGAACGAACACCAAAGTTGTCTTCGCCGGGCTTAGAGCGTTCCGAGGAGCTGCGCTCGTCGGAGTAAACACGAGCCGTCCTCGCCGGACTTAGAGCTCGATGGCGCGTCCTCGGCGATCGCGTAGCGCTCGAGGAGACACGCTTGCGGGCGTAGGGGAGCGGGAAGCGGCGGCGAAGCAGGTCGTGCTTTCGACTCTTAGTAGCGATAAGAGGAGCGAGATCTTGCCGGCGCTTCGCTTTGCTCATGCTCGGACGGCGGTCCGGAGCATCCCGCGAGCCCCGGCATGTTCTAGCCCAGCATGCGGGCACCATCTTCGTAACGCGGCGCCGCTGGGATGGGCGTGGGTCTCTGGAGGCGGCGCGGTCCTCCGCCTGTTCCTGATCTGGTGGCACCGCGGTGCCCTCGCCGGTGTCCACCCTTCCACCGCCGTCTCCTCCGCTTTGCCGCCCGGCTCCGGTGGCGGCGGGGAAAACGGAGATGGTCTGCGACCCTCAAGCTCTCGTCTTGAGGCCATAGCGCAGATTGTCGATGAAGTTCTTGTGAAAGCTGGAGGGTTGATGAAGAGTCTTGGCGCTTGAACGCGGATCGAGTTCGCACAACCTCGACGCCCTACAGCGCGCCCGAGATGTCGGCGGGGATGGTCGCGTCGGCACCTATGGGGCAGGGCCCTTCGTGTGTTGGTAGGAGGCGGAGGCTGCGGAGAGCAGATCGAGCGATGCAGCGAGGATTTTACCCAACCGGGCGCGATCGTCGCGTAAAACCCTACTGCTGCATTGTGTTGTATTATGCTTTTGGGAGTCTCGCGAGAGTAGCGAATGGTTGGAACCCCATACGCGAGAGTAGCGAATGATCGGAACCCCCTCTACGTTGTGCATGGGCCTCCTTTTATAGGGCAAGGGGTCACCGACAGGTGTCAACGTGAGGTAGAGGGGTAAAAACGTAAAAGAGGTGGTAGTTGGAGCAGTCGCGGGAGCAGTGCAGCTCTGATGCTTTCTACCTACTTTTGACAGAGGGGACAAGGGCATTAAATGCCCGTCGCCGTCGCCCAAAAGCTCCCGCCATTGCGTCTTCTTTCGCCCGGCGGCGAAGCCACCACCGTGGAGTGCCACCGCATTCTTCATGCAGCCTGACCACCCACCCGCCACGTCTCTCGAGAAAATTTGGAGGCGACGTGGGCGAATGAGCTGGGGTGCGGGCACGTAGCATAGCTCTTCCCGGCAAGCACCTTGCCGGGGCCTTAATCTTGCGGACCGGGGCTTGTCGGGCTCTGTGACTTACCGCCCCGGGTCCTCGCCAAAGCGCCGCAGGCGCCAGGCGTATCTTCTGTGATGTGGTTTTCTGGTCCTCCCGACGAGCTCCTCTCGCCGGGGATCTGTAGGAGTAATGTAGCCCTGAGCCTGGAATGGCCTTCCCGGCAAGCTCCTCTTGCCGGGATCTCGAGTTTTGGTCTTGCACACTTTGTTCTTGAATGGCTTGGTGTGGAGCGGAGATGATCTCCGGCAAGCATCTGATGGATCTAGCTGTGGGGAGCTGCGGCTACCCGTGCACAAGTTGGGGTACTGAGGTACCCCTACCTTAGTACACCGACAGACTAGCTCCGTTTATGGTATTTCGGAAGAAACACAACTTAACCAGTACACACCCATCCCACTTCACGTTGCCAGGAATCACCATTGACAGCGTTCAAGAAAAACTTTGAGACGGGGAGATCACACTCTCGAATAGCATGGGATCAAATTTATATCTGGCAGCGCTCTAAGGGTGCCCCCTCTCGGTCCCAACCGAAACACCCATGCCCCTGACGGATGAAAGGCTTTAATCCGGTGCCATGGAACCTTCATCCGGCCTCTCCGTTTGGTGTGTACCGGAAGTGGTTTACATCTTACTAAGCCATATCCCTTGCGGAAACATGTGGCGATCGGAAGGGAAATGAGCGGGAGTTGATACGGAGTCAACAAACATCTTGGCATAAGACTGGCATGCTACAACACTACCATCTTAGCCATCTTCATGCCACCACGTGGCCATGCAACCTCATTTCCATGAACTCATGGATTTCATTAACTCACTTGTCTCAGCATTTCATGAAACAAAATATATCGGGATGCTTATGAACATGACGCGAAACTATTCAATGCAAACATGCCAAGACACTCATCATATCAAAAGTTCGAACATGCTTGCCTGGCTCGGAGTAGTCGGGTCCTAGTTCGGCGAAGTTCGCGTCTCCGTCACCACCTTTGGTATCTACGGTACACAAAAATACACGCGCAATCGTAAATACCGTGGGGTAGAGAAAGTTGTTCCAAATATTTTTCAAATAAACATGATAAAAAACTAGACAAAAATTTGAAGAGGACAGAAAAAGAATCACTCAAAAATTCCTTTCTGTTAAAAAGTTATAAAGGTTTCAACCCAAGGACCTATCTGTGATGAAACAGAAAGTTTCCAGGGGCTCACTTATAAAAACAGAAAACGACCCGATTGAAAATACGCCGGCCCAGAGGGAAAGCGTACTCTGGCGAAAGACGCCTTTAGAAAACGGTTCGTTTTAGAAAAAGCAGAGAGGCTGACGGGTGGGCTCCACATCGGGTTTGAAAATCAAACAGAGCGATGGTGCAGGGTGCGGTGGTCGCCGGCGATCCACGGCGGCGAGGGATCGAGGAGTACCTCGTGTTCGAGGCACCATTCAGCGTCTGTGGGAGGTGGAAGTGGTCGCCCGGCGTATCTTGTGTCGACGGCGGCCCTTGCTCCGGCGGACGGGCGGTTCGAGCGAGATGGAGCTCACGGAGAGGGCTGCAAGGTTCAAATTGACGAGGGTTAGGGTGCTAGGTGTGGAAGAGGGCTGCAGACGGGGTTTGGTCACGGAGGCGGCCTCACCGGAGTGAATCAAGGTGGAGGCCGAGGCGGAATGGGGCGGCGGAGTTGGGGAGGAGACCTCCTCGAGGTCCTCTGGTGGCCTGTGGGGTCTTGGTGTGGTGCGTAGATGGTGTGTGCTCGAGGCGATCTCGGGAGCCCTTTTATAAGCGGTCGAGCGGTGGCGAGCGGAGTTCTCCGCCAAGCTTACTGGTGGCGCAGGCATCGGTCGGGAGTTTAGGAGCTGATCGCCGTCATGGAGGTTCACGGTTCCATTTAGGCGTTAAGCGGGCCGGGCTCAAGCTTAGGCTGGGCTCGGCGGAGGGGCGAAGCGGCCTCTGAGCCCGTCGGCGAGCGCGCTCTGTCGCGCCGCGCCAGCGGCAGTGCCACATCGTCTTGCTGGCAAGAATATGGCCACGCGGAGCCACCAGGGGGTTTGGGCGGCGCCGAACGGCGTTGCGCCGCCGTTCTGCTCGCTGTTGGCCGCTACGGTGATTCGGCCGCCGCAAGACACGCCAACGCAGGCGGGCCAAGGTGCCACCGACGCCAGGAACACGCCAAGCGCGTGTGTGAGGCTCCGGACAAGCGAGTTAGGCCGTGAGCAACGTGCCAAGTGCACTATGAGCATGTGACTGCATCACTGACGAAGATCGACACTGAAATCTGAACTTAACTGAATTTCTGAAAGTGCAAGGAAAACAGTGCATGCAAGGTGTTCGACAGAATGATCCAGGCATGTACGGATTTTTCCTTGAGCTGATTTTTGGTGGAGTGATCTCTCGTTGCAACTAGAGGTTGCCTGAATTTTCATAGAATTTTTGGAGAAGTGTAGGTATGAATTTCACCAAATTTGGCAAATCTGGTCCAAACTTACAGTGAGTGAAATTTGAATTATTTGAAAAGAGTAAGAGTGGATCAAGATGGTTCTGGGTTGTGGGTACAAAGGACTATCGGGGAGTTGAGTTGAGGTTAAAATCCAAAGCATTAGGGTACTTGCTTTGCAAATCACTTAGGCTCAAAAGAAATAGGCAGAATTATTTGGACAGAGAAAATAATTGAAATAAAATCCAAAAATGGATTTTATTGGTTGGGATAGAATGTTTGGGTTGTTCCAAAGGTTTTGAGGGGAGTTTTACCATAAGGAGCTTGGCAAAACAAGGATGAATAAAAATCAAATGAAAACCCAAAACCAAAAGGTTTCTTTTTTTTTGAAAACAAAACCCACAAAAATTTTTGGAGTGTCACAGTTACCCCCTTAGGAAAAATCTCGTCCCCGAGATTTCAGCTGATCCTTAAACAGGTGTGGGTGCTCTGTCCGAAGAAAATCCTCTCTTTCCCAAGTGGCTTCATTCTCGGTGTGATTGCTCCACTGAACTCTGAAAAACTTGATGGTTTTACATGCGGTTCTCCTTTCAGATTCTTCCAATATTTTCACTGGGTGTTCCCGATAGGTGAGGTCTGGTTGTATGTCGATGTTCTCATGGGATACTTGCTTCTCTAGGTTGCTCACACACTTTCTTAATTGGGAGACGTGGAACACGTCATGGATGTCGGACAATTCTTCGGGCAAGTCTAACTGGTAGGCTACCGTGCCTCTTCGTGCCACTATGCAGAATGGTCCAATGAATCTTGGTGCTAACTTCCCCTTAATCTTAAACCGTTGTAGTCCCCTCATAGGAGATACTCGTAGGTACACAAACTCACCGGGTTCAAAATTCACTTCACGATGTTTCTGATCGTAATAACTTTTCTGTCGGCTTTGAGCCGTCTTAAGTCGGTCCCTGATTAGCTTGACCTTTTCCTCGGCTTCCTTGAGCATGTCTGGGCCGAAGATACGCCTGTCTCCGGTCTCTGACCAATTTAGTGGGGTACGGCATCTTCGCATGTACAAGGCTTCAAAGGGTGCCATTTGCAAGCTGGTCTGGTAACTGTTGTTGTATGCAAACTCGGCGTACGGTAGGCTTTCCTCCCAACTGGCTCCATAAGTGAGGACACATGCCCTCAGCATGTCTTCCAAAATTTGATTTATGCGCTCAGTTTGTCCATCGGTCTGTGGATGGTATGCGGTGCTGAAAGCTAGTTGGGTCCCCAGGGCCTGTTGCAGGTGATCCCAAAATCTGGAGACGAATTGGGTGCCTCTGTCAGATATTATGGTCTTCGGAACTCCATGTAGATAGACAAAACGGGAAAGATAAATCCTGGTGAGCTTCTGAGTGGTGTGATTTGTTTTTACGGGAATGAAGTGCACTACTTTAGTCAATCTATCCGTGATGACCCATATGGCATCATGCCCATGTCGCGACCTCGGTAGCCCAACAATGAAATCCATTCCGATCTCGTCCCATTTCCACTCGGGTATCTTATTCGGTTGCAAAAGTCCGGCCGGTTTCTGGTGCTCGGCCTTTATGCGCTGACATGAGTCACAACACGCAATAAACATGGCTATGTCCCTCTTTATACCATGCCACCAAAATGTTTCCTGAAGGTCTTTGTACATTTTTGTTCCTCCAGGGTGAATTGAATACGGGGTGGTGTGGCCTTCAGCTAAGATCTGCTGTTTAATGTCATGAATATTTGGTACGCAAAGTCTATTCTCGTACCACAATATTCCTCGCTCATCGACAATGAATCCTGGGGCCTTGCACAATTTCATCTTCCGTTTTATGCCTTTAATGCTGGGGTGACCACGCTGAGCCTCTTTAATTTTTTTCTATCAGGGTAGGTTGTATCTCTAAGTTTGACACACTGCCTTCGGTGACCATTATTAAGTTGAGCTTAGCAAATTCCTGCCGAAACTCAGGTCTCAAGTTTGTCATGCTATCGTTGTCTGGACTGGGGTTCCGACTCTGAGCATCTGCTACAACATTTGCCTTGCCTGGGTGGTAGTGGATCCCAACATCATAATCCTTTACCAATTCCAACCAGCGTCGTTGCCGTAAATTGAATTCTGGTTGGGTGAAAATATACTTGAGGCTCTTATGGTCCGTGTATATTTCACAATGATTTCCAAGTAAGAAATGTCTCCATTCCTTGAGTGGATGGATAACTGCAGATAACTCTAGGTCATGAGTAGGATAATTTTCCTCATGCTTGCGAAGCTGTCTGGAAACATAAGCGACAACCTTGCCTTCCTGCATTAATACGCACCCGAGGCCCTTTCGAGATGCGTCACAATATACCTCAAAATTCTTGTGTATGTCTGGCACAGTTAATACTGGTGCTGTCGTTAGTTTCCTCTTTAGTTCTTGGAAACTTTTCTCACAAGCTTCCGTCCATTCAAACTTCTTGTCCTTCTTAAGAAGTTGTGTCATTGGCTTTGCTATCGTGGAAAATCCTTCAATGAATCTTCGGTAGTACCCTGCCATTCCTAGAAAACTTCGTACGTCCGTTACGCTGGCTGGTGTTTTCCAGCCAAGTACGGCCGTGACTTTTTCTGGGTCTACGGCAATACCATCTTGGGTTAATACATGGCCTAGAAAACCTACTTGCCTTAGCCAAAATTCACATTTGCTGAATTTGGCGTATAACTAATGCTTCCTGAGTTCTCCTAGCACAATTCGGAGATGTTCAACATGCTCTTCGGGTGTCTTGGAGTATATCAGAATGTCGTCGATGAATACCACAACAAACTTGTCCATGTACTTCATAAATACTTTGTTCATGAGGTGAACAAAATATGCGGGGGCATTTGTTAGCCCAAATGGCATTACTGTGAACTCATATAGTCCATATCTAGAGGTGAAGGCTGTCTTGGGAATATCTTCTGTCCGTACTTTTAATTGGTGGTACCCTGACCTCAAGTCAATTTTTGAGAATACCTTGGCCTGAGCGAGCTGATCAAATAAATCATTTATTCGTGGCATTGGATACTTGTTCTTGATTGTGACCATGTTAAGTGCTCGATAATCGATACACAATCTTAGTGTGCCATCCTTCTTTTTGGCAAATAATATTGGTGAACCCCAAGGTGAGGAGCTGGCTCGTATATACCCTTTGTCCAATAATTCCTTTATTTGTTTCTTCAATTCTACCAATTCGGATGGTGCCATTCTGTATGGTTTCTTGTATATGGGAGCGGTTCCTGGTGCTAGCTCAATGCTGAATTCAATTTCTCGGTCTGGTGGCATACCTGGCAGCTCTTCAGGGAATACGTCTGGAAATTCACATACCACTGGAACCTTGCTTAATTCAGAAATATCCACCTTATTTAATCTCGGTTGCCGGGATATTTTCCTCTCTTTGGACGAAACTTTTATTGTCTTCCCGTGGTGATGGGTGAGGATCACGGTCCTGTTGAAGCAGTCAATAAAGCCTTTGTTGGTGGTTAACCAATCCATCCCTAAGATGACGCCCAGCCCTTTATTTTCTAATACGATAAGGTTGGCGTGAAATTCCAATCCTTCCAACTCAATTGTCACACCTTGGCAATAACTCTGGGTGACTTGCTTAATCCCAGGGGACTTGACGGTCATTGATTTTTCCAAGGGAAGGATCGAAAAATTATTTTGCAAAGCAAAACCTTTCGAAACGAACGAGTGAGAAGCTCCAGAATCAAACAAAACCATGGCAGGTATTGCGTTGATGGAAGCGTGCGAGTGCGATATCCGGGGCATTCGTGCTTCCTCTCTAGTCCGTGGTTCGGTGACCCTTCTGTGATTGTTGTTGGGGTTGAAATTGTTGCGCTTGGGCGCGAATTATTGCCACCGTTTTTGGCTTGAGTCGAGTTCCTTGGCTTGGGGCACTGTTTGGCATAGTGCCCTTCTTCCCCTAAGCGTAGCAGGTTACGCTGGGCGATATGTGAACTCTTTATCTCGGCATGGAAATTCGGACTGGTCGTGAGACATTTGTCGGGTTTTGTGTGCATCACCTTTCGAAAATCTGCCTTGCTTGAGGATTGCGAGCATGATTTTTCTGGTCCCTTTTGGCTTATGGAAATCTTCGAGCTCGCCTCTCATTTTCAAGGTAATGGCCTTATCCACTAGTGTCTTGAAATCGGAAAAGTGTATACGACCAGTTGGCATTTAAGCGCGGCGCCAGCCGTCAAGAATTTCTCCATCTTCTTACTTTCAGTCATCGCTCCTCATTGGCGTAGCGAGATAACAGTGTAAATTGTCCGTTCTATTCTGACACTGTCATGGTCCTTTGCTTGAGATCATCGAATTCTCTCTTCTTGATTTTCATAAGGCTTTTAGGAATATGCGCCCCACGAAAACCTTCCTCAAAATCGTCCCAAGTTATATTGTTCTCGTTGGGGTGCATGTGTAGGAAATTCTCCCACCATGATGCAGCTGCTCCTGTCAGATAGTGGGGTGCATATAGCACTTTTTCCTGGTCTGAACACTTGGCAATAATTAATTTTCTCTCCATGTCTCGAAGCCAGTCTTCGGCCTCAAGAGAATTGTCAGTATGAGAAAATGTTTGGGGACGCGTCTTCTATAGCTCAGACAACTTGGATTGCTGCTGAAATTGTCCGAGGCAATTTCCCATAGTGATGACATGGTTCATTAATTCCTCATGCCGTTGCTGACTCTGCTCATAAAGGCGGCACATTTGTGAAAGTGCCGATTCACTGCCCTGTTGGCTCGACTGTCCCTGTGTTGCTGTGTTGTGCATCATAATTTTCCTCTGGCGGAGTTGGCATGGAGCGCGTCCAAGGACGAGGCATTTTTCACTCTAGGGATACATTTTGCAAAACTCATAAGAAAGGAAACTGAGTCGCAAAAATAAATGCACAGGGACAAACAAAACCAAAAAGGACACTCCAGGATATTTTTTTTGAAATAAAACATCGTTTGCGTACGGAGAAGGACTGCTCATACATATCTTACATGCATGTGGTAATTATACAATACATCACTCAGGATATGCGTACATATTCTGACATATTATTTAGGCTAGTGCACTTCTCCAGCTCCTACATGATGCGCAAACAGGCTACTACTCACAACCTATGTACATATCATACAAGTCGGTACATCGCATGGCGATTAAACGCACTTAGTCGGAGGAAATGTTGAGGACCTCCTTTGCCCTGCCGAGGGTGAGATGCAGTGAGGGTGGGGACTCGACTTCCTCCTCACTAATAGGCTCCAGACGGGTAGTGCTGCGCTGAGTAGATGGAACGGGTGCCCTACATGGAGCAACACGTACAGGGGTGGGCGCAGTGGGTGGCGCAGAGCGAACTGGAGTGGGTGCAATGGCTTGGTTGAATTCCTCGGTGGAAGGCAGGCGACGAGGAATGGCGCGAGTGGTCGGTGCATAAGATGCTGAGGACGAGACGAACGTCAGTGGTGGTGCGGTGTGCAGAAGCTCCCTCCTGTTGGCAGCACAGCCATGGACTGAGTCCATGCGGGCAGCCACGAGGTCGTCCACCAGGCTGTCGAAGGCTGCCTCCTGAGCTCGGAGATATCCGACGAGCATCTCTAAAGCCTCATCTCGCTCTCCTCTGGGGCATAAGTATGAGTAGTGACAGGCGTATGGCGCGTGGCATGGAAGGTAGCGGTAACGACGAGTCTTCATCGATGGAAGGTCTTCCCTGAGACGAGCTATCGCCTCACGGGCTGCCATCTGCATAGCATGCCTCTCAGTAGGCATGGCTCTCCCCAAGTACCGGAAGCGACGTAGCTCAAGACGCCCTCCCTTGAATTGCACCGCAGCCTGGTGCATGGTCAGACCGTCGTTGACCTTGTGCTGATAGAGTGAGAAGACGGGGCGCACGGATGGCCCCATCGCCACCTGAACGATGAAGGTGAGAAGCTTGACGAACCCATCGGGCTCGTTGGCGAACACCTAAGACTCGCAGTTGTTGTCGGCCATCTACAAAAGTAGGCAAAAATTCTGGGTGGTCAGGTCATAAATTTATGCCGACTGTCAGAAAATGACTACATTTGCAAAAATAATAAATAGCTCTAATATTTGCTAATATCCGATTAGCGATCGCACCTAGTGGCTTCCTACAGTCAGCCTGGCTCTGGTACCAAGCTTGTCACGACCGGTTTTTCAATAAAAATATTTATTGAAAGACCGATCTTTTGATGTCCAGTGTGAGGAAAATCCTCCTTATTGGTAGACAAAACTTTGATACAATAAGCCAGTAGCATTAATATATTACAGGAGGTTGAGCTGAAGTCGCTCAACAATTATTACAAGCGCCAATAATTATACATATGGCGGATATGGCACAATGGTGGGGTGGCAATACTACTGACTCGAGATAAAAGGGGTTGGGTGGAGTAACACAGTGGAGTGGGTAGCAATACTACTACACTGGTGGCTCATCGAGCGTCGAGGTGAGGCTCGATGAATTTTATTTAGGTAGTGGAAGCGGTTATAACAGTGACCAAAACCAGGGTCGCACAAGACTGACAGGGACTCCTCTAAGCGTCGGACTCGCTATCGAACTCCTCATCCATGAGATCGCCTTCGTCAGCATCTGGCCAAATCAACAAGCCAGGTGAGTACTTTGAATGTACTCGCAAGACAGTTTGGACAAGTGATATAACAAATGCATGCATGAATGCGTCATGAGTATTTTAACAAGGGCACATTTAATTCATAAAGACAAGTCAGGTAAAATAGGAGTCGGCGGTAGTCCGCTCGAAAACCCAAAGAAATAATCATAAACCCAATCGGGCGTCTGAAGCGACGCCTCGAAAGGAAGAAAAATAATTAAAACACGCCGCAGTCGGGCGTCTAGGCGACACCACATAAAGGGCTTAGAGAAAAATAGATAGTAACAATGCCGCAGTCGGACGTCTGAGCGACGTCACAGAAAGGGCTTATAGCAACATAAATAATAACACTGTGTCGGGGGAAACTGCCCGCCACGAACACCTATGGGACCGGGGCCCCTTGTCTGTGCGGTACGAGGGCGGAGGGAGCACGGAGAGCAGATCGTAGATGCGAGCACGCGGGCAGTTTTACCCGAGTTCGGGCCGCGATGGACGCCAGAAACCCTACTCCTGCCTTGGTTTGTATTGAGCTCGGGAGCTTGAAGATCTACATGTCGGCTACACCGAGCGAGAGTTGTCAAAGTTTGAACCCCTCCACATTGTGCATGGGCCTCCTTTTATAGTGCAAGGGTCACCGACAGTGTCAGCGTAGGAGAAAAGGGTAAAATGTAAAAGAGATGGTAGTTGGAGCAGTGCGGAACAAAGTGGAGCTACGGTCGTGAGCAGTGGTCTCTACCTACTTTGTGATGGGGACAAGGGCATTTAATGCCCGTCGCCGTCGACCCCAAAAGCTCCCGCCCTTGTGTCTCCGTCGCCACGCAGGCGATGGATCCACCACCGTGAAGTGCCACCGTGTCCCCAGGCTGCACTGCCATCCGCCACGCTGCGTCTCGAAAGGCCCTGTGGCGTGCGTGGGCTGATGAGCTGGAGCGCGGCACACAACAGCAATTCTCCGGCAAGCACCTTGCCGGGTCTTGACTCTGCCGGACCCGGGAGCTTGCCGGGCTCTGTAACTTGTCGCTCCCCGGGCCCTCGCCGGGACGCATATAGCGCCGAGGCGTGTCTTCTATGATGTAATCTTCTAGTCTTCTTGGCGAGCTCCTCTTGCTGGGCCTTGCGTGAGTGATGTAACCTTGAGCACGGAATGGCCTTCCCGCAAACTCCGCTTGCCGGGTCTCGATCTTCTGCCTTGTATACTTCGTCTTTGAATGGTTTGACATGGAGCAGAAGGTCTTGGCGAGCACGCGGTAAACCCCGCCGCTGAAGATGCAACCGCCCGTGCACAAGTTGGGGTACTTGAGGTACCCCTACCGTAGTACACCGACAGAGCCCCGGCTGGGCCACACACGGTGCCGAAGCGCTGTTGGGCCAGCCAAAAGCAGTCTGCGGGCACACGCGCCCACGGCGCGCGAATCCACTTCCGCCTCTGCCGCATCCCCATAGCGGCGCGTCGATTCGCGGCGTCATGGGAGACGTGGGTGGCGCGGCGGGTCTTTAGGGCATCCACCCCGTGATCGTGGTGCGGCGAGGTCACTTCACCCGTCGCTCGGCCCGCTTTTTAAGCACGCTGCCCTCATGCATGGGGGTCGTGGCGGCGGAGGAATGAAACCGAGCCGTCACGGGCGGAGATGGCGAGTCGGGCCCGCTCCTCTGCCCTCCTCGCTTCCCGATTGGCCGGGCACGGCGGTTGAGCCCCCACCTCGCCCTTTAAAAGGGGCGGAAGGGGAGCACAATGGTCTCACACTTCCTCTTCTCCCTTCGTCTTCAGCTTCCGTTCTTCTTTCTGCCATGGAAGGAGGAAATCCTAGTTCTTCAACGGTGGCAGCGAGGGTCGCCTCCAGTCAGCGCACTTCTCCCTATCCAAGACTCGTGGCGGCGGAGCCGCCACGAGGGGAGAGGGAGGGGCGAGGCCGCGACGAGGCCGAGGGCGTGGCCGAGGCGGTCGGGGAGAGGCGGTCGTGGCGATGTGCCTCCCGTCTCCTCCGGTGGCTCCTTTCCTCGGCGGTCCATCTTGAGACGATCCTGGGAGTTCTTCATCAAGCTGCGCCCGGCGCCTGTCGCCGCCTCCGGCTGCCGGCCCGTTCATGGCGCGATGGAACCGGATCCGCCCGAGGTGATGGAGTTGCGCATGAGGGGCTGTGGGATCAGCGGCACTTTCGTGAGTGTCGTATCCCCAGCCCTCGGCGTGATGTACTTCGATCGAGGGTGGAAGACGTTCGCCGCATCCACAGCTTAACGGCGGGTTTACCCTCCATTTCAAGTTAATGGAGGGCGACCTTCTCGCCGTCAAGGTCTTGAGGATTCGGGACCGGGCGAGATCTGTGTGGACAGCTCCTCCGATGCGAAGGTCCCTCCTCGGCGAGAGTGACGAGGAGGGGAGCGGCAGCGACGATGGCGAGGATGGCGGGGCCGACTAGGCATCGGATGCTGCCTCATGGCGCCACCGGCGACCCCATCATCCGGTCGCCGCCTTCAACTCCCCGGCCGTCTCCTTGGGCGGCCATGTAGGAGGCTGCGAAGAGGAAGAGGGGTGGCGGCAAGGCCGTCAAATCGAGTCTGAGGCGAGGAGCCTCGTCGGGCCGACGCCCCACCACCTCGTCTTCAAGCTCGCCTCCGGCGCCTCCGTCTCCGCCAAGCTCTGGCGGCCCGGGAGGTTCTCTTGGTGTCTTCGCGCCCGTAGCTCTCCTAGGCTCCCCTTTGCCCTTCCCGCAAGCTTCTCTTGCGGGTCCTCCTTGACCTAACTCTTGAACAGAGAAACAGGAGAGGAATTAAGGGCATCTTATCTTCTAATTTGTAAGCCCTTGGGCCTTAGTTGTATTTAGAATATGTAATCCTCTCTATCATGTTTTTCATCCTCTATGGACTTGTACTAAACTAGGATGTTTTTAATGAAAAGAGGGGAACGCTTGTCGGACCGAGTCTTTTACTTGACTTCGTGCCTTGTATGTTCCCATCCCACGCTCTCGGGAGCTTGCCGGTAGCGAACACGCTTCTTGAGTCACGGGACATCAGCAGCCAGTGGCGGTGTTGCTTCGGCAAGCAACCTTGCGGGCGATTGCAGCGCACTTGTGTTTGTTGAGCGGACTCGAAACAAACCAAGGGCGAATCGGGCCACGACTGCTCCTTCGCAAGCCGGGTTTTACAAGACACGCTCGTTCAAGGACGCAGCCCCGCTTCCCCCGGTCCATGAGAGGATGCATG
Source organism: Aegilops speltoides (assembly GCA_021437245.1). Taxonomy (NCBI): domain Eukaryota; kingdom Viridiplantae; phylum Streptophyta; class Magnoliopsida; order Poales; family Poaceae; genus Aegilops; species Aegilops speltoides. The sequence goes on along the minus strand of CM038147.1, from coordinate 170,289,665 downwards.
ACGAGGGATGAAAAACTTATCTGATTCCGCAGCTTTTCGGTGCTATTATCCCGGCCGGGAAGGAATCTTGGCACTCGCAGCCCCCGGCAACTCTGGCTCCGCCAAAATCCAGGTGCTGGTGTGCTCTTCTGGTTTCTCCTTGTTGCTGTATATGGTGTTATGAACTCATTAGTCATCGCGACAAGTTATTCCTTGTAAGATATTATCTTTATTTTGATCAATAGATGCAGTGTTATCTCCCTTGTTCTGATCCTCAACTTTGTATGCTTCAACCCTCACGCTCGGGAACTTGCGGCAAGGGGCCCTTGCATGAGCGCCGAGTCTTGAACTCGAAGCAGCCCGCGGGCAAGGTCTTACGACAAGCAACCTTGCATGACTAGTCGCAACGCACTTAGCTTGTTGGCGGACTCAGAAACGAAACAAGGGTGCGACACTTGTCGCAGCTCACTTAGATCGTTGAGCGTGCTCGAAAACAAGATAAGGGTGCGGCTATCCACGTGTAGGTTCCTCCGCGCCATGTGTTTTCCATACAAAGTGTGGTTGTTCAAGGAAAGCAACTTAAAATTTAAAATTTTGAACTGCTCAAATTCTAGTGACTTAGCTTTACGTGATCATGCGTTCTCCGGCAAGCTTCTCTTTCTTGAACAGCACTTGGTTCATCCTCCATTTCCTTCCCCGGCAAACTTGTGCGCGAGGAACGTTCTTCGCTTAAGAGGCAAGGAAAGAGAAGAGGGAAACAAGTATATGGCCTTTCGTGCTATTGCTTACGGATATGTGTGTCGCACAAGAGATGCCAAATAACACATGCAAATTGCAAAGAAAAGCATGGGAAAGGCAACTAGCGCAAAACACGTAAACTTTATCGATGCACGGGTCTGCGCCCGCTTTGTACAAAGGGTTACATGCAACAGCGCAAAGCTTGTACAAAAGGTGGTTGCGGAGCGGATCACGGCAACCGCGCCTTATGGGTGAAACTTGCGAAGATGCTCTATGTTCCAGAGTTGCTCACGGTAAGCCTTCTTCGGTCTCGAGGCGGACAGCGCCGGGCCTCGTGACTTGTCTCACCCGATAAGGGCCTTCCCACTTCAAGCGTCAACTTGTTGGAATTCTTGGCGGACTGAACACGCCCGAAGAACAAGGTCGCCTTCCTCGAGACTCTGGCTTTGACCTTGCGGCTATGGTAGCGGTGCAAGGCTTGCTAGTATCGAGCAGCTCGTCTGAAGAGCACAGAGACGTCCCTCCTCAAGGAGCAATGCATCATCTTGCCGCGATTGCTCTTGCTCGAGCTCATCATAAGCGAGCACTCGAGGAGATCCGTATCTGAGTTCCGTGGGGAGAACTGCCTCTGCTCCATAGACTAGAGCAAAGGTGTCTGTCCGGTGGCTCGATTTGGTGTCGTTCGATTGACCAAAGAGCCGCGGTAGCTCCTCTATCAATTTCTTCCGCACTCGCAAGCTGTCGAAAGTTCTTGTCTTGAGTCCGCGCAGCACTTCAGCATTGGCCCTCTCCGCTGACCGTTGCTCCTCGGGTGAGCAATGAAGCGAAAACAGACCTTGGCGCCAAGGTCTTGGGCGTCTTGCATGAAGGTGCGACTAGTGAATTGTGTACCGTTGTCGCGATAATCCCGTTAGGGATCCCAAACGGCACACAATCGATCTGAAGAACTTGACCGCTGATTGTCTTGTCACCTTTCTCGCTGGCTCCACTTCGGCCACTTTGTGAACTTGTCGATTGCTACGTACAAGTACTCAAAGCCCCGACAACGACGGGAAGGGGCCGAGATATCGAGCCCCTGCATCGAGAAGGGCCGTGACAAAGGGATTGTTTGGAGAGCTTGAGCTGGCTGATGAATCTGCTTTGCATGGAACTGGCACGCTTCACACTTGGTTACTAGTGCAGTTGCATCTTGAAGGGCTTCTTGCCAAAAGAACCCTTGCCGGAAGAATCCTTGGATCTGGTGGCGCCGCGAGTGTCCTCGCCGGCGACCACCCTTCCGACGGCGTCTCCTCCGCCCACCGTTGGCTCCGGTGGCGGCGGATGAGACGCAGACGGGCCTGCAACCTCCGAAGCCTTCTTCTTCGGGGCCATGGCGCAATTGTTGATGAAGTTGCTGATGAAACCGGAGAGGTTGATGAAGAACGCGCTCGCTGCGTGAACGCCGGATCAGGTCCGCACAACCTCGGCGCCCCTACCGGGCGCGCCAAAGATGTCGGGAAACGCCCGCCACGAACACCTATGGGACCGGGCCCTTATGCATGCGATGCGAGGCGGAGGGAGCACGGAGAGTAGATCGAAGCGAGCACGCGGGCAGTTTTACCCAGTTCGGGCCGCGATGGACGCGTAAACCCTACTCCCGCCTTGGTTTGTATTGAGCTCGGGAGCTTGAAGATCTGATGATCGGCTACACCGAGCGAGAGTTGTCAAGGTTTGAACCCCTCCACGTTGTGCATGGGCCTCCTTTTATAGTGCAAGGGTCACCGACAGTGTCAGCGTAGGAAAAGGGTAAAAATGTAAAAGAGATGGTAGTTGGAGCAGTCTGCGGGAACGGTGGAGCTACGGTCGTGAACAATGGTCGCTACCTACTTTGTGATGGGGACAAGGGCATTTAATGCCCGTCGCCGTCGACCCCAAAAGCTCCGCCCTTGTGTCTCCGTCCGCCACGGCGATGGATCCACCACCGTGAAGTGCCACCGTGTCCCCAGGGCTGCACAGCCATCCGCCACGCGTCCTGGAAAGGCCCTGGCGGCACGCGTGGGCGATGAGCTGGAGCGCGAGCACACAACAGAATTCTCCCGCAAGCACCTTGCCGGGTCTTGACCTTGCGGACCCGGAGCTTGCGGGCTCTGTAACTTGTCGCTCCCGGGCCCTCGCCGACGCATATAAGCGCCGAGGCGTGTCTTCTATGATGTAATCTTCTAGTCTTCTGGCGAGCTCCTCTTGCGGGGCCTTGCGTGAGTGATGTAACCTTGAGCTGGAATGGCCTTCCGGCAAACTCCGCTTGCCGGGTCTCGATCTTCTGTCTTGTATACTTCGTCTTTGAATGGTTTGACATGGACCAGGAAGGTCTTGGCGAAACACGTGGTAAACCCCGCCGCTGAAGCTGCAACCGCCCGTGCACAAGTTGGGGTACTTGAGGTACCCTACCTTAGTACACCGACACAATGTCAGCGCTTGGACGTCGGCGGCGTCACGAAAGGGCTTATAACAAAATAAATAATAACAATGCCGCAGTCGGACGTCTGAGCGACATCACATAAAGGGCTTATAACAAAATAAATAATAATAACCATGCCGCAGTCGGACGTCTAAGCGACGTCACATAAAGGGCTTATAGCGAAATAAATAATAACAATGCCGCAGTCGGACGTCTGAGCGACGTCACATAAAGGGCTTATAATAAAATAAATAATAATAACCATGCCGCAGTCGGACGTCTGAGCGACGTCACATAAAGGGCTTATAACAAAATAAATAATAACAATGCCGCAGTCGAACGTCTGAGCGACGTCACATAAAGGGCTTATAGTTCATTGTCATAACGTGTGAGGGTTAATGTACACAAAAAAATATTCCACACAAGATGGTTAACGGTTAGTCCTTCACAAGAACAACATTAACCAAACTTCACGCTCCTTTAGCTTACCGGGGTTCTTGCCACCAAGACTGACAATTGACAAGATAAAGAGGACCCGGAACAGGGTCATGGATAGGATGTTGTAATGGGGAGTTGACTCTGCAGAGTTTGTACTAAAATACCCACAGCCAATGGATTTCCGTAGTCACGAGGGACTAGTTCCGTTTATGGTATTTCGGAAGAAACACAACAACGAAGACACACCCATCCCACTTCACGTTGCTGTGAATCACCCTTGACAGCGTTCAAGAAAAACTTTGAGACGGCGAGATCACACTCTCGAATAGCATGGGATCAAATTTATATCTGTAGCGCTCTAAGGGTGCCCCTCTCGGTCCCAACCGAAACACCCATGCCCCCGACCGGATGAAAGGCTTTAATCCAGGGGCCATGGAACCTTCATCCCGCTCTCCGTTTGGTGTGTACCGGAAGTGGTTTACATCTTACTAAGCCATATCCCTTGCGGGAAACATGTGGCGAGACGGAAGGGAAATGAACGGGAGTTGATACCGGAGTCAACAAACATACTGGCATAAGACTGGCATGCTACAACACTACCATCTTAGCCATCTTCATGCCACCACGTGGCCATGCAACCTCATTTCCATGAACTCATGGATTTCCTTAACTCACTTGTCTCAGCTTTTCATGAAACAAAATATATCGGGATGCTTATGAACATGACGCGAAACTATTCAATGCAAACATGCCAAGACACTCATCATATCAAAAGTTCGAACATGCTTGCCTGGCTCGGAGTAGTCGGGGCCTAGTTCGGTGAAGTTCGCGTCTCCGTCACCACCTTCGGTATCTACGGTACACAAAAATACACGCACTATCGTAAATACCGTGGGGTATAGAAAGTTGATCCAAATATTTTTCAAATAAACATGATAAAAAACTTGACAAAAATTTGAAGAGGACAGAAAAAGAATCACTCAAAAATTCCTTTCTGTTAAAAAGTTATAAAGGTTTCAACCCAAGGACCTATCTATGATGAAACAGAAAGTTTCCAGGGGCTCACTTATAAAAACAGAAAACGACCCGATTGAAAATACGCCGGCCCAGAGGGAAAGCGTACTCTGGCGAAAGACGCCTTCAGAAAACGGTTCGTTTTAGAAAAAGCAGAGAAGCTGATGGGTGGGCTCCACCTGTCAGGTTTGAAAATCAAAACAGAGCGCGACGGCGCCCGAGGGGTGCGGTGGTCGCCGGCGGCGATCCACGGCGAGGCAGGGGGATCGGGGAGTACCTCTGTATTCAGGGCACCATTCCGTGTCTGAGGGAGGTGGAAGTGGTCGCCGGCGAGTACTGTGTCGACGGCGGCCCTTGTTCCGGCGGACGGCGGTCCGGACGAGGATGGAGCTCGCCGGAGAGGGCTGCAAGGTTCAAATTGACGAGGGGGTTAGGGTGCTAGGTGTGGAAGAGGGCTGCAGACGGGGTTTGGTCACCGGAGACGGCCTCACCGGAGTGAATCAAGGTGGAGGCCGAGGCGGAATGGGGCGGCCGGAGTTGGGGGAGGAGACCTCCTCGAGGTCCTCCTGGTGGCCTGGTGGGGTGCTGTTGTGGTGCAGAGATGGTGTGTGCTCGAGGGCGAGCTCGGGAGCCCTTTTTATAGGCGGTCCGAGGCGGTGGCCGAGGACGGGGTTCTCCGGCGAAGCTTACGGTGGCGCAGGGCATCGGTCGGGGAGTTTTAGGAGCTGATCGCCGTCATGGAGGTTCACGGGTTCCGTTTAGGCGTTAAACGGGCCGGGGCTCGAAGCTTAGGCTGGGCTCGACGGGACGGGGCGGCGCGGGCCCGTCGGCGGCAGAGAGCGCGCTTTGTGCGCGCTGCGCCACGGTGACGGTGCCACATGCGTGCGCTGGCAAGAATATGGCCACGCGGAGCCACCAGGGGGTTTGGGCGGCGCCGAACGGCGTTGCGCCGCCGTTCTGCTCGCTGTTGGCCGCTACGGTGATTCGCCGCCGAAGACACGCCGGCCAGCGGGCCAAGGTGCCACCGACGCTGAACGCAGCGCAAGCGTGTGAGGCTCCGGACAAGCAAGTTAGGCCGTGAGCAATGTGCCAAGTGCATTTGTGAGCATGTGGATCGCATCAGCGAGCGAAGATCGACACTGAAATCTGAACTTAACTGAATTTCTGAAAGTGCAAGGAAAACAGTGCATGCAAGGTGTTCGACAGAATTATCCAGGCATGTAGGGATTTTTCCTTGAGCTGATTTTTGGTGGAGTGATCTCTCATTGCAACTAGAGGCTGCCTGAATTTTCATAGAATTTTTGGAGAAGTGTAGGTATGAATTTCACCAAATTTGGCAAATCTGGTCCAAACTTACAGTGAGTGAAATTTGAATTATTTGAAAAGAGTAAGAGTGGATCAAGATGGTTCTGGGTTGTGGGTACAAAGGACTATCCAGGGGAGTTGAGTTGAGGTTAAAAATCCAAAGCATTAGGGTACTTGCTTTGCAAATCACTTAGGCTCAAAAGAAATAGGCAGAATTATTTGGATAGAGAAAATAATTGAAATAAAATCCAAAAATGGATTTTATTGGTTGGGACAGAATGTTTGGGTTGTTCCAAAGGTTTTGAGGGGAGTTTTACCATAAGGAGCTTGGCAAAACAAGGATGAATAAAAATCAAATGAAAACCCAAAACCAAAAGGTTTCTTTTTTTTTACAACAAAACCCACGAAAAATTTTGGAGTGTCACAATTCGCCCCCCTGACTGCTGGGACCCACCAGCTACATCTTCGCACGCAAAGGAAGTGCGTCCGGGAAAAAACGATTCGCCCCTCTGACTGCTGGGACCCACCAGCTATATTTTCACACGCAAGGAACTACCTGACAGTCGGGACCCACCTGATCGAAGCGTACGTAGCGTTGTCATTCTGGTGGCGAACTTGTACGTACATATATACTGGTCGATGTAGAGGCGTGCACGTGTCGTAGTAGAGGCGCGTACGTGTTGTAGTAGAGGCGCGCACATAGCATGTACATGTACGTACAACGGCAGGCTGCAAGAAAGAAAATACTGCCACGTATGTGTACATACGGGCGGGGTCTCGAACGCCTAGTCACACATACGTATGGCGAGGACTCGTGTTCATGGGGAGGCAACGAAATGCGTTGTGTTCATGGGGAGGCAATGGAATGCGTCGTGTTCATGGGGAGGCAACAGAATGCGTCGTGTTCATGGGGAGGCAACGGAATGTGTCGTATTGATCGGGAGGCAACGGAATGCGTCGTGTTCATCGGGAGGCAACGGAATGCGTCATGTTCATCGGGAGGCAACAGAACGCGTGGGAGCCAACCAGCTTGGATGGAACAGGCGATGGAAATGAGGCCTGGCGTACCGCAGAACGGACGAAACAGACCTCCTACGGTCGAAACAGGGGTCCTGTTGATTGGGAGGGGTGTGGCGTACTGCAAAACGGAGGAAACGAACCTCCTACGATCGAAATGGGGGTCCTGTTGATCGGGAGGGGTGTGGCGTACCGCAAAATGGACGAAACGTACTTGTGTTGGAGTGCTACGGTCGAAACGGGGGGGAGGAGGGAGGGGGGTGGCGTACCGCAAAACGGGACTCCACGGGATACTGTTCATCTCCACCGTCGACCTCCTCCAGCCTCCACGGGCTACCGTCGACCTCCTCCAGCCTCCACGGGCTCCTGTTCATCCAGCCTCCACAGCGTGCTACTCCACCGCCTTCGCTCAACCACCCTCCACGGGCACCCCTCCACCGTCTACTGTTCATCCAGCCCTCCACACCACGGGGTCCTGTTCAACCACCCCTCCACGGCCACCCTTCCACCGTCTACTGTTTATCTAGCCCTCCACACCACGGGGTCCTGTTCAACCACCCCTCGACGGCCACCCCTCCATCGTCTACTATTCATCTAGCCCTCCACACCACGGGTTCCTTTTCATCCAGAGGCAACGCCATCACTCACTGTTCTTCCAAACCCCCCACAACGATCACTGTTCATCCAATCGATCGGCTTTAGTTAGCAGCAGTAGCGAAGGAATCGCTCCATCGGGTTCAGTTAACAGCCATCGATCGATCGCTCGGGTTAAGTAACGCGTAGCCTGCAGTGCAATCGCTCGGGTTCAGTTAGAGCCCAATGCCTCGCTTGGCTTTAGTTAGAGCCAATGCCTCGCACACATGCGCGTACGTATGAGAGAAACGCGCATCGGTCTCCCGCCGTAACCAGCAACTCCCCGAAATTTTCCTCCCCCTCGCTTCTACCACAGTTTTTTCCGTCATGGACGGCCCAAAGAATGTCATGCAGCTGCATCTCCGGCCCGCCCAGGACGAAAAGCCCATTTTCTGTCATGATTTTTTGTCATAGAAGTAGGAGCACACCACTTCTATGATGATACCGGGTTTTGTCACAATTATCGTCATAGAAGTGTCATACGTATGACAGAAAAAAATTTCATTCGGCCCAAAATGTCACGGATGTGTCTTTTTTTGTAGTGAGTAGTACCGAGTCTCAGTATGTCCACGCCCTATAATAGTGTGACCTTGTAAATAAACGCATCCTGCTTGTGTGCCTCTATTTTAAATAGTAGCCTTGCATAAATATGTTAGCGTACGATTGCATTTTTTTGGGCACAGCTACCAAATCCATCCCGACGACACTGCTACCTCTTGAGCACTGCTTTGGATTTCCTCGAAGAGGAGAGGATGATGGAGAAAAGTAGCGTAAGTATTTCCCTCAGTTTTTGAGAACCAAGGTATCAATCCAGTAGGAGACCACGCACAAGTCCCTCGTACCTACACAAAACGATAGCAACTCGCAACCAACGCTTAGGGGTTGTCAATCCCTTCACGGTCACTTATGAGAGTGAGATCTGATAGAGATAATATTTTTGGTATTTTTGATAGATAGATGCAAGGTGAAAAGTAAAAGGCAAAGTAAAAACAAAGCAAGTAAATAAAGTGATAGAGATTGATGTGATGAGAATAGACCCGGTGGCCATAGGTTTCACTAGTGGCTTCTCTCAAGAGCATAAGTATTCTACGGTTGGTGAACAAATTATTGTTGAGCAATTGACAGAATTGAGCATAATTATGAGTATATCTAGGCAATGATCATGTATAAAGGCATCACGTCCAAAACAAGTAGATTGAAACGATTCTACATCTACTACTATTACTCCACTCATCGACCGCTATCCAGCATGCATCTAGAGTATTAAGTTAAAAACAGAGTAACGCCTTAAGCAAGATGACATGATGTAGAGGGATAAATTCATGCAATATGATAAAAACCCCATCTTGTTATCCTCGATGGCAACAATACAATACGTGCCTTGCTGCCCCTTCTGTCACTGGGTACGGACACCGCAAGATTGAACCCAAAGCTAAGCACTTCTCCCATTGCAAGAACTACCAATATAGTTGGCCAAACCAAAAAGGATAATTCGAAGACTTGCAAAGATAACTCAATCATACATAAAAAAATTCAGAGAAGAATCAAATATTTTCCATAGATAATACTGGATCATAAACACACAATTCATCGGTCTCAACAAACACACCGCAAAAAGAAGATTACATCGAATAGATCTCCACAAGAGAGGGGGAGAACATTGTATTGAGATCCAAAAAGAGAGAAGAAGCCATCTAGCTATTAGCTGTGGACCGGAAGGTCTGAAGTAAACTACTCACACTTCATCGGAGGGCCTATGGTGATGATGTAGAAGCCCTCCGTGGTGGATGCCCCCTCCGACAGAGCTCCGGAACAGGCCCCAAGATGGGATCTCGTGGATACAGAAAGTTGCGGCGGTGGAATTAGGTTTTTGGCTCCTGTTCCGATCGTATGGGGATACATAGGTATATATAGGAGGAAGGAGTACGTCTGTGGAGCTTCGAGGGGCCCACAAGGTAGGGGGCGCGCCCTCCACCCTCGTGACCGCCTCGTGGCTTTCTTGACGGAGGGTCCAAGTCTCCTGGATCTTATCTGATGATAAAATCACGTTCTCGAAGGTTTCATTCCGTTTGGACTCCGTTTGATATTTTGTTTCTTCGAAACACTGAAAAAGGCAAAAAACAGCAATTCTGGGCTGGGCCTCCGGTTAATAGGTTAGTCCCAAAAGTAATATAAAAGTCGAAAATAAAGCCCAATATAGTCCAAAATAGTAGGTAAAGTAGCGTGGAGCGATCAAAAATTATAGATACGTTGGAGACGTATCAGGCATCCCCAAGCTTAATTCCTGCTCGTCCTCGAGTAGGTAAATGATAAAAAAGAATTTTTGATGCGGAGTGATACTTTGGCATAATTTCAATGTAAATCTTCTTAATTGTGATATGAATATTCAGATCCGAAAGATTCAAGACAAATTTCATATTGACACAATAATAATAATATTTCAAGCATACTAATCAAAGTAATCATGTCTTCTCAAAATAACATGGCAAAAGAAAGTTCATCCCTACAAAATCATATAGTTAGGCTATGCTTCATTTTCATCACACAAAGATGTTCCCAACTTCTATACCCCCGATGACAAGCCAAGCAATTGTTTCATACTTAAATAATCTCAAACTTTTTCAACCTTCATGCAATACATGAGCGTGAGCCATGGATATAGCACTATGGGTGGAATAGAATATGATGATGGGGATTGTGTGGAGAAGACAAAAAAAGGGAGAAAGTCTCACATTGACGAGGCTAATCAACGGGCAATGGAGATGCCCATCAATTGATGTCAACATGAGGAGTAGGGATTGCCATGTAACGGATGCACTAGAGCTATGAATGCTCAACAAAAGAAAACTAGTGGGTGTGCATTCAACTTGCTTGCTCATGAAGACCTAGGGCATTTGAGGAAGCCCATCGTAGGAATATACAAGCCAAGTTCTATAATGAAAAATTCCCACTAGTATAAAAAGACAAATTATGAGACTCACTACATGAAGAACAAGGTGCTACTTTGAAGAACAATATATGAGACTCACTACATGAGGAACAAGGTGCTACTTTGAAGCACAAGTGTGGAAAAGGAGATAGTAGTATTGCCCTTTTCTTTTCTTTCTTTTTTTGGGCCTTTCTTTTTTTGGCCTTTCCCTTTTTTATTATTTGGGCAATGCTCTAATAATGATGATCATCACACTTCTATTGATTACAACATAAAGATTACAACTCAAAACTTAGAACAAGATATGACTCTATATGAATGCCTCCGGGAGTGTACAGGGATGGTGCAATGAATCAAGAGTGACATGTATGGAAAATAATAAATGGTGGCTTTGCCACAAATACGATGTCAACTACATGATCATGCAATGGCAATATGACAAAAGTAATGTATGTCATGATGATGGTGATGGAAGTTGCATGGCAATATATCTCGGAATGGCTATGGAAATGCCACGATAGGTAGGTATGGTGGCTGTTTTGAGGAAGATATAAGGAGGTTTATGTGTGATAGAGCGTATCGTATCACGGGGTTTGGATGCACCGGCGAAGTTTGCGCCAACTCTCAAGGTGAGAAAGGGCAATGCACGTGCATCAAGAGGCTAGCAAAGGCGGAAAGGTGAGAGTCGCGATAATCCATGGACTCAACATTAGTCAAAAGAACTCATATACTTATTGCAAAAATTTAGAAGTCATCAAAAATTCAAGTACTACGCGCATTCTCCTAGGGGGATAGATTGGTAGGAAAAAACCATCGCTTGTCCCCGACCGCCACTCATAAGGATGCACAAGCCAGGTACACTTCATGTTTCAAATTTGTTACACAACTTTAACCATACGTGCATGCTACGGGACTTGCAAACTTCAACACAAGTATTTCTCAAATCCATAATCACCCAACTAGCACGACTTTGATATTATCACCTCCATATCTCAAAACAATTATCAAGCATCAAACTTATCTTACTATTCAACGCACTTAAAAGAAAGGTTCACATATCTTGAACACCAAGTATATTAACATTAAGCAAATTACCATGATATTAACGATTCTCAAAATAATCTAAGTGAAGCATGAGAGATCAATAGTTTCTTTAAAACAAATCCACCACCATGCTCTAAAAGATGTAAGTGAAGTGCTAGAGCAAAAACTATCACGCCCAAAAGATATAAGTGAAGCACTATGAGCAAAACTATCACGCTCAAAAGATATAAGTGAAGCACATAGAGTATTCTAACAAATTCCAATTCATATATGGCTCTCTCAAAAGGTGTGTACTGCAAGGATAATTATGGTAGACTAACAAGCAAAGACACACATAATACAAGACGCTCCAAGCAAAACACATATCATGTTGGTGAATAAAAATATAGCTCCAAGTAAATTACCGATGGAAGTGGACGAAAGAGGGGATGCCTTCCGGGGCATCCCCAAGATTTGACTTTTTGGTGTCCTTGGATTATCTTGTGGTGCCATGGGCATCCCCAAGCTTAGGCTCTTGCCACTCCTTGTTCCATAATCCATCAAAAGAATTCACCCAAAACTTGAAAACTTCACAACACAAAACTCAACAGAAATCTCGTGAGCTCCGTTAGAGAAAGAAAACAAAAGACTACTTCAAGGTACTATAATGAACTCATTCTTTATTTGTGTTAGTGTTAAACCTACTGTATTCCAACTTTTCTATGGTTTATAAACTATTTTACTAGTCATAGATTCATCAAAATAAGCAAACAACACACGTAAAACAGAATCTGTCAAAAACAGAACAGTCTGTAGCAATCTGTAACTAACACAAACTTCTGGAACTCTAAAAATTCTAAAAAAATAGGAAGTCCTGGAAAATTTGTTTAAAGATCAGCAGCAAAAATAATCAACGCAAAAGCACGTTTATGTGAGTTATCATAACTAAATTCGTGCATGCAAAGTTTTTGTTTTTCAGCAGAATCAAATCAACTATCATCGTAGGTTATCCTATAGGTTCTACTTGGCACAAACACTAATTAAAATATAAAACCACATCCAAACAGAAGGTAGATGGATTATTTATTACTAAACAGAAGCAAAAAGAAAAAACACAAAATAAAATTGGGTTGCCTCCCAACAAGCGCTATCGTTTAACGCCCCTAGTTAGGCATAAAAGCAAGGATAGATCTAGGTATTGCCATCTTTGGTAGGCAATTTTTCAATGAGGCATCTTCCTCCTTTAGAATTTTCTTTCTTTCTAGTAATTGTCAAATTTTCAGGCAAAAGATCAAAAAATTCATCTATAGCAAATGGTTCCTTAATGATGGTAAAAATATTGGGATGAACACTTATAGATTTAAGATCCACAATTTCCTTACTAGATGATTCACCCTTATTCTTAGGAACATAAATAAGCTTAGTATTTTTAGTAGAAGAACTTGGAGTGTTTTGAACGGAAGAAAAAGCGGTTCCCAAGTTGGTAATGATACCCTCAAGTTTATCGATTCTTGTGGAATCTAGATTTATTTTCTCATTAACTATGGGTTCTTTTTCCTTAATATTTTTCAAAGTCATTCCTACCTTAGATCCATATTGGGTAATTTGATTGTGGATCTTTTTATCAAGATTTTCAATTGATTCAATGGTAGAAACTTTATTTTCAATAGTTTCAAGCCTTTGCATAACACGCTCCAAAGTTAACGTAGTTCCATTAATCAAAAGGGGTGGTGAGCCAAATATATCTATTAAAGCATTATAAGAATCAAAAGTATGGCTGCCCAAAAAATTCCCTCCGGTAATGGTATCAAGGATATATCTATACCAAGGATTAGCACCTACGTAAATATTGCGAAGAAGAACTGAAGTAGATTGCTTCCTGTTAGATTTATTTTGAGCATTGCAAATTTTATACCAAGCATCTTTTAGATTTTCTCCCTCCCTTTGCTTAAAATTTAGGACTTCATTCTCGGGAGATAATAGAGAAGATATGAAACTAGTCATGACGACAAGCAAACTAACACACGAGCAAACAAAAAGGCAACGACAAAAAGGAAAATGGAAAAGAGAGGAGGAGATTGGGAAAGAGAGGGCAAATAAAACGGCAAGGGTGAAGTGGGGGAGAGGAAAACGAGAGGCAAATGGCAAATAATGGAATGCGAGAGATAGGGATTGTGATGGGTACTTGGTATGGTTGACTTGCTTGCGTGAGCCTCCCCGGCAACGGCGCCAGAAATTCTTCATGCTACCTCTTGAGCACTACGTTGGATTTCCCCGAAGAGGAGAGGATGATGTAGCAAAGTAGCGTAAGTATTTCCCTCAGTTTTTGAGAACCAAGGTATCAATCCAGTAGGAGACCCCGCACAAGTCCCTCCTACCTACACAAAACGATAGCAACTCGCAACCAACGCTTAGGGGTTGTCAATCCCTTCACCATCACTTACGAGAGTGAGATCTGATAGAGATAATATTTTTGGTACTTTTGATAGATAGATGCAAAGTGAAAAGTAAAAGGCAAAGTAAAAACAAATCAAGTAAATAAAGTGATAGAGATTGATATGATGAGAATAGACCCAGGGGCCATAGGTTTCACTAGCGGCTTCTCTCAAGAGCATAAGTATTCTATGGTTGGTGAACAAATTACTGTTGAGCAATTGACAGAATTGAGCATAGTTCTGAGTATATCTAGGCAATGATCATGTATATAGGCATCACGTCCAAAACAAGTAGATCAAAACAATTCTGTATCTACTACTATTACTCCACTCATCGACCGCTATCCAGCATGCATCTAGAGTATTAAGTTAAAAACAGAGTAACGCCTTAAGCAAGATGACATGATGTAGAGGGATAAATTCATGCAATATGATAAAAAAAACCATCTTGTTATCCTCGATGGCAACATTACAATACGTGCCTTGCTGCCCCTTCTGTCACTGGGTAAGGACACCGCAAGATTGAACCTAAAACTAAGCACTTCTCCCATTGCAAGAACTACCAATCTAGTTGGCCAAACCAAAAAGGATAATTCGAAGAGACTTGCAAAGATAACTCAATCATACATAAAAGAATTCAGATAAGAATCAAATATTTTCCATAGATAATACTGGATCATAAACCCACAATTCATTGTTCTCAACAAACACACCGCAAAAAGAAGATTACATCGAATAGATCTACACGAGAGAGGGGGAGAACATTGTATTCAGATCCAAAAAGAGAGAAGAAGCCATCTAGCTACTAGCTATGGACCCGAAGGTCTGAAGTAAACTACTCACACTTCATCGGAGGGGCTATGGAGATGATGCAGAAGCCCTCCATGGTGGATGCCCCCTCCGGCAGAGCTCCAAAATAGGCCCCAAGATGGGATCTCGTGGATACAGAAGGTTGCGGCAGTGGAATTAGGTTTTTGGCTCTTGTTCTGATCGTACGGGGATACATAGGTATATATAGGAGGAAGGAGTACGTCGGTGGAGCTTCGAGGGGCCCACGAGGTAGGGGGCACGCCCAGGGGGTGCCCTCCACCCTCGTGACCGCCTCGTGGCTTTCTTCACGGAGGTTCCAAGTCTCCTGGATCTTATCTGATGAGAAAATCACGTTCCTGAAGGTTTCATTCCATTTGGACTCCGTTTGATATTCTGTTTCTTAGAAACACTAAAAAAGGCAAAAAATAGCAATTCTAGGTTGGGCCTCCGGTTAATAGGTTAGTCCCAAAAGTAATATAAAAGTGGAAAATAAAGCCCAATATAGTCCAAAACAGTAGATAAAGTAGCATGGAGCAATCAAAAATTATGGATACGTTGGAGACGTATCAGACACCCACAGTAATACGTCACTTTTGTGATATATGTGTATCTGTAGCATTGACCCCCTAGAGCAGAATCGACAAACTAGTCACCCTTCACCACGGTAAATAACTCAGCCCCAATGCTATATAAAAGGCCACCTCATGACCTTACCAAGTATCCCTCACCTTGTGCAAAACTCTCACAACCATTTCTTTGCCATGTCGAGCCCTAGTATTTATCTGAGAACTCCTGATGCAACCCCGGGTAGTTTTGTTAAAATATTGTGGGACTTTACTTGCAGTACCATGAGTGCTATCCACCCACCCCACTACGAGTTTCTCAAATCGAGGATCACCCCTTCCACCTCGAAATATTGGGCAGTGGTGCACATCCCTCCCACAAACCCAAACCAAGACCCAACGGAAGTCTCCTTTGTGGGTGTCGGTGTCAAAACTGGCGGATCTCGGGTAGGGGGTCCCGAACTGTGCGTCTAGGCGGATGGTAATAGGAGACAAGGGACACGATGTTTTTACCCAGGTTCGGGCCCTCTCGATGGAGGTAAAACCCTACTCCTGCTTGATTGATATTAATGATATGGGTAGTACAAGAGTGGATCTACCACGAGATCAAGGAGGCTAAACCCTAGAAGCTAGCCTATGGTATGATTGTTGTAATGGTTGTTCGTCCTACGGACTAAAACCCTCCAGTTTATATAGACACCGGAGAGGGCTAGGGTTACACAGAGTCGGTTACAATGGTAGGAGATCTACATATCCATATTGCCAATTTTGCCTTCCACGCCAAGGAAAGTCCCATCCGGACACGGGATGAAGTCTTCAATCTTGTATCTTCATAGTCTTGGAGTCTGGCCGATGATGATAGTCCGGCTATCCGGACACCCCCTAGTCCAGGACTCCCTTAGTAGCCCCTAAACCAGGCTTCAATGACGATGAGTCCAGCGCGCATATTGTCTTCGGCATTGCAAGGCGGGTTCCTCCTTCGAATAATTCATAGAAGATTGTGAACACCCGGATAGTGTCCGACTCTGCAAAATAAATTCCACATACCACCGTAGAGAGAATAATATTTACACAAGTTCAATCTGCTGATGTATTTGGTAGCGTGACGTCACACCACTACCAAGCCTTTATTTCAATCGTTTTTATTATACCACCTCAGCACGTTTAGCGAAGTGGTTTCCTTGGCACGTCTTGTCGAAGCAGAGATCGTGTTCCCCTTATTCCGGGATTCCCATCAATACGAACGTGGGTAACCCAACCGTGCCCGTTGCCACGCCCCCTCCATCGAAGGTGAGTTCCAAATGGTTACGGGGGCGGCTCTTGGTATTCTTCCTCTTTATAATGAGACCAAGGCCCATTTCTTTTCTTTAATCCTCAATCGAATCTGCCCCTCACCCCGAGCTCCAACACCCAGAGCTCCAGATTCGAGCACCTCGGACCTTCAACAATGTCCGGCTCCGACCTACGGGGCCGGTGGGTGCCCTCCTCCGTCACGGGAGAGGACGTGCTAAAGCTGAGAGAAGCCAGGTACCTAACCTACGAGATTTCGCATAGGTTGTCTGCCAAAGGGCAAGTCATTCCTACTCCCGAGCCTGGCAAGAGCGTCGTGTTCGTGTCCCACCTCCGTCGGGGTTTAGGCTTCCCGATGGATCCTTTTGTGCGAGGGCTCATGTTTTATTACGGGCTGGAATTCCATGACTTGGCTCCGGAGTCCATCCTCCATATCTCATCGTTTATCATCGTCTGCGAGGCCTTCCTCCGCACTACCCCTCACTTCGGTTTGTGGCTCAAAACCTTCAACGTGGAGCCGAAGATGATTGAGGGGTCGCCGTAGAAGTCGCGGGCGGTCATAAGCAAGAGGGCCGATGCTCCGTGGCCCGAAGGCTCTTTCCAGGAGGAGCTCAGCTCGTGGCAACATGAGTGGTTCTATATTACTGCTCCCAGGGGCAGCAGGCAGAAGCCGCTGCCCATCTTTCGCTCGGGCCCTCCACAACGGCTGATGTCATGGGTCAACCAAGGGCTCAACTGGGGGCCGTCAAAGGACGCACCCCTATTGCAGGGCCGGATTCAAGACCTCCAAGAGAGGGAGATCAATCTAGTCGTAGTGATGCAGGTTATGCTGATTCAGCGTCTTCTGCCCTGCAAACGTCGCCCCCTCCGCCTGTGGGAATTCAATCTAGAGGGGCCACGAGCTCTCCAACACTTCATGTATACGACACCCGTGGAGATGTATAAATTGTTCTTCGGATCACAAGAAGTGTGTGCGGAATTGACTGAGGACGCCGGCCTAAGCTGCAATCGCCTGGAACCTCAAGTAAGTAGCTCCGTGTCCGGACACACCATTCGTTTGCATATCGTGGATTTGTCTTTTAACCAACCGTCCATCGAACAGGAGTGGATAGCACAAGCGAAACTGATACGGTGTCCTGCCCCCCTCCCGGAGACCGCGCCGGATACCGTGTTGGTCAAGATGCTGGAGCTTGCACCTCTAGAGGAGGGCGAAGGGGAAAACAGAGAAACTACCACCTCTACTAAGGAGGCTTTGGAGAAAGGGGGATCGAGAATCCCTCCTTCCAAGGGGAGAAGAGGACCGCTTCCGAAAACCCGGAGGCCAAGGCCTCAAAGCGGGGGAAGAGATCTTCATCGGAGGGTCCTGCGCCTGGGGAAGCCCCAGCCGCACTATCTCCCCCAAGGGATCAGCCCTCCAGCAAGCCATAAGTAGAAAAGGGGAGTATTGTAACAAGGGACGTCCCTATTTTTGCTTCTGAGGATAACCGAAGTTTTTACCTTGTAGTTCGGATCTCCGTCCTTCTCAGCTGAGCTCGTCTTCAGGGGACCTTCGTCCGGAGATGATGGAGAGCGAGACGCCTCCATCTGCCGCACCGTCAGGCGGGGCGGATGACCTTGAGGTGTCGTCGCGGAGGGTATCCTCGAGTCCGGCGGGGCCGGAGAATCCGGCACCAACTGGTGGACGGCCGGGGGAGCTGAAGGATCTTCTCGAGAGGGCGTCTATCTTAGAAGGTCACCGTACATTGATGAGTATGTTGATTAAAAGAATTTCATCCACCGAGGGCAGGTTGCATGATGGCGTCAGAAGTTTGCTGGCGGGGTTTGAGGTACGTAAAAATGGCATACCTTTTGACAGTTTTACACATAAAGTGCGCCCTATATAGATAGTAGACCCTGAGACTTGGCATGTTGTCGAGGATCATAATCTCAAGTATTAATTCTCGCCTTTCCTGTGCAGGTGGCGGATAGTCCGGTGGCCAGCCGGACTGATGGAGTTGCCGAACTAAAGCGGCAACTCGACGTTGCGGATGCGGACATCGCACTGGTCAATAAACGACTTGACGAGTCACAAGGTAAGTTGTTTCTCCGTGGTCACCTAGTAAGGGAGCTGATGCCCACTCCTTACAACATGTATGCTTAATGCAGATGGTGCCCCTGCTGTGAGGACCTTCGGGCAGAACTTGCTCGAGCCAAGGAGCAGGCCAGAAGGAGCGATGTGGCTGTCTCGAAAGCAGCCGAAGAGCTAGAAGCCGAAAGGGCTGCTCACTGCCGAAGCAGGGAGGAGATGGCCAGAATGGCCATGAAGCCGAAGGATGTTACCGACCGCTAAGAGGTTCTCGAAAAAGAACGCCGAGCGGAGCAAGAAGACCTGAGGAAGGCCACCGCCAAAGCCAAGGATGCCCGTTCTGCAATGAGGGCTATGAAGGAGGAGCTGCGTCAGGCTGGAGACATTGCGGCTGGCAAGCCCTTTCTGCTGCGCAGGAAGTTCACAGATCAGAAGTATGCTCAGCTTGGCCAGTTGTGGGGTCCGGAGGATCCTTTTCTGGATTTGCCGGCGAGTGCGGCAGATGCTATTGTGCACTTCCGAAGTCAAAAGGATCACGAGACGGAAGAGCTTTTTTGGTCTCAATTCCACAGTCCGGAGCGCTCACTTCCGTTGACCGATCGGTTGGCTGAGTGGGTTGAGCTGAATAGATTGTCCGGATTGGCGATGACAGATGTAGTGACTCATCTGTGGCCGGATAAGCCCAAGCCAAAGAGTTATTTGGGCTTATTGCATCAATTCCTTGGGGCGGTGCCGCATATCAAGGCAGTGAAGCGGTCGGCATGCATAGAGGGTGCGCGGATGGCGCTCGCCCGTGTGAAGACACATTGGACAGAGATGGATGCCACCGCTGTTGCAACCCGGGGTTCGGACGAGAGCCGGTTACCCGCCGAGCACTATTTTGGGGAGGTCCTACGGGGTGCTCGTGTAATAGAGTCGCAGTGCTCAAAAAAATGTCATGTTCAAATGATCTCTATGGTTTGTAAAACATTATTCATAATATAAACGCTTTTTATACTTATGCGTTCAAGTATTGAAATATCTCCTGTGCGGCCGTTAATGTATACTTGTGTATAACCTGAAAGACGGCAGTCTTCGGCTTCAGCCCCCACGCACATGGTGCGGGGGTGTTTGCAAAATAGCGCATTTTCACACTTAATCCAACGTCTTGGTCCTGTGAAGGAGGTGGTAGCGTAGCAAACGAGGCAACCGGACTACGATGCTTTATCACTTTCACTTAGCCATAGGAGTTCGAAGGTGGGGCTACGACATAGCCCCTAGGGGCACCGCGCTCTCCGCCTTCAGGGAGCGTATGTGCCTGGCCGGGAAACGGTCCTTCGTCAAAGCGGAGGAATTCTAAACATTCCGGTAGTCAATCGAGTGGTTGACCAGTCTCTCGTTGTATCATGACATCAGGCCAGCTTTCTCTCTCGAGGTGCTCGCCCGGCCGAACCGGGGCACAATCGCAGTAGTTCTCCTGGTGCCGCGTTAGCCGATGATACTAAATGTAAGGCAGCAAAACACAGGAGCCGGGCAAACCCAACATTTGACCAAAGACATGATTCAGAGCTGATGCATATAAGGCCTAACTCGAGACGCCGAACACTCCCTAAGGTATTCGGTCTTTATGATAACGGGCAGAACAATGCCCTAAGCCCATAGTGTCCAGGTACAGGCGAAAATTTTTGACGCGGCCGATGCCAAAACGCCAGCCTCCTCCTCGGTTATACTAAAAAAGAAAAACCAGGGGATGTGTATCAACAAGAGACAGTAAGAAAGGTTTTCGCAGGGTCTTAATCTGAAAAGAATCCTCGCGACGGGTCCCTGCTGCACGTCTGCGCTTGTGTCTCCATTGTGCTGTATCCTGGACGGGTGTAGCATGCTGTTCATCTGTAAAAGAGAGGAACTTAGTTTGAAAAGAAATCGTGCAAAAAAATGTAATGAAAACAAAGTATGAATGAATGAATAAAGCTGAGCTTTTATTGGCTCTTTATTGTTCATACGCGCAGCCCCTTGTGAAGGGGTATGCGGCTAGGGATCCCCTAGTTTATTTATGCCGGACTTGCCTAGCCATGTCTGGGGTCTTGAACGACCTTTTAATGAGATGATGCCGCGTGGACCGGGCATTTTAAGTGTAAGTGTCGCATAGTGCGGTATTGCGTTAAAGCGGGCGAAAGCTCTCGTCCCAATAGTGCTTGATAGCTACTTTTGAATGGGGCGACATGGAAGATTAGCTTTTCGCGACGGAAGTTGTCGGGTGACCCGAACACAACTTCTAGTAGTTAGGAGCCCGTGCACTTGGCGCAAGGGCCTAGCATCACTTCTTTGAAGGAAGTGCGGCTATGGCGAATTTTAGTAGGGACTATCCCCAACTTGCGGATTGTGTCCGGATATAGCAGGTTTAAATCGCTGCCGCCATCCATTAGGACTTGTGTAAATTGTAGTCCGTCAATTATAGGATCCAATATCAGAGCAGTCCATCCTGCATTTCGAATACTTCTGGAATAATCCAGGTGGTCGAAAGTAATTGGTTTTAACATCCAATTCCGGGATTCTGCTGGGGTGGACCGTGCGACGCGTACTTTAGCGGGTGCCGCACTATTGTTCCGTATTATCACATGAAGTGAGTTTACTGTTTTGACTTCTTGTGGGAAAGTCTTTTGTTTCTGGCGCTCTGCTGGTGGGGTTCATCGTCGTCCTCGCTTGGCGTGTCGAGCCCCTTGTGTTTGGTGTTGAGTCGGCCGGACTGTTTGAAGACCCAATAATCTCGGTGGGTGTGGTTTGCAGGCTTCCCGGGGGTACTGTGGATTTGACATATCCGATCCAAAATTTTGTTTAGGTTGGATAGCTCATCACTGTTGTCCTTAAGAGGCAGTGTTTTGTTGTTCGGCCGCGAGCTTTTGAATCCGGCGTTGACCGCCGTGTTCTTTGGGCCCTTTTCTTTATTTCGGCGCTAATCCTTTCTATGCCGTGATTTTCTGTTTCCATCTCTGATCTCGGATGTACTCGGGTCACTGGTGCTGCATCTTGCTAGCCAGCTATCTTCCCCCGCGCAAAAGCGGGTCATGAGGCTTGTTAGCGCGGCCATTGTTCTTGGCTTTTCTTGGCCGAGGTGTCTGGCGAGCCATTCGTCTCGGACGTTATGTTTAAAAGCTGCTAAGGCTTCGGTGTCCGGACAGTCGACTATTTGGTTCCTTTTGGTGAGGAACCTTTTCCAGAATTTGCGCGCTGACTCTCCGGGCTGTTGGGTTATGTGACTTAAATCGTCTGCATCCGGAGGGCGGACATAAGTCCCCTGAAAATTTGCTCTAAACGCGTCCTCGAGCTCTTCCCAACTTCCAATGGTATTTTCTGGGAGGCTTTTGAGCCAATGCCGAGCTGTCCCTTTGAGCTTGAGGGGTAGATATTTTATGGCGTGTAGATCGTCTCCTCTAGCCATATGTATGTGTAGGATGTAATCCTCGATCCAGACTCCGGGGCCTGTTGTTCCGTCGTATGCCTCTATGTTTACGGGCTTGAATCCCGCTGGAAATTCATGATCCAGCACCTCATCGGTGCAACATAGTGGGTGTGCGGCGCCCCTGTATTTAGGTGTGTCGTTATCTTCGAACACTCGGCGTGTTTTGTTGCTTCCTGGGGCCCTCTTCTTTGGCCCATAAACGGACCTGACCGGGCCATCCTTTTTGCGAGGATTTTTATATGTGTCATGTGTCGGCTTGTGTGCGGCGCCGCTTGCCGCTCTTGGCCTATCATCTGGTCATCTATCCGGCCAGGCGGCCTCTTTGCTTTTTGATTGTGGGGGCTCTACGGCCTCCTCGTCGAATTCGGGCAGCAGCTTGCGCTTCGGGTAGCTCTTTGCTTGGTGGCTATTTCCATATTTGTCCGCGATTTTGAGTACTTTGCTCCATCTCATTCTGAGTACGTCTTCCTCTGTTTTGAGCTTCCGCTTCTGCTTCTTCAAACTTCTTGCAGTGGCAACAAGCCTTTTGTGAAGGTTCTTATGCTCCAGTGGTGTGTCCGGCATAAGATCGTCTGGACTGTTGTTTTCGCCGGGGATGGGTTCATTATCCGATTCATCCTGTTCGGATGGTTGCTTGGTTGCATGTTCATCGTCCACTGGTTTGCCCTGCTCTATGGCTGGGTCATTATGAGTGCTGTTGTTATCGAGGCGGGACTTGGGGCGGCGCTTGCTCGCCGTTTTGGTTGTTTTTCGGGGGAATTATCCTTCGCCGCGTCCCGCTGTTCCTCGTTATCACTCCCTTTTGGGGTGTCCACCATATATATCATGAGTTGAGGTGGCTTTCCAGTGCCCGGTAGGCGCTGGTTCTTGGTCGTCTCCGGCGTCGTCGTCCATACCGTCGATGTCTTCGGAGTCGTAGTCTAGCATGTCGGTTAGATCGTCGAAAGTGGCTACAAAGTTGGTGGTGGGTGGGCTTTGAATTTCTTCGTCGTCCGCATCCCGACCGTCCTGACCGCAGTCCGGCCAAGGCTCTCCTGATAACGAGAGATACTTTAGCGAATTCAGGATGTCGCCAAAGGGTGAGTGCTGAAAGATGTCTGCGGCGGTGAACTCCATGATCGGCGCCCAATCGGATTTGATTGGCAGGGGCGCAAGAGGTTCGGAGTCCGGCACCTCGGAGTCCGGCACCTCGGAGTCACGAGCTTTACAAGGAACATGGTCAGTATTCGGCTCCATCGCCGTAGAGGTTGCAGCCCCCGAGGCAGTGTCTAGCCACCTGTCCTCGATCTGCGCGGTTGGCTCCGAATTAAGGGTCGGAGCGGACTCATGTGCGGCCTCCAGGGCACTGTCCGGCAGCAGAGCTAAATTATGCCCATCGTGATAGTGCGGCACGCCCGGCTGTGGCTTGAATACGTCGAAGATCAAGTCTCCACAGATGTCAGCCGTGAAGTTTAGGCTTCCAAATCTTACCTGATGGCCAGGGGCATAGCTTTCGATCTGCTCCAGACGGCCTAGCGAATTGGCCCGCAGTGCAAAGCCGCCGAACACGAAGATCTGTCCGGGGAGAAAAGTCTCACCATGGACCGCGTCGTTGTTGATGATCGCAAGAGCCATCAAGCCTATCGGTGATGACACAGAGGAACTCTTAATGAAAGCACCAATGTCGGTGTCAAAACCGGCAGATCTCGGGTAGGGGGTCCCGAACTGTGCGTATAGGCGGATGGTAACAGGAGACAAGGGACACGATGTTTTTACCTGTGTTCGAGCCCTCTCGATGGAGGTAAAACCCTACTCCCCGCTTGATTGATATTGATGATATGGGTAGTACAAGAGTGGATCTACCACGAGATCAAGGAGGCTAAACCTAGAAGCTAGCCTATGGTATGATTGTTGTAATGGTTGTTCGCCCCACGGACTAAAAAACTCCGTTTATATAGACACCGGAGAGGGCTAGGGTTACACAGAGTCGGTTACAATGGTAGGAGATCTACATATCTGATTGCCAAGCTTGCCTTCCACGCCAAGGAAAGTCCCATCCAACAAGGGACTAAGTCTTCAATCTTGTATCTTCATAGTCTTGGAGTCCGCCGATGATGATAGTCCGCTATCCAAACACCCCTTGTCCAGACTCCTCGGGGGAAATCTATGCCGACCAAGATATGGCCATAGAAGATGCTGCGTACGAAGCGCTTGCTCGCCTTCAATTCGCAGTACCCTATGCCAGCGATCGAGGGTATTATTACTTCTCGAGTCGTGCAGCACCCGGAGAAGTAGCATCTTTTCCTGGTGGACGAATCGAGAGAGACCCAGTACTGGCCAACCTTGCCCAGTATGTCATCGCTCAAGAGCGTTTGACCCAAGGAGTGATGGGTTATCTCCAGAGGCTCGCTGATTTAAACCCTCAGATCGCCATCAGCAGACCACTAAGGCCCGACCAGGAGAGACGCGTTCATCGACTCGTCAATCCGCTTCCCCCGATAGAAGAAGAGTGCGCCCCAATCCCAGAGATGTTCTCTCAGGACCCTGTCCATTTACCGTTGTCATTGTAGACGTCAATGCTATGTTTATTGTCTCAGCATTTATTTATGTGTTGCAATTTATGCGTGGTATCCAAAATTTGTACGATGAATTAATTCTTTAGTTTCAATCAATGTGAGTGGTTTTTACTGCGGTAAATTTTGATTAACTGTTTTCACTCGAAATAAATTTTGAAGTGAGATATTTCTTTCACTGAGTTGTTGCAGCATATATTTCTTCACGACATAGATTTTTATTCACGCAACACCATAACAGCAAACTCACGACCCCAACCACTCGACCAAGTGCAAATCCACGTGCACATTTTTGCACCAAAATAATCACCTCCCTAACACCCCACAGTCTCAGAGGGAGAGATTTGTGAGTAATTACTCGGGTACAAGTTACCTCCGGCACCCTGACAGCAGTTAGCACCTGACACCGCACCTAATCCTCGTGACCACTGCCACTTCGGAGAGCTAACACTAGAGCGGCAGCATCACGACGATCATCGAGGATCATCACGCACAGGAGCACGGAGAACCCCAGCAATGCCGCCAACCCTCCGGACATCAGGATCACGTACCAGTCCGGCATCACCTTCGCCATTAGAGCTTGTTTCGAGCTCCTTCAGACAGAAATGGAGGAGAAGGGAGGAGATGGAGAAGCGAGGCCAGGTGTGAGGAAGAAGAAGGAGCACCTTGGTAATTTTATAACTCAGGATTGGTGTACAGTGGGCGAGGTCCACCAGCACCGCTCGTCGCTCGATCGCCGGTGTTCGGAGGTGAATCCGCGAGCAGTGCCGACAGCGCACAGGCCCGCGAGGTGAGTGCACACTATGCCGGCTGATGAAGCCATGTACCTAGGGTAGGGTCATGGACCTGTCCAAGATACCCTCCCCAAAGACATCTCTAGAAGAAACTACCTTTCAGTCGACCTGGAAGGATTCCACTCCATGGACTCGAAGACACTCGACCATGAATCCTCACTCGACCACCAGGAGATCAAGAGTCACTCTGCACCCAAACGGTCTGTTATTAAGTAGTCTTTATGGTCATGATAGTGCTTTATGTAGGGCGTTACCAGTAATGCCAGGCCTTAATGTACATTAAACCCCGCATAACTGAGGGCCGGAGGGGTCTGGCAGACTCTATATAAGCCACCCCCTCCTCAGTGTAAAGGGTTCGCACCCCTGTAACTCATACGCATATAATCCAGTCGACCGCCTCCGGGCTTCGAGACGTAGGGCTGTTACTTCCTCCGAGAAGGGCTGAACTCAGAAATCCCTTGCGATACAACTACTCCATCGCTAGGATCTTGCCTCTCCATACCTACCCCCTATTCTACCACAGCTTAGAACCATGACAGTTGGCGCCCACCTTGGGGCGGGTGTCTTAGCGACTTATTGGAGAAGTTGCGATTGTTCCGATCACCTTCATCATTGTTTCTCGTGGAGTTTTGGTTGAGGGCCGCGAGATCCGTCTCGGCGCGCTCACGTTCATCGCCGAAAAAGTTCAAGGTATAAATACTATTAGTCGACTGCCAGCAGTCCACCATGGTCTCGGGACTACACCCAGTTGGCGGTGTACTAGAATAGGGGTACCCTAGTATCCCGAACTTGTGCACGGGCAGTCGCAGCCTCCCGCGGCAAGGCTTGCCGGGTGACCGCCAAGGTCCTCCGTGGTTCCTTTGGAGCCATTCAAAACAAAGTGTTCAAACCAAGGAGACAAGGCCCCGGCAAGAGGAGCTTGCCGGGAAGGCCAAGGCCCCGGCAAGAGGAGCTTGCCGGGAAGGCCAACCAAGGCATCTCAAGAAACTTGCTGCGACGCGTCACGCGTCCCGGCAAGGCCCGGTGAGCGACAAGCTTCCGGACGCGACAAGACAACGACCGCGGCAAGGTGCTTGCCGCGCAAGCTTACCACCTGCACTCCACGCCCAAAGACATCCACCAACGTGTTGCCACAGGGCCTTCCAGCGCTGTAGCGTGTTGCGAAGTCTGTGCAGCTAGCGGTGCGCGGTGGTAAGCGGCGCTGACAAGATTGCCATCGTGGCAAGCGGTGGCGCCCCTGACGGTCACTTTTCTGCACTGTTTGGGTGACACAGACGGGCATTTAATGCTTTTGTCCCCTGCCGTCAGGGTTAGGTATGATACACTGTACAGGTAGTTGTACCAACCGCAACTCCTTTTCCATTTTTGCCCTTGTCTACGTTGCCACCTGTCGGTGACCCATTGAGCATATAAAAGGAGGCCCATGCGCAACGTAGAAGGGGGTTCGAAGCTAGAAAACACTCACACTCGGTCTCGTTAGCAGCTAGTGTGTATCAGAGCACCCAAAGACTCCCGAGCAAGAACACAATACAATCGACAGCAGCAGAGGTAGTATTATCTCCGGAGAGCTCCGAAGCTGGGTAAATCGCTCGTGTGCTTCGCCTCGATCCGCTCTTCGTGCGACCTCCGCCCCCCGCCGAACCGAAAGGGGCTCGGTCCGCCGGTCCCATAGGTGTTCGTGGGTCGGAGCGGACCGCCACCTCCACCAAGCCGTCGAAGAACTCCTGCACGACGTCATCTGCAGGCTCCTACCAAGTGGGGACGATTCCATGCGAATCGCACAACGGCATCATTGCACGGATGCGGTCGAGCGAGGAGTTGTTGCACAATGGAACGACGCCCTTCGGCAACCTGAACCATTCGGGATGTTGAGGGTCGTGCTTGAACAGCTCCTTGAGCATCGCATCCAGTTCCAGGACAGTGAAGTTGAAGTTGAGGCCCGAGCGCAGCCTCATGATGTCCGCTGCACCCCCGAACTCCTAGGTGGGTCTCCTCCTCTCTTGCAGGGGGGCGATGCGGTAGCGAAGAAAATCTGCGCCAACAGCGCCTACAGTGAGCCCAGCAAGCCTTAGGCGCAGAATCCGGGTGACGGCGATCTTCAGCCTATCGTCTTCCGGGGCCATACTGCTCCAATCGCCGCCGTGCACTACTGGGGTTTGGCGCTGGGCGGTGAATGGCTACGGGTTCTCCTCGACGAACCTGCACCAATCGGCTCTCCACTCCTCCCATTTGCTGCGGAGCTCTCCCTCCAGATAAGCTTCCTTCTTGTCGGCCCTCGAGATCCAGGCGATTCCGCCGGATAGAGGCTCTCCTATCTCAACTCGGGGCATAAAGAAGTGGCGGAAAAGAGCTACGTTTGGGTGCACTCCGACAAAGTTTTCGCAGAGATGTGCGAAACCGCCATGGTCGTAACAGCATTGGGGTGAAATCAAGGAGGTGGAACCCGAGGTGTTCATAATATCGCAGAAGAACTTCAGAGAAAGGCGGGCAGAGCCCGCAGAGAAGAACAGGCGAAGAAGGATATCCATTCGGAGCCCGTTCCGAAGCGGCGGCGGAGAGTACCTTCGTGCACGGATGCGCTCGTGTCTCCGTTGACCAGAAGAGGTAGTACCACTCCCTCAGCTCCTTCGCAGTGAGCTCGGGGGGGGGGGGGGAGTTGCCCGCTCCTTTCGCAGTGCCTCAAGCCGCAGTGCCTCGGCCGACTTCACAGCCTTCCCGGCTTTCGGAGCCATGGCGGAGGTAGTGGGGGAGATCGAAGGCGTTGGTGGCGTCGGCGGCGATGGGAGGCGGAGCGCTGCTCTCTTTCGGCTTTGGAAGAAGGGGGAGCGGCGGAGATTTCTGAGATTGGAACAGCAACTAGCGAGATGGACGAACTACCCTGTTTCCCCTGCTTATAAAGGGGGGGGGCGGACGTTCCGTTTTTCCGAATAAAGAAACGACCCACGATCTCTCCCATGACGCCGCATTCAACGCGTGCCGTTAGGGGAGGGCGCGGTGGATACCTAGTAAGATACGGCGTAACCCAGGCCGCGCGTGCCAGCCTGCTTTTTTGGGCTCGCCCAACAGCGCTCGGCACCGTGTGTGGCCCAGGCCCGGGGGCTCCTGTCGGTGTACTAGAATAGGGGTACCCTAGTATCCCGAACTTGTGCACGGGCAGTCGCAGCCTCCCGCGGCAACGCTTGCCGGGTGACCGCCAAGGTCCTCCGTGGTTCCTTTGGAGCCATTCAAGAACAAAGTGTTCAAGCCAAGGAGACAAGGCCCCAGCAAGTGGAGCTTTCCGGGAAGGCCAAGGCCCCGGCAAGAAGATGCCGGGAAGGCCAACCAAGGCATCTCAAGAAACTTGCCGCGACGCGTCACGCGTCCTGGCAAGGCCCAGTGAGCGACTAGCTTCCGGACGCGACAAGACAACGACCGCGGCAAGGCGCTTGCCGCGGCAAGCTACCACCTGCACTCCACGCCCAAAGACATCCACCAACGTGTCGCCTGGGCCTTCCAGCGCCGCGCGTGGCGAGAAGCTGTGCAGCCAGCGGTGCGCGGTGGTAAGCGGCGCTGACAAGATTGCCATCATGGCAAGCGGTGGCGCCCCTGACGGTCACTTTTCTGCACTGTTTGGGTGACACAGATGGGCATTTAATGCTTTTGTCCCCTGCCGTCAGGGTAAGGTATGATAGACTGTACAGGTAGTTGTACCAACCGCAACTCCTTTTCCATTTTTGCCCTTGTCTACATTGCCACCTGTCGGTGACCCCTTTGTCACGCCCAATATGCGACCCTATCCAAAAGGAACTCGAAGGTCCCACTAAGGATAGACCCGCATATTGAAACGCTTTTGCAAGGTGGATATCATTACATCAACATTACATAAAATATAGGGATACATACAAAAGGCATACAATGCCACACGAATACAACAATACCACATACATAAGATCAACATCCGACTACGGATGAATCATAAACAGAAGCTCAAAAATATCCACCCTGCTAGCCCAGGCTGCCGACCTGGAACCTATCCCCTGATCGAAGGAGCAGAAGAAGAACTCAACGCAAGCAAGCTTCGCACTCACGTCATGATCATCAGATAAACCTGTACCTGCAACTGTTGTTGTAGTAATCTGTGCGCCACGAGGACTCAACAATCCCATTACCATGGGTATCAAGACTAGCAAAGCTTAATGGGAAAGGAAGGAGTACAGTGGTGAGGTTGCAGTAGCGACTAAGCAAGTATGGTGGCTAACCAACGCAAATCAGAGCGAGAAGAGAGCAAGCGGAACGGTCGTGAAGCTAGCAATGATCAAGAGGTGATCCTGAACACCTACTTACGTCAAACATAACCCAGAAACCGTGTTCACTTCCGGACTCCGCCGAGAAGAGACCATCACGGCTACACACGCGGTTGATGCGTTTTAATTCGGATCTGGTGTCAATTTATCTACAACCGGACATTAACAAATTCCCATCTGCCACATAACCGTGGGCACGGCTCTCGAAAGTTTAAACCCTGCAGGGGTGTCCCAACTTAGCCCATGACAAGCTCTCGCGATCAACGAAGGAATAGACCTTCTCCCAGGAAGACCCGATCAGTCTCGGAATCCCGGTTTACAAGACATTTCGACAATGGTATAACAAGAGCAAAGCCGCCTGAATGTGCCGACAAATCCTGATAGGAGCTGCACATATCTCGTTCTCAGGGCACACCGGATTGTCCAAACTTCCGGTAGGCGAGCCCAGAGTTGCCCCTGGTGGCCACCGGCGGCTGACGGTTTGGACCAACACTCACGACGAGCAGCGCCCGGGGTAAAATAAGATGACCCTCGAGAGCGACTCCCAAGGGAAAAAGGGCTAGGTGAGGCAAATGGTAAAACCAAGGTTGGGCCTTGCTGGACAAGTTTTATTCAAAGCGAACCGTCGGGGGTCCCATAAATCACCCGATCACGTTAGGAACGAAAATCCGGGAACATAACACCGGTATGACGGAAACTAGGGCGGCAAGAGTGGAACAAAACACCAGGCATAAGGCCGAGCCTTCCACCCTTTACCAAATATATAGATGCATTGATAATATAAGAGATATTGTGATATCCCAACATAACCCTGTCCACCATGGAGCAATCTTCAACTTCACCTGCAACTAGCAACGATATAAGAGGGGCTAAGCAAAGCGGGAACATAGCCAAACAACGGTTTGCATAGGAAAGGTGTCAAGGTTAGAGGTTCACGACAATATGGGATGGCTTGATAAACAGGTAATAGGTAGCGCAGCATAGCGAAAGAACGAAGCAACTAGCATAGCCATGATAGTAGTGAGATCCAGGGTAGAGGTCATCTTGCCTGAAATCCCGCAAGGAAGAAGAACGAGTCCATGAAGAAGACGAACGGATGAAGGCGAACCAACCGTAGACGAACGAATCCTCATGATCGCAACGAAACAGGAACTAACAAGAAGAAGCACACAACATAGGTAAACACACCACACATGAACAAGACATGATGCACAACAAGCATGATGCATGACAAAGCTACATGAAGCTACTCATGGCAAGAGATGAGGCAAACAAGAACAACACATCAAGGCAAGTTTAAATGAGGCCGGGAACAACATATAACAATTTCGGTAAGCCCTCATATGCAAATTTCGAAATTGGTCCAGATCTGAACAAACCTTAAGTTGAAGTTGTTAAACAGCAAGTTAAGATGCACCACGATGAACTACACGAAATTCTAGTCAAGTTACATATAAAGTTCATTAGATTTGGAGCTACGGCCTAGAATATATGAGCAAAACAAGATAAGCATGGCATTGATGCAAAATGCATACAAACATCAAGCAAACACCTCACAACAAGGATGCAACATGATAATATGAAACTACATGCAAAATCAAGCAAGTTTCATATAGAGCACACTCAAAACGGAGCAACGGTTCAACACATGCACTCTATACAAGTCATAACAACAATCTGTCCATAACAGCAACTAGGCATATTGCAAGCATCAAAACAACAAGCTACATCACCCCAACATAATAACAAAAGGCATGGGCATGATGCACAGGTAAAGCATAACAAAACATGAACAGTGAGCTATCTCCAGAAACAATTAGAACATGCTCAAAAACACATGGTAAGATTGCAAATAATAACAGTTTCAGACTTTGCAGAAATAACATCAGGTTGCAATGTTTAGAGCTATCAAACAACATGTTACAGGAACACATCATGGCAAACAAAGGCATGGCATGAATCTACTAATACCATAGATCAAAAGACCCTTACTGACCATGAGCCAAAAAGGATCAGAGAATATGATGGCACCCATGTAAACATGGCAAGTTATATTACAGATTCATACATGGCAGGAACAACAATAAGTAGGCATGTTCGTGAGCTTGAACCACTCACCACAGAGCAATACATGGCATGCCAAGGCAACCAACAGTAAGAAGGCATGTTTATGAAGCTAAGCATGTCAAGAGCAAGGTCATAGGGTGCATGGAACACTAGCAAAACACATGGGAACAAGTGAACTTAATGTTAACAGGCTGACAGCAACATCATTTAGCAAACTTTAGAGCATGATAACAACATGTTCCAGCAGGCTATAATTGCAACCAGTGGCATGAATGGATAGAGGAAGACATGTAGATCAAAACATGTTTATGGAACATCTCCAGATTATGCATAGAATGATTACTAGAAGCATGTTAACATAGCAACAAACTATAACAGAATCTGTCTAGCAAAAGAGCAACATCATGTACCCTACTTAACAAGCTCGATTCACTCACCACAAGTCATTGCATGACAATATAAGCATAGCATCATCAAGAAGGCATGTTTGTGTAACAAACCAAGTCAAGAACAAGTCTATAGCATGCAAGGATCAACTATAGCAAGCTTGGCCATATTGAATAACATGTAAACAATCTGCCAGGAAACATTTTGAAGCAAAAGTAGAGCACCAAAATGACATGCTAGACTACTCCATAATTGCAAACAAGGGCATGATTGGATAGACAATAACCATATGTTCAAAACACCCTTACTGAAGTATCTCAAAATATGCATGGATCTCTCTGTAGCATCAAGTTTATATGGCATCAAAATAACAATGAGCAGGACCAAAATCAGCAATATCACGAAGCCTAGTTTGCATGCTTGTGCTAGTCACCACATTGATCACAAAAATACATGGCATACACCCCTGGAAATATGGCATGGCATAGATCAAAACACATGTAGACATCAACCTCATAGCATGCACACATAAATCATGGCAAAAATGACAAATGAGCAAGTTATAACAGTTTCAGCAGATTAACAGCAACATGCACTCTTCCAACAGCATTTAGGGCATTAAGATGAGCTCAAATGAAAATGATGCAATGGAATGAAATGAAGTACTCGTCGAAGCGAACAATTTGACATATTGCACGCATGAAACGAAGGTACGGATGCAGAGATACGACATGATGAACATGGCATGATTATGTCAGGGATTCGGGGACTTAGAGATATTTTTACCCCGCGAAAAAAACCGAAGCGGATCGGGTCCGGGCGCGGATCGGGCCGGGGCGGGACCCGGGCGGCGGCGTCGGCTCCGGTGAGGTCGGAGGAGGCCGGAGGAGGCGTCAGCGAGGCAGCCCCGGATCGATTCGCCGGATCCGCCGGCGGCGTCTTTGGAGCGGCGGCGGACGGCGGCGACCGGCGTGGCGGCGCGCCGAGCGGGCGGCAGCGAACGGCGGCCGGCGTGTAGGCGCTGGGCCGAGGCGGCGGCGACGGCGGCGACGGCGCCGGTGGCCGGGAGCGCGGAGGCGCGGCGGCGGCGCCGAGGCGGAGGCCGGCGGCGGCGGGCGGATCCGCAGCAGCGCAAAAGGCGGCGGCGGCGACGATCCGGCCTCGCGGGCTCGGCGCGGCCCTGGGCGGCGGAGGCGTCGGTGGCGGCGAGCGATTCGCGGAGGGGCGGCGGTTGGACGTGTCCGGCCGTCGGCGGACATGTCCGGCGGCGCGGAGGGAGGATTTATAGGGTTTGGACCCGGGATTTCGGGGGAGATGCCCATATTTATAGGTAGAGGGAGCTAGGAGAGTCCAAATGAGGAGCGGTTTTCGGCCACGCGATCGTGATCGAACGACCGAGAGCATAGAGGGGAGTTTGCTGGGCTTTGGGCCACTTTGGAAGGGGTGTTGGGCTGCAAAGAGAAAGGGGCTTTTACGGTTACCCGGTTAACCGTTGGAGTACCAAACGACCTGCAAATGGCACGAAACTTGACAGGAGGTCTACCAGTGCTATACCAAGGCCGCTTGGCAAACCTCGGGCCATTCCGAGAACGTTTAATACCCGCACAAGATAAGAGGCAAAAGGGGACGCCGGATGACATAGGAGTGTCGGATTGCAAAACGGACAACGGGGAAAATGCTCGGATGCATGAGACAAACACATATGAAAAATGAAATGCACATGATGACATGATATGAAATGCAGAAGATGACATGGCAAAGTGCAACACGCACGCAAATGACATGGCATCGACGGCGAATAATCGCGTACACACTGCGATCGAATCCGGGGCGTTACAACACTCCTCCACTAACAAGAGATCTCGTCCCGAGATCTTAGGACCGAGACGGAAGAGAAAAAGGGATGAGGTGAAACAAGAACTCAAGAGAAGAAGCAAAGAATCGAGAGCACTCAAGAAGAAAAGAGGAACGACGAGGATGACGAGAATCGAAAGCTCACGGAATCAGATAGACTATGAAACCACTCGTTCTAACCGGAGTGGTTAGAATGAGAAAAGAAACGGATAAGACTGAAAGGATTTAGGCAACACTCCGGCTGAAAATGGAAGGATTAGAACATGAACTAGAGAGGATGGAATGATACTTGATGAAATCTTGAAGAATGAATTAAATCATGAAGAATCGCCATGAAGTACTCCGGTAAAATAAAGGATGATGAGATAGAATGAAGGATGAAAGAATAAGATGAGTCTTGCAGTGAGTTAGATGGAGGTTCCAACGAGATGGCCGAGGAAATAATTGAACTCCAGAAAAGAAAAGATGAAACACTTGGAACTAGAATTTATTCATCAAGAACAAACTCTGAAGGAAGGGGTTACTCACTTGGATGGAATAAGAATAAGATTTATTGTATGCTTATCCTTCATCAAATTAAATTGATGACAAGCAATGGATTTGCATACTACTTATTCTTGTTGGAAAAGGATTAAGAAGTGACATATCGCAAACTTGAGAAGGTCTTCATGAACCACTGGTAGGATTGGAAAGAACAAATGAATTAAAATGACAATCGAGGAAAAAGAATCTTGAACGAACCACCGTGAGAATTCGAAAATGACTGATGAAAGAGAATGAATCACCGGGAAGAATTAGAAGAACAAATATGCTAAAGGGGATTTAGATGCAAAAGAATAAAGAGATCATGAGCTGATTCTGAACACTTGAACGAAGCACCGGGATAAATAGAGAACGATAACTGGAATGATGGCCTCCGGTGAAAAGAAACGGGAAAACAACTTCTGAAATACTCCGGATGAATGAAAAGAATAACTGACAAATGGAATAATTGAGGAGATAATAAGAAGCTAGAACCATGAATCTTCGGGAGAACGGGCAAGATTTAGAGGAAAAACTCTTCTTCGGTCTTCAAAATCTGAGAAATGACGACGAGAAACACCACCATGGATTGTTGAGATACTCCGGGAGTATGAAAAAGAGGAAAGGTTGAACCAAAGATGAATAGAATTTGAAAGCGATCTTGGAGGTGGCATGTGACTGATGAAATTCATACTTACGTCACCCTTGAAAAGAATTGAGAATAACTCCGGGGGAATTAGAAGAGTCAGGTAAGATCCTGGGAAAAGACCTGTGGGTTAGGGCCCACTGAAAAAGACGGCACCGTTGGAAAGGATTGTTGAAGAGGTAGATGATGCACCGGAACAATTGAAATATTTGAATGAGGTGACAACCTCGAATTAATTGGAACACAGGCGAATCTCCTGCGATGTCTTCCGAACTCCGGAATGATAAACTGGCGAGAGGTGAACGAGCAGGGAAAACACTTGATTCGAGGAAAAAGAATATGAACAACCCGAATAAAAAACTTGAATTGAGTCCACCGGAGAAGAAAAGAGATGAAGAATGACGAACGAGACGAGAATTCACCGGTAGAAATAATTGAGGGAAGACTGAAGAGACTCCACACGAATGGAATTGATGCTCGAAACAGACTCAAGCTCCGGGAAGAAGAGGGTGGGAGGGCGGGAAAACAAAGGCAACTTGGAAGGAAAAAAAAATCAACGAATAACTTCAAGAGGAAACACCGGTTGAAAAACATTGTGGAAAGAAGGCAAAGACTTTGCACGAGTATGATGGATACTCGATTACGGACTCTGGTTCCGAGAGGAAGAAGGGTGGGCGGGTGGGAAAAACAAGGACAACTTCGGACAGGGAAACAACATCGATCGAAAAGAGTTGAGGATTGATCTTGGCAAAGATGAAGAGGCTCGAGTCGACTTGACGAGAAATGCACCGGATAAAAGAGCTGAGGAACAACGATCGAAAAACCAAACTGCGTGAACCTAAAGAAAAATTTGAATGGGAAGAGGAGTAGTTCAAAACACCTATGTCAAGATTCCTCACCAGAGCGACGAAGGGGCAGAGGAGTAAAAAGAATTCCTACTCTCCGATATAACTAGACTCCAAAAACAGTTTTCTTCTAGACTCAACAACGGCCAAACTACACGATCAATCAAGGGGGCTCCTAAGGTCGGTCGAGGCTCTGATACCAACTTGTCATGCCCAATATGCGACCCTATCCAAAAGGAACTCGAAGGTCCCACTAAGGATAGACCCGCATATTGAAATGCTTTTGCAAGGTGGATATCATTACATCAACATTACATAAAAGATAGGGATACATACAAAAGGCATACAATGCCACACGAATACAACAATACCACATACATAAGATCAACATCCGACTACGGATGAATCATAAACAGAAGGTCAAACAATATCCACCCTGCTAGCCCAGGCTGCCGACCTGGAACCTATCCCCTGATCGAAGTAGCAGAAGAAGAACTCAACGCAAGCAAGCATCGCTCTCACGTCATGATCATCAGATAAACATGTACCTGCAACTGTTGTTGTAGTAATCTGTGAGCCACGAGGACTCAGCAATCCCATTACCATGGGTATCAAGACTAGCAAAGCTTAATGGGAAAGGAAGGGGTACAGTGGTGAGGTTGCAGCAGCGACTAAGCAAGTATGGTGGCTAACCAACGCAAATCAGAGCGAGAAGAGAGCAAGCGGAACGGTCGTGAAGCTAGCAATAATCAAGAGGTGATCCTGAACACCTACTTACGTCAAACATAACCCAGAAACCGTGTTCACTTCCCGGACTCCGCCGAGAAGAGACCATCACGGCTACACACGCGGTTGATGCGTTTTAATTCGGATCTGGTGTCAAGTCATCTACAACCGGACATTAACAAATTCCCATCTGCCACATAACCGCGGGCACGGCTCTCGAAAGTTTAAACCCTGCAGGGGGTCCCAACTTAGCCCATGACAAGCTCTCGCGATCAACGAAGGAATAGACCTTCTCCCAGGAAGACCCGATCAGTCTCGGAATCCCGGTTTACAAGACATTTCGACAATGGTAAAACAAGACCAGCAAAGCCGCCCGAATGTGCCGACAAATCCCGATAGGAGCTGCACATATCTCGTTCTCGTGGCACACCGGATTGTCCAAACTTCCGTGGCGAGCCCAGAGTTGCCCACGTGGCCATCGGCGGTGACGGTTTGGACCAACACTCACGACGAGCACTGGCCCGGGGGGTAAAAATAAGATGACCCTCGAGAGCGCGACTCCCAAGGGAAAAAGGCCTAGGTGAGGCAAATGGTAAAACCAAGGTTGGGCCTTGCTGGACAAGTTTTATTCAAAGCGAACTGTCAGGGGGGGTCCCATAAATCACCCGACCGCGTTAGGAACGCAAAATCCGGGAACATAACACCGGTATGACGGAAACTAGGGCGGCAAGAGTGGAACAAAACACCAGGCATAAGGCCGAGCCTTCCACCCTTTACCAAGTATATAGATGCTTTAATAATATAAGAGATATTGTGATATCCCAACATAACCCTGTCCTCCATGGAGCAATCTTCAACTTCACCTGCAACTAGCAACGCTACAAGAGGGGCTGAGCAAAGTGGGAACATATCCAAACAACGGTTTGCATAGGAAAGGTGTCAAGGTTAGAGGTTCATGGCAATATGGGATGGCTTGATAAACAGGTAATAGGTAGTGCAACATAGTGAAAGAACGAAGCAACTAGCATAGCCATGATAGTAGTGAGATCCAGGGTAGCATTCATCTTGCCTGAAATCCTGCAAGGAAGAAGAACGAGTCCATGAAGAAGACGAATGGATGAAGCCGAACCAACCGTAGACGAACGAATCCTCACGATCGCAATGAAACAGGAACTAAGTAGAAGAAGCACACAACATAGGTAAACACACCACACATGACCAAGACATGATGCACAACAAGCATGATGCATGACAAAGCTACATGAAGCTACTCATGGCAAGATATGATGCAAACAAGAACAACACATCAAGGCAAGTTTAAATGAGGCCGGGAACAACATATAACATGTCACATCCCTAGCTTCTAGCAATGCACTAGGCTAGCTTCATCTGTGCATCATGTTTAAATTCTATGAAACTTTGAAATGGGGAATGATCAAACCCTAGCACCTTGAAATCCAAATAGGTCCAGCTTAAATAAACTGCATTCAAGAACCCAAAATGCTCTTCTTTGATGTTTGATATTTTGGCAATGGTTTTGATCCATACCAAAAATAATGAACATTTTTAGGGAACAAGTTGGGCACTGAATTTAAGTCATAAATATTTGAATTGGGGCATTTAATTGCTAATAATATTATTAAATGCTCCAATAATTCTGGAAATATCTAAGGGCCTCTGAGATAATTCTGTTATTGCCTATATTTAATTTCAGGATTTATATAAAATGATTTGGTATGAAATCACACTACTAGGAAAAGGCCTATAGATAGGATTGACTCTAATGGCGCACCGTGGGTGCAGTGCGCCACTACTATATACTAATGGCGCACCTGTTTCTCATACGCCATTAGAGTGGAAGACTCTAATGGCGCACGGCCGACAGAGTGCGCCATTAGTATGAATTTCTTTTTTTCCATTTTCCCATACAAACTAATGGCGCATGAAACAACCAATGCGCCATTACTATATATAACTTCTAATGGCGCACGGACTAGGATGTGCGCCATTCTCAGATCCCTCCATCTCGATCTCGATCCCCTCCATCTCGATCTCGATCCTCCATCTCGATCTCGATCCCCTCCATCTCGATCTCGATCCTCCATCTCGATCGACTCCGCACCTCCCCGCTTAGCTCTACCCATCGCAACCTCCCGCTCCACACGGAGCACCTTGCCCGCCCCACAAGACCAAGACATTTTGAACATATTTTTATTTTTTTACTATTTTTATAAAAAATATTACATCATTATAATTTAAACAAGTTTGATAAACAAATAAATATAAAAAATCATTTAAAATGCATAAAAATATTATCATATGATTTAAACAAGTTTGAACATATTTAAACACAAGTTTGAACATATTTAAAATGCATATTCAGATCCCCCTCCATCTCGATCTCAATCCCCCATCTCGATCTCGACCCCCTCCATCTCGATCGCACCCGCACCCTCCCGCTTAGCTCTACCCATCGCAACCTCCCGCTCCACCGCGAGCACTGCCCGGCCCCCAGCACAAGACCAAGACATTTTGAACATATTTTATTTTTTTACTATTTTATAAAAAATATTACATCATTATAATTTAAACAAGTTTGATAAACACAAATAAATATAAAAACATCATTTAAAATGCATAAAAATATTATCATATGATTTAAACAAGTTTGAACATATTTAAACACAAGTTTGAACATATTTAAAATGCATATTATCTGATCCCCTCCATCTCGATCTCGATCCCCCATCTCGATCTCGATCCCCCATCTCGATCGACCAAGACCTCCCCGCTAGCTCTACCCATCGCAACCTCCCGCTCCACCACCGAGCACTGCCCGCCCCCACAAGAACCCGCACATTTTGAACATGTTTTTAATTTTTTTACTATTTTTATAAAAATATTACACTGTTATAATTTAAACAAGTTTGATAAACACAAATAAATATAAAAACAGTATTTAAAATGCATAAAAATATTACTGTTATGATTTAAACAAGTTTGAACATATTTAAACACAAATAAATATAAAAACACCATTTAAAATGCATAAAAAATATTGGGGATCCCGAGTCGAACCTAGGACCTCTGGTGTGAGAACTGCTGTCACGACCAATCGAGCTAGTAGAGGGACTTGATGTGGATCGATTCTGTGGAGTATAACCTGTTGGCTCGAGCAGAAATATCTAATGGCGCACCTTGGTGAGGTGCGCCATTAGTGTGGATGTACTTATGGCGCACCGATGGTTGGTGCGCCATTAGTATTGTGCCTCCATCCATCCATACCCCTCCCGGCTGCCCACCTCTCCCTCGCCTCGATCCCTCTCTCCCTCGCCCTCGCCCTCGATCCGACGCCGCTGCCC
Organism: Aegilops speltoides; assembly: GCA_021437245.1. Classification (NCBI taxonomy): domain Eukaryota; kingdom Viridiplantae; phylum Streptophyta; class Magnoliopsida; order Poales; family Poaceae; genus Aegilops; species Aegilops speltoides. Next base: position 170,249,512 of record CM038147.1, on the reverse strand, counting down.
GCCCGCCTCGATCCCTTCCCGACGCCTCGGCCTCCCAGCGCCCGCCGCCTCCTCGGCGCCCGGCGCCCGCCTCCTCGGCTCGGCGCCCGACGCCCGGCGACGCCTGACGCTCGACGCCCGCCGCCTCGGCGCGCCGCCTCGGCCGCCCGGCGCCCGCGGCGACCAGTACTCCATTTGTCCCCAACCCCTCTCCACCACCTGGCGGCGGGGTTTCGATCGGATCCTCTCGCTTCGTCTCCGGCGGCGGCTGGGTTCCCAGTGCCGCCTCTGAAGAGGAGCGCGCTCTTGGAGGACTGGGGATGGACGGGCGGGCCCGGAGGAGGAGGAGGAGGCGACGGACTCCGTCGGCGACAGCTCGTCGCCAGACGACGGCTGGTCTGCTGCTGCGCTGCGCTGCCGCTTCTTCTTGCTGCTGCTGCTTGCTCTCTGGGCTTGTTCAGCGCTTTGTAGATGAGCGCCACCACTTGGCACGGCTCGTTGTCCTCCACCACCAGCACGTTGCCCGCGTTCAGCGGCACGATCTCCTGGAACCTGCATGCGCCCATATAGATCATAATTCATATGAAAAAAATGTGCAGCGTCGATCATAATTTCATTGAAAATTTGCAGGGAGATCCTGTACGTGCGTACCCTAGGACGTATATGTCGGGCAGCCCTTCTATCTGGAGAAAATGTGCACAATCTTCAATATAACTTTGGTAGTTGGATTTCTCGATGATCCATATCATTGGTGAGAGCTACGGTAGCACAACAACCGCAAGTTCAATGATGGCTTCGCAATAATTTTGAAGCTTATAGTCGATTTATAATCTCCATTTGTTGTAGTACTCGATTAATCAAACATAATACAATTCTGCTTATGTGTTGCATATTTTGGAACTATATTTATCATTACCATTTCAAGGAATTCTGCTTATTTTTGGAACTATATTTTGGAACTATATTCACTATTACAAGGAATTTGCATAATACAGTTCAATGATGACTCATGTTGAAGATTGTGCACCCCGGTTGAAAGCTGATTGCCTCAAGCAGGAAATCACTAGGAATTGTGCTTCTGGATGCATTATGTGCCATTGGTCTTTTTTATAAGCAAAAACAATTGTTAGCTTTTAGATGTTGTGGTGGTTCACTTGGTGGTATATTGTTTTGAATTACACTTGTTAGCTTTTTTATAAGCAAAAACATGCCAATGTATTTTCCATGCTATGATGGAGGCCTTTTTTTGCCTTGTCCACCCGAGAGGCCCTTGAGTTTGCCGGAATGTCGATTAACTTCCGTTTTGGCAAATTCGGGCACTCCATATGTCCTATTTTCAGCAAAGGTCATGCTGAAATTTTCCGTGAATTTTAGCATGACTTTGTTAAAAATAGGACATATGGGGTACTTGCGACTAATGCATGTTTTATGATTTGTTGTAAGGGTACTAATTGGTCTCTTCTGCTGCTTATCAGAGATGGCGGAAGCAGCCACCGCCGATCTGCGACACATGATCGAGTTGGATGATTCCGAGTTCTTCACTATCATACTTGAGGCTTCAGCTGGATCCATGACGCTGGTATATAAAATGAGAGATCTCCCTTCACCCATCTCATTATGATATCATTGTTTGCTACATCACTCATTTTCCCAAACTGCAGAGGCTGCCCGACAGTTTATGAACATGCCGATGGGTGAAGATCCGCCAATAATGTGAAGCTGCGACAGTGCGGCAGCGGTTTCGCAGCAATGGGATGTGCAATTGGCGATCAAGAAGGGCCACATGTACTTGTCTCGTGGGTGGGAGAACTTCTACCGTGCCTCACGACCTGCAGCTGGGGTACTTCCTTGTCTTGATGCGATGACGACGCCAACATGCTCATCGTGAAGGTGTACAACAAGACTATGTGTCGCATGCGATCTGCGCCGATGATGATGCCAGACGTTCGCCTCTTCTTATTCCTCTACATTTGGCTTTGTCTCACATCGATTGTTAACGGTCATTGTTGCATTTTGGACAGGTAGGAGCAGCAGAATGACATCGCTACAGCCCAAAGCAGCGGCGACTATGGTCAGTAGCGAAGTCGCAGCGATTCTGGCAGAAGCGACAAAGCAGCAGCGATTCTGCACCAGCAGAGACAACAAGAAGGATGATCCGGACTGGAGTGCGGGAGAAGAGGAGCAGAGTGAGGATGGGCATCAGTGAGGATGACCTAGCGCTGGTGGTGGTGACCAAGGGCAAGAGATGGTGGTGGTGACCATGGGCAAGAGATGGAGGTGGTGAGGATGACCTAGCGATGGTCGTGCTCAAGGTGGCCTCGCGATGGTGGTGGTGCTGACAATGACCACGCACCGGTGGTGGCGCCATGATCCCACACCGGGCAACATGACCACGCCAATTGTGGTAGAAGACTACATCCCACTACCTCCACTGCCTCCACAGCCTCGCCGCTCTAGGCGATCAGGAGATGAAGGAGAAGAAGGAGAAGAACTGCCTACTTTGTCGGGTATGTCGATCTCCTATAGGTTAGCTATCCAAAATGATATATATATATACTTAGTTACCTATGTTATCTCTAATATGCTTAGTTTCCTATAGGTTAGCTTCATTTTACCTAAGTTGGCTCTAATATACTAACTTAGAGCTTATATGCTTAGTTTCCTATAGGTTAGCTCCAAAATAACTTATGTTAGCACAAAATGATCAAGTTTACATAATAAGCTTATAGTCTTTTCTTAATCTTCTTCTTTTCCAAAATGACATAGGTTAGCTTCATTTTACCTAAGTTGGCTCTAATATACTAACTTAGAGCTTATATGCTTAGTTTCCTATAGGTTAGCTCCAAAATAACTTATGTTAGCACAAAATGATCAAGTTTACATAATAAGCTTATTGTCTTTTTCTTAATCTTCTTCTTTTCCAAAATGACATAGGTTAGCTTCATTTTACCTAAGTTGGCTCTAATATACTAACTTAGAGCTTATATGCTTAGTTTCCTATAGGTTAGCTCCAAAATAACTTATGTTAGCACAAAATGATCAAGTTTACATAATAAGCTTATAGTCTTTTTCTTAATCTTCTTCTTTTCCAAAATGACATAGGTTAGCTATATTTTACCTAAGTTGGCTCTAATATACTAGCTTAGACCTTATATGCTTAGTTTCCTATAGGTTAGCTCCAAAATAACTTATGTTAGCACAAAATGATCAAGTTTACATAATAAGCTTATAGTCTTTTTCTTAATCTTCTTCTTTTCCAAAACTCTTCTTATTCTTCTTCTAGTCTTCTTCTTTTCTTCTTCTAACTTCTTGTTTATCATTTTGCAGATTTGATTTAATTGACGGAAGCTTGCGTGGATGGGGTGCTTCTTTTCCATTTCTGTTTTTATTTTGTATGAATGTGAAACTTTTGTGAATTGATGGATAACGGTGTTGGATGAACAATGTGAAACTTTTGTAACGAGCGGAACTATGTGTTGGCTATGTACGTATGTATATATGATGAAACTTGTGTGTTGGATATGATTGCTATATGGATGCTTGTTGTACATATATGATTGCTATATGGATGCTTGTTGTACATATATATGTGTTGAATATCTCATATGTGAAATAGTGACATGAGATTAAGAAGAAAAGAATTAAAAAGTTGTTACTAATGGCGCACTACAAGATGTCATACTGTAAGTATAGCAGATACTAGTGGCGCCTTGTGAGCAAGACTAATGGCGCACCGCACGAGTGCGCCATTAGAATACTCAGATTCTAATGGCGCCTTGGTGGTGCGCCATTAGAAAGAAATTCTAATGGCGTGATGCCAGTGGCGCACCAGCCATGCGCCATTAGAAGGCAAAACTGGTGCGCCACTAGCATGCCTTTTCCTAGTAGTGTCAAATCAAAACAAATTAAACAAAATAGAAAACAGGAATAGAAACTTACACGAAACTTACAGCAGCTCACCGGCTGGCCCAACCTTGTCTTGGCCCGTGCCGACCACCGCTTCCCTTGCCGTGGCAGGCGGGGAGGTGAGCATGGCGCGCCGAGCTCGCCACGCACCACCCAGCCTCTCGCCAGACGCTCGTCGCCGCTGCGCGCGTGGATCGCCTCTGGTCGCCGCCTGTGACCCCTCACGCTCTCCCTCGCTCCTCCCCCTCCTCTGCTCTCTCTCCCTCAGGCGCCCGAGCGGAGCCCGTCGCCGCCGCTTGCTGCTGCCACGGCCACCGCCTCGCCCCCGCTTCTCTGACCAGCCCACAAGCTCCGCCTAGAACCCGAGCACCTCTCCGCCGACCCACGCAAGGCCGGAGGACCCCAAGACGACGCCGCGACCCTTCTTCCCCGTCCACGGCCGCCGGATGCCGCCGCCCAATTCGTCGTCCACAGGGCCTCCCTGAGCTCGCCGTCTGCTTCAACCGACTCCCTGTGAGCTCCTGCCCCTTCTCCCCCTCTCCGTTCTCGCTCTCACGCCCGTAGCTGCCGCCTTTGTTGATCAAACCCGCCGCCGCCTGCGCTCGTCGCCGGTGATGCTCCGGTGACCATTTGGTCCCGGGAATGTGCCCATCGTACTCACCGCACCACGTAGACGCCGTAGGTGCCAATCGCACATCGCCACGGCCGCCGCAACCGCGTCCCCGCACGCCCCCGAGCTCCGGCCACCGCCAAACACGTCGCCGGCGCCTTTTCCGGTGACCCCGAGCCCAACTACCTGCACCACCCGCCGCGGCCAACTCCCAGCTATCCATAGAGCCCAACGGCGCCCCGAACGGTGCCCTGTACGTGAAACCCGCACCTGCACCGCCGCGTTTAGCCTCGCCCGTGCTAAACGCCGGCGAAGTTGACCCGCCGACCGTGGGTTTGACCCTTGACCTCGCCGGATCGACGTGTGGGCCAGCCCTGTTTAATTAGTATCAGGTTAAGTTAGTGTTAACTAACTTAGTTAAGTAGATAAGACACTGACATGCGGGCCCAGGCTCTAATTAAACATAGGTTAGTTAACTGTGTCACTGACGTGTGGTCCCCACATGTCAAGTTTGACCTGGACCGAGCCGTTGACCTGCTGATGTCAGTGTGATATCATGCTGACGCAGTAATAGGTTTTTCTGGATTTATTCTTTCTCAGGAAATTCCAGAAAATAGTGCTAACTTCTAAAATTCATATAAAATCAACCGTAGCTCCAAATCAAATAAATTATATATGAAAAATGATCAGAAAAATCCAATCTATCCATCTGTACCATTTTCATGCATGTTAGAACAACTTATAGCTGCTGTATAGCACAAATCATATAAAGGCATTTGAATAATAACATATGGAGTTTGAATTTGAATCTTGGGTTCAAACCAACCTCATTTAACTTGCTGCTAGTTGAATTAGCTCAAATCACAGCATATTGCCATGTCATGATCATGCATCATATTGTGCATTGCATTGATTGTGTTCTTCCTTGTTTGCCGGTGACTATCCCCTCTCAGTAGACGACGTTCGACGATGAGTTCGATGACACCGATGAAGAACTATATTATCTTCAGAAGTGCCAGGCAAGCAAAACCCCCCTTGTTCATTCCGATACAATCCTACTCTCTCGCTCCTGCTCTATTTTACTGCATTAGGACAACAACGATTCAACTATTACTTGCTGCGGTAGCTGAACCCCTTTATCCTTTGCATGACCTGTCATTCCACAGTAAATAGATGAAACCCACTAGCATGAGTAGGAATTGTTTGAGCCCTGATGTGCCTACTCATTCATGCTTGTTTGTCATGCCTGCTATTGCTTAGAGTTGAGTCAGGTCTGATTCATCGGGAATGAATCAGAGGCGTGTGAACATGTCCTACTGTGTGTGAGCTAAGTGTGTGAACACGATTTGGTAAAGGTAGCGGTGAGAGGCCATGTAGGAGTACATGGTGGGTTGTCTCATTGCAGCCGTCCTCGTGAACTGAGTTCGTGTTTGTGATCCATGACCAGCCACTACCACACATTGGGTTACGTAACTCGGCCCTCTCGGCTTCTTAATCACCCTTGTTCTCTGTCCGGGAGTTGCAACTAGTTTCGGTGTTTGTAGGTAGTGTTAGTAGTCTACCAAGTGGCACCCGATGCAGTGGGCTTGGGACAGACTAGGCACAAGATGTACGGTGTACCAAGTGGCACCGGATGGTGGGCTTGGGAACCCTGCTCACATCGTTTGGGGCCGTGGCGACACCCCGCGGATCTCCTTGCGGATGGAACCCGAATAGGCGATAAACCTGGACGAGAGACTTGAGTGTTTAGGTAGGCCGTGGGCAACTCCCTCGCCCGGTTTCCGCTTGAAGGTTGCCGAGGTACATGACGTGTATAGGGCGATAAGTGGCGAGAGCGTGTGTGAAGAAGTACACCCCTGCAGGGTTATCATTATCTATTCGAATAGCCGGATTCCTCGGATATGGAAACTTGGACCCCTTGCATTGTTCATAGACAAGTGCAAGTGGATACTCTAAAACACGCAAGATAAGCGTGAGTGCTATGGATGGCGTTCTCGTAGGGAGACGGGAGCGGATCCATAGTGGTGTATTGATATGGTGAATATGTGGACTCATGTGCGCCACCTCAAAAGAGTTACTTGCAGTCGTAGTTCAGGATAGCCACCGAGTCAAAGCTGGCTTGCTGCAGTTAAAACTCCACACCCCCTTTGTTGATAATGATGCATATGTAGTTAGTTCGATGTAAGTCTTCTTTGGGTACATTTGTACTCACGTTTGCCTATTTTATGTTTTTGCAGAGACTTGGTCTCGCTAGTAGTTCAGCGTGGACTTGACATTTAGCTTGTTACCTCAGCTACGATCTTGTGCCCTCGGCAGATCTCGTAGATAGTCGGGCTTCTTAGCCTTTTTCATTTGTAGATGTCTGTACTCAGACATGATAAGCTTCGCATGTGCTTGATCTGTATGCTCACAATGTTGGGTCATGAGACCCATGTTTGTAATATCTCGCTCCTCGAGCCTAATGAATAAATACTTGAGTCGTAGAGTCATGTTGTGATGCCATGTTGTATTTGCACATATCGAGCATATTGTGTGTATGTTGTTGAAATGCTTGGTATGTGTGGGATCGACTATCTAGTTGTTTATCTTTAGTAGCCTCTCTTACCGAAATGTCTCCTAGTGTCTCCATTGAGCCATGGTAGCTTGCTACCGCTCAAACACTTAGGCTGGCGGCATGTGTCCTTCTTCGTTCTCGTCTGTTCATCCCTTGAAATGTCACGCGATGAATACTGGAGTCCTGTTAGCCCGCTACAGCCCGGTTTACCGGAGTCCTGCTAGCCCAGTGCTACAGCCCGGAACTTACTCGCTGATGACCGACACGTTCGATGCTGGGTCATGGATGCCTGTCCCTGTAAGTCTGTGCCACTTTGGGTTTACGACTAGCCATGTTAGCCCGGGCTCCTTATCATATTGATGCTAGCGACATTATCATATACGTGTGCCAAAAAGCGCAAACGGTCCCGGGCAAAGGTAAGGCGACACCCGTGGGAATACCGTGCGTGAGGCCGCAAAGTGATATGAGGTGTTACATGCTAGATCGATGTGGCATTGAGTCGGGGTCCTGACATAACAATTTCGGTAAGCCCTCATATGCAAATTTCGAAATTGGTCCAGATATGAACAAACCTTAAGTTGAAGTTGTTAAACAGCAAGTTAAGATGCACCACGATGAACTACATGAAATTCTAGTCAAGTTACATATAAAGTTCATTAGATTTGGAGCTACGGCCTAGAAGATATGAGCAAAACAAGATAAGCATGGCATTGATGCAAAATGTATACAAACATCAAGCAAACACCTCAAAACAAGGATGCAACATGATAATATGAAACTACATGCAAAATCAAGCAAGTTTCATATAGAGCACACTCAAAACGGAGCAACGGTTCAACACATGCACTCTATACAAGTCATAACAACAATCTGTCCATAACAGCAACTAGGCATATTGCAAGCATCAAAACAACAAGCTACAGCACCCCAACATAATAACAAAAGGCATGGACATGATGCACAGGTAAAGCATAACAAAACATGAACAGTGAGCTATCTACAGAAACAACTAGAACATGCTCAAAAACACATGGTAAGATTGCAAATAATAACAGTTTCAGACTTTGCAGAAATAACATCAGGTTGCAATGTTTAGAGCTATCAAACAACATGTTCCAGGAACATATCATGGCAAAGAAAGGCATGGCATGAATCTACTAATAGCATAGATCAAAAGACCCTTACTGACCATGAGCCAAAAAGGATCAGAGAAAATGATGGCACGCATGTAAACATGGCAAGTTATATTACAGATTCATACTCCCTCCGGTCCTTTTTACTCTGCACATTGGTTTTGCCGAAAGTCAAACTTTGCTAAGTTTGACCAAATTTATATTAGAAATTATTAGCATCTATAATATTTAATAAATATAATAAGAAAATATATTCCAAGATGAATCTAATGATATTGGTGTTGTCATGTGAATGTCTATAATTTTTTATATAAACTTGGTCAAAGTTGGATGAGATTGACTTCAGACAAACCTAATATGCAGAGTAAAAAGGACCGGAGGGAGTACATGGCAGGAACAACAATAAGTAGGCATGTTCGTGAGATTGAACGACTCACCACAGAGCAATACATGGCATGGCAAGGCAACCAACAGTAATAAGGCATGTTTATGAAGCTAAGCATGTCAAGATCACGGTCATAGGGTGCATGGAACACTAGCAAAACACATGGGAACAAGTGAACTTAATGTTAACAGGCTGACAGCAACATCATTTAGCAAACTTTAGAGCACGATAACAACATGTTCCAGCAGGCTATTATTGCAACCAGTGGCATGAATGGATAGAGCAAGACATGTAGATCAAAACATGTTTATGGAACATCTCCAGATTATGCATAGAATGATTACTAGAAGCATGTTACATAGCAACAAACTATAACAGAATCTGTCTAGCAAAACAGCAACATCATGTACCCTACTTAACAAGCTCGATTTACTCACCACAAGTCATTGCATCACAATATAAGCATAGCATAATCAAGAAGGCATGTTTGTGTAACAAACCAAGTCAATAACAAGTCCATAGCATGCAAGGATCAACTATAGCAAGCTTGTCCATATTGAATAACATGTAAACAATCTGCCAGGAAACATTTTGAAGCAAAAATAGAGCACCCAAATGACATGCTAGACTACTCCATAATTGCAAACAAGGGCATTAATGGATAGACAATAACCATATGTTCCAAACACCCTTACTGAAGTATCTCAAAATATGCACGGATCTCTCTGTACCATCAAGTTTATATGGCATCAAAATAACAGCAGAACAGGGACAAAATCAGCAATATCACGAAGCCTAGTTTGCATGCTTGTGCTAGTCACCACATTGATCACAAAAATACATGGCATACACCCCTGGAAAGATGGCATGGCATAGATCAAAACACATGTAGACATCAACCTCATAGGATGCACACATCAATCATGGCAAAAATGACAAATGAGCAAGTTATAACAGTTTCAGCAGATTAACAGCAACATGCACTCTTCCAACAACATTTCGGGAATCAAGATGAGCTCAAATGAAAATGATGCAATGGAATGAAATGAAGTACTCGTCGAGGCGAACAATTTGACATATTACACGCACGAAACGGAGCTACGGATGCAGAGATACGACATGATGAACATGGCATGATTATGTCAGGGATTCGGGGACTTAGAGAGATTTCTACACCGCGAAATAAAACCGAAGCAGATCGGGTCCGGGCGCGGATCGGGCCGGGGCGGGACCCGGGCGGCGGCGTCGGCTCCGGCGAGGTCGGAGGAGGCCGGAGGATCGTCGGCGAGGCAGCCCGGACGGATCTGCCGGATCCGCCGGGCAGCGTCTTTGAAGCGGCGGCGACGGCGGCGACAGCGTGGCGGCGCGGCCGGCGGCGGCGAAGCGAACGGCGGCCGAGGCGGAGGCGCGGGCCGGCGGGCGGCGGCGGCGACGGCAGCGACCGGCGCTTCAGGCGGCGGAGCGCGCGAGGCGCGCGGCGGCGAGGTGACGGGCGGCGCCGAGGCGAGGGCGGTGGCGGCGGGCGGATCAGCGGCGGCGCAAGGCGGCGGCGGCGGCGGCGGCAGCGGCGGCGGCGATGATCCGGGCCCGGGGCTGGTGCTAAGCCATGGGCAGCGAGGGCGGCGGCGGCGGGCGGACAGTGGCGGCGAGCGATTCGCGGAGGGGCGGCGGTTGGACGTGTCCGGCCGTCGGCGGACATGTCCGGCGGCGCGGAGGGAGGATTTCTAGGGTTTGGACCCGGGATTTCGGGGGAGATGCCCATATTTATAGGTGGAGGGAGCTAGGAGAGTCCAAATGAGGAGCGGTTTTCGGCCACGCGATCGTGATCGAACGACCGAGAGCATAGAGGGGAGTTTGCTGGGCTTTGGGCCACTTTGGAAGGGGTGTTGGGCTGCAAAGAGAAAGGGGATTTTACGGTTACCCGGTTAACCGTTGGAGTACCAAACGACCTCCAAATGGCACGAAACTTGATAGGCGGTCTACCGGTGCTATACCAAGGCCGCTTGGCAAACCTCGGGCCATTCCGAGAACGTTTAATACCCGCACAAGAGAAGAGGCAAAAGGGGACGTCGGATGACATAGGAGTGCCGGATTGCAAAACGGACAACAGGGAAAATGCTCGGATGCATGAGACGAACACGTATGCAAAATGAAATGCACATGATGACATGATATGAAATGCAGAAGATGACATGGCAAAGTGCAACACGCACGCAAATGACATGGCAACAACGGCGAATAACTAACAGACACCTGGTGCATCGAATCCGGGGCGTTACACCTTGAGCATATAAAAGGAGGCCTATGCGCAACGTAGAAGGGGGTTCGAAGCTAGAAAACACTCACACTCGGTCTCGTTAGCAGCTAGTGTGTACTGTAGCACCCAGCGCTCCCCGAGCAAGAACACAATACAATCAGACAGGCAGCAGTAGGAGTATTATCTCTCTGGAGAGCTCCTAAGCTGGGTAAATCGCTCGTGTGCTTTGCCTCGATCCGCTCTTCGTGCGATCTCCGCCCCCCGCCGAACCGAAAGGGGCTCAGTCCGCCAGTCCCATAGGTGTTCATGGGTTAGCCTCCCCGACACCAGTGGGTGCACTCAGCGTGCCCCCACCCATCCAGATATCCAATGGACACACCCAGTGGGTGTACAGATACTAAGATCTTCAGAAATAAAAGTTTTCAGATACCATATCCTAAAAGAACAAGCGGTGATCAACTAACCTGGACATTTCTCTGAAGGGCTGAACTTGCATCATAAGCCGCTTGGCTGGCGTCTCGGATCGCCCTCACCTGCTCCATCATGACCCCCGTCTGGCGTATAGCTTCTTTAGCAGCACCTGCTTGGTCCTCTGGGACGTGGTGGGTGGAGAAAAGGGAAGGCGGATCAGCACTCCATGACGAAGGGCGAGCACTCGTCAACGGCACAGCGAAGGACACGGTAGTCCGAGTGACGTGGCCCCCCTCTGGAACCAGCGTCTCCGGTGCTGATACAACCTGAGCAGTCTTTCCAGCAGACGTCTTCATGTTCCTCCTATGCCTCAGTGGCTCCTCATCGTCATCATCAGGGAGATCAATGATGATATTAGGTGGAGCTATAGAAAAGATTCAAAGTTAAAAATGAAGATCCTATCGACCGAAAGCGAAACTACAGAGATCATACCAGGGTTGGAAGTGACAGCATCCTCCATTTCTTGATCTTCATGTCTGGTTGAGGTCTCAGAAGTAGTAGCACTGCGATTTCAGAAATCAGTCGGTCAGCGAACGAGTCGACCGAGAGTGTATCCATGTTAAACAAGAAAACACAAGTTATGCCATTACCCGGAAATAGTGGGAGTTGATGACGCTGCTCGGAGTTGCTTCTACACTTGCTCAGTCAGCGCCGGAGAGGTCGTCCGAGGACGTTTGGTCGACTGCCCAATAGGCACTACCGCCTTGCCGCGCTCGACTGCAGGGTCATGGACGAGCTTGGATCGTCTTGCAGTACGGGGAGGCTCGACTTCCTCCTCCTCTTCCTCATCAGAGCCGACATATTCTTCACCCTCCTCGCCATCGGATTCCCACTCCTCCTGACTTTCACCCCCGCTCCCTTCCTCCTCCTCGGTCTGTTCTTGCACCCCGTTGGGCATCGAATACATCTCGTTAGTGATCTGGAAGACAACAAACAAGATAAAAGTCAGTCGACCAGATTGTAGCAAAACAGCATGAAGGAAACAGGATCACGGTCGAAGATATGCGATCAGACCTTGTCTGGTTCGTATGACTGGTCGAGTGGCGGGATCCTCCTGGCTCCACGGGGGTTATCTTTGTTCCCTGTGATGGCAGTCATCCGGCTCTCCAGAGTGGCATCGTCGACCTCCTCCGGGTGGACCCGAGTGGTGTCTTCGGTACCAGAGTACATCCACATCGGATAGCCTTGATATTGAAGTGGCTGAATGCGCCGTCAAAGGAAAATCTCCAGAAGATCCATGCAAGTCACCCCGTCACGGATGAGCTGGACTACACGCTCTACCAAAACCTTAACCTGAGCCTTCTCCTCTGGGACCACCTTCAGAGAGGACGGCTTGTTCACTTAGTCCATGGAGAAAGGAGGGAGTCCAGTCGACTGCCCTGGCGTCGGCTGGTCTTGGCAGTAGAACCAGGTCGACTGCCACCCTCGGACTGACTCGGGAAGGATCATGGCTGGAAAAGCACTTTCACTCCTCATCTGAACCCCAAGACCCCCACACATCTGGATTACTTGGGTTTTCTCGTCACTCGGACTAGCCTTTTTCACCGTCCGAGAGCGGCAGTGGCGACGTGTTTGAAAAGGCCCCAATGCGGCCGACAACCCAAGAAGTTCTCACACAAGGACACGAAAGCAGCGAGATAGACGATAGAGTTGGGTGTGAAGTGGTGGAGTTGTGCCTCAAAGAAGTTCAGAAATCCCCGAAAGAGAGGATTTGGCGATAGAGAAAACCCGCGGTCAACGTTGGTGGCTAAAAGGATGGACTCACCCTCCTGAGGCTGCGGCTGCCACTCCTTCCCCGGAAGCCTCGCTAATCCATGAAGGATCGGTCCTTTGTTGGCCAGGTCGTCGAGTTCCTTCTGGCTGATGGTCGAGCGGATCCAGTCTCCCTGGATCCAGCCTTGCGGCAGACCGGCCGCGACGAGGATCCACCCCGACTGGTCGCCCTCCCCTTCGCCTTCGCCATCGCCTTCTTCGCCCGCTCCAAAGCCGCCGTCTTCTCCTTCACCATTGTCGCCGGCGAAGCAGACACAGACCAACAGCGCTGGGACGGTGGCGAATGTAGCAGGTGAATCTGAGGAAGGAGAGGAAAATGAGGGCGCACTATTCAAAAAACCCCCGTTCGATGCCTTATATGAAGTCTCTTTTGAGTGGCTGACTGGTAGGCCCGGACGATCCTGTCAAATCCCGCAACAGTCGCGCGCGCATTACGTGGCGAAAAAGGTGGCACGAAGATCGAGGCATCCCTACCTTATCCCATCCGAGTACCACGGCCTCCTCCGCTTCGCGCGCTTCCCAAAATTCGGATCCCGCTAAATCCGCGAACATCAGAGCAACTTGTCAGACCGCAGATTTCCTTCGATCCATCGCTCAGAAATCTCCAAGATCATAAAGTTCACTCGACAGATACAAAGAATGGATCAAGGCGACTGAAAAAGAAGTTGATGCCATCACTAAAAGATATTGATCTAGAACAAGACACACTCATAGCACGAAAAACAGGTCAGAAGAATTCTCAACTCGTTCCGCACTCAAACCTCGATCCATTCGGGGGCTAATGATGAAGCCATGTACCTAGGGTAGGGTCATGGACCTTTCCAAGATACCCTCCCCAAGGACATCTCTAGAAGAAACTGCCTTTCAGTCGACCTGGAAGGATTCCACTCGACGGACTCGAAGACACTCGACCATGAAGCCTCACTCGACCACCAGGAGATCAAGAGTCACTCTGCACCCAAACGGTCTGTTATTAAGTAGTCTTTATGGTCATGTAGCGCTTTATGTAGGGCGTTACCAGTAACGCAAGGCCTTAATGTACTTTAAACCCCGCATAACTAAGGGCCGGAGGGGTCAGGCAGACACTATATAAACCACCCCCTCCTCAGTGTAAAGGGTTCGCACCCCTGTAACTATTACGCATATAATCCAGTCGACCGCCTCCGGGCTCCGAGACGTAGGGCTGTTACTTCCTCCGAGAATGGCCTGAACTCGTAAATCCCTTGCGTATACAACTACTCCATAGCTAGGATCTTGCCTCTCCATAGCTACCCCCCTATTCTACTGTCAGGCTTAGAACCACGACACCGGCAGCTAGCACGCCGCGCACTACTGCAGTATGGCCTAGATGCCCTAAACGCTAGACCTTGCCGGTGGAGAAAGCGCGGGAAAGCACGTGGGAGAAAGGAAGAAGAGAGAGCCAGAGGTAGAGGAAGAGACTGACAGTGGGCCCCAGGTCCACCTGTCAGCCGAAGAGAGCACTGTGCTCTCGGGTGCGACCAGTGTATTTTGGTAATTTAGAAATTTATTCTAAATTTACTGTAACCAAAAGTAGAAATTTCCCGTAAATTTTTCCATGCAACGCTGTAGGATCGAAGAAGGTGAGAGTGTCTAGAGGGGGGTGATTAGACTACTCGACAAGATAAAAATTATGCCTTTTGACAAAGACAAGTTGTTGGCAGATTTTGCATCACACACAAGTCAAGTAGCATACTACACATGCAATTCTAGAGTATGGGCAGCGGAAAGTAAATTGCACAAGTAGTAAAGAGAAGTGGAGAAGATCAAACGCAATTTGGAGACACGGAGATTTTTTCTCGTGGTTCCGATAGGTGGTGCTATCGTCAATCCACGTTGATGGAGACTTCAACCCACGGAGGGTAACGGCCATGAGAGTCCACGGAGGGCTCCACCCACGAAGGGTCCACGAAGAAGCAACCTTGTATATGCCATCATGGCATACGCCCACGGAGGGCTAGCCTTACTCGGGGTAGATCTTCACGAAGTAGGCGATCTCCTTGCCCTTACAAACTTCTTGGTTCAACTCCACATCTCGACGGAGGCTCCCAAGCGACACCTAACCAATCTAGGAGGCACCACCCTCCAAAAGGTAATAGATGGTGTTGATGATGATGAACTCCTTGCTCTTGTGCTTCAAATGATAATCTTCCCAACACTCAACTCTCCTCACTGATTTGGCTGTGGTGGAAGAAAGGATTGAGTGGAAAGCAACTTGGGAAGGCTAGAGATCAAGCTTCATATGGTGGGAGTGGAGCAACTTGATCCCAACACAAGGGTAGGTAGTTTTCTTCTCAGAAATGTAAGGTAGGAGTGGTAGTTCTTTCTGATGGCTCTCTCCACGAGTGAAGAGGGGGTGGAGGGGTATTTATAGCCTCCACACAAAATCCAACCGTTACACACATTTGACCAATCTCGGTCAGACCGAAGTTGACAACTCGGTGAGACCGAAAGTTCAAATCATGTGAACGTTGGGATTTTCGGTGGGACCGAAAATACAATCTCGGTGAGTCCGATTCGCCCAAAGACAAGAGCTTGCCAATCTCGGTGGGACCGACTTCATCATCTCGGTGACACCGATTTGATGATAGAAGGTTACAGAAGCTTGGCAACTCAAGTTTCGGTGAGACCGAGTTCAGAATCGGAAAATCCGAGATTTCTAGGGTTTGGCTTTATGGCTGAGGTGGTTCATCTCGGTGTGACTGAGTCTAGGAAATCGGTGGGACCGAGATTACTTATGAGTGTATGTGGTAGTGAGAGTTGCTGATAGTTTAGGAGATGTATCACTAAGCACTTTGAGCAACCAGATCATCAACATAACCTCATCCCCTTTTAATAGTATTGGCTTTCCTATGGACTCAATGTGATCTTGGATCACTAAACCAAAAATGGAGTCTTGAGCTTTTGCCAATGCTTGCCTTAGCATTTTGAGGGTCCACCTCTTGATCCTTTTGCCATGCCAATGTGATTGACCTTCCTGAAACATACTTGATAAAAGTATTAGTCCAACCACAAAGTATGTTGTCATTAATTACCAAAACCACCCAGGAGCAAATGTGCTTTCAATCTCCCCTTTTGGTAATTGATGGCAACACACAAAACAAGACATCAAAGCTTCTTGAAAGAAGGACAGAATTATCACTAAAGCTTTGACAAACATGTAGTACACATGCTCCCCTACAAGTGTGCAAGATTTTCATAGATTATGGTTTTGGACTACCACAAGCACACAAGAGAGAAAGGCAAGATGTGCTACATGCAGCTTGGCTATATGCATCAGAGTAGATGAAAAGAAGTGAGTGATAATACATATGTGCATGGTGATTTCTTGCAAACAAGTATTCACAAGCAAGTCACCATCATGCACATTCTGCAAGGTGCATATACTTACCTTGAGGTTCCTTGGCATTGTACCAAGAAATAAACTTGGGAAAACAAGGTTAGATAACACAAGAGTATTTCTTCATCCAACAGCAAGAACATCAAGAGTACCAAGCCAGGGATGACATGTATAAAGAGTGTCTCATATTGAGCACAAGCTTGAATCAGCAAACATGTCTCCTGAAACTAAAAAGATTTTTCAATGAACTCTGAGAGATTTTGCTTTCCATAAGATATCAATTGTGAAAGCAAAATCAAAAGAATGATGCCAAATGTGATATCCAATGTGGAACACGGCAAAGCTTTGATGTGATTCTCTCCCCCTAAATCTTCTCTTCTCCCCTTATCTCCCCCTAAATCTTCTCCCCCATTGACATCAAGTGCCGAAAAGGACAGCAGACTAGGAAGGTCAGGGAAGATGGAAGGAAAGAAGTGGGATCCTTAAGAATCACAACTGGGCAATAAGAAATATGCAAAGAAAATCATTGAGTGGAGCTGCAGAAGATGATATCCTGAAAGAAAATTGGTGACACCGAATTAGATGGATCGGTGGGTCCGAAAGTCAGGGACTTAGGGAAGATCCTTTTCAATCGACCGAAATTTTAAGTCGGTGGCCTTGAGTTTAATTCCAAGGAAATTCAGAAATAATTCAGCTCACTTTGCAAGGAATGTTTCAAAGGATTTGCAATGAATTTGTAAAGGATTTTCAAGGAATTGATCAGAGCCAAAAGGATATTCACAAAGACAGAAGAATAAAAATAAAAAAAAGATTGCTAGATGAAGTTTTTTTTGATTAAAAAGAAAACTCAATGAGAGAACATAAGAGAAAATAGAAAAACTCCAAAACATATGTACTTCATCTAGATATGGGTCGGCGACAAAGTCACCTATGTTTGAGTATATTGACTTAGGAGTCAAATGAGAACATTTGATCATAGGTCATACTCATCGTTTAAGCTCAAAATGGGGTTGCCATTTTTCGATTAAGCATTTGATGTGATCACATCTTATGAAGCTGCTTGTACTCATGTCTTTGAGCAAAGCTCCTTAAAGATGTGAAAAACATACCTTGGGCTTGTTGTTGCTTTGCTCATGTAGGTGAACTTGATGTAGGTGCTCATTGAATGTGAAGTTGGAGCACCATTTCAACTTGTGTAGTTCATCTTCCTACATGGGTTAGGCAAGCAAGGAAATACTCAAGGATATCCAAGATGACAAGAGTGAAATACTAGATGTATAAGGTGTCAAAAAGGATATGTGGAATTTTGTTCCTTGAACTCAACATCCCAAAGGGCTAGATACTTGGTCAATGACAAGATGACTCATGATTTGAGTGGGTGGTAATCTTGTGGAATGTAGATCATCCAAGTACCTGCAAGGAGTTAGATGCAATACAAGGGGGCAAATGTGTCCAAGACATATGATCATCATCATAAGAGAAATATCAAGGATTAGTCAAGTAGGCTCATGCCTTGCATGCATCAATGGAGTTTTCACTCCAAGTTTGAAGCATCAATGATGTTCAACTCACTCCTTAAGCGACAAAACACTTTCTCATCAAGAGGTTTTGTAAAGATATCTGCAAGTTGTTTGTCGATCTGAACATGCTTAAGATTGATGTCACCCTTGGCAATGTGATCACGAATAAAATGGTGACGAACTTCAATATGTTTCGTGCGAGAGTGTTGCACTGGATTGTGTCCAATCTTAATCGCACTCTCATTGTCACAAAGCAAGGGAACATGTCTCACATGTATCCCATAATCCTTAAGCGTTTGTGTCATCCATAGCAACTGAGCACAACATGAACCAGCAGCAATATATTCTGCTTCGGCAGTGGATAATGATACCGAATTTTGCTTCTTGGAGGACCAAGATACAACGGATCGACCAAGGAATTGACACGTACCCGAAGTTGACTTTCTATCAACCTTGTCACCGGCATAGTCCGAGTCGGAATAGCCAACAAGGTCGAAAGAGGCCCTCTTAGGATACCAAATGCCAAAGTTAGGTGTGTGTATCAAATATCTCACAATTCTTTTAACAGCTTTAAGATGACATTCTTTAGGGGCTGCTTGATATCGAGCACACATGCATACACTCAACATTATGTCAGGACGAGAAGCACAGAGATATAGTAGAGAACCAATCATAGATCGGTAAACCTTTTGATCAACAGGTTCTCCATCTTTTGTCAAGTCATTATGTCCACTTGTAGGCATGGGAGTTCTCATACCTTTGCTTTCTTGCATGTTGAACTTCTTGAAGAGATCCTTGGTGTACTTTGTTTGTGAGACAAAAGTACCCTCCTTAGATTGCTTGATTTGCAACCCAAGGAAAAATTTGAGTTCACTCATCATGGACATCTCATACTTCTCCGACCTGAGCTTTCCAAACTTCTCGCTAAAATGAGGGTTAGTTGAACCAAAGATAATATCATCAACATATATTTGGCACACAAATAGTTCACCATCAACCCTTTTCGTGAATAGCGTTGAGTCTATTTTTCCAATCTCAAATCCTTTTTCAAGAAGAAAGCTAGTCAAGCATTTGTACCAAGCTCTAGGAGCTTGTTTAAGACCATAAAGAGCTTTGTGCAACTTGTAAACATGATTAGGCTTTTTAGGATTCACAAATCTGGGAGGTTGTTTCACAAATACTTCCTCCTCAATTTCACCATTTAGGAAAGCACTTTTGATATCCATTTGATAGAGAGTAATATCATGGTGATTGGCATAAGCAAGAAGAATCTTGAATAGACTCAAGTCTAGCAGCGGGGCATAGGTCTCACCATAGTCCATACCTTCGACTTGTGTGTAACCTTGAGCTACTGAGGCGAGCCTTGTTGCGTGTGACTTGACCATCTTCATCTTGCTTGTTCCAAACACCCATTTGGTTCCAATGACGTTTTGATCATCCTTGGGCTTCTCAACCAAAGTCCATACATTGTTCCTCTCGAAGTTGTGTAGCTCTTCGTGCATAGCGTTCACCCAATCCGGGTCTTCAGGTGCTTCTTCTACCTTCATAGGTTCAATACTAGAGATGAATGAGTAATGCTCACAAAAGTTAGCTAAGCGAGTTTTAGAGCGAGTAATTCTCCCGGAGTCGATGTCATTCATCATTTGTTCCACGGGATGATTCTTCTTGACTCTTGCTCGGACTCGGGACAGCTTTTGTTGTGGTTGTGGCTGACCTTCCTCATCATCCTCATCTTCCTCTTCTTCTTCATTGTTGTTGGTGTTTTCTTGAGGCGGTGGAGAAGGAGGTTGTGGTGGATCTTCTTATTGCACTTCCTCATCTTGGTGAGTTCCACTTGTGGAAGCCTCCATGTTGCCTTGAGGTTCATCTTGCCGTGAGGTAGGGGGCTCCACATATGTAGATGAGGTACTCTCCTTCACTTCCATGGGACGGATCTTTCCAATAGATAAATCTTGGATGGCTTCCGATGGGTCCTTGTCTCCTACATCAATAGGCATTTGCTCTACTTGCGAGCCATTAGATTCATCAAACTTCACGTCTACCGTCTCTTCAACCTTTCGGTGAAATTATTGTGAACACGGTAGGTGTGGGAGTTTGATCCATAACCGAGGAAAAGCCTTCATGAGTTTTAGGAGCAAATTTAGACCGACGATGCTTATCAAGGATATAGCATTTTGAACCAAAGACACGAAAGTATCCCACTTGGGGTTTGTTACCGGTGAGGAGCACGTATGAAGTCTTGCCGAGGAGCTTATGAAGATAAAGCCTGTTGATTGCATGACAAGCTGTCTCGACGGCTTCTCCCCAAAAGTGCTTTGGTGTCTTGTATTCATCAAGCATCGTTCTCGCCATCTCTATGAGCGTTCGGTTCTTCCTCTCAACAACTCCATTTTGTTGAGGGGTGTACGTAGCCGAGAACTCATGTAGAATCCCTTCCTCATCGAGAAAAGAGTCTACATTGGCGTTCTTGAACTCCGTTCCATTGTCACTTCGAACTTTCTTGATCTTCACCTCAAATTGATTTTGGGCCTTTCTGGCAAAGGTTTTGAAGATTCTCTGAACCTGCGATTTTTCATCAAGGAAAAATACCCACGTAAATCTGGAATAATCATCAACTATAACTAGACCAAAGGAGTTACCACCAAGGCTTTTGTAAGCATTGGGACCAAGAGATCCATATGAAGAAGCTCAAGCGGTCTCCTTGTGGTCATGATGTTCTTCACGGATGACTTCCACCTACTTGTTTTCCTGCGACAAGCGCTACAAAGTCTATCTTTGTCAAAGAGAACATCTTTAACACCAAGAATATGATCACCTTTGATTAGCTTGTCTAGATTACGATACCAACATGTCCAAGCCTTCTATGCCATAACCAACCTTTAGCGGATTTAGCAATGAAGCAAGTTCTAGGTTGGGCTTTCTTAGTGAAATCAACAATATATAGATCACCTCTACGGATACCGTAAATACCATGTTATGATTGTCACGACGAAAGACTTGGCAATCTACTTGATGATGTCGGGACCCGACTCAATGTCACATCGATCTAGCTCAGTAACACATCATATCACTTTGCGGCCTCACGCACGGTATCCCAACGGTGTCGCCTTACCTTGGCCCGGGACCGTTTATGCCTTTTGGCACACGTATATGATAGTGTCGCTAGCATCCATATGAAAAGGAGCCGGGCTAACATGACTAGTCGTAAACCCAAAGTGGCACAGACTTACGAGGACGAGCATCCATGACCCAACATCGAGCGTGTCGGTCATCGACAAGTAAGTTCCGGCTGTAGCATTTGGCTAGCAGACTCGATAAACCGGGATGTAGCGGGCTAACAGGACTCCGGTACTCAATGCGTGACATTTCCCGTGGGACGCAGACACGAGAACGAAGAAGGACACATGCCGGCCAGCCTAAGTGTTAGGAGCGGTAGCAAGCTACCATGGCTCGATGGAGACACTAGGAGACATTTCCGGAAGAGAGGCTACTAAAGATAAACAACTTTATAGTCAGATCCCACACATACCAAGCATTTCAATCATACACACAATATGCTCGATATGTGCAAATACAACAAGGCATCACAACATGACTCTACGACACAAGTACTTTATTTAAAGGCTCAGAGAGCCATTCATATCATACACACAAGTACGGGTCACACGACCCACATACAAGTCATACAAGCATACAAGCCACAGCGGAAGTGTTTTGTCTGAGTACAGACAACTAGTAAAATAAAAGAGGCTAGGGTAAGCCAGCTATACTACATGGTCCTTCTCTTGCTCAGGATCACCACCTGGGCCTTAGTCTACTCGTCGATGTCAACGTCTATGAAGAACCCGTCGGAGGGGTTTGTGGCATCTTCTGAAAAATGTAAATTAAAGCAACATGAGTACAAAGGTACTCAAAGAAGACTTACATCGACCCTACATACATGCATATTATCAAGAAGGGTTGGTGGGGTTATTGCAGAAGCCAGCTTTGACTCATGGCTAAGCTATCCCACGAGACACCAACTTGAAATAGTTTTGCTTTTCGAGTCCACTACTCATCATTTCAATACACCACCGAGGATCCAACCCCGTCTTCCTACGGAGGAGCCATCCTCGGCACTCACGCTTATCTTGAGGCTTTTAGTAGTATCCATTTACTTGTCTATGAACTGTATAGGCAACCAAGTAGTCCTTATCATGGACGCGCTATTCAATAGATGATGTTAACCTGCGGGGTGTACTTCTTCATACATGTTTCCACCACTTAGCGTCACACGACATGTGCTCGGCGGACTTCAGCGAAAGCCGACGTGGGTGTAGACCATGACCTACCTAGACACTCAAGTCTCTAGTCCAGGTTTATCGCCTATTTGGGTTCCATCTATGAGGAGTTCCGGCCGAAGTCTCGCTCACAGCCCTAAACGATGTGAACAAGGTTCCCGGATACCAAGCGGGCATCCGGTACACCCGCCACGTACCTACCGCATCACAGCCCACCCCTACGGTCGGTGCATCCACGGCCTCCATGAGGCTACAAACACCAGAAACTACTTGCAACTCCTGGACAGAGGACTAGCGTGAATAAGAAGTCGAGCGGGGTCATATTTTAGGGCCCAATGTATGGTAGTAGCTATTTCTTAAATCGCACATACAGATCTCAGTGCTTAAGGACGGCCTCAATGAAACAACCCACCATGTACTCCTACATGGCCTCTCATCGATAGCTTTACCAAATCATGTTCAACACCTTACTCTCATACCGACTCGATCATTTCACTCTAGCCATCATCCCGATGAACCAGACCTGACACGACTCTAAGCATAGCAGGCATAGCAAGGTAGGAACAACACAATCATATGGCTCAATCAACTCCTACACATGCTAGTGGGTTTCATCTAGTTATTGTGGCAATGACAGTCATGCAGAGGAAATGGGTTCAACTACCGCACACACAGCAGCTTTGAATCGCGTTGTCTTAATGCAGATGCGAGAGCAGGAGCAAGAACATGGGATTTTATCGATATGATCAAATGGTTGGTTGCTTGCTCGACGGGTCGTTACACGGTATTGTTCTTCGTCGGGGTTATCACGGTACTCCTCGGGGCCAGAACCTGCCGCAGGAACACCGATACACAAGCATTACCAAACAAGATGCAACAATATGATGCATGCAATGAGACATGGCAAAATGAGTGCTTTGGGCTAATGCAACTAAGACCAAATGAGTTTGAAGCATTTTGAACTATGGATGCAATTTCCAAACCCATTATGATCATTTAAAGTGCTTAAACTTGTTCTGCCTTAAACAGCAAGATAGCTTCTGTAAACATGCATGAAACCTGTACAGATGGAAAGATTGGATTTTTCTGATCATTTTTCATATATAATTTGTCTCATTTGGAGCTATGGTTGATTTTATATGAATTTTTGAAGTTTGAAACAATTTCTGGAATTTCCTGTGTAAAAATAATTCCAGTAATTTAAATACTGCATCAGCACTGCGTCATGATGACGTCAGGGGTCAACGGGCTGGTCAGGTCAAACTGACCAGTGGGTCCCGCATGTCAGTGGGGTTAGTTTATTTAGAATTTAATTAAAACTAAACTAGATTAATTAGCGTGGTCGGCCCACATGTCATGGACCGGGGTCAACCCGGCCCACCTGTGGTCAAACCGGGTCAAACCCATCGGCGTTTAGCCGGCGAGCCACGCGCGGCGGCGAAGTGGTTTTAGCCGTTCGCCACCAAATGGGGCGCGAGGCCACCGGAGTGCAGCTGAGGACGAACCGCAGCTCTTGGCGAGTCCGTTGGGCTCGGGGTGGCGGAGTAAGCGCCGCGCGGCGACTTTGGCGCCACCGGGCTCGGGTGAAAACGAACTCGTCTTTGGGGTGTGCGGTGAGGTGCGTGGAGTCGTGGTTAGCTCGGTAGCGATGTGGTGAACGCGTTGGACACGGTGGGAAGGCCGGAGTGTGGCCGGGAGCACGTCGGCGACGAGGTCTGCGACGGCGAGTGCACGTGAGCTTCGTGCGGTCGTTGTGGTGCACGGGAGCGAGAGGGAGAGGGTAGGGAAGGTAGCTGAGCTCACAGAGCTCACGTAGAGGCCGCCAGCAGGGTCGGGGACGAGCTGCAGCGGCGGCGACGGCGAAAGGGATCTCCGGCGGTGGCGCTTCGGGCGAGCTTGGTGCGGCGGCTTCGGGGCACGCGAGCGCTCGGGGCTCGGCTAGCTCGAAGTAGTGGACGGCGGCGGAGCTCCTGGACACGGTGGCGCGGCGTGGGGTCGACGGAGGACGCGCTGACGGTGGTCTTGGCGGCGGTGGCGTCGGCCATGGCGTGGGGAGCGAGGGAGACGAATCGGGAGGTGCGGGGTGTCTGTGGGTGCGGGAGAGCGAGGGTGATCCCGACGTGGCAAGGCGAGGGAAGCGGCGAGACGGCGAGCAGGTACGTGGCACCCATGCGGTGCTCGCCGTCGAGCACCCTGGCTGCCTGCCTGGTCGGCAAGTAGCTCGCTGGCGCGGTGCTGGGCTGGGCCGGCCAGGTGGGCTGGCCAGTGGGCCGAGGCGCCAGGTAAGTCATGTCCTGCTTTTTGTTTTCTTTTTCTATTTTTCTGCAACTTTGTTGAGTTTTTTAAAATACCAGAAAGGTTCTAAAATTCACCAAACTGCTCATGGTCCATTGTTGGAATATTTCCAACATGAAACATTTTAGTTTGGAGATATTTGGACATTTGAAATATTTTATAAATTTAAAATGCCCAAATTCAAATAGCTATGATTTAATTCAAAGACCCTGGGATGACCTAGGAAATTGTGCATCACTTTTGGCAAAGCTTCGGACCAAGACAAAATGATGGACATTTTAGAAGGGCATTCAGGTTCATCGAAAATATTCTTAGTAAACCCTAGTTGTTTCAGAGGGGGTGGGGGTTACGCAATCCCATTTCAAGTTTCATTGAAAAAATAGACATGATGCAACACTCTAATGCATGAACTAGCTAGGGTGTGACAACTCACCCCACTCAAAAGAATCTCGTCCCGAGATTTAGGTTCCTCCGGAAAGAGGCGGGGTACTCAAGTCGAGACGATCCTCCCTTTCCCAAGTAGCTTCCTTCTCGTAATGGTGCGACCATTGAACCTTGAGAAACTTGATATTATGCCGTCGAGTGGTACGCTCGGCTTGATCGAGAATCTGAGCGGGATATTCTCGATATGTGAGATTATCTTGAAGATCAAGCGTTTAGTGGTCCACTCCACGGATAGGATCCGAGAAGCAACGCTGAGTTGAGAAGCGTGGAAGGCGTCGTGGACTTTGGAAAGATGCGGAGGTAGTTCCAATTGGTAGGCAACTTCCCTCGTTTGGCAAGAATGCGAAAGGGTCCAATGTAGCGAGGAGCCAATTTGCCTTTGATATCAAACGATGGGTTCCCATCGAGGAGTAACCGAAGGTAAGCCTTCTCGTCAACCTCGTAAGTCATAGCCTTATGTTTTCGGTCATATTGACTCTTTTGACGAGATTGGGCTGTTTTCAACTTTTCACGAACGATGCGAACTTGCTCTTCTGCCTCCTGAATCATATCCGGGCCAAAGAATTGTCTTTCCCCGGTTTCTGACCAGTTAAGAGGTGTTCGACACCTTCGTCCATAGAGAACTTCAAAAGGTGCTTTGCCCAAGCTAGATTGATAGCTGTTGTTATAAGCAAACTCGGCAAATGGAAGGCATTTCTCCCAATCCATTCCGAATGAGATAACAGAAGCTCGAAGCATGTCTTCTAGGATTTGGTTGACACGTTCTACTTGACCACTTGATTGAGGGTGAAAA
This sequence comes from Aegilops speltoides, assembly GCA_021437245.1. Taxonomy (NCBI): domain Eukaryota; kingdom Viridiplantae; phylum Streptophyta; class Magnoliopsida; order Poales; family Poaceae; genus Aegilops; species Aegilops speltoides. The sequence continues at coordinate 170,223,754 of CM038147.1, read as the reverse complement.
GCAGTGCTAAAAGAAAGATGGGTTCCCATAGCGTTTTGGAAACTTTCCCAAAACCGGGAGGTGAAAAGACTTCCTCGATCCGAGTTTATTTCCAATGGAACACCATGAAGAGATACTATTCGAGAGATGTACAAATCTGCTAGCTGACTAGCGGTTATACTCTCGCGAACAGGTAAGAAATGAGCTACTTTGGAAAGGCGGTCGATAACGACAAAGATAGCATTATTCCCTCTTTTGGTCTGGGAAAACCAAAGATGAAATCCATACTGATTTTATCCCATTTCCATTCGAGAATAGCTAAGGGTTGAAGGGTGCGGCGAGCCGTTGATGCTCTGCTTTTACTGGCGACAAACGTCGCGATTAGCAACGAATTGAGCAATGTCTCTCTTCATCCTAGTCCACCGAACCTCTGGCGAGGTCTGATACATTTTAGTGCTACCGGATGAATGGTGAGAGGAGATTCATGAGCCTCCTTAAGGATCAGCTGCCGTATGTGCTGATTTTTGGGAACCACTAGGCGGTTCTCAAAATATACAACACCATGATCATTTGTAGAGAAACATTTAGCATCTCCGCTAGCAATGTTCTCCTTAATCCGGGATATTCCTCTATCTCGTTTTTGGGCAGCGGTGACTTGATCCATAAGAGTAGGTTTCGCCACCAAAGTGGAAAGGAACCCTCGAGGAACAATGTGAAGGTTGAGCTTCCGAAATTCCTCATGGAGAAGTGGTTGACTTTGTTGCAACATTAGATTGTTGCAATAAGATTTACGACTTAGCGCATCAGCCATGACGTTGGCTTTTCCCGGGGTATAGGTTATCCCTAAGTCGAAATCTGAGATCAACTCAACCCAACGTCTTTGCCTGAGATTCAAATCTGGTTGGGTGAATATATATTTCAGACTTTGGTGATCGGTGTAGATTTCGCAACGATTACCAAGAAGGTAATGTCGCCAGGTTTTGAGTGCATAGACTAGAGCTGCAAGCTCTAGATCATGAGTAGGGTAGTTTTCCTCATGTGGGTGTAATTGCCATGAACCATAAGCAATTACGTGTCGATCTTGCATGAGAATACAGCCTAGTCCTTGTCGCGAGGCGCCGCAATAGATAACAAAGTCCTTAGAAATCTGGTGGTACCAAAGACGGGAGCAGAGGTTAAACGTCTTTTCAGTTCCTGGAAACTGTGTTCACATTGTGGAGTCCACTCGAACTTTTTATCTTTCTTGAGGAGTTCAGTTAGAGGTTTAGCAACTTTGGAGAAGTTCTCGACGAAGCGGCGGCAATAGCTCGCTAAGCCAAGGAAACTCGAACTTGCTTGACCGATTCAGGTGGAGTCCAATTAAGGACGGCTTGAACTCGTTCGGGGTTTACAAAGAATACCTTTACCGAAATTACATGTCCTAGATAGGTCACTTCGCAGCCAAAATTCGCATTTAGAAAACTTGGCATAAAGGCGATGCTCTCAAGTTTCATCAACACTAGCCTTAGATGTTCGGCATGTTCTTCCTCATTCTTGGAATAGATGAGTATGTCATCGAGGTAAACCACGACGAATTTATCCAAATATTCCATGAAGATTGAGTTCATTAACCGGAGAAAGTGGTCATGCGTTGGTTAGACCGAAGGACATGACGGTGTACTCGTATTGGCGTAACGAGTAACAAAAGCCGCTTTGGGAATGTCCCGTTTGGATTTTGATTTGATGGTAGCCTAACCTCAAATCTATCTTAGAGAAGCCGAGGATCCTGCGAGCTGATCATACAGATCGTTGATCCTGGGGAGCGGATACTTGTTCTTAATTGTGACCAGGTTGACGGGTCGATAATCCACAACCATCCGATCCGTACCATCCTTCTTCTTGATGAAGAGTTCGGGGGAAGCCCAAGGAGATGAACTAGGACGGATGAAACCCTTTTGCAAGGCCTCATCGAGTTGTTTCTTAAGTTCGGCTAGTTCTAGGGTGCCATCTTATAGGGTCTTCTAGAAATTGGGACAGTTCTGGAATGAGATCTATCACGAATTCAACATCTCATCGGTGGGACACCGGCAATTCTTCTGAAAGACATCCGGAAAGTCACGGACTACGGAGCGTCTTGAGGTCCGCAATGGACTGGCATTAAGAGAATATAGTTGGCGCTTGGATATTCGGGTCAAGACATTTACTATCCTTCCCGAGGGGTGCGTAAGTTGGACAGTCCTAGAGAAACAATCAATCTTGGCATGATGGGCTGACATCCAGTCCATACCCAAGATGATATTTATATCCGAAGATTTGAGAGCTATCAACGATGCAAGGAAAACAAGTCTGTCGACCTGAATTTCATTACCATGACTTACTCTAGAGGTTTGCCATCTAGAACCCGGAGTAGAAATTTCCATGGTGGAAGGCATGTCACAGAATGCGGTGTTATGCAAGCGAGCATAGTTTTCGGATATGAATGAATGAGATGCTCGATGTCGAAAAGAGCGGATGCCGGGTGGCAATTAACAAGAAGCGTGCCGAGCACGGCGTTGGGATCTTCTTGGGCCTCCTCACCGAGACACAATTAACATGGCCACGTCGCGGTGGTGGCGGCAGGCATAGAACACCTTTCTCGCTGGCTTGCCACGGCCAACAGCTTTGCAGGCTGGTTGGGGTTGGTGCAGGGACAATCGCGCATGTAGTGGCCTGATTCCCCACATTTGAAGCACGCCACGGGTTGGCGCGTGAGGGCGTTGCTGGTTGGTCCACCATAGGGCCTAGCTGGTGCATCTTCTTTGAATCGGGCGAGGCGCTGAAAGGATGGCCTCGGTGTGAATCTGGATGGCGAGCGATATTAGGCACCCACACACGGCGCTTCGTGGTCCAAAGGCCGGATGAGGAACCTATATCACGACCATGCTTGCGTGTTGCTTGAAATCGGTCGACCAGTTTGGCGCTGATGGCTTTGTTAACAAGCTTCGGAAAGAGGTGCACTCATGCGAGCGGAGATCTCGGCGAAGTTCGGGCTAAGTCCCTTGCGGAACCTTGCTGTTTCTTGGCGTCGATGGAGACCTCTTGATTGCATAACGTGCGAGATTACGAACTCTCTACTATAGGCGTCCACGGAGAGCGACCTTGGGTGAAAATGCGAACTCCTCACGTTTGCGATCCATGAGACCCTCCGAATGTGATGTTCACGGAAAGCCTCGCTGAATTCTGCCCAAGTAGTGACATGGCCAATCGGGCGATAGCCATATAATTCTCCCACGAGATCGGGGGGGCCTTGAGATGATATGCAGCAAAGGTGACCTTGTCCGCCTCGGCTACCAAAGGCTGAAACGCAGCTTGTGAGTGATCTTTGCGAAGCCGATCATCAGCGTCGAGGGCTCGGCGGAGTGGTGGAAGGTAGGTGGGTGTAACTTGATGAAGTTCTTGGCGACACCAAGTTGTTTCTCGATGATGGGCTGTGTTTTGTTCGATCACGCTCCGACAAGCGGTTGGTCTCCCATTTGTTTCTCTCGGCCTCTAGCATAACCCGGCCGAGAAGGAGGGTGAGGCAGGTTTGCTTCTCCAACTCCATCGCCTTGACCTGCTCTGGCGGAGCAGGGTTGTTCTTGAGTGTTAACCATCCTAGGAAAACAAGACAAGGATTTAGTCCAGGATGGCAAGATTCCGACATAGAAGTGTAGAATGTAATGGATAACTTCGGAATGCGAGATGATCATCCGTATGACATGGTAGATCTGAAACTGCTTCTTTATTCCATCGTCATACACACCATACAAGGTTTAGTACAAGACCAAACAAAGTACTACTACGGTGAAAGGAAGATTACATCTCATCGGAGGCACACCAAGCTCCTATACATTATTTTTGTTACACCTCCGGATTAGTACACACTAAGTCATATTCCACGAGTCACGCAGGCGGTGGAAATACAAGCTATTACAATACTAGCGAGACTACTACTAACTCGAGGCGTCTCCGTAGTAGTTCTCATAGAAGTCTCCTCCGTAACACAGGAGTTCAGCGTGGTCGTCAAGGAACAGGCGGTCTGAGGAGCTGTGGACCGTAAGGGCACGGTGAGGTCTTGGACTTCTGAACGGTGGCAAGCGAGGACCACGAGGTGGGGTGATGCCCCCACATCACGCCAGATCCATCATGTCCGCAGATCAGCCCCGACAAGATACAAATCTCTCATATCCATATAACCAGCTTGAGCAGCCGGTGCAAAAGCGAGTCAAGGTAGCCCGGTGATCAAGACGGGCATTGAAGAGCTCCATCCTCAAGGCCCGACTCTCTCGGTCCTTGTCCTCGAGCAGCTCAGCGGTAGTACGGGTTAGGGAGTCCTCTGATGGAATCGGCATAGATGGCTCGAAGATAACCAAACGCTCGAAGTGAACTCGGCATATCTACCGAATTCGGTGTTGCGGAGCAGCCCATCTGGCTCGTATAATGGTCATCATGGAATATGCAGCATCTTGTACCGCCATATCAATAGTAACACCAAGCCCATAGGAGCTGTGAAGGGCCTCGGTGCAACCAGGATAAGAGGGAAACACCCTGACAGTGCAAAGATACTGACTTTGATTAAAGTCTCGATACTGTTCTTCAACTGTGTACTCGGGATACCAACGATATCCCGCTTCGATCATAATCCGAACTAGCATCGCTGTATGACCGGTCACCCCAATGCATCTGGTCGGACGAACCACTTGATTTTGCTCACGTGTGGCCATCTGGAAGCATAACCACAATGCAGAGACATTAGAGTTTCCAACAGAATTTGGACAGCATAACGTCTGTAAATGCTCAAAGGATTGAGACATTTCACAAGGAATTGCATAACCACTCCACAATTTCATATCAAGGTTCTGGGTCCAATTAGTAACACAACAGGATAATAAGACTGAACCAGGCTTGTAATCATCAAACCTACAAGGTACTACTGATTAGTAACGCGTGAGCCTAATAAAGAGAAGAGGTCCTAATCCTTAACCCCCGGTGGAAGAATGGACTGACTCAGATCAGAATGTCATGAGGTAAAGGAGTAAAAAGAGCCTTACGTACCATCCCACAATCAATTCCCCTACATATAACTAAAGCATTTCTAGACTCAACATCGACCGGTTTGGCTTGGAGAACCTCTGAGCAGTCCGGCTCTGATGCCAACGCTGTCGGGACCCGACTCAATGTCACATCGATCTAGCTCAGTAACACATCATATCACTTTGCGGCCTCACGCACGGTATCCCAACGGTGTCGCCTTACCTTGGCCCGGACCGTTTATGCCTTTTGGCACACGTATATGATAGTGTCGCTAGCATCCATATGAAAAGGAGCCCGGCTGACATGACTAGTCGTAAACCCAAAGTGGCACAGACTTACGAGGACAGCATCCATGACCCGAAGATCGAGCGTGTCGGTCATCACAAGTAAGTTCGGGCTGTAGCACTGGCTAGCAGGACTCCGATAAACCGGGCTGTAGCAGGCTAACAGACTCCGGTACTCAATGCGTGACATTTCCCGTAAGGGACGGACACGAGAACGAAGAAGGACACATGCCGCCGCCTAAGTGTTCGGAGCAAGAGCAAGCTACCATGGCTCGGTGGAGACACTAGGAGACATTTCCGGTAAGAGAGGCTACTAAAGATAAACAACTAGATAGTCGGATCCCACACATACCAAGCATTTCAATCATACACACAATATGCTCGATATGTGCAAATACAACAAGGCATCACAACATGACTCTCGACACAAGTACTTTATTTAAAGGCTCGAGAGAGCCATTCATATCATACACACAAGTGCAGGGACACACGACCCACATACAAGTCATACAAGCATACAAGCCACAGCGAAAGTGTTTTGTCTGAGTACGCACAACTAGTAAAATAAAAGAGGCTAGGGTAAGCCAGCTATACTACATGGTCCTTCTCTTGCTCAGGATCACCACAGGCCTTAGTCTACTAAATCGATGTCAGCGTCTCACGAAGAACCCGTCGGAGGGTTTGTGGCATCTTGAAAAATGTAAATTAAAGCAACATGAGTACAAAGGTACTCAAAGAAGACTTACATCGGACCCTACATACATGCATATTATCAAGAAGGGTTGGTGGAGTTATTGCAGCAAGCCAGCTTTGACTCATGGCTAAGCTATCCCACGAGACACCAACTTGAAATAGTTTTGCTTTTCGAGTCCACTACTCATCATTTCAATACACCACCGAGGATCCAACCCGTCTTCCTACGGAGGAGCCATCCTCGGCACTCACGCTTATCTTGAGGCTTTTAGTAGTATCCATTTACTTGTCTATGAACTGTATAGGCAACCAAGTAGTCCTTTACCGCGGACGCGGCTATTCGAATAGATGATGTTAACCCTGCAGGGGTGTACTTCTTCATACATGTTTCCACCACTTAGCGTCTGCACACGACATGTGCTCGGCGGACTTCAAGCGAAAGCCGACGTGGGTGTAGACCACGACCTACCTAGACACTCAAGTCTCTAGTCCAGGTTTATCGCCTATTTGGGTTCCATCTATGAGGAGTTCCGGCCGAAGTCTCGCTCACAGCCCCAAACGATGTGAACAAGGTTCCCGGGATACCAAACGGGCATCCGGTACACCCGGCCACGTACCTACCGCATCACAGCCCACCCCTACGGTCAGCGCTGTCCACGGCCTCCAGTAGGCTACAAACACCAGAAACTACTTGCAACTCCTGGACGGAGGACTAGCGTGAATAAGAAGTCGGCGGGGTCATATTTGAGGCCCAATGTATGGTAGTAGCCGTTTCTTAAATCGCACATACAGATCTCGATTAGCTTAGGGCGGCCTCAATGAAACAACCCACCATGTACTCCTACATGGCCTCTCATCGATACCTTTACCAAATCGTGTTCAACACCTTACTCTCATACCGACTCGATCATTTCACTCTAGCCATCATCCCGATGAACCGGACTGACACGACTCTAAGCATAGCAGGCATAGCAAGGTAGGAACAACACAATCATATGGCTCAATCAACTCCTACACATGCTAGTGGGTTTCATCTAATTCTTGTGGCAATGACAGTCATGCAGAGAAATGGGTTCAACTACCGCAGCACACAGCAGTTTGAATCGCGTTGTCTTAATGCGATGCGAGAGCAGGAGCAAGAACATGGGATTTTATCGATATGATCAAATGGTTGGTTTCTTGCTCGACCAGTCGTTACACGGTATTGTTCTTCGTCGGGGTTATCACGGTACTCCTCGGGGCGAGACTCCGCAGCAGAACACCGATACACAAGCATTACCAAACAAGATGCAACAATATGATGCATGCAATGAGACATGGCAAAATGAGTGCTTTGGGCTAATGCAACTAAGACCAAATGAGTTTGAAGCATTTTGAACTATGGATGCAATTTCCAAACCCATTATGATCATTTAAAGTGCTTAAACTTGTTCTGCCTTAAACAGCAAGTTAGCTTCTGTAAACATGCATGAAACCTGTACAGATGGAAAGATTGGATTTTTCTGATCATTTTTCATATATAATTTGTCTCATTTGGAGCTATGGTTGATTTTATATGAATTTTTGAAGTTTGAAACAATTTACGGAATTTCTGTGTAAAAATAATTCCGATAATTTAAATCTTGCATCGACCTTGCGTCATGATGACGTCGAGGGTCAGCGGGCTGGTCAGTCAAACTGACCAGTGGGTCCCATGTCGATGGGGTTAGTTTATTTAGAATTTAATTAAAACTAAACTAGATTAATTAGCGAGTGGGCCCACATGTCATGGACCCGAAGTCGACTGGGCCCACCGTGGTCAAACCGGGTCAAACCCACCGGCGTTTAGCCGGCGAGCCACGCGGCGGCGAAGTGGTTTTAGCCGTTCCGCCACCAAATGGGGCGCGGAGGCCACGGAGTCTGTTGAGACGAACCGCAGCTCTTGGCGGAGTCCGTTGGGCTCGGGGTGGCGGAGTAAGCGCCGCGGCGACTTTGGCGCCACCGGGCTCGGGTGGCGAACTCGTCTGGGGTGTGCGGTGAGGTGCGTGGAGTGCGTGGTTAGCTCGGCGCGATGTGGTGAACGCGTTAGACACGGTGGGAAGGCGGAGTGTGGCGGGAGCACGTCGGCGGCGAGTCTGCGACGGCGCGTGTGCGTGAGCTTCGTGCGGTCGTTGTGGTGCAGGGAGCGAGAGGAGAGGTAGGGAAGGTAGCTGAGCTCACAGAGCTCACGTAGAGGCCGCCAGTGGTCGGGGACGAGCTGCAGCGGCGGCGGCGGCGAAAGGATCTCCGGCGGTGGCGCTTGGCGAAGCTTGGTGCGGCGGCTTGGCACGGCGAGCGAGGGCTTGGCTAGCTTCGAAGTAGTGGGCGGCGGAGCTCTGGACACGGTGGCGCGGCGTGGGGTCGACGGAGGACGCGGCTCTGACGGTGGTCTTGGCGGCGGTGGCGTCGGCCATGGCGTGGGGAACAAGGGAGACGAATCGGGAGGTGCGGGGTGTCAGGGGTGCGGGAGAGAGCGAGGCGATCCCGGCGTGGCAAGGCGAGAAGCGGCGAGACAGCGAGCAGGTCGTGGCACCCATGCGGTGCTCGCCGTCGAGCACCTGGCTACTGCACAGTCGGCAAGCAGCTGTTTGGCCTGCGGCTAAGGCTGGGCGGCCAGTGGGCTGGCCAAGGGCGAGCGCCGAGTAAGTCTGTCACCTTTTCATTTTCTTTTTCTATTTTTCGCAACTTTGTTGAGTTTTTAAAATACCGAAAAGGTTCTAAAATTCACCAAACTGCTCATGGTCCATTGTTGGAATATTTCCAACATGAAACATTTAGTTTGGAGATATTTGGACATTTGAAATATTTTATAAATTTAAAATGCCCAAATTCAAATAGCTATGATTTAATTCAAAGACCCTGGGATGACCTAGGAAATTGTGCATCACTTTTGGCAAAGCTTCTGGACCAAGACAAAAATGATGGACATTTTAGAAGGGCATTTCAGGTTCATCGAAAATATTCTTAGTAAACCCTAGTTGTTTGAGGAGGGGGTGGGGTTACGGCAATCCCATTTCAAGTTTCTGTTGAAAAAAATAGACATGATGCAACACTCTAATGCATGAACTAGCTAGGGTGTGACAGGTGAATAGCACATTGAATCCAAAGTCAGCTAATCTAGACACGGAAAGTAAATTGTATCCAAGTGATTCAACAAGCATGACATTTTGAATAGAGCTATCATGAGATATGGCCACCTTACCAAGGCCAAGTACCTTACCCTTGGAGTTGTCTCCAAAAGTCACAAACTTGCGTGGACCATCGTTCTTTGCAAGCTCTCGAAACATGTCTTCGTCTCCGGTCATGTGATCGGTGCATCCACTATCAAGAATCCACTCTTTTCCACCGGATATGTAGTCTCTTAGATTCGCCATAAGATTGAGACTCTTCATGATCTTGTCTAGCTCGGTGTTCGAATCGGAGTAATCATCATCATGCTCATGCTCATCATCATATTGACCCATAGATAGTTCATCATCAACACCTAGGTCAATTTGACAGCTACTTGCATTAGTTTTGTCAATGTGACAATAATCATTGGAATGCAATACAAGAGCATTTCTAATTAGAGCATTAACAAGACAAGGATCACCCTTCTTTTTCATAAGATCACGAAGCTCAAATAAGCATTCATCAAAGTTGGGATCATTGGGGTGCATCATGTCAAATTCAATAGTCTTGTATAGAATTTCATCAAGACCTCTCAAAGAGTAGTCCGGATAAAGTTCTTCCAAGAACTTCCACATAGCATAGGCGCACTCGAAGTTTGTGACAAGCTTAAGCAAGTTATCGGGCAAACCTCTAATGATAAGATTTACAGTTCTAAGGTTCTGAAGCAAATCAAGCTCTTCATCCATGGTAGGGTGCAAGGGGTCAAATGGAGGCACATATGGGGTTTCAACATATTTGCATAAGTTATACATCTTAAAGATAATAAGCATTTCAATCCTCCACGAGTTATAGGACACTCCATCAAGAATAGGCACTCTATGGCTAACACTCCCAAGCGTGAACACGTCCATCTTCCTCCAATGGTGTGTAAACCAAAGCAATGGAGACCAAAGCTCGATACCAATTGTAGGATCGAAGAAGGTGAGAGTGTCTAGAGGGGGGGTGATTAGACTACTCGACAAGATAAAAATTATGCCTTTTGACAAAGACAAGTTTTTGCCAGATTTTGCATCACACACAAGTCAAGTAGCATACTACACATGCAATTCTAGAGTATGGGCAGCGGAAAGTAAATTGCACAAGTAGTAAAGAAAGTGGAGAAGATCAAGCGCAATTTGGAACACGGAGATTTTTTCTCGGTGGTTCCAATAGGTGGTGCTATCGTCAATCCACGTTGATGGAGACTTCAACCCACGGAGGGTAGCGGCTGCGAGAGTCCACGGAGGCTCCTCCCACGAAGGGTCCACGAAGAAGCAACCTTGTCTATGCCATCATGGCATCGCCCACGGAGGGCTAGCCTTACTCATGTAGATCTTCACAGTAGGCGATCTCCTTGCCCTTACAAACTTCTTGGTTCAACTCCACATCTCGTGGAGGCTCCCAAGCGACACCTAACCAATCTAGGAGGCACCACCCTCCAAAAGGTAATAGATGGTATTGATGATGATGAACTCCTTGCTCTTGTGCTTCAAATGATAATCTCCCCAACACTCAACTCTCCTCACCGATTTGGCTGTGGTGGAAGAAAGGATTAAGTGGAAAGCAACTTGGGAAGGCTAGAGATCAAGCTTCATATGGTGGGAGTGGAGCAACTTGATCTCAACACAAGGGTAGGTAGTTTTCTTCTCGAGAAATGTAAGGTAGGAGTGGTAGTTCTTTACGATGGCTCTCTCCACGAGTGAAGAGGGGGTGGAGGGTATTTATAGCCTCCACACAAAATCCAACCGTTACACACATTTGACCAATCTCGGTCGGACGAAGTTGACAACTCGGTGAGACCGAAAGTTCAAATCATGTGAGCGTTGGGATTTTCGGTGGGACCGAAAATACAAACTCGGTGAGTCGATTCGTCCAAAGACAAGAGCTTGCCAATCTCGGTGGGACCGACTTCATCATCTCGGTGACACCGATTTGATGACGAAGATTCTGAAGCTTGGCAACTCAAGTTTCGGTGAGACCGAGTTGAGAATCGGAAAATCCGAGATTTCTAGGGTTTGGCTTTATGGCTGAGGTGGTTCATCTCGGTGTGGTGAGTTTAGGAAATCGGTGGGACCGAGATTACTTATGAGTGTATGTGGTAGTGAGAGTTGCTGATAGTTTAGGAGATGTATCACTAAGCACTTTGAGCAACGGATCATCAACATAACCTCATCCCTTTTAATAGTATTGGCTTTCCTATGGACTCAATGTGATCTTGGATCACTAAACCAAAAATGGAGTCTTGAGCTTTTGCCAATGCTTGCCTTAGCATTTTGTGGGGTCCACCTCTTCAGTCCTTTTGCCATGCCAATGTGATTGACCTTCCTGAAACATACTTGATAAAAGTATTAGTCCAACCACAAAGTATGTTGTCATTAATTACCAAAACCACCCAGGGAGCAAATGTGCTTTCAAACGCCAGTATGCCACACTGTAGCTTTACACCACATAATTGCCCACTCACTGTAGCCAAATTTTAATTACATGAGTAGGATGGTTATTTTTGTATTACCTTGTGATGGTAGGAGTAATATTTTTTCAAAAACAGCCCTTAGGAAATCTCGAGGACGAGACTTTTCTTAAGGGGGGTAGTGTTGTAAAACCCCCAAAAATATTAGCCATTATTTATCAATTAAAATTTTGCGAGGAAATTGATTTTTTATTTTCTGGATTTTTCTTTTGATTTCAGAACCTCTCTTTTCTTCGACATTGTGGAGTTTTTTCCCAAGTGAAAACTTTCCAAAAATATTATTGGACTTGTATACCCTCTCAAGAAAACATTTCTTTTATCAGTGGATTATTTATACAAGTATTTTCCCTGAGCTATATTTCTCTTGAAAATGATTTTTCATAAGTTTTAGGGCCCCTTTTGCACTGCAACCATTTGATAAATGCATTTAAAATTTTCACCAAAATTTGGGGATGTCATGTGGTGTTTTTAAATCACTCTAATGCAAAAATATCTTTTATTCACTGGAGATTTTATGCTCTACCCCTAGTTTTCAAAACTGGTCCACTTGGTAAAATTGCACTACAACCTATTTAAATATTTCTTTAAAACTTCCACCAAAATTAGGGGATGTTAGTAGGAGTATATTATTCAAATTTATGCAAAAACCCACTGGCGTTCTTTGAAAAATTTGAGCAAATCATCCTCTTTTGCTCTCTGGTCCAGTTGTGTGTTTTCTACTGCAGCCCTATTTTATTTTGCTCTAGTGCCCATGATCTTTCTCCTACTTATTAACCACCCTACAAAACCCTTAATATCAGGAGAGTGGACCCATTGGAGTATTTTTGGTCCATGAAACTATGCCCTTTACTTTATGTCCAGAATTGGTTTCCTCAAAAACTTGCACTATCAAGTTTCTTGTTTTGCCCAACTAATCTTGCCAACCTCTTCATCATCTAAAGGCACTAGGATCTGGGGATTTTGACCACCCCAAGAGTTGCCTAGATGCCCTTAGCATTTTGTCAAACACCTTGTGTGCATAGCCAACTTTGCATGGTTTTTAGTTTGCACATTGGATTACTTGCTTTGCCTAACCGGCATGTCCCATGGCTTTACCCTAGCCTATAGCCCCACCCTGCTACACCTCTTGTGGATTGGAGCCACCTGGCATGCCTTGGCATTTTGCCGAACATGTAGTGTGCGTGCTCTGGGCGTGCCCAGAGCGCACGTTTTGCACGCGCGAGCAGCCAAGCCGACGCGTCTCACTGCCGCCTCCCCGCGCTCGTTCTGGTCCTTCCCCACTCACAGCCAGCGCGCCCCGACCCCTCCCTCGCCGCAGAGCCGCCCCTGGAGCTCCACAGCGCCACCGTCAGGTCGGCCGTGGCCACTAGCGCCTAGCCATAGCAGGCTGCTGCCCTGGACGGCGCTGCCCATGCCATACGCGTGCGCCAGCTACCCTCCAGAGCAGCCCGAGCTTATCCAAGAACGCGTCCACTAGCGCCCGTTGCCACCACGCACCCCCTACTGCAACAGAACGACGGTACTCGGCGTTCTTATCCACAGCCGCGGAACCGACCTAGTTACACTATAAATGGAGCCCCCCCCCCCCCCCGCTCATCCAGACCCCCAGGCAACCTCAGGCGATCCCTTTAGAGCCCCCACGGCCAGCAATCGACGAAGGAAGGCTTTGTTCCTCGACTCCGATCAGTTCGGCCGCCGCCATGCTCCGGCTCTGTTCGTCGCGAGAAGGCACTCCGCCGTCCTTCCAGCACTAGAGTTCGATTCCCCATGGCCTTGCGGAGCCGCCCCACCTCTCAAACACGATCGGGAACCACCATATCCCAAACCCCCAAATCCTCCCGAAGCCACCTCCGCCGCGGAGCTCACCGTCGGTGACTCCCTTCATCCCCGCCAGCCTGTCGACCACCGTGAGGACTGCCCTGGACTGGCGGATCCATCCCCGCCCTCAGAACCCCGCGGGGAACCACCGTTCGTCGACGGAGATCACCGGAGTGCCGCCTCCGCTCGGGCAGAGGAGAAATGAGGGAGGGCGACTGGTCAAACCTGACCAGTGGGGCCCATGGACCCACTGTCAGTGACCCTGAGTCGGTCCACGCTAGCGTAAGTGGAGGCGTAAAACCAAAGTACGTCTCCTACGTGTTCTTTTATACGAAGCGTTTTTTTTTTCTTTTTCTGTTTTATTTAAAAACAGAAATTTGACTAAACTTTGACTCGACATATCTTTTAAAATAAAACTCCAAATGAGTTGATTCTTTTTCCTACCTATCTCAAGTTTCACCTAGCTTATTTTAAGATTTATTTCAAAAACAATTAGGAACACTTTTTTACTATTTTTTTAAAGTTTGTGTTAATTTGAATATTTTCAAAAACAGGATTTTGAAGAAGAAGGCAACTTTCAAAAGTTTTGGAATGCGCCCTGCCTCTCCACAACTTGAAGGCAAGCATTCTGAACCCTGGCATAATATTGTCATGTTTTGTTTGATACGGTTACAACACCCTTGTCTCGGAGTTTTCCTTATTTTATGTGTTGATATGAACATACTCATAAGTGCATATTGATGATTCTGTGCTATTGGAATTTGATACGTTGTGATAGCAATCACCCTCGTATGCCTTTCATGCATATCGGAAGAAATCTGGGAAAGCCTCTATCTTGTGTAGACACGAGCTTGTCTCCGGTCTTCATCGAGACGGTTGTGTCTGATATGGCATAGTAAGGTATGATGAGTGGTGATTCTCTCTGTTGGTTGAAATATATTTGTTATGCTAATCATGTAGGGAATACTTGAACCCTCCTGAGTTGACTGTAGATCGAGTCTTGTTCCAGTAACCCCCATACTTGTTTCGTACTACCACTTGTCCCTGCCATAGGTAAGTGCAGTTCGATAAGTTGTCAACCCCTTTCTAGCACACACCATATAGAGAGGCCATGGTGGGAGATACCGGCTCCATCCGGTAGGCATGCCACCTGGTCCGGGGGCATGGGTGTTTCCGGTTTTAGCCGAGGGGGTAGCTCCCCTAGTTTGCGCGCGTTATAAATTTTGTGATCCCATGCTACTCGAGGTTGTAGCCTCCCCACTTAGAGTTTTGCTTAAGGAGTGTCGTGGGTGATTCCAGACACCGATAAGTCAGGCTGGTGTGTGCGGTTAGGTGTGTTTTCAATTAAAAGACCGTGGACGGAATTAGTCCCGACGGACTAAAGGAATCTGTTACCCGTGGGTAAAGAGTACACCCTCTGCAAAGATTATATCTATTCGAATAGCCGTGTCCATGGTTAATGACTACAGTCTGGGTTGGGTCAAGTGTCGGTCTTCGAAGGAAAAACTGCTAAAACAGAACATGGATCATGGCTTGTGACTCATGATGATTATGCTTATTATTATTATGTACTAACCCTTTATATTATTTGAATTATTGAGTATCCCTGGGGCGGTTCTACCTCCTGGATATTCACTGTGATTATTCTCTTATAAGCCCTTTATGTGGTGTCGCTCGGGCCTTTGTTATAACTTGCTTGTCATTTAAATTACTTATAAGCCCTTTATGTGGTGTCGCACAGATGCCCGACTGTGGCATGTTTGTTATTGATTTACTTTATAAGCCCTTTATGTGGTGTCGCACGACGCCTTGATATAGCATGTTTGTTATTTATTTACTTTATAAGCCCTTTATGCGGTGTCGCCTGACGCCTCGATCGTATGGCATGTTTGTTATTGATTTACTTTATAAGCCCTTTATGTGGTGTCGCACAGACGCCCGACTGTGGCATGTTTGTTATTTATTTACTTTATAAGCCCTTTATGTGGTGTCATTATCCTTTCGAGGCGTCGCTTCAGACACCCGAACGGTCCATTTTATTTCTACTCCATTATTGCATATTCATGTTGTGTATAAATAAACTGCGTGCATGCATCATGGATTTTATTTTGTGACTGACGTTGTGATCATAGAATATTTTAGAGCATGATTATCATTTGTATATTATACCTGTGTTCATAATGCTTGCGAGTACTTTCAAAAGTACTCACTGGCTTGTCCCTGGCTATTGTCTTGGCCAGATTTCTTGCATGGAGAGGAGCGTTGCGATGACAGCCCCGAAACCTATGCACTGGTGATAGTAGTCTCGCGAAGATAGGAGTTATCCAAGTCAGCTGTTCCTATGGCAAATGGAGTCCCACAGACGCTGATGAACCACAAACTGCTTCTGCCATCAACCACTAGAAACCTTGTGTTGTACTCATTGGCCAGAATGGTCTTGTACTACATATTATGTACTTTGCTTGGAATTTCTGTATCAAGTTTGTGCCTCATCAGCTAACAGTAATCCTGGGGCTGGTGAGCACAAGGGCCATTTTCTGGGAAATTAATATCCCGAAAATCCGGTCCTGACATCAGCCATTTGAAGCGGTGATGGAAGTATCTGGAGTGAAAACAAGGTATTCAGAGCAGACAATGCTACCTGCTGAAGCAGACATCTTGCTGGTTACGGAGAGCTCCTTCGAGCAGGATTCAAAGAGTGATGACCAGTCCTATTTCCCCTTGAGGTCTATGCTCAAACTTTGCAGGGTTATATTACCCATGTCATGCATGTTGTCTTGCATTGCTTAGTTTTTACATCATATATGGATTGCCATCTGCTTACTTGCTTACTATATAAATCATATGTTTGAATTATATCATGCCATCATGTTTACATACTACATACACATCATCTATCTGAATTATGGCATGCTAACCCATTTAATAAAGACATCATATAGTTATATCATCTCATCCTGTTTAGTGTTTACAGTCATCATATTTTGAATTATGGCATTATATCCATGAATGTATGTGAATTATGGCATGCCAACATATTTGATATACACATTATATAGTTATATCATGTCATCCTATTTACATAGTCATCATATTTTGAACTATGTCTTTCCATCTTTTTTAGTTAGCCATCATAATGTGAAATTTTGTCATGCTAACCTGTTTAGTTAGCCATCATATATGTGAAATTGTGTCATGCTATCCTGTTTGGTTAGGCAACATAAATATTAATTATTTCATGCCCTCTTTTATTCCCCACTATCCATTGCACCTGTCTATCATACAATGTCCATACTTTCAATTACTTTTCTTGTTTATCAGCCATTTGAATTGGAGAGGGTGATGGCAGTATCTGAGGGAGTAACAACACGGTCTTCAGAAAAGATAGTGCTACCAGTTGATGCAGATAGAACCATAGATGTACTTGCCCAAGGACTAGATCCACCACACATAACCCAGACTCTCACAGATTGTACCCCTACCCAGTTGGGCAGAGAACCAGCTACACCCCTTCTAACCCCAACCCCGGCAGATAGTAAACCAGTTCCAGTTGACACAACACCGTCTCCATCACAGATCACACAAACACAAGCAGTTAGTAAGGGAACTACAGTGCCCAAAGCACGAGGACCACCACTCCGAATCCCAGCTCAACGCTTAAAGGAGAAGAAGATTTGTTCTCAGGTCAGGTTCTGTAGCTATGGTTCATACTCCTTTGCTCTTGCATTACTGTACATACTCATACCAACTATTTTCAAATTTGAAGGATGGAATTGAAACTCCAATGGTGCAACAGGTATGTTTTAAACCTGTTTCTTTAACTAGTTTGCTATTGTAACCTGCTCTATGTTGATTTCAATTTCAATTGAATAAACAATTATGTTCTCATGTCATGCCCATTACAAGTGTTGTTATTGCTCTATAGTTTCCCACAGTTATATTCTGTCTATTCTGCTTTGTCTTGAACAAATATTATTTGAACTGTGTCTCTGTCTTGATTTGGCAACAAAAACTAGAATGATATAGACCATAAGGTGACCATGGTACATAGATAAATGTTTGTTTCATGCTTTTATCCTGTCCACTTTACAACTAAACTCATTTATCAAAATGAGTTTCATATACACCATGGCAAACCTGTGATGTGTCTGCTTGTTTCTCTTTTAGAATGCGGACAAAATATTAGAGAACAGTACCGCGTTATGCAATGGTAAATGAAGTAACGCATATAAGGTTCAAGATAGTGAGACATCCCTGTTGGTGTCCAAGAAAGCCGATAAAAACTATCTTGACGACAGTGAGAGAACCCAAAAGTCCTATCTTGATGTAGTGTTCGAGTTACTGGCCACTACTACTAGCACAAGATCTTCGAACTCGCTGCCCGAATCAGTTCGTCTTCTTGAGTCTCAACTTCAAGTTGAAACACATCGATCAGATGTCTTTGTGACAGAAGTGAAGGGTGAGGAAGTCCTGCGGAATTCAGATGCATATTTTGTGGTGCAACAAACAATATTTGGAGGATTTAAGCACCAAACAAGGGAAAGTTAATATGCTTGCCAAGCATTTTGCCGACATTATGGGTACCAGGATATTGTTTCTTGAGATCTTGAATAGGTTTGATTCTGGATTTGTTAAGCTGCGACGTTTATTTGCGCTGGTCGCCAACTTTGACAACTAGTGTATATGATATGCTGCTTTGTTCCTATATTTGCCTTTGGTGGCAAACTTTGATGCCAGATGGATGTAATATGTGTAATAGCTGTGATAGCCTAGCGTTAGTTGCTTGCTTATTTATTTTCTTGTTGTCTTGTTTATTTGTTTGCTTGTAGTCATTGCAGTTATTTTTCCACGGTTTGCTAGTGGCTGCAATAACCTATTTTTTAAAACTAGGCCACAATAACCATGGGCTAATATTTAATGTAGTAACACTTGGCCTTCTACGGGCCGTAGAAACAGTGGGCCTTCTATAGGCCATAGAAACAATGAGCCTTCTATGGGCCGCAGAAACAATGGGCCTTCTACGGGCCGTAGAAACAATGGGCCTTCTACGGGTCGTATCATCAATGGGCCTTATACAGGCCGTATGATTGATTGGCCAAACATGGGCCAATAACAGACCACATTATGGCCGTAAACGGGCTAGAGTTCGAATCATCCGTTCATGGGCCGACCATAACGGGCCATCGTTAGTAGGACATATTTGATGAAGCTATGAAAACGGCCCAACGTATTAACCGACCACAAACGGGCCGACTGTAACCACGGGCTGAATTTGGCCCACAAGCAGAAAATGACAATAATGGGTCATAAGTAATCGAATGCTGGAAATGAGCCCAAGAATAAATGGGCTCTGAGAAGGCCGAAAGATAACATGTGCTGGAAACGGCCCGATGGAATAACGGGCCATTAATGGGTATAAAGTGATACACTGTTCATTACGGGCCAGTTTCACCACGGTCCGTTAATGGGTATAAAGTGATACACTATTCATTACATGCCAGTTTCACCACGGGCCGTTAATGGGCCAAGAGTTACAAAGAGTCTCATATGGGCCGAAAGACGTCATGGGCCATACATGGGCCAGAAGAGAAAACGGGCTGGAATCATATTGGATGGCCCAGACGACGCTACTGGGCCTAATTCAGATAGGGCGTAACGGGCTTGGGTTAGCGGGCTGTAAATGGGCTATATGCAAACAGGCCGTTAACAGGCTTTCCATGGGGCAGCCCGCCACCTTTTGACAAAGTCAAACGGGCTGGCCTTTTCACAGGAATGGGCCTCTGTTGGGCCATGCCACGTGTCGACGTATCATAGGCGGTGAGGAGTCCTAGACTAGGGGTGTCGGACAATTTGGACTATCATCGTCCGCGGACTCCAAGACTACTGAAGATGCAAGATTGAAGACTACATCTGTGTTGGGATGGGACTTTCCTTGGCGTGGAAGGCAAGCTTGCAATCTGGATATGTAGATCTCCTACCATTGTAACCGACTCTGTGTAACCCTAGCCCTCTCCGTGTCTATATAAACCGGAGGGCTTTAGTCCGTGGACACAACATACATTACAACAATCATACCATAGGCTAGCTTTAGGGTTTAGCCTCCTTGATCTCGTGGTAGATCCACTCTTGTACTACCCATATCATCAATATTAATCAAGCGGGGCGTAGGGTTTTACCTCCATCGAGAGGGCGAACACAGGTAAAACATCGTGTCCCTTGTCTCTGTTACCATCCGCCTAGACGCACGATTCGGGACCCCCTACCGAGATCCGCGGTTTGACACCGACATTGGTGCTTTCATTGAGAGTTCCTCGTATGCCGTCACCGATAGGCCGATGGACTCTTGACCAACAATGCTGTCGGTGAGATTTTTCTCCCGAGCGAGATCTTTGTATTCGGCGGTTCCTTGCTGAACTAATTAACTTGGCCATCCGGAGCGGATCGAAAGCTTCGCCCCGGCCGTCGAGTCGATTCGGAAGCCTAAACTTCACGACCGACATCTGCGGGGACTTGATTCTCGACGGGCTCGAGCCACAGCCAAGCGTGCCGCACTGTTATGATGGGCATGATCTAGCTCACATCACGAGCGAGTGCCTTGGTAGCCGCCTGACAATCCGCTCTAGCCACGAGGCCGGAGCCGATCGCCCGGATCAAGGACGGTGGTTGGACACCGCCTCGGGGACTCCAACTTCCACGGCGATGGAGCTGAACACTACCCCTGTCCCTCGCGAAGCTCGTGACTCCAAGGTGCCGGACTCCTTGCCGGACTCCGGACCTCCCGCGCCCGTGCCAATCGAATCGGATTGGGCGCCGGTTATAGAATTCACCACCACAGACATCTTCCAACACTCGCCCTTTGGCGACATCCTAAATTCGCTAAAGCATCTCTCGCTATCCGGAGAGTCCAGGCCGGACTATGGCCAAGATGGTTGGGATCACGGACGACAAAGAAATTCAGAACCCACCCACCACCCACTTTGTAGCCACATCGGCGATCTAACCGACATGCTAGACTATGACTCGAAGACATCGGCGCTATGGGCGGCGATGCCGAGGCGAACGAGAACTAGCACCTCAGAGGCTTTGGAAGACCACCTCGTCATATGACATATACATGGTGGACACCCCAAAAACGAGGGGCGGCAAAAAAAGCGGCGGAGGCAGATTCTTTAAAGAAGCAGCCCAAACGCCCGGCATCGGCAGCGCCGCTCTAAATCCCGCCACAGCAAGAATGGAGATTCGACACAGGAGATAATAATACCCGAGAGTGTGCGAAGATAATCCCTCGGCAAGACTCGGCACAAGAGGATGCGAAGCAAGCCCTCATGAGAGGCGACAGACGAAGATGTCGAGGATCATAACTATATGCCTCCCTCAGGGGCGAGGCAAGCCTCAGACGATGAATTAATTCGTCGTGCCCGAGATCCCGTCGAACAAGGCGTTTCAAGCGCGGGCTTATCGCCACGGCAAATAGCCTATAGAAAAAGCAGCAACAGACTTCAAGCTGATCGGGACTGGCGATCGATGGACCGAGGTCCTCGCGGCGAAAAGTATAAACTTCGAGCGCCCTCAAAAGCTACCCAAGGCGCAAGTTGCTCCCCGACTAGAGGATGAAGCGTACATACCTTCATCTCCAGCGCAAGATACGGTAGACCGACCACCACGTGGTCGCGACAGAGAGGCATCCAGGCCCTCAACCAGCACCGTACCGCGGCATCGCTCCAAAAGTACGAACCCAAAAGGGAACGCGCCGGACTTGCAGGACGTATTGGAGGACAAAGCAAGGTAATCCAGATCCATCTACGGATCACGAGGGGCCCCACGACCCGCGACGAATACCGTCACGCCGGATACAATAACCCCGGCTGGGCCGAACATAGCAGACAACGCTCTTTCGAGCTGCGTCGTGATATTGCTCAATACAGAGGCGCCGCACACCCGCTATGCTTCAGCGACGAAGTAATGGATCATCAAATCCCTGAAGGGTTTAAACCCATAAACATCGAATCCTATGATGGCACAACAGACCCCGCGGTTTGGATCGAAGATTATCTTCTTCACATCCATATGGCCCGCGGCAATGATCTCCATGCCATCAAGTATCTCCCACTCAAGCTTAAAGGACCAGCTCGGCATTGGCTCAATAGCTTGCCCGCAGAGTCAATTGGGTGTTGGGAAGACCTGGAAGCCGCATTCCTCAACAACTTCCAGGGCACCTATGTGCGGCCACCAGATGCCGATGACCTCAGCCACATAATTCAGCAGCCAGACGAATCGGCCAAACAATTCTGGACACGGTTCTTGACAAAGAAAAACCAAATCGTCGATTGTCCGGATGCAGAGGCCCTTGCAGCCTTCAAACATAACATCATGACGAGTGGCTAGCCCGGCACGGGGAAAGGAAAAGCGAAATCCATGGCAGCCCTTACATCATTAATGACCGCTTTTGCGGGAGAGGATAGCTGGCTAGCTCGCAGCAACAACCTCCATAAAAATTTGGCGGTCCGGATACTAAGGACAACAATGGCGAATCACGTCGAGTAAAATAAACACCGCGTGCGGTGATGACTAGGAGGATCTGACGATGCGCCGAATTCGAGGCTCTAAACCGGTCGTGGAAGAAGCCATTCAAAAGAACCACTCGGGTCCGTCAATTTGGACAGAATACTCGATCGCTTATGCGGATACGGCACCTGAAAAGCCAGCTAATCACACCAGAGAGATTGCTGGGTGTTCAAGCGAGCGAGCAAGTTAATTGCGAAAACAATGACAAGGGGCTAAACAGCGGCGGCGAGGAGGAGACCCGACCGCCGAACAATAGAGGATGAAGGGTTTCCCCCACAAGTGCGGACGGTGAACATGATTTACGCAACCCATATACCCAAGAGGGAGAGAAGCGTGCACTAAGGGGCGTCTATGCGATGGAGCGATCGCCCAAGTTCAATCCATGGTCCTCTTATCCGATCACTTTTGATCGAAGAGACCATCCGACCAGCATCGCCATGGCGGATTCGCGCGTGGTTTTAGACCCAATCATCGATGGATTCCACCTCACGAGAGTCCTGATGGACGGCGGTAGTAGCCTGAACCTGCTTTATCATGATACAGTGTGCAAGATGGGCATAGACCCGTCAAGGATTAAACCTACAAAGACAACCTTTAAATGTGTCATACCGGTGTGGAAGCCAAGCTATGTGCAGGCTCGATCACACTAAAGTGGTCTTGGATCCGGACAATTTCGGGCGAGAGTTAATCTTGACATAGTCCCGTTTATGCGCGGCTATCACGCTCTGCTTTCGGACGAACCGCATTTGCGAAGTTCAGCGCGTGCCGCGTTATGCATACCTCAAGCTCTAGATGCGAGGCCCTCGTGGAGTCATCACGGTCAGCGGAAATCACGGGCGCTCCCTCGAGCGGAGGAACATCTGGCGGCTCTCGCAGCGAAGTACATAGCAGCCTTTCAAGGCAAATTTTGAGTCCGGTACATTAAGCGGCGGATACAATAAAACTGCGCCCGAAGCAATACCAACCAAGACCACAGCACGATCGAGCCGCAGCGTAGCAATGCGTACGACCCCGCCCTCGCATGATTGCAAAAACAACCCTCGCGTACATCATTCGCCTTGGAGATACCATGGGCGCGGGGAAGGGCACGATCACAATGGACCAGTGCGGCTCGACCACACCAGGGGCTCGCAAGCGTGCCCCCTTTTTATTATTATTATTTTCCTTCTTTGTATACACAGGACTCCGTTAACCAGAGGCCCTGTCCGGCGGTGAACCTGTCGAACTCATGATGCAACAGCCAGGCAAGAAAGAAGGCTGCGACGAACACTTAGGTGGTCTCAATTACGAGCATTAAATTCGATTATATACACCAAGTCCGCAGCTCACCCCTGGAGGGGGACATGTTTAATCAGTCCAAATCCCTTGCTTACCGCACTATTTGTATCGGTCCGCACTCATTGCAGATTTCCTTTAATAAATAATGCAACACTTTTTGACTGAAGTTACATTACTTTTTATATATATGTTCATTACATGACATCTTGCACCCGTATATTTTGGTACGGCCTAATACACCAGGGGCTTATGTTCCCCACGTTATGGTGTGATAAGTCCAAACACTTTCATAAGTCGGCACCCGAACTTATAGCATTATATGAATCGGCTCTGAATCATGTCTTGGGTCAATAGTTGGGTTTGCGGCTCCCACGTTTTGGTGCCTTCGTTCCGTTACGTCGGCTAAGGTGGCACGGGAGAACCATCGCGATTGCGCCCGGTTGATCGGGCGAGCACCTCGATGGAAAGCTAAACTGACCGGCATGATAAGGCGAGACCTGAGTCGTTGTTCGAGAGGTCTTTTGGGTCCTTAAAGAATCACGCCGCTTGGCGAAGTTCGGACAATGTCCGGGTTGCCTTGTTACGTTGTGTTGGCGCCTCCTAGATGGACCCAACAATGGGAACAAGAGTGCTCAAGTTTATCCGAACACCCGGCACTTTCATGACTTGAAATTGAAAACCAACGACTTGCCATCTCTCATATTTCATAAGCGGCCCTTACGAAGGTAATATTTTAAATTAAACAATTTGCCTCTCATATTTCATAAGCGGCATACCAGTAATATTTTAAATTAAACAAGCGTTGCTTAAGGCGCACATGGGGCCCCCCCGGCCTTGGGGTTGGTTTTGGGAAAAGGTTTAAAACCCGGGGTTTTCCCCCCTTTTTTTTGGGGCCCCTTTTTTAAATTCCCCCAAAAAATTTTTTAAAACCCTTTTCCCCCCAACAAAGTTTTCAACGCGGGATAATACATAGCGAGTTTACTCAAAAATTTTTCCAAAAGGGGGTTTTTTTTGGGTTTTTTTGGGAAAAAAAGGGGGACCCCCCAAAAAAAAGGGCCTTTGGCCGCCTGAAGGTAATATTTTAAATTAAACAAGCGTTGCTTTTAAAATTAAAAAAAAATTTAAAACCTAAAAAATTTTGGGAAAAAAAAGGGTTTAAAAAAAAAACCCCGGGAAAAAAAAAAAAAATTTAAAATTCCCAAAAAAAACCAAAAAAAAGGAAAACCTTGGGGGAAAAAAAAAAAAAAACCCCAAAAAGGGCCCAAAAAAACATAAAAGGGCCCAGGAAAAAAAGGGCCCAAAAAATTTAAAAAAAAAAAAAAAGGGCTTTAAAAAAACCCCCCCAAAGGGAAAAAAAAATTTAAAAAATGAAAGGAAAAAAACCCTTAAAAAAAAAAAAAATTAAAAAGTCCCAAAGGACCCCAAAAGCGCACATGAACAAAGTTTTCAGCCGCGAGGATAATACATAGCGAGTTTACTCAAAAATTACGTCTCTAGGGCACTCATCACAATATTTTTCCCCCCGGGGGTTTTAAAAAAAAACCAAAAGGGGAAAGGTTTTTTGGGGGAAAAGGTTTTAAAAACCCCCCCTTTTTCCCCCAAAAAAGGTTAAAAAGGAAAAACAATTTAAAAAATTTTCCCCAATTTTTAAAAACCCCCCCAAAAAAAAAGGAGGGGGCCCCAAGGAATTTCGGGAAACAAATTTTAAAAGCCAAAACCCCCCCTTCCCCCCAAAAACCCCCCCCCGGGAAAAGGGGGGAAAAAAAAAACCCATTCCCCCTTTTTTTCCCCGGGGTTTCCCCTTTCCCCCCCCCCCCTTTGGGGGAAAAAAAGGGAATTTAAAACCCCCCCCCCTTTTCCCCGGGCCCCCTTTAAATTTTTTTTTGGGGGGGCAAAAAAAAAAAGGGAAAACCCTTCCAAACCAACCCAAAAAACCCCAAAAAAACCCCTTTAAATTTTTTAAAAAGGGGCCCAAACCCAAAAAAAAGGGTTCCCAAAATTTTTTTAAAAATTTTAAAAAAAACCCCCCCAAAAATTTTTAAAAAAAAAAAAAAAAAAACCCAAAAGGTTTTTGTTAAAAAAAAAAAAAAAAAAAAAATTTTTTTTTTGGGAATTTAAAAAAAAAAAACAAAAAATTTTTTTTTAAAATTTTAAAAAAAAAAAAAAAAAAAGGGGAGGGGGAAAAAATTTTTTTTATTGTTTTTAAAAAACCCGGGGGGAAAAAAAAAAAACCCCCCCCCCCCCGGGGGGGTTTTTTGGCCAAAGGGGGGCCGGGCCCGGGGCCCGGGGGCCCGGGGGGTTTTGGGGCCCCCCCTTTCCCCCCCGGGCCGAAGGGGGGCCGGCGACCCGGGGGGGGGGTTTCGGGGGGGGGGGGGGGCCCCGGGGTTGGGGGGGGGGGGGGGGGGTTGGGGGGGGGGGGGGGCCGGGTTGGGGGGGGCCCCCGAAAGGGGGGGGGGGTTACCCCCGGGGGGCCCCAAGGGGCCAGGAAGGGGGGGTTCCCGGGAAATTGGGGGGCCCCCAAAAGGGGGGGGGTCCCCCCAAAAGGTCCCCAAGGGGGGGAAAAGGGCCCGGGGGAAAAGGGGGGGGGGAAAGGGGTTTGGGGGCCGGGAAAGGGGGAACCCGGGCCCCGCCGCGGGGGCGGGGGTTTGGCCAAAGAAAGGGGGGGGGGTTTTTTGGGCCGGGGCCCGGGGAAGAGGGGGGGGGGGGGGGGGGGCCCGGCCCCGGGGGCCGGGGGCCCTTTTGGGGGGGGGAAAGGGAGGCCGGGCCCCAAGGGGAAAATTTTGGAATGAATTTAGAATAAACTCTATCTTTAACAATATGCTGGTCGTACCCGAGAGCACAGTGCTCTCTCTGGCTGACCGGTGGGACCGGGGCCTACTGTCAGTCTCTCCTTCTACCTCTGGCTCTCTCTTCTTCCTCTCCCTCGCGCGCTTTCCCGGCTTTCTCCACCGGCGACATCTAGCGCATAGGGCATCTAGGCCGTCTTCGCGGTAGTCTTGCGCGTGCTTCTGCCGGTGTAGTGTGCACTCACCTCGCGCGGGCAGTCTTGCTGTCGGCCTCGCTTTCATGGTCGCCAACACCGGCGATCGGCGGCAGCGGCGCTGGTGGACCTCGTCCACCGTACATCGAGCTCGAGCTATAAAATGACCCGTGGCGTTCTCCTCTTCTTCCTCACACCGCCTCGCTCCTCCTCTCTTCTTCTCCTCTGTTTACGCTGGCGGAGCTCGAGGCGAGGCTCTAATGGCGGAGGTGGTGCCGGACTGATACGTGATCTGCTTTGTCGCGGAGGGCTGGCGGCGATCTTTGGGGCTCTCCGTGCTCTGTCTTGCGATGATCCTTGATGATCGCCGTGATGCTGCTGCTCGGGTGCTGGCTCTCCGTGGTGGCGGTAATCACGAGGAGTAGGCGGGGTGTTCCGGGTGCTAACTGTTGTTAGGGGGGTGGTTAGCCAGATGTAACACCGTTGCAAAGTTTTGCAAACAGTGTAGGTGCTCGGATGATTATGGTCGAGTGTCTGTGGTCGTTGTGCTGTGTGAAATAAAATAATCCATGTCGTGAGAGAATGTATGATGCAGCAATTCGGTAAGGAGAAAACTCATACTAGGATTTCTTCGCGGTTACACAAGTTTATTCACGAAGGAAATTACTTATGTTAGTAGAAACTAGATACGCGACGCACCGCACAAATCTGAGGTACCACGCGTAAGTTACAATGCAAATATAAATGCTGCAAGAACAACAACAGTAGTGACGTCTAAAATGAAAACGGTAACTGGGTGTGGTCCTGATAAAATGTCTCTGGTAAAGGGATACACTCCTCTTCTATCGGAGGCAATGGATTGACCAATCGATGTATGCGTCTCTCCGGGTCGGGCCTTAGTGATCTGCCGATTGCAATCTGAGGATTTAAATCAGCGAGACTCCGGAGATAATCCATCACCCGCTGGTTCAAATGCTCTTGAGCGATGATGTACTGGATGAGGTTGGCCAGAACTGGGTCTTTCTCAATACGCCCACCGGGAAAAGACGTCACTCCTCCGGGTGTTGCACGACTCGGAAAATAATAATATCCGCGTTCACGGGCATAGGGTACCGCGGATCGAAGGCGAGCAATTGCTTCTTCGCAGCATCTTCTATGGCGGTTATGGGGTTGGCATAGATTTCCCCATGAAGGAAACTTCGTTGGATCTTGGTTGGGGTCTATGGGAGGAATGTGTCTTGCTGCCCAATATTCCGAGGTGGATGGGGTGATTCTTGATTTGAACAGCTCGTCTTTGGGGTGGCTGGGTAGAACCCATGATATGCTGGGTAAAGTCCCGCAATATTTTGACAAAGCTACACGGGGTTGCATCCGGGGTTCTCGGATGAATGTTATGGCTCGGCATGACAAGAGATGGTTGTGAGAGTGGTGCACGAGGTGACGGTTCTTGGAGCACGGTCACAAGGTGGCCTTCTTATATAGCATCTGGGCTGGTTTATTTACCGTGGTGAAAGGTAATAATTCTGCCAGATTACCTCAAGAGTCGGGTCCGTGCGGAGATACACATATCTCATAAAGAGACGATATTCTTGTGGTTGTCGTCAAGGTTGGTCTTGGTAGTGTGCGGGAAATTATGCAATTGCGTCTTGACAAAATCGCAAGGCCATTCTATTAAAATAGGGCACATCAACAGGCTGCGTTAATATACGGTTGCATGACTACAAAGTGAGGATACAATGAGACTCGGTACTACTCGTGCGGCTTAGTCTACCTCGTTTATGTCTAAGCGGGCGTGCACAGTGGATGCTGAGTCTCCTCCGGTCTCACCTTGCGGGATTAGTCGGAGATGGCGGAGGGACGACGAGGTCGGGTAGCGATGATGACCATCACGGGATTGTTGGCCACAACCCGTTGGAGTGTGTTCCCGAAGGTGACGAAGCACTTCGGGTCATCAAAGCATCTCGGTTGATGGCTGGAGCTGCCCTCGGGGTCTCGATCGGGTGTCCGAACAACCTGCCCGGGTTGTCGGCGTCGGGCTCGTCTTCTCTTCTAGCTGGGGTTCGACGAACCAGCTCTCCTCGAGCTGCGATCGGATCAATGGTGATCTGGTCGAGCAGTGCCTCTAAGCGCACTTACATAGCGCACTAGGTGCAACAATCACGGATCCATCTCGTGATCTCCGTTGGCAACTTGGGTGGTCTACCATACCCTTCGTGCAGGGTAGTAGTGGAGCGAGCGACGAGTTAACTCTAGGCGACAAGTGCACGAGATGAACTATAGCCTCTCGAGCAGCTAGTTGTATGGCTTGTGGCTCAAAGGAAGTTGTTCTTCGGTGAACCCAGAGGGCGTTAAGGCGCTAGACCCCTACCGTAGATGTGCCTGATGGCCCGAGAATTGACGGTCTTCACGCTCATGGGTCCTTGGTACACAACATATTCGGTGGCTCCTCTAACGCATAGGCACGACGGGTGAGGTTTGCGAGGATGGTCACAAAACCTCAAGGTTGGTTCTTTGTGGTCTCATTGTGCACTATGGGGCGGGCATTGTGGCTAAGTTGGGGAAGACGCTGCTTTGTCTTTGGGTTGGGGTTAGCGTGCCCTTTTATAGAAAAAAGGGGCGGAGTCTTCGTTAAATGCGCTTGTGGGGAAGACATCTTGGGTGCTGATTCTTGGGCGTGATCGACAAGCTAGGTTGGTAGGTTGGGCACCGATCGCCAAAAATGTAAATGGTCCTTTGTGTGGCTATCTTGCACGAGAAGCTTGGCTGGGTTTTGGTTAAGGTCTGGTGGTTGGTTTGCCTAAGTTTATTGACCTGGCTAAGATAGGATTAGCCAATGGTCAGCCTGGCTCTGATACCAAGTCTGTCACGACCGGTTTTTCCGGGTAATAAGTTTCCAGAAAAGACCGTCGTGCTCATCAGCCCCGTGATTTCTGTTGGTGATGAGGCTCCAACTTGATACAGAAATTCCAAGCAAAATTCAAAATATGTGGTACAAGACCATTCTGGCCTGTGAGTACAACAAAAGGTTTCTAGTGGTTGATGGCGGAAGCGGTTTGTGGATCATCAGTGTCTATGGGACTCCTTTTCCCACAGGAACAGCTGACCAGGTTAACTCCTATCTTCACGAGGCTGCTATCTCCGTTGCTTAGGTTTCGGGGCTGTCATCACGTCGCTCCTCTCCGTGCAAGAAAATCTGGCCAAGACAATAGCCAGGGACAAGCCAGTGAGTACTTTGAATGTACTCGCAAACATTTAGAACACAGGTATAATATAACAATGATGGGCTGACAATATCTTATGCTCATGACGTCAGTCCCAAAGATAAATGTAACTCTGATGTATGAATATGCAATGCCATAGAAGTATTAAAGATTACGAAATAAATAACAAGCATGCCACAGTCGGGCGTCTGAGCGACACCACATAAAGGGCTTTAAAAGAAATGCCACAGTCGGGCGTCTGAGCGACACCACATAAAGGGCTTTAAAAGAAATGCCACAATCGGGCGTCGGCGACACCACATAAAGGGCTTTAAAAGAAATGCCACGATCGGGTGTCGGCGACACCACATAAAGGGCTTTAAAAGAAATGCCACAGTCGGGCGTCTGAGCGACACCACATAAAGGGCTTTAGAAGAAATGCCACAGTCGGGCGTCTGAGCGACACCACATAAAGGGCTTATAACAAAATAAATGAATACGATGCCGCAGTCGGACGTCTGAGCGACATCACATAAAGGGCTTATAGCAAAATAAATAATAACAATGCCGCAGTCGGACGTCTAAGCGACGTCACATAAAGGGCTTATAGCAAAATAAATAATAACAATGCCGCAGTCGGACGTCTAAGCGACGTCACATAAAGGGCTTATAATTCATTGTCATAACGGGTGAGGGTTAATGTATACCGAAAATTTATCCACACAGGATGGTTAACGGTTAGTCCTTCATAAGGCACAACTTTAGCCAAACTTCACACTCCTTTAGCTTACCGGGGTTATTGCCATCAAGACTGACTATTGACACGATAGATAAGACCCGAAACAGGGTCATGGACAGGATGTTGAAATGGGGAGTTGACTCTGCAGAGTTTGTACTAAAATGCCCACAGCCAACGGATTTCCGTAGTCACGAGGGACTAGTTCCGTTTATGGTATTTCGGAAGAAACACAACTTAATCGACACACCCATTCCACTTCACGTTGCGGGAATCACCCTTGACAGCGTTCAAGAAAAACTTTGAGGCGGGAGATCACACACTCGAATGACATGGGATCAAATTTATATCTGCTGCGCTCTAAGGGGTGCCCCCTCTCGGTCCCAACCGGAAACACCCATGCCCCTCGACGGATGAGAGGCTTTAATCCAGGGCCATGGAACCTTCATCCCGCCTCTCCATTTGGTGTGTACCGAAGTGGTTTACCTCTTACTAAACCTTATCCCTTGCGGGAAACATGTGGCGACACGGAAAGGAAATGAGCAGGAATTGATACAGGGTCAACAAACACACCGGCATAAGATCGGCCTGCTACAACACTACCATCTTAGCCTTCTTCATGCCACCATGTGGCCATGCAACCTCATTTCCAACAGCATGGAAATCACCAATATGCATCCATGCAAATGATCATGTCACATGAAATAACAAGTCCTTCGAAATGAGGTGGTGTTATAAACGTGTCAACAAACACACCAAAAATATTATGCCGGGCTTCAGAATGCTTGCCTTCTATGTGTGGAAAGGTGGGGTGCACTCCAAAACATTTGAAAGCTTTCTCCTCTCTCCAAAATCCTATTTTAGCAATATAAAGAATTAACACACAAAATAAAACAGCACCAAAAGTTGTTTTGTAAATTTTTCAAATAAATCTTAAAATAAACTAGATCAAATTTTAGAGAGGTGGGAAAAAGAATCATTTTATTTGGAGTTGTATTTAAAAAGATATAACCAGTCAAAGTTCTGGTCAAATCTGGTTTTTAAAATAAAAATAGAAAAGAAAACGTTTCAGACAGGAATACGTCTTCGGAGCGGAGGAAATGTACTTCCTGGTTTTACGCTTTCACTTGTCCAGCGTGGGCGTGGGAAGTCAGTCGACAGTGGGTCGAGGGGGCCCACTAGTCGGGTTTGACTAATCGCCCTCCTCCCTTCCTCTGTCCCGAGCCGAGGCGGGAGTCCGCGATCGTCGCCCGGCGTGGCGGCTCCTCGCGGGCCCGAGGGCGAGATGGATCCGCACGGCGGGGCGGTTCCTCCGGTGGTCGTTAGTCGGCGGGGGCGAAGTGAGCTGCCGGCGGCGAGCTCATGGCGGAGGAGGGCTTGGTGGCGAAGTGACCTTGTGGCGGCGATGGCTCCCGAACGAAATTGAGTAGGGGGAATGGTTCACGGGAGCAAGAGGGGGTTCTTGGCGAAGAGAACGGAGAGGGAGGCTCTCTGGCGCCGGCCGGCGGGGCATGGCGATGGCGGCTGCGATCGCCGGAGGTGAAATATGACCTCCCGGTTCGATTGGCTGCCTCAAGGGGTCCTAGGCGAGTGTACTGAGGTTCCTTCGAACGGAATGTGCTCGGGGGCCTCCTTAAATAGGCACTCGGGGTCGGTTCGACGGTGGCCGCGGATAAGGTCGCCGGCGACCGTCTTCTTGTCTTCTGCAGAGCGGCGTGGCGGCGGCGAGGGCTTGCGGACAAGGTTGAGGATGAGCTTGAGCTGTTGAGGGGCTGTGGCGAGCAGGGGTGGCTTAGGCGGCGCCGACGTGGTGGCGGGCGTGCTACGGTCGTCGGTGT
The DNA here is from genome assembly GCA_021437245.1 of Aegilops speltoides. Lineage (NCBI taxonomy): Eukaryota > Viridiplantae > Streptophyta > Magnoliopsida > Poales > Poaceae > Aegilops > Aegilops speltoides. The sequence goes on along the minus strand of CM038147.1, from coordinate 170,191,714 downwards.
GCCGCCAAAAGCTCTGTGCGGCTGTAGGTTGCCAGGTTGGCTTGGCGCGTTGCTGCGAGCGGATGAGGTCGGGGTGCAGCTCTGTAGGCGAGCGGGGTAGGTGGCGCGAAGCGGGCGCGACGCGGCGGCTCGGGCGCATGTGCGTGCCAAACGCACGCTCTGGACACGCCCAGAGCACGCCCGGAACATGTTCGATGAAATGCCAGGGCAGTCTAGAGGCCACGGTTGAGGCTGGAAACAAACAGTTCTAGTCTAGGGTTAGTAATGGATCTAAGGGACATGGTGGATTGGTCGGGATCTCAAGTTCATAGTGTAGACATGAAATCATGCCAAATCTGGACATGCACATAGGGTGTTTGATAAAATGCCAAAGGCATCTAGGCAATTCTTGGAGTGGCCAAAATCTCCAGGTAGGTGTCTCTTTGGATGCAAGAGGGAGTGGTGAAGTTAGTTTGCAGAAATGAGAAACTTGCTAGTGCAAGTTTTGCAAAACTACACTTCTGGGCAGGGAGTGAATGGTATCATTTCATGAACTAAAATGATCCCATAAGTGCATGCTACGGACTTAGTGGTTTGGCAAGGGTACTACCAAGAGGGACAAATAATCAAGGGCTAAAGAGTAAGAAAAATTATGGTTGCTGTACAAATCCTCAAATTAGACCAGAATGGAAATGAGGATGATTCACTCATTTTTTCAAAGAACATAAATGGGTTTTTGCACAAAGTGGAATAATATGCTCCTGCTGATCTCCCCTAATTTTGGTAGAAGTTTTAAAGAGATATTTAAATAGGTTGTAGTGCAAAATTGCCCTCTGGACCAGAGAGGAAAACTTGTGTAGCACTCAAAATATTTCAAGGATAAAAGGTATTCTTGTATAAAAGTGATTTAAAAACATCACATGACATCTCCAAATTTTTGTGGGATTTTTAGATAAATATATCAAATGGTTGTAGTTCAAATAGGGCCATATAACCTTGAAAACCATTTTTCAAGAAAATAAAGATCAAGCTAATTAATTATGTAATTAGTTCTACTAAATAAAGAAAAGTTTTTCTTGAGAGGTTAAACAAGTCCAATAACATATTTGAAAAGTTTTGTCTATGGGGAAAACTCCATAATAGCAAGGGAGAAAGAGTTTCAAAAATCAAAAGGGAGCCCAGAAAATAAAAGTTTTAGTTTCTTGGCAAAATTTTAATTAATAAAACAAGGTAAAAATTTTGGGGTGTCACACTCTGCCCATTCCGCGGCCGCAGCATTCGGCCGCGGACATAGCTTCCTTCAGGGCTGCCACCTCGTTGGTGGCCCCTGCAATACTCATACTATCCTTGTTAATCTTATGGCAACCTAAATCCTTTTCTGTAAGGTAACTATTCAAAGTGGTGTTACTCACCTTCTTTATCCTCGAGCCGCTTCTTGGCATGGACGAGCTCTTGCTCGGACCGCTCAAGATCCTTCTTCAACACACTGACCTCCGCAGTCAATGCGGCAGAGGTCAGCAGCGCAGCCTGCAAACCCATATTGACATATTTTAAGCAACCCTGCGTATATCTTCTTAGATCCTCAGTCCGGCTTTTCTTTCCGAACACCAAACTGAGCATCAGGGGCTACTGTCTATGCGGTATTACATTACATAATCATTACTTCTTACCTCAAAGCTCGTTAGAAGGCTGCTGCAAGCTTCAGTCAGCCCGCTCTTGGTGAGTGAACCTTCAATCACCGCACTCATGATAGTGCGGTGTTCCTCGATGGAAGCACCTTTGGCGCCTCCGGCAAGTTGTCCGCGCCTCCGGTTGGGCGGAGGCCGCCCGGCATCACGCTCTTGCCCCTCTTGCGAAGGGCGCTGCGGACTCGGAACCATTGCAGGTTCCGATGTAGAGTCCGGCGCAAAGTCCGGGAGGCTGCCTGGCAGCGCCTCCGGAGTCTCCTCCCGATGGGTCCCTCTCTGGGATCCCACCTCGGCGTCCTCGTCGGCGCAGGGGGTAGAGGCAGTCGGAAGTGAATCCACATCCGACGAGGCGAACGACCCGCTCGATGAAGCGGGGGGATCATCATCGGCCGGACTGCGGACATTATGCGGCATTAGTAGGACACTATGTGACACAAAAGAAATTGCATATCAGGGATCCGGATACTTACGATCTCGCCGGAGGCCTGGCGCTTGAAGGCCACTCCTCCTCGCCAATGTTGATGTTGGCAGAGCTGTCCGGGGGAATAGTCCTGCCCCTCTTGGACCCTTCGGCCTCCCCTATCGGGGAAGCCTTCCTCTTCTTCTCTCCCTCCTCTGGGAGAGAGTCTTCTTCCTCCTCGTCGTCTTCGGGGGAGGATTCCACCTCGTCGTCGGACACCTGATTACGGGAACTCTTTCGAGTCCCCGTGGCCACCTTCTTGGCCTTCTTCTCCGGCACCACGTGCGGTGCCGGAACCAGCAGCCCCGCTAGATGGGCGTCCGCTGGGTCTTCTGGCATGGGAGCCGGACAGATGAGCTGCTCGGCCTTCTCCATCCATTCCTGTCAAAGGAAATGAGAGATTAGAACTCTCTTAGAATCAATCTATGCACCACAAGTGTCCCGTAAAGGGGTTGAATCACTTACCTCGTCGGCTGGATGCTGCGAGTGAAATCCGTGATCTTCCGTCGCGGATGCGGGGGCTTCGGCGCCCTTAAACAGCACCCTCCAGGCGCCTTCGTATGTCGTGTCGAAGAGCCCGCTTAGCGCCCGGTGCTGTTTCGGAATGAACTCCGACAGATTGAATGCCCGTTCTTGGCATGGGAGAATCCGGCGGATGAGCATGACTTCGACCATGTCGACGATCCTGAGCTGATTGTTCACCAGCTTCTGGATACAGGCTCGGAGTCCCGTCAGCTCCTTCGGATTGCCCCACAACAAGCCCTTCTCTTTCCAGGAGATGAGCTGCGTGGGGATACCAGATCTAAACTCGGGGGCCGCCGCCCATGTGGGCTCGCGCGGCTCAGTGATGTAGAACAACCCCGATTGCCACCCCTTGACGGAGGCCACGAAGGCCCCTTCGAGCCAAAGGACGTTGGGCAACTTGCCCAACATGGCGCCTCCGCATTCCGCTTGCGTGCCCTTCACAACCTTCAGCGTGACGTTGAAGGTCTTGTGCCACAGGCCGAAGTGGGGCCGGATGCAGAGGAAGGCCTCGCACACGACGATAAACGCCGAGATGTTGAGGATGAAGTTCGGCGCTAGATCGTGGAAATCCAGGCCGTAGTAAAACATGAGCCCCCGGACGAATGGGTGGAGTGGAAAGCCCAGTCCGCGGAGGAAATGGGGGAGGAAAACAACCCTCTTATGGGGCCCGGGGGTGGGGATGAGCTGCCCCTCGTCGGGCAGCCGATGCGCGATGTCGTTGGAAAGGTATCCGGCGCTGCGCAGCTTCGTGATGTGCTCCTCCTTAACGGTGGAGGCCAACCATTTGCCTCCCGCTCCGGACATGATCGGAGAAGGTCGAGGCAAGATGCGCGAGCTGGGGCGTTGGAGCTTGAGTGCACGGAGATGGATAAGCAAAGGAGGAAGAAGGCGTAGGTGAGAAGGTAAATCCTTATCCCTTATATATAGGCGGACGGAGACTATGCGTCCCCCACCAGCCTGGTAAAACTCGCTTATCTCCCAAGCGCCACCATCAATGGCACGGTTGGGTTACCCACGTCCGTATTGATGAGAATCCCGGAATAAGGGGAACACGATATCTGCATCGACAGGACGTGCCAAGGAAACCGCTTCGCTAAATGTGCTGAGGTGGTATAATAAAAAACGATTCAAATAAATGCTTGGTAGCGGTGTGATGTCATGCCGCATAATACGTCAGCAGATTGGACTGGTGTACATTTCATTCTCTCTATGGTGGAATGTGGAATTTATTTTGCAGAGCCGGACACTATCCTGGTGTTCATGATCTTCTCTGGATTATTCAAGGGAGGAACCCGCCTTGCAATGCCGAACATTATCGCCACGGACTTATCGTCATTGAAGCCTGGTTCGGGCTACTCTTGAGGAGTCTGGACTAGGGGTGTCCGTACAGCCAGACTATCATCGTCGCGGACTCCAAGACTACTGAAGATGCAAGATTGAAGACTCCGTCCTGTGTCCGGATGGGACTTTCCTTGGCGTGGAAGGCAAGCTTGGCAATACGGATATGTAGATCTCCTACCATTGTAACCGACTCTGTGTAACCCTAGCCCTCTCCGGTGTCTATATAAACCGGAGGGCTATAGTCCGTAGGACACAACATACATTACAACAATCATACCATAGGCTAGCTTTAGGGTTTAGCCTCCTTGATCTCGTGGTAGATCCACTCTTGTATTACCCATATCATCAATATTAATCAAGCAGGACGTAGGGTTTTACCTCCATCGAGAGGGCCTGAACCTGGGTAAAACATCGTGTCCCTTGTTTCCAGTTACCATCCGCCTAGACGCACAGTTCGGGACCCCCTACCCGAGATCCACCGGTTTTGACACCGACACCACCCACCACCCACTTTGTAGCCACTGTCGACGATCTAACCGACATGCTAGACTATGACTCCGAAGACATCGACGCTATGGACAACGATGCCGGAGACGAACAGGAACCAGCGCCTACAGGGCACTAGAAGACCACCTCGTCATATGACATATACATGGTGGACACCCCAAAAGACGGGGACGGCGAAGAAGCAGCGGAGGCAGATTCTTTAAAGAAGTAGCCCAAACGCCGGCGTCAGCGGCGCCGCTCTAAATCCCGCCACCGCAAGAATGGAGATTCCGGCATAGGAGATAATAATACCCCAGAGAGTGCCGAAGATAATCCCCTCCAGCAAGTTTCAGCGCAGGAGGATGCAGAAGCAAGCCCTCATGAGAGGGCGGCAGACGAAGAGGTCGAGGATCATAACTATATGCCTCCCTCCGAGGACGAGGCAAACCTCAACGACGACGAATTCGTCATGCCCGAGGATCCCGTCGAACAAGAGCGTTTCAAACGCAGGCTTATCGCCACGGCAAATAGCCTACAGAAAAAGCAGCAACAGCTTCAAGCTGATCAGGACCTGCTGGCCGATCGATGGACCGAGGTCCTCGCGGCCGAAGAGTATAAACTCGAACGCCCCTCCAAAAGCTACCCAAGACGCAAGTTGCTCCCCCGACTAGAGGAGGAAGCGTACATACCTTCATCACCAGCGCATGATACGGCAGACCGACCACCACGAGGTCGCGACAGAGAGGCATCCAGGCCCTCAACCAACACCGTACCCCGGAATCGCTCCAAAAGTACGAAGCCAAAAGGGAACACGCCGGACTTGCGGGACGTATTGGAGGACATAGCAAGGAAATCCAGATCCATCTACAGATCACGAGGCGCCCACGACCATGGCGAATACCGTCGCGCGGATACAATAACCCGGCCGGGCGAACATAGCGAATAACGCTCTTTCGAGCTGCGTCGTGATATTGCTCAATACAGAGGCGGCGCACACCCGCTATGCTTCACTGACAAAGTAATGGATCATAAAATCCCTGAAGGGTTTAAACCCATAAACATCGAATCCGACGATGGCACAACAGACCCCGCGGTTTGGATCGAAGATTATCTTCTTCACATCCATATGGCCCGCGGCGACGATCTCCATGCCATCAAGTATCTCCCACTCAAGCTTAAAGGACCAGCTCGGCATTGGCTCAATAGCTTGCCCGCAGAGTCAATTGGGTGTTGGGAAGACCTGGACGCAACATTGCTCAACAACTTCGAGGGCACCTATGTGCGGCCACCAGATGCCGATGACCTCAGCCACATAATTTAGCAGCCAGACGACTCGGACAGACAATTCTGGACACGGTTCTTGACAAAGGAAAACCAAATCGTCGATTGTCCAGATGCAGAGGCCCTTGCAGCCATCAAACATAACATCCGTGACGAGTAGCTAGCCCGGCACCTGGGACAGGAAAAGCCGAAATCCATGGCAGCCCTCACATCATTAATGACCTGCTTTTGCGCGGGAGAGGATAGCTGGCTAGCTCGCAGCAACAACCTCCGTAAAAACTCTGGCAGTCCGGATACTAAGGACAACAATGGCAGGTCACGTCGAAGTAAAATAAACGCCGCGTGCTGGCGATGACAAGGAGGATCTGGCGATGGCCGGATTCGAGGCTCTAAACCGGTCGTGGAAGAAGCCATTCAAGAAAACCACTCCGGTCCGTCAATTTGGACAGAATACTCGACCGCTTATGCGAGATACACGGCACCATTGAAAAGCCAGCTAATCACACCAACAGAGATTGCTGGGTGTTCAAGCAGGCAGGCAAGTGAATTGCCGAAAACAAAGACAAGGGGCTAAACAGTGACGACGAGGAGGAGACCCGACCGCCGAACAATAGAGGACAGAAGGGTTTCCCCCCACAAGTGCGGACGGTGAACATGATTTACGCAACCCATATACCCAAGAGGGAGAGGAAGCGTGCACTAAGGGACGTCTATGCGATGGAGCCAGTCGCCCCGAAATTCAATCCATGGTCCTCTTGTCCGATCACTATCGATCGAAGAAACCACCCGACCAGCATACGCCATGGCGGATTCGCCGCATTGGTTTTAGACCCAATCGTCGATGGATTTCACCTCACGAGAGTCCTGATGGATGGCGGTAGTGGCTTGAACCTGCTTTATCAGGATACAGTGCGCAAGATGGGCACAGACCCGTCAAGGATTAAACCTACAAAGACAACCTTTAAAGGTGTCATACCAGGTGTGGAGGCCAACCTATGCAGGCTCGACCACACCGAAGTGGTCTTCGGATCCCGGACAATTTCGGGCGAGGAGTTAATCTTGACATAGTCTCGTTTAGCGGCTATCACGCTCTGCTTTCAGACGAACCGCGTTTGCAAAGTTCAGCGCGTGCCGCATTATGCATACCTCAAGCTCAAGATGCGAGGCCCTCGTGGAGTCATCACGGTCAGCGGAAATACTGAACGCTCCTTCGAGCGGAGGAACATCTGGCAGCTCTCGGCGAAGTCTGAGCAGCCTTTCAAGGCAAATTTCGAGTCCGGCCGTTAAACGGCCGGATACAGCCAAACACGCCCGAAGCAGTACCAACCAAGACCACCTGGCACGATCAGAGCACGCGTAGCAATGCGGCCCTGACCCCTGCCCTCGCATGATTGCAAAAACAACCCTCCACGTACATCATTACGCCTTGGAGATACCATGGGCGCAGGGGAAGGGGCACGATCACAATGGACCCAGAGTGCGGCTCAACCACACCAGGGGCTCGCAAGCGTGCCCCCTTATTATTATTATTTTCCTTCTTTGTATACACGGGACTATGTTAACTAGAGGCCCTATCCGGCGGTGAACCTGCCGAACTCATAATGCAACAGCCAGGGAAGAAAGAAGGCTGCGACGAACACTCAAGTGGTCTCAATTACAAGCATTAAATTCGATTATATACACCAAGTCCGCAGCTCACCCCTGGAGGGGGACATGTTTAATCAGTCCAAATCCCTTGCTTACCGCACTATTTGTATCAGTCCGCACTCATTGCAGATTTCCTTTAATAAATAATGCAGCACTTTTTGACTGCAGTTACATTACTTTTTATATATATGTTCATTACATGACATCTTGCACCCGTATATTTTGGTACGGCCTAATACACCAGGGGCTTATGTTCCCCACGTTATGGTGTGATAAGTCCGAACACTTTCATAAGTCGGGCACCCGAACTTATAGCATTATCTGAATCTGCTCGAATCATGTCTTGGGTCAATAGTTGGGTTTGCCCGCTCCCCCGTTTTGTTGCCTTACGTTCCGTTCTGCCGGGTAAGGTGGCACTGGGAGAACCACTGCGATTGCGCCCTGGTTGAGCAGGCGGCGCCTCGATGGAAAGCTAAAACTGACCGGCATGATAAGGCGAGAGACTGGTCGCTGTTCGAGAGGTCTTTTCGGTCCTAAAGACTCACGCCGCTTCGGCGAATGTTCGGACAATGTCCGACGAAGGCGTGGATAGCGCCCGGATTGATATTCGAATACCGGGGCTTCACCGAAATTAAAATTATAGAATTCTATGGCTAAGTGAGAGTGTTCAAGCATTATAAGTCCGGTTGCCTTGTTCGTTGTGTTGAGCGCCTCCCTAGATGGACCCAAAAATGGGAACAAAAGTGCTCAAGTTTATCCCGAACACCCCAGAACTCGCGGCTTGGGGGCTGAAGCCAACGACTTGCCATCTCTCAGATTTCATAAAACAGCCGCACAGAAGGTAATATTTTAAATTAAACAAGCATTGCTTAAGGCGCACATGAACAAAGTTTTCAGCGCACAGGATAATACATAGCGAGTTTACTCAAAAATTACATCTCTGGGGCACTCATCCGCAATATCACGGGCTCCTTTCAGGACAGTCTTATAATACATTTCGGGCGTGCGATACTCCTTGCCCGGTGGCGGTGGGTCAGCGAGAAGCTTCTCCGCATCCAGCCTACCCCAATGCACCTTTGTGCGGGCAAGGGCCCGACGAGCACCTTCAATACAAACGGAGCGCTTGATGACCTCCACCCAGGGGCACGATCCACCAGCCGCGCCGAGGCGAAGTAGCTCCTGTGCATGGCTGTCCAGCCACACCGGACTATAAGGCCCTTCATGGCCTCCTCAGCTACCTTGTGGAGTTCGACCAGCTGCTTCAACTGCTCGCTTGGGGGCACCGGATGGCTGGCCTCAGCGTACTGAGACCAGAAGACCTTCTCCGTTGAGCTCCCCTCCTCGCCACGGTAGAATGCGGCGGCATCGGATACGCTGCACGACAGATCTGCAAACGCCCCTGGAGAGCTTCGAATGCGGGTAAGTGTCAGGTAGTTTACATTAACGTGCTTGGTTTGCATGAAAAATGCCTTACCCGCCGCTATCTTCTTTAAATCTTCAATCTCCTGAAGGGCCTTACGGGCCTCGGCCTTGGCGGACTTGGCACTTTCGAGAGCCGAGGCAAGCTCAGACTCTTGAGTCTTGGAGTCACGCTCCAAGCTCTCATGCTTCTCCATGAGAGCCCGGAACTCTTGCCGTACTTCCGCCACCTGTGCCTCCTGCTTTTCTCGCTCTGCCCGTTCTGCGGCTGCACTGCGTTCGGCACCGGACACAGCTTCCTTCAGGGCTGCCACCTCGTTCGTGGCCCCTGCAATGCTCATACTATCCTTGTTAATTTTATGGCAACCTAAATCCTTTTACAGAAGGTAACTATTCAAAGTGGTGTTACTCACCTTCTTTGTCCTCGAGCCTTCTTGGCATGGCGAGCTCTTGCTCGGACGCTCGAGATCTGCTTCAACCTGCTGACCTCCGCATGATCCAATGCGGCAAAGGTCGATGGCGTAACCTCACAAACACATATTGACATATTTTAAGCAACCAGTCGTATATCTTCTTAGATCCTCGGTCCGGCTTTTCTTTCGAACACCAAACCGAGCATTAGGGGCTCTTGTCTATGCGGTATTACATTACATAATTATAACTTCTTACCTCAAAGCTCATTAGAAGGCTGCTGCAAGCTTCGGTCAGCCCGCTCTTGGCGAGTGAACCTTCTGAATCACTGCACTCATGATAGTGTGGTGTTCCTCCTCGATGGAAGCGCCTTTGAGCGCCTCCAGCAAGTTGTCCGGCGCCTCCGGTTGGACAGAGGCCGCCGGCGTCACGATCTTGCCCCTCTTGCGAAGGGCACTGCGGACTCTGGAACCGTTGCGAGTTCCGATGTAGAGTCGGCGCAAAAGTCCGGAGGCTGCTGGCGGCGCCTCGAGCCTCCTCTTGATGGGTCCCTCTCGGGATCCCACCTCGGCGTCCTCGTCGGCGCGGGGTAGAGGCATCGAAGTGAATCCACATCCGACGGGTTAACGACCCGCTTCGATGAAGCGGGGAGATCATCATCGGCCGGACTGTGGACAGTATGCGGCATTAGTAGGACACTATGTGACACAAAAGAAATTGCATATCAGGGATCCGGATACTTACGATCTCGCCGGAGGCTTGGCCCTTGAAGGCAGAGCTGTCCGGGGGAATAGTCCTTCCCCTCTTGGACCCTTCGGCCTCCCCTATCGGGGAAGCCTTCCTCTTCTTCTCTCCCTCCTCTGGGAGAGAGTCTGCTTCCTCCTCCTCATCTTCGGGGGAGGATTCCGCCTCGTCGTCGGACACCTGATTACGGGAACTATTTGAGTCCCGTGGCCACCTTCTTGGCCTTCTTCTCCGCACCACGTGCGGTGCGGAACCAGCAGCCCAGCTAGGCAGGCGTCCACTTTGGAGTCTTCGGCATGGGGCCGGACGGATGAGCTGCTCGGCCTTCTCCATCCATTCTGCCAAAGGAAAGGAGAGATTAGAACTCTCTTAGAATCAATCTATGCACCACAAGTGTCCCGTAAAGGGGTTGAATCACTTACCTCGTCGGCTGGATGCTGCGAGCAAAATCCGTGATCTTTCGTCGCGGATGCGGGGGCTTCGGCGCCCTTAAACAGCACCCTCCAGGCGCCTTCGTGCATCGTGTCGAAGAGCCCTCTTAGCGCCCGGTGCTGTTTCAGATTGAACTCCCACAGATTGAATGCCCGTTCTTGCCATGGGAGAATCCGGCGGATGAGCATGCCTTGGACCACGTCGACGAGCCTGAGCTGATTGTTCACCAGCTTACGGATCTGGGCTCGAGTCCGTCGGCTCCTTCCGGATTGCCCCACAACAAGCCCTTCTCTTTCCGGAGGTGAGCTCCGTGGGGATACCAGATCTAAACTTCGGGGCCGCCGCCCATGTGGGCTCGTCGCGGCTCGGTGATGTAGAACCACCCGATTGCCACCCCTTGACGGAGTCCACGAAGGCCCTTCGAACCAAAGGCGTTGGGCAACTTGCCCAACATGGCGCCTCCGCATTCGCTTATGTGCCCTTCACAACCTTGACAGCGTTGAAGGTCTTGAGCCCTGAGTCGAAGTGAGGCCGTATCAGAGGAAGGCCTCGCACACGACGATAAACGCCGAGATGTTGAGGATGAAGTTCGGCGCTAGATCGTGGAAATCCAGGCCGTAGTAAAACATGAGCCCCCGGACGAATGGGTGGAGTGGAAAGCCCAGTCCACGGAGGAAATGTGTCACATCCCTGGTTCTGTTATGCACTAGGTTAGACCCTCATGTGTGCATCATGTTTTAATTCAAATAAAATTTGAATTGAGGGATCTTCAAAGCCTCAGAAAACTTTCTAAAAATGATCAACATTAAATCTTCTCAGAGAAGTCCAAGAAAATGTTCCTCTTAGTCCCTGAAAATATTGCAAAGAGGAAAACTCAAAACAATATTTTTGGTATCTCAGAGTTAATTATTTTGGGCCTTTGAAATAAATTCAATAACTATTTGCATTGGATATATATTTTATATATAATTAATATATGTCCAATAATTCTGGAACATTTTATGTGGTTTGGTATATCCTATTTCTAGCCACATAATTATTTTCAGGATTTTATAAAATGGTTTAGCATTTTACTAAACCAAAACAAAACAGAACCAAATAGAAAACAGAAATATAAAGCAAAGACAGAAGTTTACCTGTCGCCTACCTGCCCATCTGGCAGCCCACCTGGCGGCCCAAGTGGCCGGCCCAGCCCACCAGCCTCCCCCTGTCGTCTTCCTCCTGCCAGGAGGACAAACAGGTGCGTGGCGAGCGCGCCGACGACGCCTTGCCACCTCCTGCTTCAGCCGCTCAGCCTCGACCCCCCCAGGCGTGCCACGGAGACGCCTCGAAGCCCCTCTCGCCTCTCCCTCACTCGCCGCACTCTCTCCCCTCCTCTGTTCCTCTCCCCGCGGCACACCCGAACGCGGCCGACGCCACCGACGCCGTTCGCCGCGGCCACCGGCCACCCCACGCCTCCCCGACACGCCCACGAGCTCCGCCTTGACCTCCTGTCCCTCCTCACCGAGCCGTGCGACGCCGGGAGCCCTGCATCGCCGCCCACGCCGTCTTCTCCATCTCCGGCCGCCCGAGATCGCCGGCTTCACTGCGACGTCGTCCGACCTTCCCCGAGCTCGCCGTCTGCCCCAATCGACTCCTCGTGAGCTCCTCTTCTCTTTCCCTCACTCCGTGCATTCGATTTCGCCCCCTAGCCGCATCAACCACCGGAGCCGAAAGCTCCCCGCCGCCGTCCATGGCGCCGCCGCGACCACAGCTGCCGCCACCCGCGTCGAGCCATAAGCAGCGCTCGGTGCACCACCGAACACGTTCCACCACGAATCTTCTCCGTGCAATCGTGGCGCCAAACCCGACCCCGCCCGCGCTCCGGCCGCCGCCAAACACGTCGCCGGCGCCTTTTCCGGCGACCCCGAGCCCAATTACCTGCACCACCCGCCGCGGCCCACTCCCAGCTATCCATAGAGCCTAACGGCGCCCGAGCGGTGCCCGTCTGTGAAACCCCTTTGCTGCCGCCGCGTTTAGCCTCGCCGTGACTAAACGGCGGGATTGACCCAGCTGACCAGGGGTTTGACCCCGCCGACCGAGTTGACCCCCTGGGTCACTGACGTGTGGGCCCAGGCCCCTGTTTTATTAGTGTTAGGTTTAGTTAGTGTTAGTTAACTAGTTAATTAGATGGTCACTGACATGCGGGCCCCGCCCGGCTAAATAATCTAGTTTAGGTTTAAATTTAATTAGTTTAACCTAGGTTAGTGCTAATTAAACTAGGTTAGTATAGTTAGTCACTGACCAGTGGACCCCACTGGTCAGGTTTGACCTGGTTAGGCGCCTGTTGACTTGCTGACGTCATGATGATGTCAGGCTGACGCAATTAATAATTTTCTGGATTTAAAATAAATCCAGGAAATTTCAGAAAATGATTTAAACTTCAAAAATTCATAGAAATTCAACCGTAGCTCAGATTGAAATAATTTATATATGAAAAATTATCAGAAAAATCCAATCTATCCATCTGTACCATTTTCATGCATGTTTGAACAATGTTTGTCCTCTGTTTTGGACAAAACAAATAAAGGACATTTAAATAATCATATATGGAGTTTGAATTTGAATCATGTATTCAAACCAACTTCATTTAAATCTTAGCTAGGTGCATTAGCTCAAATCACAGCATATTGCCATGTCATGAGCATGCATCATATTGTGCATTGCATTGATTGTATTTCTTCTCTGTTGCAGTGTCTCGTCCCCTCTCGGTGAGACGCCTGCATCGATGATGTGATCGTTGACACTGATGAAGACTCAATATTATCTTCAGAAGTGCCAGGCAAGCAAAACCCCCTTGTTCATTCCGATACAATCCCACTCTCTCGCTCCTGCTCTCTTTTACTGCATTAGGACAACAACGTTTCAACTGTTACATGCTGCGGTAGTTGAACCCCTTTATCCTCTGCATGACCTGTCATTGCCACAGTAAATAGATGAAACCCACTAGCATGAGTAGGAGTTGTTTGAGCCCTGATGTGCCTACTCATTCATGCTTGTTTGTCATGCCTGCTATTGCTTAGAGTTGTGTCAGGTCTGATTCATCGGGAATGAATCGGAGGTGTGTGAACATGTCCTACGGTTGAGAGCTAAATGTGTGAACACGATTTGGTAAAGGTAGCGGTGAGAGGCCATGTAGGAGTACATGGTGGGTTGTCTCATTGCAGCCGTCCTCAGGAACTGAGTTCTGTGTTTGTGATCCATGAACAGTTACTACCACGCATTGGAATGCTTAAGTGCCCCTCTCGGCTTCTTAATCACACTTGTTCTCTGTCCAGGAGTTGCAACTAGTTTCTGGTGTTTGTAGGTAGTGCTAGTAGTCTACCAAGTGGCACCCGGTACAGGTGGGCTTGGGACAGACTAGGCACCGTGGCACGGTGTACCAAGCGTAGATCCATCCGTCGAGGTGGGCTTGGGAACCCTGCGCACATCGTTTGGGGCCGTGAGCGACACCCCGGCCGGATCTCCTCGCGGAAGGAACCCGAATAGGCGATAAACCTGGACGAGAGACTTGAGTGTTTAGGTAGGCGTGGCCGACTCCCCGCTGGTTTCCGCTTGAAGGTTGCCGAGGTACATGACGTGTCTGAGGCGATAAGTGGCGAGCGTGTGTGAAGAAGTACACCCTGCAGGGTTATCATTATCTATTGAATAGCCGGATTCCTCGGATATGGAAACTTGGACCCCTTGCATAGTTCATAGACAAGTGAAAGTGGATACCCTAAAATCGCAAGATAAGCGTGAGTGCTATGGATGGCGTTCTCGTGGGAGGCGGGAGGCGGATCCATAGTGGTGTATTGATATGGTGAATATGTGGACTCGTAGCGCCACCTCGAAAGAGTTACTTGCGATCGTGATCGGGATAGCCACCGAGTCAAAGCTGGCTTGCTGCGGTTAAACCCCACTACCCCTTTGTTGATAATGATGCATATGTAGTTAGTTACGATGTAAGTCTTCTTTGGTACATTTGTACTCACGTTTGCCTATTTTATGTTTTTGCGAGAGAGACTTGGTCTCACTACTAGTACCGTGTGGACTTGACGTTTAGCTTGTTACCTCAGCTACGATCTTGTGCCCTCGGCGGATCTCAGTAGATAGTCGGGCTTCTAAGCCTTTTCATTTGTAGATGTCGTACTCGGACATGTTAAGCTTCGCTTGTGCTTGAATTGTATGCTCTGAATGTTGGGTCATGAGACCTATGTTTGTAATATCTCGCTCCTCGGGCCTAATGAATACATACTTGAGTCGTAGAGTCATGTTGTGATGCCATGTTGTATTTGCACATATCGAGCATATTGTGTGTATGTTATTGAAATGCTTGGTATGTGTGGGATCGACTATCTAGTTGTTTATCTTTAGTAGCCTCTCTTACGGAAATGTCTCCTAGTGTTTCCACCGAGCCATGGTAGCTTGCTCTTTGCTCCGGACACTTAGGTTGGCGGCATGTGTCCTTCTTCGTTCTGTATACATCCCTTCGGGAAATGTCACGCGTTGAGTCTGGAGTCTGTTAGCCCTTCATGCCCGGTTTACGAGTCTGCTAGCCCGGTGCTACAGCCGGAACTTACTCGCCGATGACCGACACGTTCGATCTTTGGTCATGGATGCTGTCCTGTAAGTCTGTGCCACTTTGGGTTTACGACTAGCCATGTCAGCGGGCTCCTTATCATATGGATGCTAGCGACACTATCATATCGTGTGCCAAAAGGCATAAGCGGTCCCGCAAAAGGTAAGGCGACACCGTGGGGATACCGTCGTGAGGCCGCAAAGTGATATGAGGTGTTACATGCTAGATCGATGTGACATTGAGTCGGGTCTGACAGCTTTGGTATCGAGCTTGATGCTGTGGGATTACCAAGCCAAACCGGTGAAGTTGAGTCTAGAAATGCTTTAGTTATATGTAGGGGAATTGATTGTGGAATGGAACGTAAGGCTCTTCTTACTCCTTATACCTCATGGCCTTCTGATCTGAGTCAACCTCTTCTCTTCTACGGGGTTTAAGAACTAGGCTTCTCATCTATCTATCAGGATGACGTGTTACTAATCCATAGACTTATAGAATTATTAGTTTCAATATCTCAGTCCAGTTTACTACTTCCGTATGTTCATAATTGTTGATCTTGAAACCTTGATATTGTGCTTCGGAGTGGCTATGCCACCATTTTTGTAGCATGTCTCCAATATCCTGAGCATTTACAAATTGTTATCTTTGTCCGAGTCATCGAGTGTTTCTAAATAGTCTGATGCATTTGCAAATTCCTTCCCTCTGGTTTTGATGTTCCTTTGGGCCAGGTTAATCACGCTAATTGCTGAGTTGAGGTATTCTATTGCCTCGACATTTATGTTGGAGCTATTATTATGACCCTAGGTGTCTAGAGTATCGCCTAGTAATCCAGCCATGCTTGTGTCCCCCGTGTGATGATTCTGGCCATCATTCTCGAAAGCATCCCGTGATGCAATTTAGTTAGTAGGTATTCCACTCGTGGGTTCTTTAACCCGAGATTCACCCTACTTACTTCATGTTGATAGTAATTGCTAGCTCCCTTAGGATATTAGTAACCTTTGCGATAGTCCTCGAGGTCCGTGGTATTTCTTTCTTCCAAATACTATGAACCACTTATGGCAGAAGTTTGTTGGATCAAAAGATCACAACCAGAGTGCTTTTGACGAGTTCTCGATTCTATATTGTGACTCTGCCAGTTCTACCTTTCTGCATGGGTTATCCGGAAGAAATATGTTGAATTCGTTCGACATGCTAGTCTATGCATCCACAACTCAGGAAATCATATTTTCTCTTGAGTTGTCCCTCGTTAGTCGTATTCCGATCTTCGTCTATCAATTGATAGTCAAGAGTATGTGTGCATTCGTGTTCATCGATGCCTATTACTCTTGTGGTCCGTCAAGCCATTCTATTCCAGAATGACTAGGAGAAACAAACTCCAGTACCTTGTCCATTTCTAGGATTGGGTCAAAGCATTTGTACTCCGCGGAACAAATTGCTAATCTAGCTTTTGCTCTGTTCTATCTTGGAGTATTACCATCTTTATATTAAGAATGTCATCCTATGAATTCTTGATGTAGTGATACTTCTTGCCATCATTGTTCATTCTTCGGTCCCGTGTTGTTGCAACCGGAATACCGACAAGTGAATCGTGATGTGTGAAATCAATACTGCTAGCAACTCCGTTGCTTGGTAGCTAATGGACAATATTCTCATTCTTAGCGTGTTGATTACTGAATCATCACCCTAAGGTTGATTGTGCCACCTAGTCCATTTTCCTGGTGCACACTTCGATTGATGAGTTAGGATTTTGTTAAGTCCTCGCACATTTGATCATATCATCTTGCCCTGAAAAGCAAGATTGTTTTCGAGCTTAGTAATATATCGGTGGTTCGTGATTTTCCGGATATTTTCTCGGAAGTATTACCAGGTTGTCACCTGACCGTTATGTTGAGCTCGTGATCAAGATGGTTTATTCCTGTAAACCACCCTTTCTCCAAGAATTCGTGTGGGATACCCCTGAGCTAGCTGGTCAAGCTAAACAACAACTTGGAGAGTTGGAAGATAAAAGCTTTGCCAAGTTTAGTTCATGTTAAGGGATATCTTTTTGTGTGTGTGTTGAAGAAAGATGGTATCTCCATCGATTGGTCCTCGTGATCAGTTGTTGGATCTATTGTCTTGCCCAAACTTTGATTTGAGTGTGGGCTATCGTCAAATCAAATCAGAACCAACGATGTTCATAATGTTGTCTTACTCGTGGTTGATCCCTCGAGCATACACCATTACACCTTTTGGATCTGACCAATGCTATCACCTATTTACATAATTATGGAATTCCATCTTCATGGAAACCAGGATGAACTGTTGTTGAGCCCATCGACAACATCCTTATCTTCTCCATAATCTTGTTGAACATTAAGCTAGTATTGGAAACTTTTGAAAGCATTTCTTCATGCTAGCTCATGAAGCATATGTTCGGATGAAAGAAGTGACTCTCTCTAACTCATGTGCATTTGATGCAAGTTGCCGCCGTGGGTTCGAGAAAGTTAGTTTTTGCTTCCTCTGGAATCGTCCCAAGTCAGTCATGCTTGTGCAAAGTATGCTATGGTTTGATAGGTTGGCCGCCTCCATTCTATATGTGTTCCTAGCACACCAAGCCACTGATTGACTTGTTCAAGATAAAGGAGTCTGTTCTAGGGTGAAATCTTTGGACCTCCACACGTGGAGACTTCGATATCCTCGATGATGGTTCCCAACCTGTACTCGGTAGTGTTTTATTATAAGACTGCTATGTGGTCGTGCTTGTCTAGGACAGCGTGTTCACATGTATGTAGCAGAAACAGCTCATGTTTTGGAGCTTGCTATCGTAGTTCATTTCGAGAATCCATAGCGTCATCTCGTCGGTTTGTGTTGCAAACTTTAGTTTTCTTTTAGACTTGATGAGTGCGGAATATTCCGACACCAACGGATCTGAATCTCGAGCAGATATGGCGGTTGGAACCTCTTCAAGAACTATGATATAGGTTCGGTGAGGTGGGCGCACCTAGCTGGAAGCACTATTGTTGTAGTATCTTGATTAAGCCGTTTGGTCACCTCCCATGAGGATCTCGCATGACTTATTCTACAAACTGATCCTTATGGATTTTGTTCTCCCGAAGTCCGACCTTTTACTTGATGTCCTAGTTATCAAACCATATCTATAAATGGGTTACGCTAGCACATCAAGGAGAACATTAGAAGCGGAGTGCTAAATGTCTCTCGGTCGATCATCCGGATTTTGATTCCTTGGCCTCGCTAAGGTGAGATCTGAGAAGGTGTTACCTCCTTTTGCATCTGCATCGTCCATCACCATTCATCATGGTAGTATGTTGTGTTGTCAGCACCCTTGACACGGATGTTGGTAAAACCTTGATGATTATGGAAATGCTCAAGTTCTTGAGAGCACGCACAAGCGCTAGGTGTTATCACTGGCACTAATTGGGATTGCTCTTAGTTTCCCCGGTTATGCTATAACTTTTGAAACAGTGGACTCACTCTCTACTGTTGAGCTTCTCCCTAGTTACTAAAATCATTCCTTGTGTTGTTTTCAACAAGGTAATCCACATCATCCATTCTGGTCTGAGTATGTCATTCTACCGAACTCCTTCAAACGATCGCTCGAGAATTGCCTTAGGCTGGTATAAAGAGTTTCAATGATCTTTGAATCAAATGTAATTCTTTTTGCCACTTAAGGGGATATTTCAACGAGTCTCCTCTCCCAAGGTGCCCCGTTATGGAATCCTGGCAGTTTATCCTCGCTGCTTGAAACCCTCGACGAATTGCCTTCCTCTAAAATGTCTCATTTGTGGTATCATGGCAAATCAAACTCTCGCTTCGTTGACAACCGCTCACCACCCTCTTAGGTGTGGAATTGTTGTCTACCTAGTGAACCCTCGCCATCTATTCCTCCATTCCTCTAGATGTGTGCCTTGTATCTCATCTTGCGAGATGTTTTATGACTCACTCCGTGAGCTGATCTTAAGTTGTTTGATCTTGAGAAGATCGATCCTACTAGAGTTTTCCCTTTCTACTTGTTGTCATGTGGGATGGTGTTCTCAGAGCAAAACCTCGAGACAATGATGGTGATCGAATCAACGTTCATTTGAAGTGCAACCTGGATCGTGAAGATTATGCTAGTTTGCGTTCCCCCTTCACCTTACCCTACGCTTGAATCTCGGGACGAGATTTTTGTTTAGTGGGGGTGAGTTGTCACATCCCTGGTTCTGTTATGCACTAGGTTAGACCCTCATGTGTGCATCATGTTTTAATTCAAATAAAATTTGAATTGAGGGATCTTCAAAGCCTCAGAAAACTTTCTAAAAATGATCAACATTAAATCTTCTCAGAGAAGTCCAAGAAAATGTTCCTCTTAGTCCCTGAAAATATTGCAAAGAGGAAAACTCAAAACAATATTTTTGGTATCTCAGAGTTAATTATTTTGGGCCTTTGAAATAAATTCAATAACTATTTGCATTGGATATATATTTTATATATAATTAATATATGTCCAATAATTCTGGAACATTTTATGTGGTTTGGTATATCCTATTTCTAGCCACATAATTATTTTCAGGATTTTATAAAATGGTTTAGCATTTTACTAAACCAAAACAAAACAGAACCAAATAGAAAACAGAAATATAAAGCAAAGATGAGTTTACACAGCCTACACCCATCTGGCAGCCCACCTGGCGGCCCAAGTGGCCGGCCCAGCCCACCAGCCTCCCCCTGTCGTCTTCCTCCTGCCAGGAGGACAAACAGGTGCGTGGCGAGCGCGCCGACGACGCCTTGCCACCTCCTGCTTCAGCCGCTCAGCCTCGACCCCCCCAGGCGTGCCACGGAGACGCCTCGAAGCCCCTCTCGCCTCTCCCTCACTCGCCGCACTCTCTCCCCTCCTCTGTTCCTCTCCCCGCGGCACACCCGAACGCGGCCGACGCCACCGACGCCGTTCGCCGCGGCCACCGGCCACCCCACGCCTCCCCGACACGCCCACGAGCTCCGCCTTGACCTCCTGTCCCTCCTCACCGAGCCGTGCGGCCTCACGAAGCCCTCGCATCGCCGCCCGCCCGTCTTCTCCATCTCCGGCCGCCCGAGATCGCCGGCTTCACTGCGACGTCGTCCGACCTTCCCCGAGCTCGCCGTCTGCCCCAATCGACTCCTCGTGAGCTCCTCTTCTCTTTCCCTCACTCCGTGCATTCGATTTCGCCCCCTAGCCGCATCAACCACCGGGCCGAAAGCTCCCCGCCGCCGTCCATGGCGCCGCCCATGCTCCACAGCTGCCGCCACCGCGTCGAGCCCAAGAACGCGCTTCGATGCACCACCAGGAGCACGTTCCACCCACCAGAATCTTCTCCCGTGCACCGTAGCGCCAAACCCGACCCCGCCCGCGCTCCGGCCGCCGCCAAACACGTCGCCGGCGCCTTTTCCGGCGACCCCGAGCCCAATTACCTGCACCACCCGCCGCGGCCCACTCCCAGCTATCCATAGAGCCTAACGGCGCCCCGAACGGTGCCCCGTACGCGAAACCCGCACCTGCACCGCCGCGTTTAGCCTCGCCGGCGGCTAAACGCCGGCGGGATTGACCCAGCTGACCAGGGGTTTGACCCCGCCGACCGAGTTGACCCCCTGGGTCACTGACGTGTGGGCCCAGGCCCCTGTTTTATTAGTGTTAGGTTTAGTTAGTGTTAGTTAACTAGTTAATTAGATGGTCACTGACATGCGGGCCCCGCCCGGCTAAATAATCTAGTTTAGGTTTAAATTTAATTAGTTTAACCTAGGTTAGTGCTAATTAAACTAGGTTAGTATAGTTAGTCACTGACCAGTGGACCCCACTGGTCAGGTTTGACCTGGTTAGGCGCCTGTTGACTTGCTGACGTCATGATGATGTCAGGCTGACGCAATTAATAATTTTCTGGATTTAAAATAAATCCAGGAAATTTCAGAAAATGATTTAAACTTCAAAAATTCATAGAAATTCAACCGTAGCTCAGATTGAAATAATTTATATATGAAAAATTATCAGAAAAATCCAATCTATCCATCTGTACCATTTTCATGCATGTTTGAACAATGTTTGTCCTCTGTTTTGGACAAAACAAATAAAGGACATTTAAATAATCATATATGGAGTTTGAATTTGAATCATGTATTCAAACCAACTTCATTTAAATCTTAGCTAGGTGCATTAGCTCAAATCACAGCATATTGCCATGTCATGAGCATGCATCATATTGTGCATTGCATTGATTGTATTTCTTCTCTGTTGCCGGTATCTGTCCCCTCTCGGTAGACGCCGTACCGATGATGTGATCGTTGACACTGATGAAGACTCAATATTATCTTCAGAAGTGCCAGGCAAGCAAAACCCCCTTGTTCATTCCGATACAATCCCACTCTCTCGCTCCTGCTCTCTTTTACTGCATTAGGACAACAACGTTTCAACTGTTACATGCTGCGGTAGTTGAACCCCTTTATCCTCTGCATGACCTGTCATTGCCACAGTAAATAGATGAAACCCACTAGCATGAGTAGGAGTTGTTTGAGCCCTGATGTGCCTACTCATTCATGCTTGTTTGTCATGCCTGCTATTGCTTAGAGTTGTGTCAGGTCTGATTCATCGGGAATGAATCGGAGGTGTGTGAACATGTCCTACTGTTGAGAGCTAAATGTGTGAACACGATTTGGTAAAGGTAGCGGTGAGAGGCCATGTAGGAGTACATGGTGGGTTGTCTCATTGCAGCCGTCCTCAGGAACTGAGTTCTGTGTTTGTGATCCATGAACAGTTACTACCACGCATTGGAATGCTTAAGTGCCCCTCTCGGCTTCTTAATCACCCTTGTTCTCTGTCCAGGAGTTGCAACTAGTTTCTGGTGTTTGTAGGTAGTGCTAGTAGTCTACCAAGTGGCACCCGGTACAGGTGGGCTTGGGACAGACTAGGCACCGTGTACGGTGTACCAAGCGTGATCCATCCGTCGAGGTGGGCTTGGGAACCCTAAGACATCGTTTGGGGCCGTGGCGACACCGGCCAGATCTCCTCGCGGAAGGAACCCGAATAGGCGATAAACCCGGACGAGAGACTTGAGTGTTTAGGTAGGCCGTGGCCGACTCCCCTTGGTTTCCGCTTGAAGGTTGCCGAGGTACATGACGTGTCTGAGGCGATAAGTGGCGAGAGCGTGTGTGAAGAAGTACACCCTGCGGGGTTATCATTATCTATTGAATAGCCGATTCCTCGGATATGGAAACTTGGACCCTTGCATAGTTCATAGACAAGTGAAAGTGGATACCCTAAAATGGCAAGATAAGCGTGAGTGCTATGGATGGCGTTCTCGTAGGGAGACGGGAGCGGATCCATAGTGGTGTATTGATATGGTGAATATGTGGACTCGTGTGCGCCACCTCAAAAGAGTTACTTGCAGTCGTAGATCAGGATAGCCACCGAGTCAAAGCTGGCTTGCTGCAGTTAAACCCCACTACCCCTTTGTTGATAATGATGCATATGTAGTTAGTTCTGATGTAAGTCTTGCTGGGTACATTTGTACTCACGTTTGCCTATTTTATGTTTTTGCAGAGAGACTTCAGTCTCACTACTAGTACCGTGTGGACTTCGACGTTTAGCTTGTTACCTCAGCTACGATCTTGTGCCCTCGGCAGGATCTGGTAGATAGTCAGGCTTCTAAGCCTTTTCATTTGTAGATGTCTGTACTCAGACATGTTAAGCTTCCGCTTGTGCTTGAATTGTATGCTCTGAATGTTGGGTCATGAGACCTATGTTTGTAATATCTCGCTCCTCGGAGCCTAATGAATACATACTTGAGTCGTAGAGTCATGTTGTGATGCCATGTTGTATTTGCACATATCGAGCATATTGTGTGTATGTTATTGAAATGCTTGGTATGTGTGGGATCGACTATCTAGTTGTTTATCTTTAGTAGCCTCTCTTACGGAAATGTCTCCTAGTGTTTCCACCGAGCCATGGTAGCTTGCTCTTGCTCCGGAACACTTAGGCTGGCGGCATGTGTCCTTCTTCGTTCTGTATACATCCCTTGGGAAATGTCACGCGTTAGTACCGAGTCTGTTAGCCGCTACAGCCGGTTTACGAGTCTGCTAGCCCAGTGCTACAGCCCGAACTTACTCGTGATGACCGACACGTTCGATCTTTGGGTCATGGATGCTGTCCTGT
The DNA here is from genome assembly GCA_021437245.1 of Aegilops speltoides. Lineage (NCBI taxonomy): Eukaryota > Viridiplantae > Streptophyta > Magnoliopsida > Poales > Poaceae > Aegilops > Aegilops speltoides. Next base: position 170,168,549 of record CM038147.1, on the reverse strand, counting down.
AAGTCTGTGCCACTTTGGGTTTACGACTAGCCATGTCAGCCGGGCTCCTTATCATATGGATGCTAGCGACACTATCATATCGTGTGCCAAAAGGCGCAAACGGTCCCGGCAAAGGTAAGGCGACACCCGTGGGGATACCGTGCGTGAGGCCGCAAAGTGATATGAGGTGTTACATGCTAGATCGATGTGACATTGAGTCGGGGTCCTGACAAAATGGGGGAGGAAAACAACCCTCTCATGGGGCCCGGGGGTGGGGATGAGCTGCCCCTCGTCGGGCAGCCGATGCGAGATGTCGCTGGAAATGTATCCGGCGCTGCGCAACTTGGCGACTTGCTCCTCCTTAACGGTGGAGGCCAACCATTTGCCTCTCGCTCAGGACATGATCGGAGAAGGTCGAGGCGAGATGCGCGAGCTTGGGCGTTGGAGCTTGAGTGCGCGGAGATGGATAAGCAAAGGAGGAAGAAGGCGTAGGTGAGAAGGTAAATCCTTATCCCTTATATATAGGCGGACGGAGACTATGCGTCCCCCACCAGCCTGGTAAAACTCGCTTATCTCCCAAGCGCCACCATCAATGGCGCGGTTGGGTTACCCACGTCCGTATTGATGAGAATCCGGAATAAGGGGAACACGATCTCTGCTTGACGAGGATGTGCCAAGAAACCACTTAGCTAAGCGTCTTTGAGGTGTTATAATAAAAAACGATTCAAATAAAGGCTTGGTAGCGGTGTGATGTCATGCCGCATAATACGTCGCCAGATTGGACTGGTGTACATTTTATTCTCTCTATGGTGGAATGTGGAATTTATTTTGCGAGCGGACACTATCCTGGTGTTCATGATCTTCTCTAGATTATTCAAGGAGGAACCCGCCTTGCTATGCCGAACACTATCTTGCGCCGGACTTACCGTCATTGAAGCCTGGTTAGGGGCTACTCTTGAGGAGTCATGGACTAGGGGTGTCCGGACAGCGGACTATCATCGTCCGCCGGACTCCAAGACTACAAAGATGCAAGATTGAAGACTCCGTCCCGTGTCCGGATGGGACTTTCCTTGGCGTGGAAGGCAAGCTTGGCAATACGGATATGTAGATCTCCTACCATTGTAACCGACTCTGTGTAACCCAAGCCCTCTCCGGTGTCTATATAAACCGTAGGGCTTTAGTCCGTATGACACAACATACATTACAACAATCATACCATAGGCTAGCTTTAGGGTTTAGCCTCCTTGATCTCATGGTAGATCCACTCTTGTACTACCCATATCATCAATATTAATCAAGCAGGACGTAGGGTTTTACCTCCATCGAGAGGGCCCGAACCTGGGTAAAACATCGTGTCCCTTGTCTCCTGTTACCATCTGCCTAGATGCATAGTTCGGGACCCCCTACCCGAGATCCGCCGGTTTTGACACCAACAGGCGCCTTTTGTCCAATGAGTGGATGGCATCTATCCCAACGATGCGACGACACGTGTTTCCTCCAGCCAATGATGATTTTACACATGGAAAATACCCATTGGTTGGGGTTGTTAACGGGTTACCGGATCCAAAACCCGACCCGATAGCTTAACGGCGTTCGGTTAGGGTAGATGCCACGTGTTGGTCACCCTTGATGAAAGCACTTCTGTGACGCGCGATTTATCATCATGGAAGTGGACACTTCCGTGATGATAATTTTGGTAATGCCATGGAACACTTCTATGACAGCACAAGTATGACTATCTTGATTCTGTCATAAAATTGTCATGGATGTACATGCATGACAAAAAACGGGACCTACTGTGACAAACACGTATCATCACGGAAGTGTATTTTTTTGTAGTGAACTCAAATATATTCATGAAAACATAATAGGTTCAGATCTGATATCATGGCAATCGGGCCCTGGTGACAAGCATTAAGCATAGCAAAGTCATAGCAACATCAATCTCAGAACATAGTGGATACTAGGGATCAAACCCTAACAAAAACTAACTTGATTACATGGTAAATCTCATCCAACCCATCACCGTCCAGCAAGCCTATGATGGAATTACTCACTCACGGCGGTGAGCATCATGAAATTGGTGATGGAGGATGGTTGATGATGACGACGGCAACGAATGCCCCTCTCCGGAGCCCTGAACAGACTCCAGATCAGCCCTCCCGAGAGAGATTAGGGCTTGGCGATGGCTCCGTATCGTAAAACGCGATGAAACTTTCTCTCTGATTTTTTTCCACGAAAACAAATATATAGAGTTGGAGTTGAGGTCGGTGGAGCTCCAGGGGGCCCACGAGGTAGGGGGCATGCCTAATGGGAGGGGGCGCCCCCCACCCTCGTGGACGGGGTATGGGCCCCCTGGCCTTGATTCTTTCGCCAGTATTTTTTATATTTTCCAAAAGTTATCTCCGTGGATTTTCAGGTCATTCCGAGAACTTTTGTTTTCTGCACAAAAATATCACCATGGCAGTTCTGCTGAAAACAGCGTCAGTCCGGGTTAGTTTCATTCAAATCATGCAAGTTAGAGTCCAAAACAAGGGCAAAAGTATTTGGAAAAGTAGATACGTTGGAGACGTATCGACTCCCCCAAGCTTAAACCTTTGCTTGTCCTCAAACAATTCAGTTGATAAACTGAAAGTGATAAAGAAAAATTTTTACAAACTCTGTTTGCTCTTGTTGTTGTAAATATGATGAGTTCATCGTTCCTGATTCAACCTATTATGAATAAACGTGTTTGCAATGACAATTAGAGATCATAGTTGCTTATGCCATGCTTAATTGTCTAGGAGCTTATAATGGTTTATGCTTGCGATGTGGTATGATAGGGTGGTATCCTCCTTTAATGATTCGAGTGACTTGACTTGGCGCAACTAGTTATCATCTTGGCGCCCCTTGCCTCGTGGGCTGCGGTGGAACCCTCCACTTATTCCTGCACCCACACACTCAATCTTCCTCCCAAAAATCCCAATCCAGCTCAAGCACAAGTTCTAGCTCATTTTGCTGCGATTTTTGATCTCCTTGCTCAAAGCTCCATTCACAAAACTGCTTTGGGAGATTCTCCTTTGGTATGTGACTCCTCCAATGGTCCAATTAGTTTTTGTTCTAGTGCTTTATTCATTGCAAATTTTTGCTTCCTAGGTGACCCTATTCTTGAGCTTGCATGTCAAATTTATGAGGTCCAAAGTAATTCTAATGCATGATATAGGCTCTAGGCACTTATGGGAGTAGTTGTTATCAGTATTATTGAGTTTGATTCACTTTATTTTGAGTTACTAAAAATTTCAGAAACTTTTCAGAGGAAGAAATATGTCTAGGAAAATGTACCAAGGTGGTTCCTTAACAAGAGGACCCAGGCATGCTATGCGTGAGCAAGACGATGAACCACCAACGAAAGCTGATGTGCGGCCTTGTGAATGGCTATCAGAAGAGTTTATGGTCAATGCAGGCATCAAGGATGAATTTGACGCATATGTGCGTAATGCCGATCTTGAGGACTTCATGCAAGATAAGTGTCCTAAGTACTACCAATTGACTGATTCATTCATGAGAAGGTTTAAATTTACATCTTCGCGTAATTCTCAGAATGTCCTGTTTGATATTTAGGATCAATCATATACCATGGACCTAGAAGATTTTACTACTGCTTGTAAACTCCCGCAGTGGGGCAATGTTAATGAACCCCATAAATCTGAATATAAAGACTTTCTTGGTAGTATCACTAGGGGAGAATCTAGAGATATAGCACAAGCTACCATAGGGAGCATTCATTTTCCTTCTATACATTATTTTGGTCTCTTCATTGGTAGATGCATAAATGGTAAAGATGAAGCATGTCACATGTGTGTCCCTGATCTTTGTGTCCTCAAGAGTGCTGTATTAGGTAATAAAGATTACAACTTGGGGGCAATAGTTGCACGTAGGTTGAATAATAATGGTTTAGTTGGAGATTTATTTGGAGGGATTTATGCGACCCGTGTTGCTAATTATCTTGGTATACCTCCACGTGAGGGTGATATGGAGTTACCTCTCGCTTATTTAGATTATGACGCTATGGTCAGTCATCGTTTTCTTGTGAGGAATGAACAATTCCACCACTATCGACTAATCTTTGACAGACATCACGTTGTCCATGTTACTCTCCCTGCTCCTTCCCTTTTTGATTACCAGGCAAAACGAAGATATGTTGTCACCAGGGAGGAGGCAACCAAACACGAGAGAAGAGCGTAGGCAGCTCGCCACCATGCCACAGCTCAGGAGGCAATGGCTGCTGCATCTCAGTACGGCCCCGGTTATAACTTCGGCTATCAGCCAGGCTATCCCTTGCAATAGACCAACTTAGGCCAAAAGCCTAAGCTTGGGGGAGTACGTATTTCTCACCGACATTACATTAATGTTCACACGCTCATTCTAGTTGTCGATGCTCATACTCTTTCATTGTACTATCCATGTTAGTTTAATTTCTTTTTCTAGCTTTCTTCTTGTGTGTTCGATAAACCTTAAGAAAACCAAAAAATTAGTTAATTTAATTTCCATGCTTGTAGTAGTAATTAAAAGAAAACCCAAAAAAAGATTACTCATTCTTCTTTTGCTTGTTGGGAGCTTTCCCGTGTAAATAGTTTTATTTTCTTTTCTTTCCTTTGGGGGTCGAGAGGAGAAGACCATAATGAAAATGCTTAGTCTCTCTCATATGCATGATTGTTGATTTAACCGAGAGGCCGTATTACCTTGTCTTCTCCCTTGAGTTGAATGCTTGCAGATTCCAGCTTAGTCCAATGCACGTGCACTATTATTATTATACACATCGTTCGATCGTGCAAGTGAAAGGCAATAATGACGATATATGATGAACTGATTGGGATGAGAGAAGATGGTATGAACTCGACCTCTCTTGTTTTTGTAAATATGATGAGTTCATCGTTCCTGATTCAGTCTATTATGAATAAACATGTTTGCAATGACAATTAGAGATTATAGTTGCTTATGCCATACTTAATTAGCTAGGAGCTTATAATGGTTTACCTTGCGTGCAAACATGCTATTAAAATGCTTGTGATGTGGTATGATAGGGTGGTATCCTCCTTTAATGATTCGAGTGACTTGACTTGGTGCAACTAGTTATCATACTGGGCGCCCCCTTGCCTCGTGGGCACACGGTGGACCCCTCCACTTATTCTTGCACCCACACACTCCATCTTCCTCCCAAACAGTTGATGGGAATCCAATGGTTATTGGGGAGGGCTCTTGGTATTCAACCTCTTTATAACGAGAGCAAGGCCTGCTCCTTTCTTTCAATCTCAATCGAATCCGCCCCTCGCCTCGAGTTCCAACACCCAAGGCTCCAGATTCAGGCGCTTCGGACCTTCTACAATGTCCGGCTCTGACCTGCAAGGCCGGTGGATGCCTTCATCCATCATGGAGGGAGACATGCTAAAGCTGAGAGACGCCAGGTATCTAACCGGCAAAATTTCGCATAGGCTGCCTACCCAAGGGCAAGTTATTCCTACTCCGAGCCCTGGTGAGGCGTGGTGTTCAGTGTCTCACTTCCGTCGGGGTTTAGGCTTCCCGACGGACCCCTTCGTGAGGGGGCTCATGTTTTATTATGGGCTGGAATTCCACCACTTGGATCCGGAGTCCATCCTCCACATCTCATCATTCATTGTTGTATGCGAAGCCTTCCTCTGCACTACCCCTCACTTCGGATTGTGGCTCAAGACCTTCAATGTGGAGCTGAAGATGATCGAGGCGGGCAGCAGTCTTGGAGGGGCTGTTATAAGCAAGATCGCTGACGCGCGCTCCTGGCCCGAGGCTCTTTTCAAGAGGAGCTTGGTTTGTGGCAACAGGTGGTTCTACATCACCGCTCGGGGGGCACGGATGGGTGGCGCCACCTGCTTTCGCTCGGGCCCTCCACAACGGTGGCGTCATGGGTCAACAAAGGGCTTGGCTGGGGCCGTCCAGGGCGTACCTCATTGCGGGGCCGTGTCGAGACCTCCGGAGAGGAGATCAATCTGGTTGTAGTGGCGCAGGTCATGCTGATTGGCGCCTACGCCCTACAAACGTTACCCCCTCCGCTGTGGAATTCAATTCGGATGGACCGCGAGCTCTCCAACAATTCATGGTTGCGGCGCCCTTGGAGATGTATAAATTGTTCTTGGATCACAAGAGTTGTGTCCGGACTTGACCGAGGACGCATGTCTGAGCTGCAATCGCCCGGATACTCAAGTAAGTTGTCCTGTGCCTGGACACGCTATCCGTACATTTATCATAAACTTGCCTGAGGGAGTCATGGACTAGGGGGTGTCCGGATAGCCGGACTATCATCATCGGCCGGACTGCAAGACTATGAAGATATAGGATTGAAGACTTCGTCCCGTGTCCGGATGGGACTTTCCTTGGCGTGGAAGGCAAGCTTGGCAATACGGATATGTAGATCTCCTACCATTGTAACCGACTCTGTCTAACCCTAGCCCTCTCCGGTGTCTATATAAACCGGAGGGTTTTAGTCCATAGGACGAACAACCATTACAACAATCATACCATAGGCTAGCTTCTAGGGTTTAGCCTCCTTGATCTCATGGTAGATCCACTCTTGTACTACCCATATCATCAAAATCAATCAAGCAGGAGTAGGGTTTTACCTCCATCGAGAGGGCCCGAACACAGGTAAAACTGTCGTGTCCCTTGTCTCCTATTACCATCCGCCTAGGCGCACAGATTCGGGACCCCCTACCCGAGATCCGCCGGTTTTGACACCGACATTGGTGCTTTCATTGAGAGTTCCTCTGTGTCGTCACCGATAGGCTTGATGGCTCCTTCGATCATCAACAACGACGCAGTCCAAGGTGAGACTTTTCTCCCCGGACAGATCTTCGTGTTCGGCGGCTTTGCACTGCGGGCCAATTTGCTTGGCCGTCTGGAGCAAATCGAAAGCTACGCCTCTGGCCATCAGGTCAGATTTGGAAGCCTAAACTTCACGGCTGACATCCATGGAGACTTGATCTTCGACGGATTCGAGCCACAGCCGGGCGCGCCGCACTGTCACGATGGGCATGATTAGCTCTACTGCCGGACAGTGCCCTGGAGGCCGCACATGTGTCCGCTCCGACCCTTAATTCGAGCCGACCGCCTTGTCGAGGACGGGTGGCTAGACACCGCTCGAGGGCTGCAACCTCTCGGCAATGGGCGAATCTGACCTTGTCCTTGTAAAGCTCGTGACTCGAGTGCGGACTCTTGGCGGACTCGAACCTCTGTGCCCTCGCCAATCGAATCCGATTGGGCGCCGATCATGGAGTTCACTGCCGCGGACATCTTTTAGCACTCACCCTTTGGCGACATCCTGAATTCGCTAAAGTATCTCTTGTTATCAGGAGAGCCCTGGCCGAACTGCGGTCAGGACGGTCGGGATGCGGACGACGAAGAAATTCAAAGCCCACCCACCACCCACTTTGTAGCCACTGTCGATGATCTAACCAACATGCTAGACTACGACTCCGAAGACATCGACGGTATGGATGACGACGCCGGAGATGACCAAGAACCAGCGCCTACTGGGCACTGGAAAGCCACCTCAACTCATGATATATATATATGGTGGACACCCCAAAAGGGAGCGATAACGAGGAACAACGGGACGCAGCGAAGGATAATTCCCCTGAAAAACAACCAAAACGGCAACTCAAGTGCTGCCCCAAGTCCCGCCTCGATAACAACAGCACTCATAATGACCCAGCCGTAGAGCAGGGCAAACCAGTGGACGACGAACAGCAACCAAGCAACCATCCGAACAGGATGAATCGGACAATGAACCGATCCCCGGCGAAAACAACAGTCCAGACGATCTTACGCCGGACACACCACCGGTGCATAATAACCTTCACAAAAGGCTTGTTGCCACTGCAAGAAGTTTGAAGAAGCAGAAGCGGAAGCTCAAAACAGCGGAAGACGTACTCAGAATAAGATGGAGCAAAGTACTCAAAACCGCGGACAAATATGGCAATAGCCACCAAGAAAAGAGCTACCCGAAGCGCAAGTTGCTGCCCGAATTCGACGAGGAGGCCGTAGAGCCCCCACAATCAAAAAGCAAAGAGGCCGCCTTGCCGGATAGATGACCAGATGACAGGCCAAGAGCGGCAAGCGGCGCCGCACACAAGCCGGCACATGACACATATGAAGATCCTCGCAAAAAGGATGGCCCGGTCAGGTCCGTTTATGGGCCAAAGAAGAGGGCCCCAGGAAGCAACACAACATGCCGAGTGTTCGAAGATAACGGCCCACCTAAATACAGGGGCGCCACACACCCACTATGTTTCACCGATGAGGTCTTTGGATAATGAATTTCAGCGGATTCAAGCCCGTAAACATAGAGGCATCTGACGGAACAACAGACCCGGAGTCGGATCGAGGATTACATCCTACACATACATATGGCTAGAGGAGACGATCTCCACGCCATAAAATATCTACCCTCAAGCTCAAAGGGCCAGCTCGACATTGGCTCAAAAGCCTCCTAGAAAATACCATTGGAAGTTGGGAAGAGCTCGAGGGCGCGTTTAGAGCAAATTTTCAAGGGACTTATGTCCGCCCTCACGGATCTGAGCGATTTAAGTCACATAACCCAACAGCCCGGAGAGTCGGTAGCATAAATTAGGGAACAGGTTCCTCACCAAAAGAACCAAATAGTCGATTGTCCGGACGCGAAGCCTTAGCAGCTTTTAAACATAACATCCGAGACGAATGGCTCGCCGGACACCTCGCCAGGAAAAGCCAAGAACAATGGCCGCGCTAACAAGCCTCATGACCCTCTTTTGCGCGGGGGAAGATAGCTGGCTAGCAAGATGCAGCACCAGTGACTCGAGTACATCCGAGATCAGAGATGGAAATGGAAAATCACGGCGCAGAAAGGATCAGTGCTGAAATAAAGAAAAGGGCCCAAAGAACACGGCAGTCAACGCCGGATTCAAAAGCTTGCGGCCGAACAACAAAACACTGCCTCTTAAGGACAACAGTGACGAGCTATCCAACCTAAACAAAATTTTGGATCGGATATGTCAAATCCACAGTACCCCCGGGAAGCCTGCAAACCACACCCACCGAGATTGTTGGGTCTTCAAACAGTCCGGCCGACTCAACGCCAAACACAAGGGGCTCGACACGCCAAGCGAGGACGACGACGAACCCCACCAGCAGAGCGCCGGAAAACAAAAGACTTTCCCACAAGAAGTCAAAACAGTAAACTCACTTCATGTGATAATACGGAACAATAGTGCGGCACTCGCTAAAGTACGTGTCGCACGGTCCACCCCAGCGGAATCCCGAGATTGGATGTTAAAACCAGTTACTTTCGACCACCTGGATTATTCCAGAAGTATTCGAAACGCAGGATGGACTGCTCTGATATTGGATCCTATAATCGACGGACTACAATTTACACAAGTCCTAATGGATGGCGGCAGCGACTTAAACCTGCTATATCCGGACACAATCCGCAAGTTGGGGATAGACCCTACTAAAATTCGCCATAGCCGCACTTCCTTCAAAGAAGTGACGCCAGGCCCTTGCGCCAAGTGCACGGGCTCCTTACTACTAGAAGTTGTGTTCGGGTCACCCGACAACTTCCGTCGCGAAAAGCTAATCTTCCATGTCGCCCCATTCAAAAGTAGCTATCAAGCACTATTGGGACGATAAGCTTTTGCCCGCTTTAACGCAATACCGCACTATGCGACTCTTACACTTAAAATGCCCGGTCCACGCGGCATCATCTCATTAAAAGGTCGTTCAAGACCCGGACACGGCTAAGCGAGTCTGCATAAATAAACTAGGGGATCCCTAGCCGCATACCCCTTCACAAGGGGTTGTGCGTATGAACAATAAAGAGCCAATAAAAGCTCAACTTTATTCATTCATTCATACTTTGTTTTCATTACATTTTTTTGCATGATTTCTTTTCAAACTAAGTTCCTCTCTTTTACAGATGAACAGCGTGCTACACCCGTCTAGGATACAGCACAACGGAGACACAGGCGCAGACGTGCAGCAAGGACCCGTCGCGAGGATTCTTTTGATTAAGACCTGCGTAAACCTTTCTTCTGTCTCTTGTTGATACACATCCCGGTTTTCTTTTTAGTATAACCGAGGAGGAGGCTGGCGTTTTGGCATCGGCCGCGTCAGAAATCTTCGCCTGTACCTGGACACTAGGGGCTTAGGGCATTGTTCTGCCCGTTATCATAAAGACCGAATACCTTAGGGAGTGTTCGGCGTCTCGAGTTAGGCCTTATATGCATCAGCTCGAATCATGTCTTTGGTCAAATGTTGGGTTTGCCCGGCTCACGTATTTTGCTGCCTTCGTTCCGTATCATCGGCTAACGCGGCACTAGGAGAACTCTGCGATTGTGCCCGGTTCGCGGCGAGCACCTCGATGAAAGCGGCCGATGTCATGATCTGCGAGACTGGTCAACCACTCGATTGACTACCGGAATGTTTAGAATTCCTCGCTTTGACGAAGGACTGTTTCGGCCAGCACATCTGGCGCCCGAATGCGGAGAGCGTGGTGCCCCTAGGGGCTATGTCGTAGCCCCACCTTCGAACTCCTATGGCTAAGTGAAAGTGATAAAGCATCATAGTCCGGTTGCCTCGTTTGCACGCTACCACCTCCTTCACAGCACCAAGACGTTGGATTAAGTGTGAAAATGCGCTATTTTGCAAACACCCCCGCACCATGTGCATGGGGGCTGAAGCCGAAGACTGCCATCTTTCAGGTTATACACAAGTATACATTAACGGCCGCACAGGTGATATTTCAATACTTGAACGCACAAGTATAAAAAGCGTTTATATTATGAATAATGTTTTACAAACCATAAAGATCATTTGAACATGACATTTTTTTAGCACTGCGACTCTATTACACGAGCACCCCGCAGGACCTCCCCAAAATAGTGCTCGGCGGGTAACCGGCTCTCGTCCAAACCCCGGGTTGCAACAGCGGTGGCATCCATCTCCGTCCAATGTGTCTTCACACGGGCGAGCACCATCCGCGCATCCTCTATGCATGCCGACCGCTTCACCGCCTTGATATGCGGCACTGCCCTAAGGAATTGTTGCAATAAGCCGAAATAACTCTTTGGCTTGGGCTTATCCGGCAACGGATGAGTCACTACATCCGTCATCGCCAATCCGGACAATCTATTCAGCTCAGCCCACTCAGCCAACCGATCGGTCAACGGAAGTGAGCGCCCCGGACTGTGGAATTGACACCAAAAAAGCTCTTCCGTCTCGTGATCCTTTTGACTTCGGAAGTGCACAACAACATCTGCCGCTTTTCGGCGCCAAATCGAAAAAGGATCCTCCGGACCCCTGGCCGCCAAGCTGAGCATACTTCTGATCTGTGAACTTCCTACGCAGCAGAAAGGGCTTGCCAGCCGCAATGTCTCTGGCCTAACGCAGCTCCTCCTTCATAGCCCTCATTGCAGAACGGACATCCTTGGCTTCGGCGGTGGCCTTCTTCAGGTCTTCTTGCTCCGCTCAGCGTTCTTTTTCAAGAACCTCATAGCGGTCGGTAACATCCTTCAGCTTCACGGCCATTCCGGCCATCTCCTCCCTGCTTCGGCAGTGAGCAGCCCTTTCGGCTTCTAGCTCTTCGGCTGCCTTCGAGGCAGCCACATCGCTCCTTCTGGCCTGCTCCTTGGCTCGAGCAAGTTCTGCCTGAAGGTCCTCCACAGTAGGGGCACCATCTGCATTAAGCATACATGTTGTAAGGAGTGGGCATCAGCTCCCTTACTAGGTGACCACAGAGAAACAACTTACCTTGTGACTCATCAAGTCGTTTATTGACTAGCGCGATGTCCGCATCCGCAACGTCGAGTTGCTGCTTTAGTTCGGCAACTCCATCAGTCCGGCTGGCCACCGGACTATCCGCCACCTGCATAGCAAAGGCGAAATTAATACTGAGGTTATGATCCTCGACGCGTTGTCGCTTTCGACAACATGCGAGTCTCGAAACTACTATCTATCTGAGCGCACTTTATGTGTAAAACTGTCAAAAGGTATTCCATTTTACGTACCTCAAACCCCGCCAAAGAACTTACGGCGGCATCACGCAACCCGCCCTCGGCGAATGAAATTCTTTAATTACCGTACTCATCAATGTACGGTGACCTTGAGATAGACGCCCTCTCGGCAGATCCTTGGCTCCCGATCGTACACTAGTTGGTGCGAATTCTCCGGCCCGCCGACTCGGGATACCCTCGCGATGACACCTCGGGTCATCCGCCCCACTGACAGTGCGGCGGATGGGCGTCTCGCTCTCCATCATCTTCCCGACGAAGGTCCCCAAGACGAGCTTAGCTGAGAAAGACGGAGATCCGAACTACAAGGTAAAAACTTCGGTTATCCTCAGAAGCAAAAATAGGGATGTCCCTTGTTACAATACTCCCCTTTTTCTACTTACGGCTCATTGGAGGCTGATCCCTTGGGGAGATAGTGCGGCGGGGCTTCCCAGCGCAGACCCTCCGGTGAAGATCTCTTCCCGCTTTGAGGCCTTGGTCTCCGGTTTTGAGCGGTCCTCTTCTCCCCTTGGAAGGAGGGATTCTCGATCCCCCCTTTCTCCAAAGCCTCGTTAGTAGAGGCGGTAGTTTCTCTGTTTTCCCCTTCGCCCTCCTCTAGAGGCGCAACCTCCAGAATCTTGAACAACACGGGATCCGGCGCAGTCTCCGGGAGGGGGGCCGTACACCGTATCAGTTTCGCTTGCGCTATCCACTCCTATTCGAAGGACGATTGGTTAAAAGGCTAATCCACGATATGCAAACGAATGGTGTGTCCGGACACGGAGCTACTTACTTGACTATCCAGGCAATTGCTGCTTAGGCCGGCGTCCTCGGTCAATTCCGGACACACTTCTTGTGATCCTAAGAACAATTTATACATCTCCGCGGGTGTCGTACCCATGAAGTGTTGGAGAGCTTGTGGCCCCTCTGGATTGAATTCCCACAGGTGGAGGGGGCGACGTTTGCAGGGCAGAAGACGCCGAATTAGCATAACCTGCATCACCACGACTAGATTGATCTCCCTCTCTTGCAGGACTCAAATCCGGCCCTGCAATAGGGGTACGTCCTTTGACGGCCCCCAGTTGAGCCCTTGGTTGACCCATGACATCAGCCGTTGTGGAGGGACCGAGCGAAAGATGGGCGGCGGCTTCTGCTTGCTGCCCCTGGGAGCGGTAATATAGAACCACTCCTGTTGCCACGAGCCGAGCTCCTCCTGGAAAGAGCCTTCGGGCCACGGAGCATCGGCCCTCTTGCTTATGACCGCCCCGCCGCACTCTACCTGACGCCCCTCAATCATCTTCGGCTCCACGTTGAAGGTTTTGAGCCACAAACCAAAGTGAGGGGTAGTGCGGAGGAAGGCCTCGCAGACGACGATAAACGATGAGATATGGAGGATGGACTCCGGAGCCAATTCATGGAATTCCAGCCCGTAATAAAACATGAGCCCTCTCACAAAAGGATCCATCGGGAAGCCTAAACCCCGACGGAGGTGGGACACGAACACGACGCTCTCGCCGGGCTCGGGAGTAGGAATGACTTTCCCTTTGGCAGGCAACCTATGCGAAATCTCGTAGGTTAGGTACCTGGCTTCTCTCAGCTTTAGCACGTCCTCTTCCGTGACGGAGGAGGGCACCCACCGGCCCTGTAGGTCGGAGCCGAACATTGTTGAAGGTCTGAGGTGCTCGAATCTGGAGCTCTGGGTGTTTGAGCTCGGGGCGAGGGGCAGATTCGATTGAGGATTGAAGAAAAGAAACGGGCCCTGGTCTCATTATAAAGAGGAAGAATACCAAGAGCCGCCCCCGTAACTGTTTGCAACGGGCACGGTTGGGTTACCCACGTCCGTATTGATGGGAATCCTGGAATAAGGGGAACACGATCTCTGCTTCGACAAGACGTGCCAAGGAAACCGCTTCGCTAAGCGTCTTTGAGGTGGTATAATAAAAACGATTCAAGTAAAGGCTTGGTAGTGGTGTGACGTCACGCCACCAAATACGTCAGCAGATTGAACTTGTGTAAATATTATTCTCTCTACGGTGGTATGTGGAATTTATTTTGCGAGCGGACACTATCCCGTGTTCACAATCTTCTATGAATTATTCGGAGGAGGAACCCGCCTTGTAATGCCGAAGACAATATGCGCACCGGACTCATCGTCATTAAAGCCTGGTTCAGGGGCTATTGAGGGGGTCCTAGACTAGGGGGTGTCCGGATATCATCATCGGCCGGACTATCATCATCGGCCGGACTCCAAGACTATGAAGATACAAGATTGAAGACTTCATCCCGTGTCCGGATGGGACTTTCCTTGGCGTGGAAGGCAAAATTGGCAATATGGATATGTAGATCTCCTACCATTGTAACCGACTCTGTGTAACCCTAGCCCTCTCCGGTGTCTATATAAACTGGAGGGTTTTAGTCCGTAGGACGAACAACCATTACAACAATCATACCATAGTCTAGCTCCTAGGGTTTAGCCTCCTTGATCTCGTGGTAGATCCACTCTTGTACTACCCATATCATCAATATCAATCAAGCAGGAGTTGGGTTTTACCTCCATCGAGAGGGCCCGTACCTTGGTAAAAACATCGTGTCCCTTGTCTCCTGTTACCATCTGCCTAGACGCACAGTTCGGGACCCCTACCCAAGATCCGCCGGTTTTGACACCGACATTGCCCTTCAAAGAGCTATCCCTTGAACATGAATGGATAGCAAAATCAAAACTAATAAGGTGTCCGGCCCCCTCCCTGAGACCATGCCGGATCCTGTGTTAACCAAGATGCTCGAGGCTGCGCCTATGGAAGAGGGCAAAGGGGGAACAAGAAAGCTACTGCCTCCGGTAAGGAGGCTCTTAAGAAAGGGGGGATCGAGAATCCCTCCCTCCAGGGGGAGAAGAGGACCGCTTCTAAAGATCCGGAGGCCAGGGCCTCATAGCGGGGGAAGAAATCTTCACCCGAGGGTCCTGCGCCGGGAGAAGCCCCGGCCGCACTATTTCCCCAAGAAAATCAGCCCTCTAGAGAGCCGTAAGCAGAAAGGGGAGTTTTGTAATAAGGGACAGCCCTGTTTTTATTTCTGAAGATAAACGAAGTTTTTATCTTGTAGTTCGGATCTCAGCCCTTCTCAGCAGAGCTCATCTTTAGCGGATATTCGTCTGGAGATGATGGAGTGCGAAACGCCTCCATCTGCCGCACCGTCAGGCGGGGCGGACGACCCTGAGGTGTCGTCGCGGAGGGTTTCCCCGATTCCGGCAGGGCCGGAAGGTTCGGCACCAACTGGTGTACGGTCGGAGGAGCTAAAGGATCTGCTCGGGCGAGCGTCTATCTCAGAAGATCACCGTACGTTAATGGGTATGGTGATTGAAAGGATTTCATCCGCTGAGAGCGGATTGCATGAAGCCGTCGAAGTTCTTGGCGGGGTTTGAAATACGCAAAATGATATACCTTCTGACAGTTTTGCATATAGAATGCGCCCTGTATAGATAGTAACCCCTGAGACTCGGTACGCTGTCAAAGGTGACGGCGTGCTGAGGATCATAATCTTTGTTGTAAGATGTCGCCCTTCCTATATAGGTGGCGAAGCATTCGGTGGCCAGCCGGACTGTTGGATTTGCCGAATTGAAGCGGCTACTTGATGTTGCGGATGCGGACATCACGCTGGTCAATAGCGACTTGACGAGTCACAAGGTATGTGGCTTCTCCGCGGACTCCTTGTAAGGGAGCTTGACGCCCGTGCCTTACAACATGTATGCTTAATGCAGATGGTGCCGCTGCTATGGAGGACCTTTGGGCGGAGCTCGCCCGAGCCAAGGAGCAAGCCAAAAAAAGTAATGCGGCTGCCTTGAAGGCGGCCGAAGAGCTAAAAGCGAGCAGTGCTTCTTCGCCGAGCGAGGAGGAAATGGCCGAGATGGCTGTGAGGCTAAAGAATGCTACCGACTGCTACGTGTTTCTTGAAAAAGAACGCCGAGCGGAGCAAGAGGACCTCAAGAAGGCCACCGCCGAAGCCAAGGATGCCCGCTCCGCAATGAGAGCTATAAAGGAGGAGCTACGTCAAGCCGGGGATATCGCGGCTGGAAAGCCCTTTCTGCTGCGGAGGAAGTTCACGGATCCAAAGTATGCTAAGTTGGGCTAGCTGTGGGGTGCAGAGGATACTTATCTGGATTTGGCGGCGAGCGCTGCAAACGCGGTCGCACACTTCCGAGGCCAAAAGGATCACGGAATGGAAGAGCTTTTCTGGTCGCAGTTTCATAGTCCAGAGCGTCCACTTCCATTAACCGATCGGTTAGGCGAATGGGCTGAGCTCAATAGGTTGTCCGGACTTGCCATGAAGGATGTCGTGACTCATTTGTGACCGAAAAGGCCCGAGCCGAAGAGTTATTTTGGCTTGGTGCAGCAGTTCCTTGATGCGGTGCCGCATATCGATGCGATGAAATGGTCGGCATGAATAGAGGGTGCACGGATGGCTCTTGCCCGTGTCAAAACATATTGGGCAGAGATGAAGGCAGCCGACGTTGCATCCCAGGATTCGGACATAAGCTGAGTACCTGCCGAGCACTATTTTGAGGAAGTCCTGCAGGTGCTCGTTTAATAGAGACGCAGTGCTAGAAAAATGTTATGTTCAAATGACATGTATGATTTGTGAAACCATGTTTCAAATATAATATAAGGGCTTTTTATACTTGTGCGTTCAAGTATTGAAATACCTCCTGTGCGGCCGTTAATGTATATGTGTATATAACTTTGAAAGATGGCGGTCTTGACTTTAGCCCCAAGCACATAGTCTTGGGGTGTTTACAAAAAGCGCATTTTCACACTTAATCCAACGTCTTGGTCCTGTGAAGGAGGTGATAGCGTAGCAAACTAGGCAACTAGACTATAATGCTTTATCACTTTCACTTAGCCATAGGAGTTCGATGGTGGGGCTACTATATAGCCCCTAGGGGCACCGCGCTCTCTGAATTCGGGGCGCGTATGTGCCTGACCAGGAAATGGTCCTTCGTTAAAGCAGAGGAATTCTAAACATTCCGGTGGTCGATCGAGTGGTTGAACAGTCTCTCGCTATATCATGACAGTCAGTTTTCGGTTTTCTCTACTGAGGTGCTCACCTGGACGAATCGGGGCACAATCGCAGTAGTTCTCCTGATGCCTCGTTAGCCGATAGAGCGGAACGTAAGGCAGCAAAACACAGGAGCCGAGCAAACCCAACATTTGACCAAAGACATGATTCGGAGCTGATGCATATAAGGCCTAACTCGAGACGCCGAACACTCCCTAAGGTATTCGGTCTTTATGAAAATGGGCAGAACAATGCCCTAAGCCCCTAATGTCTAGGTACGTGCAAAAATTTCTGATGCGGCCGATGCCAAAACGCCATCCTCCTCCTCAGTTATAGTAAGAAACCGGGGAATGTGCATCAACAAGAGACAGTAAGAAAGGTTTAGGCAGGGTCTTAATCTGAAAAGAATCCTTGCAACGGGTCCCTACTGCACGTCTGCGCCTGTGTCACCGTAGTGCCGTATCCTGGACGGGTGTAGCACGGTGTTCATCTGTAAAAGAGAACTTAGTTGGAAAAAAGGATCGTGCGAAAAATGTATGAGCAGAGTATAATTCAAAAAATGAATAAAATTGAGCTTTATTGTCTCTTATTGTACATGCGTGCAGCCCCTTGTAAGGGGGTACGCGGCTAGTAAGCCCCTTGTTTATTTATGCCGGACCCGCCTAACCGTGTCCGGGATCTGAATGACCTGTTTAGGTGCTTTGATCAGCAAAGCCGTATTAGTGTGTGGCTGTCAAGGCAGTCTCACTTTCTTCCGTATTCAAGGAACAATCGAAGTTTCCCTTTAATGAGATGATGCCGCGTGGACTGGGCATTTTAAGTGTAATAGATGCATAATGCGGTATTGCGTTAAAGCGGGTGAAAGCTTTGCGTCCCAATAGTGCTTGATTGCTACATTTAAATGGGGATATGTGGAAGACTAACTTTTTGCGACGGAAGTTGTCGGATGAGCCGAACACAACTTCTAGTGGTAGAGAGCCCGTACAATGGGCATATGGGCCTGGCATTACTCCTTTGAAGGAAGTGTTGCTATGGCGCATTTTTGTTGGGTTTATCCCCAGTCAGCGGATTGTGTCCTGATATAGCAGGTTTAGATCACTGCCGCCGTCCATTAGGACTTGTGTAAATTGTAGTCCATCGATTATAGGATCTAATATCAAAGCAGTCCCACTACAAGAAATATGTCAACTTGTGACCCTCACTATTGGTCGCTGAAAGGTCATAGTTTTTCATTTGCGACCTTTTTGTGACCAAAAACAGAAGGTCAAAAGCTGAGGGTCATTAATCGACTATAGCGACCTTCTCGTGATATGTAAAGGTCGTTGGTTCTTTGACCAAATTTTTGGTCACTAGCAACTTCCTCGAGCCACGTAGGCATCCAGCGTGGCAAGTGATGTGGCACAAGAATCAGCCCGGTCCGATTCGGCGTTTTACATGGGCCAAGCCCAACATTTCGCCTTTTAATGTATTTTTCCTGTTGTTTTTACTAGCTACATGGGCTTGGGCCATTGGTTGACCTTTTTTCTTTTTGAGGTGCAGCCTTTTCACATTCTATATATTTTTATTTTTGGGTTTTCCTTTTTTTGTTACATTCAATTTCAGATTATTGTAGTCATTTGGATGCACATTGTCGATTCTTCTAGGCACTAGGTCCCAAACATCGGGTTTAATTTTTCACAACTTGTAACTCAATGATATACCAATCAGAGAACACATTTTAAATATATTCAAATAACAGCCAAATCAGCGATGTACAAATCAAGTTTATTACATTCCACCAATCACAATATAACCATACAATATTACACCAATCACCGTATAGCACTCTCTGAGATAAAACGCTCAACAAGTACACGCGTCTCCAACACCTTAGCGCCTTCAACCTGCAAAACATCACATCCAACCACATATTAACGATCAAATCAATTCACCCCTTGAGGGCAATAAAAAACTGTGCTCATGTATGAACGAAAATAAAATAAACAATCTTTGAGGCCATAGCATGTGCTACAAAAATCTTAACAAATGCATAGATATCCACACGGAGCACATCCTACATGCACCAAGCATCAGGCATATGTTCAAGAATATAAGTAATTTGAGATGGAAACAAGTACAGCTAACAATCTAACATGTGTAGTAGCACCAGCAAAAAGAGAAAGACAAGGAAGAATTTACAAAACGGCACCACAGGGTCCAATTACATGTACATGAGCTCTGCTGCTAGTGTATATAGAACCAATCAAGCTGCTAGTGTAGGAGCAGAGCATGAGTCCATGAGCCACATAGGAGCAAACAACAGATTAAGCACTGCTCCTAACCATCTTAGCAAATCGAGCAACCCCATACCACGAGCATCACAGGGAGCACATATATAAAGCAAGTACACATGGGCAGCTCTTGTGACCCTAGAACCGCATGAATTTATCACCAGAGAGCTCCAAGAGGAGTTGATGCTTGGTTCTGACATCTAGCAGCAACTAACAGAGCCCCACATCCAACTCCAAATCATGGCCAAGGCCATGCAGAGCTATCGAGAGATGAAGGGCGGGAGGACCTCACCAGAGGAAGGTTGTAATCGTGCAGAGGCTCAGCCACACCACGGCTATGGTGTGACCATCACCACATAGAGGAGAGGGTGCAAGCAAGCAGCCAAGCACCACCACGGTGACCAGGGCAAGCGTCCGGACACAGTGGCGCCACCCCAGAGACATCACCGCACGGACATCACCGGCCTCGCCTGTTTCAAGAAATGTTGAACAACTTTGTCGACTCGATCAATGCAGAAGAAACCACTTGATAATCGTCGACACATACATACATCTGAGGATGCAAAAGAATAAGAAATAGAGCAGGGACCTAGTCGATCATGAGATAGTGTTCATATCATTAGGAAGAAATAGGCCATTGTATAGCTCACATAAACAGATCTGCTACTATGCACAACACGAGCACCCACTTGCACTTGGTATATTTCTGTATCTAGGACACCCAGCACTTACAACACTTGGGCTAGTCTAATGTATAGACTTATTTGCAATAGGAGCCAATGGAACTGAAACAAAAGTAGCACATGAACATCTTAACCGAAGAAAGGGAGGTTGCTTAGAAAATATCAGCAATGATTTCTTTGGAAATATTTGGGTAAAATAAATTGCTTCTCATTTGTAAAGTAGATAAGGAAATTCTAGGGAAGCAAGGGGGAGAGACAAAGAAAAAGTGAATATCACATGAGCATCTAAAGGCATACTCAAACTCAGGCAATTAGTAAGAATCTGACAGGTTCAGCAAGATAATGTGGAAACAATTATCAGAAAAGCATCTGCACTAATCATTCCAGACATCTCAGTCAGGTCACACTTGTAGTTGGGAAGCGAAGAGTATTGAAATGTCTCCAAGTGAATTAAGCAGTAACGGTTTCCAAGTGAATTAGTCATACGAATATAAACACATCGAGAATCTGAGCCAAACAAGCGGTGCTCCAGCTGTAATTCTTGCACAAAGGCAAAGAGTATGAACTCTAACAGAGTCCAACAGTCCAACAGTCAGCTAAATTAGTGAATTTCACAGCAGACAAGGCAACTTTAAGTGTGTGTACACACTCCAACAAGGTTGCAACCTAGCATAGCAAGCTAAAACACCACTAATCGAACTCCATGTACCAAAAGACTACATGATATGCTTATCTAACACAGCAAAAGTAGCAGACAAAGCACCAATCAAGAAGCTGATTCCACTAACAAGCAGGTCTAGCAACACATCTGAGTCGAGTAACAAATGCCAAAGCGGGGAGGAGCGAGGAAGCGGCGCATACCTTCATCTTGGACTTCTTGGCTGCAGCTTCTTGGCCTGCTCCTCCTTGGCCTTCTTCTCCCCTGTAAACACACACACACACGCACACGATCAATTCAAACCCAAACAAATCAAATCACGCTCTTCATCTGAACCGCTACTGATCCATGGAGAAAGAAACCGACATGGAGGGGAGAAAGAGCACGAGCAGGCGGTCGAACACGATGATCGGGGCGCCAGCGTCCTCAGGCACCTCCTTGGGCAGTCAGCGGTACCCTCCTCCCGCCATCGTACCTCTCGGCCGCCTCGCTCCCTCCTTGGGCAGCATCACGCCGTCCTCTGTAGCGTCGGCCTCCTCCACCGCCGCCGCCAAGTACCTCCCGATGGCGGCTCCTCCCACTCTCCGTCGATCCCGACCCCCTACCACCGCACGCCACGCTACTGGCTCGTCGCCGCCGAGATCTTGGTTGGAGGGAGGGGCATGGCAGCGGTGGTGGGGAACTGGTCGGAGGTTGTAAGGGGAACTGGTTGCCGGGCGGAGAGGAGGAGGACGTTGATGGGACATCGATGGCGAGTGAGGAGATGGGGAGCTGGGTGGCGGCGATGGGAGGATCTAGATCTGGCGTTAGGGTTCGTCATGAGGAGAGAGAGAGAGTGGTGTCTTGGTAGGGCTAGAGGTGGAGGTGGAGGCCGCGGAGGCGGGCGAGGATGGGGTACGCGCGAGGCGGGCGAGGATGGGTGCGCATGGAGGCCGCGGAGGCGGACGGCGGCGGATCTGAGGAGGGAGAGGGAAGGCGGTGGATCCGGGCGGGGCTGGGGACGGGACCGGGGGAGGATGGTATCTACACGAGGCCATCGCCGGGGTTTGTGGCGTGGTGGAGGCGGCCGTGAAGAGGGAAGGAGGAGAAGGCGAGGGAGGGAGGGCACCGCCGCCGGCGATGGGTTAGAGAGGGGTGGCGGCGTCGATCTGGATCGGATCGAGATCTGAGCGAGGGAGAGGGCGGCGGCTGTGGGTGCGGGTTGTGTTAGGTGAGACAGTGGGGGGTCAAGTCTGCCGTTAGATCAGGGACGATCGGACGGTTCAGATCGCCTACGGTAGGGTGATCCGGGAGAGACGTCCTGATTGGTTGAAGACTATGGCTGTAATTTAAAATATAGTCTTTAAGTGCTAAAAACAAAGGGGTTTATGAAGCAACTACCAATAATATTTTGCAAAATGGAACCACTAAAATTTTCACTCAAGTTACACCACATTTTATGGATGATGATAACCAACTTGTATGCATTTCCAATCGTTCTAGCCTTTTTGGCCATTTAAGTTTTGTAAGATTCCATGCGCAGCTCTGACAGTTATGCCCATGATTTTAATCGCGTTTTGAAATTGGCATAAAGAATTAAAGAAATCAAAAAATGGAAAGCCTTTGCATTGTGTGATCTAGTGTCTAGGAAAAAACAAACTTCTAACACGATAATTACTTTTAAAAAGTCTACTTAAATAGTCAATCTTATGGTCACATTCTTGGCATAGTCTACTCAAATGACCTCATATCGTGCACAAGGGTGCATCCTGGAATGGTAAACAATTTTGCCTAAGGAATCTTTTATTTTCTTTGGACGAAAAATCAGTTTTCCATTTTTTTCGATTGCCCAAAATGAGTTTTTTTGTGAAGGGCCTACCATATATTTGTTGCAAAATTGTACCTAATCAATTTTATAAAATACTAGGCCATATATAATGCACAATTGACCAAATGGTCGGGTGTAAAAAATTTTGATCCACCTCTGGTGAAAAAGACAAATTCCCGCTGATTTAGTAGGAAGCGGGTCAAATTTGAACTGTAGCTACCTCGTAGTTTGCTATTTATTTTTTCCAAAAATCATTTCTAGGTACATAAGTATCTATTTAATCAGAGAAATACCAAAAAAATCCAAGATTCAACCACTACCTAGGAACGGTCTAGCCCGCCGTTTTGACCGCATTTTGAAACGGGCATAAAAAATTCAAAAAAATTGAAAAAATTGGGAAACCTTCGCATTGTGTCATCATATGTGGCCAAGTTCCTAGGAAAAATAACAAACTTGTAATACGGCAATTATTTTTAAAAAGTGTTCTCGAACGAGCTATCACGTGTGGAGATCAATGGCTTTCAAGCCAAATGATCAATCTTATGGCCACATTCATGGCATAGTTAGTTCAAATGATCTCATATTGTGCACAAGGGTGCATATTGGAATGGCAAACAATGTTGCCTAAGGAAGTTTTCATTTTCTTTGGACAAAAAAACCATTTTCCATTTTTCGAGTGCCCGAAAGGAGGTTTTTTGTGAAGGACCTCCAAAATAATTGGTGCAAAATTGGACCAAATCATTTTTCTAAAATACTAGGCCATATATAATGCACAATTGACCAAATGGTTGGGTGTAAAAAGTTTTGATCCACCTCTCGTGAAAAAGACAAATTTCCACCGATTCAGTTGGAAGCGGGTCAAATTTGAACTGTAGCTGCCTCATAGTTTGCTATTTATTTTTTCTAAAAATCATTTCTAGGTACATAAGTATCTATTTAATCAGAGAAACACCAAAAAATTTCCAAGATTCAACCACTAGCTAGGAACGGTCATTCCCGCCATTTTGACCGCATTTTGAAACAGGCAT